>LR991094.1:1255000-1880000 GCA_905163515.2 Lymantria monacha | reverse complement strand
CTTAGGTGATACCTTAAAGTTTTATTGTCGGCAAGGTTAGCGGCAAAGGGTATAACTGGCACTTAACATTTATAAAGTAAAAGAAAATCTAGAAAAGAAACCGAATGAATCTTTTTTATCCTCACTCCCGTACCTTTGACATTAAATTATTTGTAATGATTTAATGTCTATAAAATAGAGAATATTAGATATTGCTTACAGATGAGAATGAAAAAAGGGTACAACAAAACAAAAGGGGCCAACCATAAATCAATTTGCTCGTATTTTTTTTTTTTGCACGTATTATTTAGACGTAGACCTCATTCAGAATTCGATAGGCCGGTTGGCTATCGCAATGACGATTTACACTTTGCCCAGGAGAGAGCTGATATCCACTCCTCTGTTGAGAGCCTTACCCGACTAGAAAAAAAGTATGGTTCAACCAGATCATGTATCTGTACCCGATCAGGATAGAAGGAGGCATGCCGGATCCGGCAAACCCGATCAGGACCAGGTCTGGTCCTGATCAGGATAGCCTGATGTGAAATAACATCAAGTATGGTAAGGCATACCGGATCAGGACCAGATCAGGACCAAATAAGGATAGCCTGATGTGAAATATCATTAAGTATGGTAAGGCATACCGGATCAGGACCAGATCAGGACCAAATAAGGATAGCCTGATGTGAAATATCATTAAGTATGGTAAGGCATACCGGATCAGGACCAGATCAGGACCAAATAAGGATAGCCTGATGTGAAATATCATTAAGTATGGTAAGGCATACCGGATCAGGACCAGGTCAGGATCAAATAAGGATAGCCTGATGTGAAATATCATCAAGTATGGTAAGGCATACCGGATCAGGACCAGGTCAGGACCAAATAAGGATAGCCTGATGTGTAATATCATCAAGTATGGTAAGGCATACCGGATCAGGACCCGATCAGGATAGAATGAGGCATGCCGGATCCGGCAAACCCTATCAGGACCAGGTCTGGTCCTGATCAGGATAGCCTGATGTGAAATAACATCAAGTGTGGTAAGGCATACCGGATCAGGACCAGATCAGGACCAAATAAGGATAGCCTGATGTGAAATATCATTAAGTATGGTAAGGCATACCGGATCAGGACCAGGTCTATACCAAATAAGGACAGCCTGATGTAAAATATAATCAAGTATATAGTAAGGCTTGTAGTATATCAGGACCAGAAACAGTTTTCGTAACACAAAAAAAATATCAATCAAAATTCAAAAAAGTATCATATCGCGATTGTCATATTTATGCCACGGCGAAATTGTATTTGCATCAGAGGAGATTAATCTGAAATCTTTAATTAATCATATGTATTTAATAATAATAATAATGTTTAATTAATAATATAAAAACAATTTATATTTAAAGTAAAAAACAAAAATAAATAATATATATATAAATGTACCTAACATTTGAAAACATAGATAGGTAGAAATATTATAATATTGTAACAACCATTCTAACATTTAATGTTTTGGGTCATAATAAATAGATGGCGTTAGTAAAATGGCGTCATTATTTGAATCGCGGTGTTAAGATTCTCCGAAGCGTAATGACATGGCCTAATATTAAATTAGTTGTTAATGTTGTTATCGAATCAGATTAAAACAGATCGATCAGGTCATGAATAAGAAATTCAGGCGACAGTTGAAGTCGTTAGCATCTGGTGGTTGCGCCCTAATCGGAACGGCTCACTGGGGCTCTCTATGATAAGAATATAGCACTGCATTCGGTGCCTACGTCATATATTAATTGATATTTTTACCTTTTAAACATGTTCTTTATGATATTCATGTTTTTTAAAAGGACCGGACTGGGCATACTCGTTTTGGATCAGGCAAGATATATAACGCAGATGATTGATTTGGTTCCAATCAGTAAAATTTCATGCGGACCCGATCAGGAACGCCTGATCTGGACCCGATCAGGAATGCCTGATCTGGACCCGATAAGGTTTTCCTGATCGGGTCCAGATATATCTTCTGCGTTACATACCTTATCTGGTCCAGATCGGGCATGCCCGGTCCGGTCCTGCTAAGGAAGACGAAAAAATTTCTAGTCGGGTAGCCGATTTTTACGACTTCAATGGGTGGCAACAATTTTATTCTTATCCCGTTGTTATATGGGTACACTTTTTTGTAACCAAGTGATATGGAAACAGACATAAGACCAATAAAAACCATAGTATATAATGTAAACTATTAACCCTTCAAAATTTTGTTTAAATTTATTGCGACATCAACGCACGAAGAATTTGTATTAGCTTGATTGACTATGGAAAATATTGGCCACATTATGCACTGGAATCAAGTATGAACAATACGCCGCCATATTGGCAAGGCTACGTATGCGCATGCGCGTCACGACAAAAACGGCCATCACGAGTGCCATAATGCGATTCGTTTCACTTTTGTAAACTTGTTTAATACTTTGTTTATATATAATCGTTTATTTATATATTCCCTGTCTAGTGAGGAATACAAATCAAATTATTTATTATTTATGTATAGATAAGCCCTGCAAAAGCATTTTCTCTGAAATCAATCTAATAATCTCCCAACGAATCGGATAAATCGGAATACTAGTTGAGAAAATCCCATAAAAAAAAACGTCGGGCATGTCGCTTTTTTAACTTACTCCTTTTACATAAATAAAATGTTAATCCTCCCTTGGAGGTCTATGGCCAATAACATATGTCGTTAGCCTTAACGAATAGATGGATGTCTAGATTGCAAGTGCAGTCGTCATTGTGTACATTGTGTGACAATTACATCGTTCTCCCCTTGGAGGGCTGTGGCCAATAATATATGTCGTTAGCTTTAACGAATGGTGAGGTCCATCATAGAAATCACCTTGTAAGATGACACTGCTGTTGAGATTTTTAAGGTTATTTTTTATTTTCTTTTAAAATGGCAAATGGACAAAGTTTCTATCTTGTCAGCAATTTATTCTATAAGATTATTTGAATAACATAGAACTTTTAAAAAGAGATATTTGTTGTCAAAAGTTAGATTCTTTTTTGGACGCAGACAAGGTTGTAGATTTCAAATTGATAAATGGTTAGCACTGGCCATGAGTTTTATTAATCGCAAAGGCCTAGCTATATAACTACATACTGTGATGAAGAGAATCCTTAATAACAATGTAGATTGCAACTAGTTTTTACTTAAAGGCATGTACCTGTATTGTACATTATAACTATTTCTTCCGTTTAATGATCGAGTTGAAACAATTTACCACACCGTCTTCTCATTTTTCTTGTTTATGTCGTAAAAGACAACTAAGAGAAGTATCTTCGAATGTAGTAGACATTTATTCATGAAAAGAAAACTTGAAAAAAAAAATCTCTACTGAGTTTTTAATAGTGGTAGTTGTTGTCACGCTGTTGACAGTTCTCTGTCTACAGCCGCGGGCTGGTCCTTCCGGGGTAGTACCACACTCTCGCAGAAGATCGACGTATGAGTAATAGCAATGTGCCATTGCGCTTCGTTTGGTGAGCGAGAGAGCCGAAAGCCCAATTGGGTGGGTTTGGGGTTTATATTGGTAGGCAGCGGCCTAGTTATACCCTTGGTACTGCAAAGGTCCATGGGCGGCAGTGACACTTACCATCAGGTGTGCTGCTTGCTCGTTTGCCACTATTAGCAATAAAAATGAAAACTCGAGATAATAATAATGTTTATAGATCTGAATACAATATATCATCATCTCTTATTTTTTGTAGGATACGTAAGACCATCCAGGACCAGGAGAATGACCAGCACTCTCTCGGGAAACTTATGCAAATCGCGATCGCCAACCCATCTGCCAAGCGTGGCGATTATAGTACTATTCCCTGATGGAAAGGCTATGTATAACTGTGGACGATAATATGCTGTTGAATAGACGAATAAATCTACTAAAGGTTCAAAAATTTCAAATGTGAATTATTATTATTAAAAATCATTTTTCATTATATAGTATCAAGATTTAACAGTTTTATATACTTATGCTTAATGTTTTATAAACCCTTTTAATGTATACACAAATATATTATTTTGTTTACTTAAACTCACATTCCATAGAAATACAAAGTAAAAATAAAAACATAGCACACTCAACCGGTTGCTCTGGCAACTTTTTTAATCAACTGCACATTATATTTTTTGTAAAAGACAGGTAACATTGTACTGCCTCCATCAAGAATAGTACCTGCAAAGGGAACACATGTTATCTCCATAGAGTCACAAATAAAAGTAGTATTATATACATGGCATTTTTAGCCTAAGACTGAAGAGGCACGTGTTTAGTTAATCAAGTAATGGATAACGAAGTATAATTGTTTACGTTCAAAGCTTGGAGTTAATAGTACAGCTTTATATCCATCTGCCGCTATGGGTTTTTGCAAGGCAGGTGTAGACGACAAAACAACAGCTGTTTTAAAACTTATGGTAAGATATAATTGTTTTATATAAATTATTATTAGTGATTAATAAGAGCCAAGAAAATAATTCATTTTACAAAGTAACTACTTCGATTTTCCGTGAAATAAGAAATTAATGTTTACATTTCCATTTTTACCTACGAGTGACCTAAAAGATTAATAAGGGATAGCTAATAACTGTTAGTGATGATGGAACGTTGGCACGGAGTTCTCTCTTTCCGACTGGTACAAGGTGCAGAATATGCTTGAAGTCTGCGTGACCGGGGCACGACCTGGTTCATAGAAATAGGTATCTGTAACTGTATTCTAACAGAAAAGATTCACATACACTTAACAGAAAAGTCTATGATTTGTAGGGTGATGATGACCATGATGACGCCATATTACTAGAATTGCATAGCATAGAATTTGATCGTTGGTTGTCCGACTCATTAATCAAAAGCAAATCGATGAAACTTTTTGATTTATTTTTTGGCGAACAATTACTAATTTGAACTGTTTAGAACGAATACATATTTTCTTCGTTCTAAACAGTTTAAACAAAGGTTGTACCTATTAATGCGCTAGGCCTAAGAGAAGAAGCCGAGCCGGCCATGGATGTCACAGAATCAGTGCCAATAGTCGGCTCAATATCGATGGAGAGTGAACACGGTGGGTTATGTGGCCACACGCCGCCCTTCCATCGCCCCGTACGGAATGGCGGGATGTGTTCAGACCATACATAGCTTACTAAAAAAGGAAAGGGAAAACTAAAAAGAAATTCAATCTATTTAATCAACTAGATATAACAGGCGAAATCTCTACCCATTCTAGAAAATGTTCGTGTCACAACGGAACATATGTATGTAGAAGAAAATAATATGAACTGTTTTATGAAACCATAAGATTTAACTACATATTTACTAGGTACCTACATGGTGCATATTTTTTGGTTTTTAACTTAAATAATTGAAGTAATTTACCCATAATATAGTACATTATATACATACATTTAATATACTAGGAATTAAAAAAACTCCGGTGGCAAGAATGCTGGAACGGACTTTCAATAAATGAGGCTTTAACGCGTAAAAATAATTTTCCATTCATAAAAAAATATTGATATGCGAGTAAAATAATGATAATTGTTAGGACCACGTTTTATGTATGTGTTCTATAAGATCTGTAGTGACATTATTAATTCTAAGGCAAGAAACAATAGTACCAACCATATCCAATATTTGACCTAGAAAGCATTTCCTGTGTAGACCAAATCCTTGGCCAAATATTTGTTGACAATAACCAATCTTTACTATACAAAGAAATTTAAACTTTGTCTCGAAACTTTACGAGTTAATATCCATTACAAATATAATGTAAAGTCTACTGTTAAATTGTCCATCAGTCATGGAGTACGCGTCAACAAAGGAGGGGATTTCCGTTATGATGCAAATCGTGTCAAGGTTCGAAAATCTGGGCTTAATAGTTATGTCTAAATAGCAGTTACAGCTTGTTGAGTGAGATACCATAAGCGCGGTGACATCTTCAGTTATCATCAAAAATTTTGTCACAAAGTCTGATCAGCCAGATCATCATCTCAGCTCATATAAGTCCTACTGCTGGGATCGAGTCTCCCCAACACTAGGAAGAAATTAGACCTACTTTACTACGCTGGTTATACGGGCTGCTAAAGGGTTTTATTTTGAGTTTTATCCTCAATATATACCTTAGCTTTCGTTTGCGACCTCAAAGGGGGTGAAGAGTTATATTCTTAATCCGTCTACCTACTACGTGCATAGACAAAACTAAGATGTAGGTATAATAACCTCTGATATTTACGCGAGTATTACATTTGAAATAGGTACGGATTTGATTCGATCGCGTTGATTTTTAATATCCTGACATTTCGAACACTTTATAATTACACAGCGTTCAAGGTTTCGGGAATCCTCTCGTAACCTTGAACGCTATAAACTGTTATAATGCCGTAAAGTACCCAAGACGTTAAGAAATAAAAAAATAAATACAAACGCGATAGAATTCGTTTAAATAGGTTCATTCCTAATATGTATGTATATAACAAAATGCATGTTTTTCGTATATTATTTCTTTTTATTTGTTGGTAACCATTATATTTTTACTCTATCAGCATTCGGAAAGAAACTAATTACTATCTATATAACTACATCTGAAATATATTTCCCAGCAGAGAAGCGCTCAATAGATAGATGTTCTATTATTATGAACGTACGGAGTGTCGTCAACGTCTTAGCTCCTGTGAGCCTATATAGAATAGAGAACTGGCAATATGTCCACAATAAGATTATGATTAGAGTCACTTAAGAAATTTAAAATAACTGTATTGTATTTCTGCCTCGCTGTCAAACTCTTATCATCATCACATCATCATCACAGCCCATAAATGCCCCACTGTTGGTCTCGGGCCTCCTCCGTAATGGGAGGGAAATTAATCTACTAATACCGCGTTGGTCAGACGTGTTGGTATAGGGTTTTTTTCGAGTGTTCCTTCTCTCACCTATGTGACAACATCTATATGTTATATGCGTTTTATATCCCTTAGTCGTCTCGTACGATTATCCACGGGTAAGATATGGAGTGGTGAATAGTATTCTTACACTGTCACCACACGGAAAAGTCTTATATGATGTCGAAAAAAGTTAAGTAACAGTTTGGTATGAAATCCCAGGAATCATTTGTTATGCATGAATATATTAATCCATTCAAAGTTCAGATTGCCGGGTTTGATTCTTTACGCTTGCAGAAATAATAGTAATAGACAAACCAACTGAGTTTCTTGTCGAATCTTCCCAGTAGCGATTACGTTCCGTTCCAATGGTAGTCTTATTACATTAATTTAAAATATGTAACATTGACAATATATAAGTGCCCCGTAGAGTTTATATATACATACCGAAGACAAAGACCGGGTTCCGGTGGCCCGCTCGCACGGCGTGGAGAGGTACTTGTAGGGCGGGTCTGTGGGGTCGTACGCCGCTTCTTCTGTCGCCCCGGACGGATTAGCGGGGCGTGACCACACCATAGCCCGCCGCCAAAATAAAAAAAATATGGTTTATATATACATACATAATAAATGAATTTGATTTTGAACTGATGTACTCCAACTTCCTCTACAAGGGCAAATAGATTTCTTATACCGTATACCACATTGGTCAGACACATTAGCTGTGTGCTAGCGGCTACGAATACTACCAACCCTTAATTTGCTCGTGGATGTCGTAAAAGACGACTAAGATCCTTATGATGATCTGGGCCAACTCCATCTGATGCCGTTTGGTCAACAATTACATTCCCGGAGGGTTGACGTCTGGCAGGCGACCGGTCATAAAACTATTGCCAATAACTTTTACAATATGTACTATGAAACAAGAGTACATATTGTATCGACCCCAAATAATTGGGATAAGAGTAGTCGAATGATGACATTGGTCAGACACGTTAGTATGGGGTTTTATTTGGGCATTTACTTTTCTTGTAATGATGTTATCTCCTTGAGTCACTTAGTTGTCAACAACTTTAGTTAGCTATCACCCACAGGGTAAGAAAGGAAGATGTGAATTGTTTTCTGACTTTTACACCATAAAAAGGTCTTTTATAACTTAAACTGGAGCCGCTATGACTAATACAATTTATTAAGAACTTTTATCGCAATATTGTGATTCACTGAATAGTCTCTTAACGAACATGGAATGTGGATATGAAGAGGGTTTTCCCTCTGAACTTTGGTCTAATATTTCTGGGTTTTACGGAATACAGTGACTGAGCTTTTCAGTTTAATCAATCTCAGCATTAGAAACTATTTGATAAATAATTACCTAGTAGCTGAATTATGTATGACGTACTGGCCACTACCAAGATATTGCTCGCTTATACACGCTTTTGCACGCCTCATAAGCAAAGCGTTGAGGTCTTGCTCTACTCTCGATATATGAAAATCAAGCACTTTTCAAACCTAAAAATGATTGTATTTTTCTCACATTGCACTTATAGGATAATATTATTATCCACATGTCAAGAAAAAACATTCGTCTAAACGTATTTGATATTTTTAAAACGCAATTATTTTGTTTAAAGTAAGAAAAAAGTTGATTAAAAAAATATTCGAGGCCGTCCGGATGTTACCGTAAGTATCTGGCATTACCACGACCGTAAAAATGAATGTATCGATACTTTTCTTTTATTAAAAACTTCATAATCGCAATGCGCTGTTTCATTTCGAAAATGGCTTGGTAATTCTTTGTCGTTTAATTGCAATTAATAAAAAACTAAACTGCTTAGTCATTAGTGTATGTATACTTTATGAAAATTGGGTTGGTTTACATTTTTTGTTCGTCCATTCAGACAGGCAAAGGAAATAAACCCCATTCAGCCTATACAGCTATGTTTAGCTCTACGTCGAGAATGGCACGAAATTTCAAAAGTAGTTTCTTTTCATTCATTACGAGTATGTACAAGCTTTTATTTAGTTTGACCAGTTCCGTTGTCTGTAATCAAATCTTGCAAGTTAAATTTGATCCCTTTTCCGGTTTCCGATTGAGCTGAAATTTTGCATGAATGTATAAATTAGATGACAATGCAATATTATTGTGACATAAAGCTGATCTGATGATGGACCTGGAAGCTGGCCATAGGAACTCCGTAATTAAACGACGCAACCCCATCGAAATTGGGCTTATTTGATTCGTCTTGTCGAGTACTTTGAAACTATATGGCAACGAGGGTCTGATCATGGACCTGGAAGCTGTCCATAGGAACTCCGTAATTAAGCGATGCAATCCCATCAAGTTTGGGCTCGTTTGATTCGTCTTGATGAGTACTTTGATACTATATGGAAACCAGGGTCTGATCATGGACCTGGAAGCTGTCCATAGGAACTCCGTGATTAAGCGACGCAACCCCATCGAATTTGGGCTCGTTTGATTCGTCTTGACGAGTACTTTGAGACTATATGGTAACCAGGTTCTGACGATGGACTTGGCATCTGGTCATAGGAACTCTGTAATTAAACAACGAAACCCCATCGAATTTAGGCTCGCTTGATTCGTCTTGAGGAGTACTTTGATACTATATGGTAACTAGGCTCTGATGATGAACCTAGAAGCTGGCTATAGGAACTCCGTAATTAAAAGATGCAACCCCACTGAATTTGGGCTCGTTTGATTCGTTTTGACGAGTATCTTGGTTGGCGTGAATATGCAACTCCAACAAATTGAGGGAAAAAGTTCGTTACGCTTATTATGAATGTGAATTATGTCTGATTAATTAGATGGATGACCCAATGCCAAAGTAAGCACGTGCCGAGGGCTGAATGGTATGAGGGTGTATAAACATTTCATACTGTAACCTTTAACGATAATTATTAAGCTTCTTCGTCTACAACAAAATAATTCCATATCGTACATAATTATATATTTTTAACACCATAATTATTAAATCTTCCCGTTTTTATCACAGTCCCAATTTTATAAATAAAAGTGTGTTGCATTTCTTAGCAATTAATAAACAGCTTGCTTTTAAAAAAAAGGATTTTTTTCTTTAATTTTATTTTCATTTCTGGCATTGACTAATAGTAAATGATAAATAATATAAAATTTATGAGGCGTGCACTTTTGGATTTTCCAAATTATTTAATATTTCTACCGCTATTAAAATTATTAGACTTTGAAAATTTTGCCGCTCTAGACAAGGGAATATTTATTACCACTATGTGCAATAATAATTTTACCATATATGTACATCCACAGATGTCATTACACAGTACTGCTGAAACTCAACAATACACCATGACATTCTCTTTCACAAAAAGAATTATGATTATAGTAGGGGGGCATAGTCCGGAGCGTGCTCGTTCGCGTCCCCTGCCAATCTAATTAGACTGCTAATCCGGCTCGATATGCGTACCGCAATGCGGGTTAGGGCGTCCCCCGGAGGCGACGCGTACCGACCCGCCCCCGTCGGTACGAATTTAGGCAGTTGCGGCGATGGGGGCCGCCACCCATCACGCCTTGCCCAGTCAGGCGAGTCGAGGAGAGCAGAGTGCCGGGTGGGCACGTGGAATGTAAGAGGTTGTGTGGAAGGTAAGTTGCACGAGCTGATATCCGTCATGGCGGACAAACAGCTAGACGTGCTCTGTGTAACAGAGACCAAGCGAAGGGGCAGCGACGCCTGTGATCTTCCTGGTGGCGGGATGGCTCTGTGGTCTGGTGTACCACAGAGCGATCGAGCCAGCATGGGGGTAGGAGTGCTGTTGTCCTCTCGTTTGGCCTCAGGTGTGAAGGATTACGGAATGTATGATCCAAGACTTCTTTGGGTCCGTATAAAACTAGGTGTCACCAAGGTGTTCATGGTTGTAGCATATGCTCCCGTAGGATCCTCGGTGGCATCAGACCTAGAGAAGTTTTGGGATAATGTTAGGGAAGTTCTGGATATGGCAGAAACCAGTGAACGCGTGATTGTATGCGGAGATTTGAACGGATGGGTGGGGACCAAGCGTCCCGACTATGAGGACGTACTTGGTCCATTTGGTGATAAGAGAGTGAACGACGCAGGTAGGCTCATAGCGGATGTATGCATGGAGAGAAACCTTATTGTGTCAAACACATTTTTCCAACATAAGGACATCCACATGTATACATGGAGAAGGAATGAACAGAAAAGTATAATAGATTTAATTTTGGTAGACAGTCGCCTCCGAAGCAAAATATTGGACGCAAGAACCTACAGGGGCCCCACAGTCGATACGGACCACTATCTCGTTATTGCGAGATTTAGTGGTCTGTTCAGAAAGTGGAGGCACTGGCGAGAGCGTGTCCACTTCGGAGGGCTTGAAAGAATAAAGGTTGAAAGGTTGCAAGAAGAGTGTGTAAGAGAAAAGTATCCAGAGGGTGTCCGAGAACAGCTGACGATGGCAAGCCAGCCGCAATCGGACATTGAAGAATGCTGGAGAGTATTGAAAGAGAGTATGGTAGATACAGCGAAAGAAGTATGTGGAAGTTCAAAGAAGCATAGAAAAACAAATGGTGATGCATGGTGGGATGCGGAAGTGGCAGCTTCCGTAGAGCAAAAGAAGAAAGCGTGGCTGGACTATGTCTCTTCTTTGAATCTGAATGACAGTATGACTGAACAGAAGAAAGAAATATATCGGCAATGTAAGAGTGACACCAAGGCCTTAGTGAAAGAGAAACGTGATAGAGCAAGTATGAGTGCAGAAGATAGGCTGACTAAAAACTTCGAGAGTAACACCAAACTCTTTTGGAGGGAGGTGAAGAAGTCTCGGGGTGGTTGGTCAGCCTTCAGAATGAATAAAATAAGGTCTAAAGGTGGAGACATTCTTACACAAACACAAGACGTGTTAAGCCGATGTAGTGAATATTTTGGCGATATGTATGTGGATGCTACGGTTGATGCCGGTGTCACATGTGGTTTAGTAGAACAACATTCGACAGCGGCGTCCTCCGATGGCATCAGTATGGATGAAGTTGAATGGGCGATAAGAAGTTTGAAAAATGGTAAGGCAGCGGGCATTGATATGGTGTCTGCCGAGATGATCAAGCTTGGTTGGCTCCTGTGTCTGAGAGGCGTTCCTGTTGCTCCTCAATTTATGTTGGAGCTCGGGAATGGTTCCCGGGGACTGGAATAGCGCAGTCATCGTGCCTTTGTTTAAAAACAAGGGTTCACGTTATGACTGCGCAAATTACAGAGCCATAAGCTTGACCAGTTTGGCAGCAAAAGTGTATGGTAAAATGATTGAAAGGAGAATGAGGATGGTGTCCGATGGTTTACTGTGTGAGACACAAGGAGGTTTCAGGAGTGGAAGGGGATGCATGGATCAAGTGTTCTCTCTGCGCAACATTGTGGAGAAGCATCTGGCTCTAGGTCAGAGGGTTTTCTGCAATTTTGTGGATCTGGAGAGAGCATTTGACACGGTTGTACGAAAGGAACTTTGGGACATTTTACCGGAGTATGGTATTAACGGTAAACTGCTACAGGCTGTGCAGTCCAGTTACATGGGCTGTAGAGCCTGTGTGCGGCTGGATGATGGAATGTCGCCTTGGTTTGACGTCAATATCGGCGTTAAGCAGGGGTGCGTTCTGTCAGCCAGGCTGTTTATCATATATCTGGATAAATGTCTCCAAAGGTTGAACGATATGAATGTGGGAGTCCAGATGG
Organism: Lymantria monacha; assembly: GCA_905163515.2. NCBI lineage: Eukaryota > Metazoa > Arthropoda > Insecta > Lepidoptera > Erebidae > Lymantria > Lymantria monacha. The sequence continues at coordinate 1,867,373 of LR991094.1, read as the reverse complement.
GCGACTCAGTGGTCACTGCTCTGCTTTATGCAGATGATGCAGTCCTGCTGGCACAGTCCCTAGTCGACACAATGACAGAAGATTGTAAGAAAAGGGGTCTACGCGTGAATGTGAGCAATACCAAAATAATGGTCTTTGAAAGAGACGAAGCCAGAACAGATGTAAGAGTAACAATAGGTAATGATATACTAGAGCAAGTGGACGAATTTGTATATCTTGGATGTGTATTTAGCCAAGATGGAAGGTACACCACTGATATAGAGCGAAGAGTGAATGCGGGAAATAGAGTGAACGGAGCGTTGGGGCAACTTCTCGGCAGCCACCACCTCAGCCAGAAGGCACGTGTAGCAATACATAACGCAGTGCTTGTCCCAACATTACTGTATGGAAGCGAGAATTGGGTATGCAGAAAAGAGTATGAAAGTAAAATTAATGCGGTCGAAATGCGATCTCTGCGGAAAATCTGTGGAGTTAGGCTGACCGACCGCATTCGTAACGACGACGTAAGAGAGCGAGTAGGTATGAAAGAGAGTATTGGTGTAAAGATGCGAAAGGGCATGCTCCGATGGTTCGGACATGTGGAAAGAATGCCGAACGAACGTCTGGTTAAGAAGATATACAATGCGAAAGTGGAAGGATGTAGGTACCGAGGGAGACCGAGACTAACCTACCTAGACCAGATCGGTCATGTACTGAAGGAAGGTGGAGTCAAGAGTCTCCCCGAACCGGCGAGCGTGTATGTATGTAATTATGATTATAATTAAAGCAAAGAATATATTGGACATTTGGCGGAAACGTGAAAGCGTTATGTGGTAATCTTGATATTTTATGTAATGCAGAGAAACTGCTGAAGTGTAATGCATATGATATTTTTTTTAAATATTATTTCGTTTTGGATCAAAATTCCCAAAAGATACCATTAACAGCGCGGCCATAAACGATTTGACGTACTGACGAAAAATTACACTGAACACTATCAACAATGCGCTCGTACAACGGTCGGTTGAAAGTCGGGAACGAATTAGTGGTTACCCATGTCCGCATAAGGTTTTCAAAACCATCTACATCTAGCAACTAAAGTCAAACACAAATATCTGGGAAACGTTAAGTGAATATTAATGGTAGGACCATAGTTTCTATCTACAGCCGCACGCCGGTCCGTCCGGGGTACCACAGTTTCGAAGGAAATCGACGTCTGAGTAATGGCAATGTGCTATTGCGCTTAGTTCGGTGAGCGCGAGAGCCGGAAGCCCAACTGGGTCGGTTGGGGATATGTATTGTTAGGCAGCGGCCTAGCTATAACCCTGGTTATGCAAGAGTCCATGGGCGGCGGTAACACTTACCATCAGGTGTGCTGTTTGCTCGTTTGCCACCTCAAGCAATAAAAGAAGTAGTGTAGTATTTGTAATTTAAGAAAAAAATTGCCATTATTATATGCCAGAGGCGGATGTTTAATTTGGCAACGTTGCGGTACGTTAGGCTGATCGGTACTCGGTGCATTGCCGTTTTTTATTCCAAATTACTATTTAATTATGACACACTCTTGATATTGCAATTTTTAAATTATAATACGGATACATTTTGTAAATCGTGTTGTAATATCCTACACAAGTTATTCATCCATTCGTTCATTGTTGGAGATGGGCCCTCCCACAAAGTGAAGGATATGCCATATTTATCTCTCTATAGATAGACTCGCAGAAGATGGATATCGGCTACAAATACTACTAACCTTTACTTTTATACAAAAAAAAAGACACCACTCTGTACTAAAGAAATAATCCTTGTATTGCGGGGGACTTTACAAACATACAATTAACGCAGACAAATTACACCCAGACTCAGAACAACGCTTTGTGGATCGCACAAAGTATTGTCCTGCGTGGGAATCGAGCCCACGCCACTGGCACGGAAGGTCAGTATCTTAACCACTACGCCATCTGTGCAGTCAACTTTGCCCGCGGATGTTGTAAAAGACGAATTTATATAGACCTGGGCCAACTCCACCTGATGCTGTTTGTCAACATTTACATTCCTATGGAGGGTTAATATCATGCAGGCGGCTGGTTATAAAATTATTGCCAATAGCTTTTGCTATATGTACGATGTAAAAGGAATACATGGTACGTCGACTCTAAGTAATTAGGATAAAAGCAGGCAAATGATGAGTCTTTCAGAAGAAGGCTGCCGTAAATGACGTAAATCCATGGCGATCTGTCAGACGGTTTTATTTTTAATACTCCCGTGAGTTATAATAAGGTTTAGTAACCCATTGTATTCTTGTCTCGTCATCATGTAAGGTGGTGTAAGTTATACGTACCTACTTATCTATTATTTTATCTAAAACCATGTAACATAAAAGTTGATTGAAGAGTAGGTACATCGTATATAGAATTAATATTTTGTGGTATTTTGTGTTGACTGAATATTATAACTTCTTACTATAGGCAGGGAGGGGGTAGTGAACCTGACATTACGTAGATAAGATATAATTTTGGTCAAACTGTGATAGATTAATAAGATTAAAGTTATCGCAGTGAAACGCGTAATGATACCTACTTGTAGTAAGAAGATTGTAATAAAAGATATTTTCAGAATAAACGGAGTTATATTTGATCAATAGGGCCTTTTCTTACAAAAATTCTTATTCAGGGGGAGGGAGCCAAATCATTCTTTAAAATCCCTTGCGTAATTTATGAACGGCCTCTTAGCATATTAGTAAGTCTTTTTCAGGAACAGTTGTGTTGTGGCTATAATAATTATTGGCTAATAAAAATAAATAATTGGCTTTTATTCAATCTCACTCTTAGAATGGTATGGATCATCTAAGGAAATGCTATTTCCCAGGACCCAGGCAGGCTCTAGAGAATCAACGATTCCAAGATGGCAACGCTCGCTGCGTTCCGTTCAAGTCAACAATGCAAAACTAGTTCCAACGGTGACCGCCCCGCGCGTCGCACCTCTAGCGCTAGTAGTCCTCCTGTCACTGGCGTGAAGAGACGTGTATCACGTGTATCAAATCAAAACTCTTTACGTAAAAGTATCGATGTTTTTGACTAAAATAATCTCAAAGTATAATCCGTGATAGTGAATTCTGTGCAAAAGTGCAATAAAATAAGTGTTTCTTTCAACTAACAACTGGTGTGTGCGTTTTCTCGTGATTTTAAAATAAAATCGCGGGTAAAACTTTGTATTCCAACGGAACTGAGTCGTGTCGGATTATTCTACTGATAGTATTGGGTTATTCGGTGAGTAGAGTTTTGTTATGGTGTTCGATCTTTCATGGTGATATAACGGTAATTTAAAGTTTTAGACAATTGACAAACAATTGTAAAATAGGCCGTTGATTTTTCAAAATGTCTGCCTCTTAATTCTGATTGGGCGCAGATTACATACCTATTTTTATTTAAATATCTCAGCTTAGTACTTTTCGGCCTTGAAATTTATCTAATTAGATAAATTAGAATGAGTTTGGTAACCAATATATACATTTATATAACACGGAATCAAAATACAATCCTCATAATTGTGAAAACTTGTTTTTCACCGTAGCGTAGTCTATTTTATATTCTATCAAGTTGATTTACATAAATGACTGCCTCCTAATTGAAATATCACTTTTATAGTAGTTAAGCAACATTCCTTCGTATGGTAATTAAATTATTGTAGTATTAAAACACAATACTTGTAGTAGCAAGACATTAGATTTAATTATTGCCTAGCATTCTAAAAGACCGCGCTTGATCATAAGTGTACTGCGTTGAAAGCTATAGGTTCGATTTTAATAAGACATAAATCCGGCCGTTAAAATATTCTAACGTAGATACTTTAAGTGGTGTTATGGTCCTAAGCTACCTGTTTTTAGTGTTGAGAGTTTAACCATCGTATTATGTACGTACGACTTAGGTGGTAGATATCCTACATTCCCCGTGTGTAATTCATGGTGAATATAGAAAAAAAGTGTCACCTGTAAACCCGTGCAGACCAAAAAGACCAGCTGAAGGAACACCAGAATAATGAACCAAAATGGGTAGTAATCTCTTAAAAAAAATATAAACCCAAATGTGATCGCCACCCCATTTGCCAAGCGAATTAATTATATCATTATGCCTTCTTGAAGAAACCCATTTCAAGTTGACGTCGTCGATATTTGTGTGGTGTATTAAGCTAAATTTTCGTCATCTGTAGGAGACTCGTGTCCAAGTTGAACGTATGTCGCTTATAAACACAATGAAGCAACAGATATTTTTTCAATGTGTCTTCTGTCTCCATTGATTCGAAGCTGGTGAAATATCTTACGTTCACACATAGGCTAGAACAATTACATAGTAGAGAAAGATAAAATAAATTATTTCTCAATCCATATACTTATATCTCACTGTTAAGCTCGGGTCTCCCCAACAATGGAAAAGAAATTAACCTATTAATTGTAGCACACTGGTGTGGCGAGTTGCTCTAGGGTTTTACGTCGCGTTTTCCTTTTTGCATTGATGTTTTCTGCATATTGCTTAGTCGTGTTTTACAATACAAATTTTAAATAAATCCTTGTATCTCGCACGACTTTACAAGTATGTATTTACAGATCACACACAGACTCAGAACAATCATTTGTGATTGTTGTTGATCGTTCAAAAAAATATTCTGTATGGGAGTTAACCCCACGGTACATTAGTTAAACCACTCGGTACATGAGTTAAAACTACTATATTATCTACACTGTTACGACTTTGATTGATAAAGTAGTATAAAAATTGTACTTCGTATCACGAACTCTTAGGTAAAGAGCTGTGAGCCACCGAATACAAAGATCGGGTACCAGTGGTCCGCTCGCACGGCGAAGAGAGGAGAGTTGCATGGTGGGTCTATGGGGTCACGCGCCTCCTCTTCCGTTACCCCGGACCGATTTGGCGCGGTGAGATCACATCCATAGTCCAGCGCAACAAAAAAAAAGTAAAGAGTTTTTGAATTGAAGAATGAAGAACCGAGATTATTGCGAATTTGTTATCGATAACGCAGCAGCATTCTCAATAACATTTTAACTAAGTAAAGACTATGTAGTGTCTTTTCTTCAGGTGTCAGACACGTAAGTGTCTTATGGCCCCAATACTCTTGCTGGCACTCATATTTTTTATATCGTAACGTGGGTTTGTAACACCTCTGCGTAAATACTTCTTTTGGATATAAAGCCGTGAGTTTAAACTAAAAATTATTACATTTATGACGTCAGCAGCCAAAAAAATATTGCTGCACTAAACACGTTTCCTTTGAGAATATGAAAATTGGCTACGTAATCGGCAGTACTTTAAATATTATTGTAAGTCCCTAAGTCCGCCATGAAACAAATTTCGTTTCGTAAATTTTATGATATGTCTGTTGGACTTTAGGTTTAATATATTCGTTATTATCGTCCACGATTAAATACCTTATAATTAAATCTTTTAAAATATATTTTTACTTTAGTGTATATATTAAGTAAATATTAAGTGCTAGATATTATATAGATAGATTCTTAAATAGATTCTTAAAATTAAAAATCGATCTACTAATTACGTAGTAACTTATACATATATTATAATATTGGATAGATTAGTTTTGAAATAAAACGATTTTTACGGATTTCTAAAACAAGTTGTTAAAAATCAAATTCTAACTTATTTGATTTTTAATTTCTTAACGTTTTAAATACTTTACAGCGTGAATGATCACGGGAGGGCTGATATGTCTACATTTCAACACATCCACTGTCATTACAGAGCATAATAATCATTGTTGAACGTGAAACACCTTAATAGTCCTACCGTGATCATGAATGTTGTAAAGTGCTAGAAACGTCGCTTAATAAAAATCAAATGCAAACACATTGTATTTCAAAAATCCATAAAAATAGCTTTTTTTTTAATATATTGTTGTTTGATGAATTTTATTGTTTTTTTTTAATTATTTGCTCTATTCTCTACATGAACGCGTTATCTTTTTAATTATAGAGTTAATAATATGTACCTACTTAGAAATTGGCCTATGTCACGATAACAATTTTATTACTCTTATCATCATCTCAGCTCATATATGTCCCACTGTTGGACTCGAGCCTCCGCCGTAAGGGGAGGGAAATTGACCTAATAGACCGCGCTGATCAAACAGGCTGATATAGTTGAAATAAAACTACTTTTACGGATTCTATCGCGTTTGTACGAGCACTTCTTCCTCCGTCCTCCCGTGACCGTGATGTTCGGAACGTCGAGAAATTAAAAGTCAAATACAAACGCGATAGAATCCGTAAAAGTAGTTTTATTTCAAATGTGTAGCACTCGCGTAAACAGCAGAAATCATTAGGTTGGTATAGTGTTTTATTTCGATTTATCCTTCTCTTGCAGAAAAGTTATATGCATTTTATATCCCTTAGTCGTCTCTTACGTTCACTCATGGGTAAGATGGGGTCATTATCATCATCACAGCCCATATATGTCCCACTGTTGGGCTCGGGCCTCCTCCGTAATAGGAGGGAAATTAACCTACTATACCACGCTGGTCAGACGTGTTGGTATAGGGTTTTGTTTCGAGTTATCCTGCTCTTGCATAGATGTTATATGCATTTTATATCCCGTAGTCGCCTCTTACGTTCACTCACGGGTAAGATGGGGTGGTGAATTGTATTTTTACACCGTCACCACACGGAATTACTCCTTTCAATTGAGCCTTAACTATATAAAAAGCGCAATCTTAAACATGTGCATATATTATTATAGAAGCAGAACCAAAATAATATGTAGAGTACATTTTTGCATTGCATTCCTAACAGGTCACTAAATTGTTACAAAGGTCAAAACCTGTAAAGGTGTTTCTCGGAACGTCCCAAGGTAAAGTTTTAAAAGGAATTTAGATACCCTCACGCGGAGCAAATTCAGTTTTGAAACAACGTCGTGACTGTTTTTGCAATTCACAAGACTTTATGCTCGTTTTTAACACGAATCCCTAAATTTTAGGTAACACCTAAGGAATATTAATGTTACATAATATAGATGTTATATATCATTTTAGTCAACAGCTATGAGTCTTTCGAGGTTCATTGTCGGATATACGCCTCCTAAAAGGGATATTGCCGTCATCTTCAAGATATGTCGATCGGTAATCGTATCACGTATGGTGTTATAAATTGCCCAAAAGAAACATTCTTTGCTGCTGTCCATTCTCCCGGTGACCGATGAGCCGGTTTTGACCTCTGGCACGATTAAATAATGACGCATTGTATTTTTAATAAAGACTTATCGCTACATAAATCAAAGATATTCTGCTCTAAGGAAGGAATTCTTGTATTGCGTGGGACTTTGCAAACATATAATTAACGTACATAAATTACAACCAGAATTTAGAATAACAATGCATGCACATAATATTGTTCTCATCATTGCATGAGAATCGAACCCATGATATAGGCATGGTATCTTAACCACTACGCCGTCTTTGCAGTCAAAAAAATATACAGACATTGTGAAAGAAAAATATTTAATATAAAACCTTCCTTTTAAAACACTCATGTTCAAAGTGAAGAAGGCCTTAACCCACTACTGAGTCGTATGTTGACTGATGAAGACGTATGCAACTTACACGTGGCAGAAAGAAAGCTTCAGAAAACGAAAATTCATGAGAATATAATGAATGAAACAATTGATGTAGTCTCGCACTGATTTTCATAAAAATGTAGTGTGTGTTTAAATTGGGTTCATGAGTGATTTAAATTCACGAGTGGCAAGTGGTGTTTCAAAGGAGTTCTAGGATTATCCTTTTCTTTTTTTATTATTTATTTTTACAAAATAACATGTATAGAAAGCTACTTTATAATAACAATACGTATAAAGTTTAAAAATTATTTTACTCTATGCGATATCTGCGGAAAATCTGTGGAGTAAGGCTGACCGACCGCATTCGTAACGACGACGTAAGAGAGCGAGTAGGTATGAAAGAGAGTATTGGTGTAAAGATACGAAAGGGAATGCTCCGATGGTTCGGACATGTGGAAAGAATGCCGAACGAACGTCTGGTTAAGAAGATATACAATGCGAAAGGGGAAGGATGTAGGTACCGGAGGAGACCGAGACTTACCTACCTAGACCAGATCGGTCATGTACTGAAGGAAGGTGGAGTCAAGAGTCTCCGAAACCGGCGAGCGTGTATGAAGAGAATTATGAATGTTGAGGAAGCGAGTGAAGTATGCAAAGATAGAGTTCTCTGGCACTCTGTTCTCTCTGCCTACTCTGTAAGGGATATGACGTGATGATATGTATGTATGTATGTATATAGACACAATTTTATTAATTACAACTATACGGCTGTTTTCCAACACTTCGTAATACGCAAGCGTAGAAACATAGATAGATATCTGTAATCTAGCATTCTAAATCCTATAGACGTATTTTTGTCTCTATTAAGTATCGCTCTATCGTTTCATTGAGTTTAAAAATCCTAATTATTCTAAAAAGTATTCACTTTATAAAAATGTTTCTGGAGGCGTAATTTATCGCATCGGAACATATGCAGAAATTACGTCAATGTAGACAATTAACAATTATTATTAGCGCCTATAGATAAGAAAACAACGTAATTGCGAATAGCATCATTAATAACCCTATCATCAATCACTGTAGGTACATCTGACACATATTGACATGTTAAAACAATTAAAAATTAAAATATATTGTTCTATTCGATTTCTAAATAGGTACAAGTAGGTTGACTAGAGATGGGATCGACTTTTTTTCGAGTGAGTCGATTGTTTGATATAAAAACTAATCGATTAGTTGAGGGCTTTGACAAATCTCTCTTAATAGTGTATGTAATTGAATTTTATTTCATCTGTGTTTCACCATTGGTATTGAAGGATTTTTAGCATTTGAAATTGAATTTTTTAATCTAATTTGCAAATACATTCAAATTCACTTTCAAGTTGCAAATTTTACACTACTTGCGGTGTGATAAAAAATGAATGAAGATGCGGTTTCGCTATATTTATACACAAAAGATAACTTAAGTCGAACACCCACGATATTATTAAATGACAATATCGCAAAAAAGCGACTCAGATTCGAGTCGATTTGGTGGTGAAATGAATTAAAAAAATTTATGCTATACAAAAGTAACTTGAACGGATTTATATAGCACAATACAATTTGTTTGGTTATAATCTTTCTCATGAAAGTAACAATGTGATATTAAACGAACTAGATATGGCCTTCATTGTTCGTTTGACTGTTATGCGCTGTTTAACCGAAAACAACATTTTAGGGCAACAAAACAATAAAATTGTCAGCAACTTGAATTGAATACTTTGTAGGAGAGAGGGAATGGATATAATCTTTTTATTTTTTTTTGTATTGTCACACCTTTTTTCTGAAGGGCAGATCAGAATGAAACAAACATTTAACCAGGTATAATAATTTCTGAAGTTTACGCGAATATTACACATTTGAAATAAAACATTTTTTTTTCTCTTATACTCATTTCTGTCTGCCCGTGACTATGAACGTTGTGAAATGTTCAAAACGTTAAGAAATTAAAAATCAAAAACAAACACCATAAAATCCGTAAAAATAGTTTCACCAGGTATCTTGAATTTCTCCTAAGTATACCTATGGTCGTCTATCTAGCTTCTTACTTGCAATTGAGAGTTTCTTCGAAATACTTACTTAGTAACTAATATTTTTTATAGATCTTAAATTCGTATTCGTAATTCAATGATATCATATAGAGTCCATGTTAAACAGAATCCTCCAAACGAGGGTGATAATGCTATAAGTGCCACGCTTGACAGGCAGTTTAACAATCGTAACTGGTGATGCAAACTTGGCGAAACTGCTGTCCATTTTCCTGGCAATGCCTTAGCCCATTTTTACGGCTCCCATATGCAAGAAAAATAACAATACAATGTATTCTTAATCACATGTGGTAAGTTAAGTGGATACTGCTACTCACTGAATAGCAATTATAGACGGTCATTTTGTCACCTGTCGTTAATCTACGCTATCATTGATATGCAATTAGTGGTACGTGGGTAATTAAAATCCATAGTTAAATAAAATAATCACACACTGTTCCCTATGTTATATGGATACAACTTTTTAAACGATTCCTTAAACTTTTACCTCTATGGTAACTAATAACTAAAATGTATCTGTGACATCGGTCATTTTGCGAGCCAAGTTTTTTAATCGGTAAGGTCGTTGCATTATTCGCATCACTATTCCTCCGTACCTGTTTGCGGAGGTCACCGGTCGTGCCCGCACCTTATCGGCCGTCACTTGCACAGATAAAATAGCTATGTTCTTTTTTTTTTAAATTAGATAAACGTGACACAGATAACCATGTTTGCGGACCCGTTGCCACATAAAGCTATTGTTTTTAAAACTAGTATATATTATAAGTTTATGTTGTGTAGACTGTAGATTAAAAATTAAGCAACGAAATTTATCTACCATAGATAATGAGTGTCTATAATTTTGTAATGTTAGTTTCAAACAAGATGACTGGACTGGTTTTTTTTACTACGGAAGGAGTAAGAATACATTTCACCAACCGCTGTATTGTCCGTGGGTGTCGTAGAAAACGACTATGGGCAGAATAATCATATAACATTTGCGCAAGAAATTTTGAAATTAAACCCTATACCAATTGGCGCGGTATAGTATGTCAATTTTCCTCTTATTCGTGGAGAAGGACCAAACTTAGCAGTTGGACGGATAATATACATCATGAAAGATGAGATGAAAAAATAAATTATCATCATCATCATCAACTCAGCCCATATATGTCCCATTGTTGGGGCTCGGGCCTCCTCCGTAATGGGAGGGAAATTAACTTACTATACCGCGCTGGTCAGACGTTTTGGTAGAGGGTTTTGTCTCGAGTTTTCCATCTCTCGCATAGATGTTATATGCGTTTTATATCCCTTAATCGTCTCGTACGATCACCCACGGGTAAGATATGGCGTAGTGAATTGTATTCTTACTCTGTCACCACACGGAAAAATATAAAGAAATAAATAGATACATATATTAAATGTATATTACATGTTATTAAAAAATAATATACATTTCGTAATAAATTTATTTTGACAAGTCAACGTGATCAATAAAGTTTATATTCAATATGTAAAAGGCTTGGATTTATTATGATTATATTTATAATATTTTAATTTTAATTTAAAGAAATTCCATTATTTAACAAATTCCTTTAATAATTAACCAGTACTGAAACCGGTTTAGGTTGATATCAAAGGTTAACTCACAGCATGATTATTTTTACCGTGTTTTAATATTAAAATCAATTTTTAAACCGAGGTTTTATAGATCCTGTTTACATATGTCTGAATATTATATTGTTGGTGCCTTTGCATTAATATACGGCTGAGGTCTTGGGTTTGAATTCGGAGAAATATGAAGATTCTATTTTTTTTAAAGCAACAAACCTATACAAAGGTAATAAATTAATCTCGCGTAAAGTATTATTGTGCGTAGGAAATGTTCCCGCGACTTGTAGCATGATCTTAACAAATACGCTATCTGTGCTGATTTTTTGCGTATTTACATGAAATTCTCATAGGCAAATGACGTCATTAACTGTATACCGTTAATAGCCATAAGCGTGCTACTTATTATATGACGAAATAAATGAAATTATTAAATAAGTTCTAAAATTCATGAAACTAATAAATATTTTATAGTCTATTCATCACAACGTTCAGATGCTTGCATTAACACCAACAAAAAAAAAGATACACACACACCTATTTACCGTATTTAAAACAAAGAAATATTAACCTTAAACTCGACTTAACCCGGTTTCCAACGAAAACTATTAATAATTAAATGAAAAAGTGGAATATAATGTGTTGGTTAGTTAATTTGGTATTAAAATGAGTTGTATAATTTTGTTCTCAAGGCCGCCACGACGCGATACAGCGGGCACACATTCACCTAACAATATTAAAAAGTGATAGTAAGATTAATGTTTATACATGCATCTCGTTTGATTTAATGGAATCGATATTGGAGTCGTGGCGACCCTGTATTAGAGTTGACAAGTCATATCGATGTAAACGAAGAACAAAGTTACAAATAATAATGATACCAAATCGTTTTTATTGTATATATAAAGCTAAACTATCTATATATAACAGGAAATAATATTAGTAAATGAATAAATCCTATACAAAACAATTAAGAAAAATGATATTACTGATTTTGTGTTTGACAAATTTTAAACAACTCTTCTCTAAAGTAATGATTATACAGATGTGACTTTATTCTACGGATAGGGGTCGATATTTAATACATCAAAACATTATAATTTATTGTATAAAACAGTAAATTGCCTATCCTTTCCACAATTTAAAAAAAAACACATAATTATATCATCACAGGCCATAAATGTCCCACTGTTGGGTTCGGGCCTCCTCCGTAGTGGGAGGGAAATTAACCTACTATACCGCGCTGATCAGACGTGTTGGTATAGGGTTTTGTTTCGAGTTTTCCTTCTCTCACACACATATATATATATATACAGCTCGTATTTTTGCGTGGCATCCTAATAAAAAAACATAGTTGTTGTCACCACTTGCCTTCTCATAGGAGTGGTAAAAATTTGCTAAGGGTTTCACTAAAAGAGTGGGCAAGTATATTTTGGGGAAAGTATAACACGTCACTGCGATAGCACGCCTGCCATTGTCCCTCGGCAATTGAAATAATGCCATAATAGAGAAGGCTCCAGCCCTGCAGTGAGGCTTGTAACCTGAGATTACAACGCTTTTCAGCAATTAATACAAACTATACATTCCGTGTGGTGACGAAGCAAGAATACAATTCACCACCCTATTATACCCGTGGGTAATCGTAAAAGATGGCTAATGGATAAAATATGCTTATAACATCTACGCAAGAGGAATAAAACTCGAAATAAAACCCTATACTAACATGTCTGACCAGCGTGGTGTAATAGGTCAATTTCCCACCTAGTGTGGATAAGGCTCGAGCCCAGCAGCGGGAAATATATGAGCTGCGATGATGATGATAGTATTATCATTAAATATCACTTTTAAATTCTTAGTTTAATTCGCTATAATCTTATCTATAAAATGTTATTTTTAACTTATTTATATTATAGGAAATGACGTATGCGAAAATAACATTCGATATCAACACTATCGTAGCGATATCAACACTATCGTCGTAAAGTATCGTGTGAAATACTTTGCACATCGGATAATACAGCAGTTTGTTAGGAGAGGCGGAGGCCCAAACCCCACCTTACGGCTATCGACCTTTTTTTATTTTGCGGTGGATTATGGACGTGGTTGTGCCCCGCCTAATCGGTCCGGGGCGACGGAAGAGGCGGCGCGCAACCCCATAGACCCACCCTGCAAACACCTCTTTTCGCCGTGCGAGCGGGCACCGGTACCCGATACGGCTATCGACCTGACTGTGTCTCAGATATTGTAGATGTCTATGCACAGTAGTTATTACTTATCATCAAGTGGGCTACTTCTCGTCTGCCAAATGCAATAAAAATATAAAAATTATTAATTACTAGCGGACCCGACAAACTTCGTTCCGCCTAACAGTCAATGTACGAAAAGTAAAAATCCCACAACTCGATCGCAGCGTCACCTACCGGGTCCAATTGCGAATCTAAACTATTCTCGAATCCACTTGAATACACACAAAAAATTTCAACAAAATCCGTCCGTCGTTTAGGAGGAGTTCAGTTCATCAGTTCATCTATCAATCTAATATCTTTAAACAAGCATTTTTTAATATATATTTCTATATATTCAGAATCTCGGCAACATGAGTTAAAATAAAATTTAGTATGAAGGAAGTTTCGTGTGCAATAAACCGTTCTAGCGAGGTTTCATAAGAAAGCCTCCCTTTATCAATGTTCTCATGCAATGAAAAAAATGTAATTTAGGATATGAAGCTAAATTTAGTCACTACCCTTAAAAATAAAAATAACTCAGGAAATCGAGCTGTACCTCAAGACGGCCCCATTAATTAATTCATTATTTTTTTATTTAAATAACTTCATATTCTCATAATGTCAATCCCTACTAATATATAAATGTGAATGTAAGTTTGTTTGTTACGCTTTCACGCTAAAACTACTCCACCGATCATCATGAAACATTGTACACATATTCTTGGAGGTATTAAAAGTAACATAGGATACTTTTTATTACAAAAAAAATTAAAAATTTTATATGAAAAATAAAAAAATTGTTTGTCAAAAAATCTCAAAATCTAGCTTCTTAACGCCATCTAGCAGTCCAGTAATGAAGTTCCAACCCTGAGTATTGTAATACCGTTGCACTGTATTACCGACGGTCAAAAATAAAAATAGAGGATCAAAAACTTTAGGAAAGTAACCTTTTACGCGGGCGAAGCCGCGGGCAGAAGCTAGTAGGATATAAAAATATTCATATTTAATCAGTATGTAATTATTAATCCATGTTTCCGTGTGGTGACGGAGTAAGAATACTGTTCACCACCCCATATCTTGCCTGTGGGTGATCGTATGAGACGACTAGGAGATATAAAACGCATATAACATCTATGCGATAGAAGGAAAACTCGAAACAAAACCCTATACCAACACGTGTGACCAGCGCGGTATAGTAGGTTAATTTCCCTCCCAATACGGAGGAGGCCCGAGCCCAACAGTGGGACGTTTATGGCCTGTGATGATGATGAATTATTAGTCCAAATATAGTCCGAAACTCTGTAATCATAAAAATATACCTAGCTAAAATATACCCAAGTGACCAAGTCATTCAGAAATTATCCAAATAAAGGCAACAACCATACTTTTCACCAGATTCCAGAATCAGAATTGTTAAGGTTAATATTGAATGACATATTCTTAGTTATTTATATCACTAGTGTTCATTATCACTTTGATAACGGTGAACATTTTTAGCATATTATTCTACTTTTAACGCTAAATAAAGATAACAGATTATTTTGTTTTTTTTTCAAGATAATATTTACAGAGCTTAGCTTACAGCTATTAACAGTAAACGGAATCAGTGCATAATGCTTAAACTCTGTTTTAGGTATTAAATACAATTGATCACAGTTTTAATTGAGATTAATTTATTTTAAATATGGCAGGATAGCCGTTTTTGTCCGCTCGATTCATTAAAATTTATGTACTGTGAGTTGTCTGTTCTGTCGCGGTAAAGTTAGTTTTTTTTTTTAATTTTCATAAATATATAATTTTTTAAAACGCATGTAACATCTAAACGAAACAAAACCCTATACCAACACGTCTGACCAGCGTGGTATAGTAGGTTAATTTCCCTCCCATTACGGAGGAGGCCCGAGCCCAGCAGTGGGACATATGTGGGTTGTGATGATGGTGATGATGATGATGATAATGATGATAATATTTTTTGGGACTCATAAACACTGATATCATAAAGACAGTCTTCATGAAAAATATAAATGTCATAAAAATACAATTTAAAAAATAAAGAAGCCAATAAAATCGAATTTACGTAATTACATTAAAATTTTATAAAGTTTTAAGAGCGAATGAAGAACTTGACCTCAAATAATAATATCGGATTCTTTCCATCGTACATATTGCAAAAGTTTTTGAATTTTGCTTTCCAGCTTGCCGTTACCTCTCCTTGGAAATGTAATTATTGACCAGATTGTAGGTATCAGAGGCAAAACGATATAAAGCTCTTAGGCGTCTATTACAACATCCACGAGAAATATTATAAGTATTGGGTAATATTCATAGCCGCCCTAATACGGCAGGTCATTGATAGTTATACATATGTAGGTATATATTTATATAATATTTTTGTAGTATCTTTGTAAGGACCGCCTGCTCTAAATGGTTTTCTTCAATAGAGTCTAATGTCAATTTAGTGTATCGGAGTTAGGTGGACATGTTGCCATTTATGGTCTTTGCATAATGTGCTTTACTATAATGCCAAATATTTTTAAATGGAATTTATGAATAAATTATTATTGGATTTATGTAAGTTAGTTTCGTTGCAACCACTTGTTTTTTTTTATATATATTTTTAATATATATAGCATTACATAAAACAATAGATACACGGAGATAAACGACCGCAGAAGCATAAAAAATTGACGATGTTGGTTTACTCTTTAAGGTCTTTTTTATGAAATACAGTGTTTATGAACCTATTTGTTAAGCCTGGTAACTATGGCGTTTTACCTTCTGTGGGGAAGCCTATCATCATCATCACAGCCCATATATGTCCCACTGTTGGGCTCGGGCCTCCTCCGTAATGGGAGGGAAATTAACCTACTATACCGCGCTGGTCAGACGTGTTGGTCTAGGGTTTTGTTTCGAGTTTTCCTTCTCTCGCATAGATGTTATATTTGTTTTATATCCCTTAGTCGTCTCGTACGATCACCCACGGATAAGATATGGGGTGGTGAATAGTATTCTTACTCCGTCACCACACTGAAATGGGGATGCCTATAGTCATATTTAAAATAGTGGACGTCGACTGTATTAGATACTTTGCCTGAATCACAAATCTGTTTTGCATTCAAGACCAAGATGCAACGATCGGAGCGACAAAAAAGTGCTTTCGTAAAAAATCGTCAGTATTACCTAGGCTTTCGGCATTTAAATTAGTAATTACTATTGATTTCAACAATCTGCAATGCAATGCAACGTTTAATTTTTACATGTAATCCGAACAATATTGTAAGCCTGAAAGTTTCAGAAGTTGTTAAGCAAAAACGCTTAAACGGATTTAAATAAAATTATCAAACAGTTTATAAACTATTTTAATATAAAGATAGTTTTTATCGTATTTAACTTAATGAGAAATAATTGATTTTAAATTGATCAGAACTATGCTACATGTGTATATATATATATATATATATATATATATATATATATATATATATATATATATATATATAATCTAATCTATAATCTAATGGTTACGCGAGTATTACACATTTGAAATAAAACTATTTTTTACGGATTCTATCGCGTTTGTCGGGTAATTAAAAATCAAAATCGAACGCGATAGAATGCGTAAAATTAGTTTTATTTCAAATACTTTTTTGTTTCTGTGATTCCTATTGTAATGTTCCATTATAAAAGCAAGTGCATATTTTTTATATGTTATGTTTTTTTAGAAGCGAATTCAAATGTTGCCGTTCTATAAATCATATCATTCGTTATTTATTTGCTTTGTGTAAATAATTCCAAAAAGTCATAAAAATAAAAAACAAATTATGCTTTTAAAATTATTCAAATTACTGAAATTTTGCATTTAATATGCTTGAATATTTATAAAAACTTGATTACGAGTGAAAAATGATTGTCCTTGATTGATCCCATATGTGACAATCATTATTCGCTCGTAATCAAGTTTTTATAAATATTTAAAATTATTGTTAATTTTATGTTACACAATCTTCTAATAAGTAAACTTCTAAAATTTTTATAGAATTTGATTATAAGTCATTTGTCGATGAAGACGGCATTACATCCATTCATCCATCATCCCGTAGACTTCCACTGTTGACCTTAGGCAGGTAGATTGGCGATCGCAGTAGCTGTTATAAAGTTTCAGCCCCAGGATATATAGAGACCTTTAGCCGATTTTTACGACTCTCACATGCAAGTAATTGGTGACGACGGGATGTCGAGAATCACATAACAATTATTATAAAATTAAACTTGGTTGCTATTTTCTGATCTATATTTTAATGGAGATAAAGGCACACTAAAGAGTATACCACCAATATGTAATTAAAGAACACAAATCACCATCTTCCAGACCAGGAAATTCACGCTCGTCAGACGAGTCAGTGTGCAGTATTATTTCAAGATTATCTGGCAATGACAATATATAATACTTTTCTTAGTCGTCTTTTACAATACAAATGGGAGAAAAAAAGAGTAATGAATTCTACACGGAAGTTTATTACGAAGATATATTTAATGCATAAATATAACGTATGCAATTAAGTCAATAACAAATTTGAAGGATCCTTTACGTCAAGAAATTTGACGTCATATAAATTATTATATAATATTTTCACTACGGCTGTTAACAACTGTATAAATATGTATAAAACTAGCAAACCCAGTGTTAGTTTTTTCGTAGAAGTCAATATTTCGGCGAGTGGCGAGTTACATCAATGGAGATAACATATAAACTTTCTTTATGAAAAAATACATATACACTCCAATTTTTATATTGATCGGTCAAATAGTTTTTGAGTTAAACGATGATGATATACTGACGATGATATACTGATGATGATATACTGACACGAATGGACGATGACGACCACGAATCGGATGACGCAGCGTAAAACAACCCCCACTAGGTGGACTGACGACATTATGAAGATCGCAGAAAACCGTTGAATGCAGGTGGCACAGGACCTTTTTGAA
Organism: Lymantria monacha; assembly: GCA_905163515.2. Lineage (NCBI taxonomy): Eukaryota > Metazoa > Arthropoda > Insecta > Lepidoptera > Erebidae > Lymantria > Lymantria monacha. The sequence goes on along the minus strand of LR991094.1, from coordinate 1,848,917 downwards.
TGGCATTCTCGTGAGACGGACTATGGCCTCAATGGACGTTTACGGGCTGATGGATCTATGGATGGATATACAAACATAATCTTTTATAGATATATAAAATAAACACCAATGTTTATTTGTGCATTGAACAGATCACAGTATATTAAAGATCCGGAATTGAATGAGAGTTGTTTACTTACAAGGTCACTGCAGCTGAGTTGACTTTATCAACAAAAAACTGCCCGACAGTTACCTGAATCAATTGCCTGGAAAAGAACATTTATTGCTCTGTCATCTCAGATTGACAATGATGTATACGGTATAGGGCCTGGAGGTAATCATAATTAATATTCTGTTTTTATCATAATTACTTGAAGTTGGCGCAATATGTATTCTTTCATCGTACATATTGCAATAACTTTAGCAATAGTTCTACGACCGACCGCCTGCTTGACGTCAACCATCCCTTGGAATGTAATAGGCATCAGATCGAGTTGGTTCAGGTTCATGTTAAGCTCCGCCGCTTTACTCAGATAAAGGAAACTAGCGTACTAAATTGCGCTGGTCAGGGATGTATTGACAATATTCTTTAAAGTTCTGTTTCTGATGTACCTAGTGACATATTCATGATAGTGCTGGTTACCTTTGTTTATTTTCTGTGTTACCACACAGAAAATATATGTGTATACCAGAAGATTCTTGAAAATTATCAGTTATCATTCGTTGTAGAAAACTATTAAGATGCCCAGATAGAAAAATCATAGAAGTATAGATTTTTGAGTGTATTTGTCTGCTTTATGGTACAAAATTTAATTGGGTGTAACCAAATTAATGTTTTTCTAAAACAAATAATTTATATATATGCCCAAATATTGATCAAATTTATCTAAAATTAATGGGTAATTTCCCAGTCGTAGCTCACGAGCCAGGTGGGATGGCATTACGTCGAGTTTTCCTTCACTTGTTTATTTTTTACGCTCATTATCCCTCATACAACAATAAGAGAGAGGGCGGTAGCAACATTATACCACTATTACATGCAAATAAAAAATAATAGATTAAAACTAGTGAGAAAAAGTAATATATGTTAATGTTAGCTCTCAAATACTTGGTACTACTGACCATGCTGTAAAAAAGCCGTTATAGTATAGTAAAAATATAATAAAACGCCATAAAATTTATAAAATAGTAACTTTATATGTCAACGACATTAGCTATAACTAAACGCAATGTATCACGCACTACCAACCCAGTACTTTCTGGTCTAATTCCTACTTCATTTCATAAAGGCATAATTGAAGAGGCTCGTTTGGTAATAATGTTGTAGGCTGATTTGATAATCAACATAACTTTGAATACTTATGCCATCCAATATAGAATTTAAAAAGAAAATATTACTTAAGTGGAGTAGTTGCTGCGTGGTTAAGAATACTAACAACCTTTACTTTGTTCGTAAAAGACAATTAAGAGCTTTACATCGATCTGGGCCAATTGCACCTGATGTCATCTAGTCAACGATTACATTGCCAAGGAGGTTTGACGTGAGGCATGCGACCAGTCATAAAACTATTATCAAAAGTTTTGTAGTATAAGCGATGGTAGAAGAATACGAATTGCATCGACTCCAAGTAATTGGAATAAGAGCAGGATAATAATGATTGCTCAAGTGGTGTGGAACTTGAACGTATGGATTGCTAAGCGTCTCTAGCAGTGGAGTAAGAGAGATGTTACATTGTGGGTCATCCCCGTTGTTTAAGAATATAGTATGCCATGTCTTTACTTGCCGTGGGATTAGTACCAGGTATGATATTACAAGGAGAATTGATAGAAGTGTTCTCCTAGAATAATATCAAATTTAATCGCTAATTTGTCTTCCAAGCGTGAGGTTTAAAGCATTTGTACGGTTTGCTTCGGGAGGCCTATGTCCAACATTGTACTTTGATAGGCTGATAGATGGACGGATGGACATTGTCAATTGTTCATATCTCATTTTTCTACTTAATAACTGTGTCTTACATACTAACAAGTTAGTTATTATTGAGTATCTAATGATTCTATCGGTCAGTAGGTCAAAAAAGTTAACGGAATGAATCTAGCAGAAGGTGTGTTGCAAATATTTTATGTATTTGGAAATTATTTAAATGTTCCGAGCCTGTATTATACCCAATCCTGTTGGGGTTATCAAAAAAGGGTTTCAGAGCGAATAATTTATGCATTTCTTTTTGCCATTTTACTAATAACTCGCTCGACAAAAATAATAATGAGATTATTCTGCATCTAGATGAAAGAAATTGTCTTAGCGTGTTACATTCACCTGTTATGCTTAATAAAACAACACAATCCATTCAACCAACAGTCTTATCAGAGAGAGTTTCCAGAACAGGCTGTGATCCGGTCACGTCTCGCTCAAACCAACCGGGATCGCGTGCATAATATAAACCTGCCGTAGCTCTATCTCCATTTGAGCAAATGACTGGTACCGAATCCCGTATCTTTGGTGGCCTTTTTTTTTACTTGCGGTGGACTATGGTTGTGGTCGCGCCCCGCCTAATCGGTCCGGGGCGACGGAAGAAGCGGCGCGCAACCCCATAGACCCACCCTGCAAGGACACCTCTCTTTTCGCCGTGCGAGCAAGCCACCGGTACCCGATCTTTGTCTTCAGCTATCTTTGGTAGCATAAAAGAGTGTTGCTGCCCTTTTTCTTAGTAATAGATTAACCAGGTTTTATAGCTCCCACGAGAAAGAAATAAGTGTTAACACTGTGTATTTTTAAATCACCAGCCAACACACTTAAATAGTACAGAAGACTAGACTAAGACTTAAACATTACGACACCTGTGCAATCGGAAATTATTTAGAACAAGTGAAATAGGAAATGAGTCGTATTGTGAATAGTTTACTTTATCACTAAAAATGTATATGTACAATGTAAAGGAAATTGCTAATCGAATTTAAAATATGCTATTTCGTCAACACTAAACAATTTTAATGTTTACAAAATACGTCATTGACAGTCATGCTTCCTTTTAATAGTACAGTTTATTTCAATACTGTATAGTTATCTATTCGTATATTTCTTTATCTGCCTATTGATTTTCGTTGTTAGTTATAAGCCTGGTTAATAAAATAAATAATACTATCGGCGAGTACCTATACTCGCCGAGCTTGAGATGCGGATTATCAGTCGTAATTGATGAATTTCACAGGAGAATGGTGCTGTCTACTCCTCTGGCCTTCTCTCAATTTATGTGCCTCATGTGCAATTGTAGGGATAGTAATTGGAGGGTTGGTATCTTATTCAATAATTTATCTAAAGTAACTACTAATTCAATTGCCTAATTCAATTACACGATGGAAATCCGTTCTTATTTTGAAACGGAAGAAAAAATTCTACTATTAAAATGCGCTTTTGAAGTCGAACCATTGGTGGCTTGTTCGGAGGCGAAATATATGTCCAAATATTCAATGTTCTAGGGGTTGCTAATCACATAGGAGTAAGAAGATTTCCTTATATATTCTATTCCACCTTGATTTTATCCTGTATGTCTTTCTTGATGTGTGTGGTATATTAACCATAGGAAATCCGTGGATCCTTTCCTTTATATCTAAATAAAATAGTTTTATAAGAGTACAAACAACAAAATCTAGCTTGTATATACCTAATAAAAACTGCTATGGGGTGTAAAATGCATATAACATCTATATCAGAGAAGGAAAACTCGATATAAAACCCGCTTGACCAGCCTGGTATGTTAGGTCAATATCCCTTTTACTTCGGTGGCTCGAGCTCAAAGGTAAGATGTATATAAACTGAGATGATAACGATATGTCCTTTAAAACAAGAACATTGTAAAGATCAAGCGGTCATCGGTTGTTCACGAGGCAATCCGCTCGCCCGCGGCCTGTACTGTACAAGTTGACGCCTTCACAAGTTACGGTAACATTAAGCAAGTCATATGTAATTATGTTACATAATATATAACAGTTATGTCTCGCTATGTCAACTTACTTTCGTTTCACTTTCGACATCGCTTTATTTAATTATATAAAGATTGATGGCCTGTAGTTAGATATGCGTACCGTGTGTATTTATTGGCCTGTATAACGGCCATATTTAATTAATTTATCTTAAATTGTATCTGGGTTATTATTGATCGATTATTCGTAGAGTCTAAATAGTAGCTAACCATCAGTCTATTGACGCTGAATATATACTTAACTAAATGAGGATAATGGCAAAATCGAAAAGTCTGATAAGTCTACTGGCAATTGGTCTTAAGTACCCCAAGGGAGTGCTACTCGTTCTGTTAATCTCTCAACTGTTTTTTAGGACATGAGGCAAAATGATGAAAATAGTCATAAAATTGTTGCCAATAAATTTTGCAATATGTACGATGGAAGAGTTTTTTAGTTTGGCAAACCAGCAAGAAACACACCTAATGATAAATGTTACTGCTGCCCATAGACTTTTGCTATATCAGGGGTACAGCTAGGCTGCTGCCTACCTGTGAAGAGCCCAAACTCATCGAGAATTGGGGTGCCGGCTCTCTCGCTAACTGAATAAAGCGCAACAGCAGATTGCCACTGCTCAGACGTCGATTTTCTGCTGGAGTGTGGCATTACTCCGGGCGGACCTGCTCGCGGTCTTACCACTATTGCGTATAGTACATATTGCGTCAACCCCAAGTAATTGGAATAAAAGCAGGAAAATGATAATTGCTTATAATATAAAGGCCCAATAGTGTTGTAAACAAAATAAGAAGATAATTAATAACTGAAAGTACCTACAGTTAACTTATAGGTTAATATATTAATTAATTTTTTTACTGAACTATAAACATACTTTTGATACAAATAATTAACTCGGAAGGTGTTCGACGTGTGCGATCATTTTTATTGCAGTGTGTGACCTATTGGGGCCACGTAACGTGTTTGAATAGTCTCAATTTTATCATCTCAAACAGTACAGAAGAAATTACGCGACAAAGGCCTCTGTGTGTTCTATATTAAGAGCAATCTCTTCGCTGATGTACCAATTTTGAGTATACAGATGGCGTAACTTTTAAAATACCAATCTAGTATGCCAAATTAAAGGTTTAATTAGTTGCGGGTTTGATTCCTTCCTTTTTTCTTCCTATGCAAAACGATCCACCAGTCGTTGTTCTGGATGTTGATGAAATTTGTTTCAGTTAAATGTTTGTTTATAAATTCCCCGTAATACAAGGATTGTATTGGTGTTGTTTTTAAAAAATAATCTGACCATGAAATTGGTTGAATACACCCCCGCAATACAAATATATTTTTTGGGTAGTCTTTAAAAAAAAAACACTTTTTACAGAACTTTTAGACTTTCTACAGAAGTGAAAACTTAAACCTATGATAAATAAACAGATACAAAAAAATAAAACGCGTGCCCTAGAGAGTATATATGGGTGTGACCATATAATAGCCAGCTGTCCAAAAAATAAATATTTTGGATTGGTTAGGGAATAATTTCGAACGAATTGCTTTATTTATCAGTATAAAAGTACTATCATTTATGTGGTTAAATACAATATTCTCCTACGGTCTACTCTCCCTCCGTCTTACGAATTTTCAATCAGGTCACGTGTCCTGACGCGAGTTTAACATTTTTTACCCATCCCAAAAAAGTGCACAACGCCGCTAAAGAAGTTTTCACTTCAAAAACTTTGAACCTGGAATCAACTGCTCAACGATTCGCTTATCATACTTTTGTAGGAATTCATATGTTAGAAGTTGACGAGTTGGATGCATTTACTCATATATGTACCTATATGAGCAGTGCCTACAGTCCCAAGGAGGGTTGACGTCTGGCAGGCGGCCGGTCATAAAACTATTGCCAATAACTTTTACAATATGTACTATGAAAGAAGAGTACATATTGTATCGACCCCAAGTAATTGGGATAAGAGTAGGAAAATGATGATGATGATAATGAGCAGTGCCTACTCTAAATACGAACTAACCTGTATGTACCATTGTACCTATCTGTAATATTCATTAGAAAATTATTGTGGGCAATGAATTATTTTTTGAAGCCTAAAGAAAATTTAGATGTTCTAATTATGCTAGTATTTTTTTATCAAGTATGAATGTTATAGTAGACTTTAGGGATAAGGTAAGACCAAAGAAAACTTGGATGTTTTGTGTGAAACATGAAATGTTTAGAAAGTGAATGAACCCTCTCCTCCCTTATTCACTTGACATCTGATAGGGTTCCGTGGAGGAACTGAACATATTGCGTCGACCCCAGATATTTTTTAAAACAACATCCTGCAATCCTCCTCATCTAAATCCTTTTCATCTCGGCGCATATATTACCCACTCGATGGGCTCGAGCCTCCTCCACAATAGGAGGCGAATTGACTTATACCATGCTTATTAAACGGGTTGGTATATTTCGAGTTGTCCTTCTCTTATAATCCTTTACATACAATTAACAGATACAAATTACACTCTGATTCATGACAACAATTTATGGATCGTACAAACTATTGTCCTGCGTCGGAATCGAACCAATAACATTTCATATGGTAGTTTTATATTTTAACCACTACACCATCTGTGCAGTCAATTAAAGTAATTGAGATAAGAGCATGAGGATATATGTGTGAAAAATCAATTCTACATACCATCACGCCATGTCCCTTGCAGGGTAAAGAGAAATAATACATTTTATTACTACAATAGTGAATTTTGTACGGAGCTTGTGCAATTAAATGGTATGCGTGCCTATCACATTGTGACAAAACAACCTTCTCTTTACATTTCATAATAGTTTAATATAGCAACCATTTCTACCTACGTAACTTTTACGTGAAGTGGAATGGATACCCACCTGCAATATCATGAGAAACACGACCGACATAAAAACAAATATGAAGTAATAACAGTGAAATGCACCTCCGAACATTAACAAGCGGTCAAACTTTATATAAAACCCATTTTATATGCGAGTGAGGTCGTTAGGAGCGATGAAATGAAAGGCTTACCGGTTCGATTCCCGCGCCGGCACGAAGGGGATCTACTTTCGCCATCTGTCACATCTGCATACAATGAGCGCCTATATTTATGTTGTGGCTATGAGAACAGCGATTATATGAAATAATGTTGTTAATTTTAAATTATTTTTTTCAATTGTGGAATCATACTTTGATAATATTTTGATTACACAGATGGCTTAGTGGTTAAGACCAACCTTCGGTCCCAGTGCCTCTGGTTCGCTGAAATAATTAACATTATTAATAGTTTTGTTTGTCTATTCATTGTACAATTGTGTAGATGGCCCCTAATGTTGCCTGTGTGGTAGCGAGGCTACCATTATTAGCAACCCTTATGATGTACATAGGTGTCGTAAAAGACGACTAAGAGCTTTAAATAGACCTATGCAATCTCCATTTGATGCCGACTGGTCAACGATTACAAGGAGGGGGAGAATAAAACTATTAATTATTTATTATTATCAAAATTTTTGCACATGGAAGAAGAGTATACATTGCGTCGACAGGTATTTAGGATAAGAGTGGGATAATATCCTATCATCTTACTCTTTTTTTTGTATTTTATTTCTTTGACAGGCTATGAACACACGCCGTCCATTCCGTCCAGGGTGACGGAAAGGCGGCGTACGGCCCCATAACCCACCGTATTCCTTCCCCATTACCATTAGGCTGGCCATTGGTACCGCTTCCTTAACATCCGTGGCCAGCCCGGCGGGTAAATATCACCCTACTCTAATAATAATTTATTATTGTTAAACGTTTTCATTCGTATCATTTTATCATACTATTATTTTTCTTAACTGTATAGGTAACTTATTGTATTTCGTTTAATTGTGTGATAGTAATTCAAGGTTTAGAGAAACCACTCTCTTATGTTCAGTATTTCTTTTTATTTATATTTTATTTCGAAACTGCTTTAGCGGTCTAAGGTTGATCCTGACCCGTATTAAGTAAATCAATCGAAACTGAGACTTAGACTTTACAGCCCGTAGTGTCATGATACGTCAAGTGTGAACAATTTGGAAATGCTTCAATACTTGTTACCTATATTATAAAAAAAAATAGGTTACATAACCCGTAAGCTGATTAAGAGTGTCTTGAATTTTAAATAACACAGAAACCAGATGCTAATGCGGCAAGCAATGTTTAGAAGTCTATTATATTAGTTCGTTGGTCTATTATATAGCGCGATCTGATCTTGTCGGTATTAAACACTATTCCTCCAGTAATTTGGCTAAACATCTAGTTTTATCAAAGCCTATGAGCAATAATACTTACTACCTGATGGGCTCTTTATTCATCTGCTACCACTATCCATCGAATTATCAACCTCTAATATTGCTCACAAACGTCCCTACGAGGCCTTCTCGAGATGACCACGCTAGGTGGATGTTTCGATAGAATATTGCTGCTCATTCTAATAGTAATCTCTCATCTAGTTTTTGTAACTTCGACGAGAAAGTAAAAGTTAAAGACACGTTGTATTTATCATTAATCTGCCTACTTGCTTCAAATAGACCTCTAGAACTCTAAGACTGCAAAATTTTAACGAAAACAAACCGATTTCATAACGATGAACTGCAATGCCAGAGAAGGAAAACTTGTAATGACACCCTATATTAACACGTCTGACCAGCGTGGTACATACAGTATGTTAAATTCCCTCGTATAAGTGGATGAGGCTCCAGCCCAGCAGAGTATTTTTTTTTTTAATTAAAGACAACAAACCTGTACTAAGGCAATAATCCTTGTATGGCGGTGGTCTTTACAAACATACAATTAACGCAGACAAATTATACCCATCTTTAGAAAAATAGTTTGTGGATCGCACAAATTTATTGTTGTACGTGGGAATCGAACTCACGATGCCGTTTGTGCAGTGGAAGGTATATGAGCTGAAATCATAATGAATTGAAAAAAATAATCCAATTGTTTGAGAACTTAAATCCGCTATGCTGTCTAACTTAATGGCCTAAGCTAATAACGTTCTACGTCACAAACTATGTCAGATGTAACGAGCCGTTCGCAGCAGGTTGCGAATGAGATCTTGATTGATTAATTGTACCGCCATACAATTGTTATATCTTATTGTTGTACCAAAGATATTATTATTGTTGTATGTTAGATAAATATTTTGATATCGAAACGTAATGCAAAAAATATCATTGTTACAAATATAATTGTCAAAACATACAGATTATTTAAATTGAAATGTCTGATCATAATGACAAAAAATACCCGACTAGGAGGTACCTAAATGAATAAATTGTAACAGAAAGTTATTATGGCGTAAATGATGTTTTTTAAAAATATCAATAGCCAGGTGCACTACCTACATACACCAGGTGTACTGTCGTGAGAAGTTTAATTTACCAAAATATCTAACTCCCTAAATGGGAAGCAATCCATAACGTGTGTGTGTCTACGTGAATGCGTGCGTGCGTGGATGTATATGTGTGTGTGTGTATTTGTATTTGTCTATGTTTGTCGTGTAAGTGTATGAGAGTTGGTGCAGTTGTTTTTTATTTCGTCCCTAACAATAATAGCAATGAGTTAAAAACTAAACAAAATCAACGCCCTCAATAAAGAGGCCCCTTATCATACGATAAGTATATTTGCAGTTCCTGTATCGTTATCTTATCGATATAGATGTATATCTATATATCTATTATGGTCGTAGTGACAATGTACGACCTTTCAGCTCACATGTAATATGATATTTGAAGCACGTGTCCTGAATGTTTGAGTATTTGTTTTGGTTTCCATGTAATTACAAATTGGAATTTACCACTGCCACTTTCTTTCGAATTGGCGCCATACTAGACGAAGGGAATAGAACTTTGGTTGCATGGCCATTGGAGATTATAATTCTGGTCTGGATGTAAAGAAATTATTTATTGATTGTATGTTCAGGACATACATGTTTACGCTAGTATTACGCATTTGAAATAAAACTATTTTTACGGATTCTATCGAGTTTGTATTTGATTTTTAATATACTGACTTTTTGAACACTTTACAGCGCTTATGATCACAGGAGGCCCAGGGTATCTCATATCTAACAAGTCATCGTTATTACTATGTATAGTATATAAATTGAGTGCCTTCATAGCCAGGATTAAGCTGTAAACCAAGTCTAAGGTTCCGTCTGGCCATCGTTGATCAGATACTTTTAAGACTGTCGCCAGAAACACAAATTTTATATATTATATATTTCATTATGTTTGTTTTTTTTTTCTTTGTTATAAACTTGTATTTTTTTAGTTTTAAATTATAGGTATATACGCACCATGTGTGTTTTCTTACTTCTGTTGTTAAACAAAATATTTTCTATCTTTCATAACCAAACTTTTAATTGTGTTTTAATGGAAACCTTTCTGTCGTGGATACTTATATACATGAATGTATATAAATAAGTAAGTATTAAATTCATGGCACGTTAAGATGTCGTACCCAGCTCATGAACATGTGTGACAGTGAATGTAAGGAAATAGTGCCCTCAATTACCTTAAAACTAATATAATATTAGAATATCGTAGTTTTTCAATTGTGCCATAGATAAGTGATATTTTGCGGAATCATATTTAAAGGCTCTGAGGATTACTTTGTAACATTGTGTAACACTTCAATATGTTACATGGTGACGTATTATCAGGCAAGACATAGATGGAGATAAATTTAATAGTATATTTTTAAATAAAAATTGAAGTCGAGCCGTTGCTTTCAAAAGTGCCAAACTTATGTCACTCAATCAAAAATGCATTTGTATGTTTTACAAAGTTCATCAACCCTCACCTGAGATATTTTTTCCATGTGTGCTATGCTTATCAGTTAAGTAAGAACGAAATGTTTGACATGGCATTGCGTCATAAACTGCCTACGCCCCCAGTGCGCGTGCGACGGCACAGACCTACGTGCGACGCGGCTGACGGACTTAGGGCTGCCACACTTTATATTAAATCATTATTTTTTTTATTAGACAATACTCTCACTTAAGTAAACAATCATTGTATTGCGATGGACGTTACAAAATGAAATTCATGGTTTAGCAACAAATGCTGTTATACCTATAGTTTCTTCTTGCGTTTTGTTCTTTCCAATATGGTGGATGATAGATATCGTGGATAGTTATCAGAAAGCTTGTTATTTCTGCAAGTGGATGAATTTGTATATCTTGGATGTGGATTTAGCCGAGATGGACGGTACACCACTGATATAGAGCGAAGAGTGAATGCGGGAAATAGAGTGAACGGAGCGTTGGGGCAACTTCTCGGCAGCCACCACTTCAGCCAGAAGGCACGTGTAGCAATACATAACGCAGTGCTTGTCCCAACATTACTGTATGGAAGCGAGAGTTGGGTATGCAGAAAAGAGTATGAAAGTAAAATTAATGCGGTCGAAATGCGATCTCTTCGGAAAATCTGTGGAGTTAGGCTGACCGATCGCATTCGTAACGACGACGTAAGAGAGCGAGTAGGTATGAAAGAGAGTATTGGTGTAAAGATGTGAAAGGGAATGCTCCGATGGTTCGGACATGTGGAAAGAATGCCGAACGAACGTCTGGTTAAGAAGATATACAATGCGAAAGTGGAAGGATGTAGGTACCGAGGGAGACCGAGACTAACCTACCTAGACCAGATCGGTCAGGTACTGAAGGAAGGTGGAGTCAAGAGTCGCCGAAACCGGCGAGCGTGTATGAAGAGAATTATGAATGTTGAGGAAGCGAGTGAAGTATGCAGAGATAGAGTTCTCTGGCACTCTGTTCTCTCTGCCTACCCTGCAAGGGATATGGCGTGACACATACATATCAGTATGTGTGTTGTTATTTCTCTTATACATACACCACCTTCCTTTAGTACATGACCGATCTGGTCTAGGTAGGTTAGTCTCGGTCTCCCTCGGTACCTACATCCTTCCACTTTCGCATTGTATATCTTCTTAACCAGACGTTCGTTCGGCATTCTTTCCACGTGTCCGAACCATCGGAGCATGCCCTTTCGCATCTTTACACCAATACTCTCTTTCATACCTACTCGCTCTCTTACGTCGTCGTTACGATTATTTCTCTTATATCTAATAATAATCTGTAGCACGTTGTTTTAATCTAATAAAAACATTTATAAAATAAACATTGCGATGAAACATGATATCTTAAACTCAATAGTCTTTATAAGCCCACTTAAAACAATATTTTTATTTAGGTTACTATAGGCATCATTTATTCATTTAGTCATTATTAGGCCTACACCTTTGCCTCCACACAAGACAACATTTGGTCACTATTAAATAATTTATCTATCCGTATATATTTAGCGGCTCTTAGTGGCTAATCGTGTTGATTGAAATTCTAGTTTTAATAATTTATCGCTTATCTATAATTAATACAGACGTGTATTAATGTGTATTAATCTTTAATTATATAATATAACAATATTAATAGGAATACCCGTGGTTTTATGGATTTTAATTCTTATCTATTCATTTTTCTTTATCGCTATTCAGTACACCTGATGGTAAGTTGTTACTGTCGCCCATGCAACTTTGCATTACTAACGATAGGCCTTAGCGTAAAGAAAATTAGGCTTCCGGCTCTCTCGCTCACCGAACGAAGCACAATAGCACATTGCCATTGCTCAGACTACGATTTTCTGCGAGAGTACTACTGGCCGACCGGCCCGCGGCTGCAGGCAGAAAACTGTCAGCAATGTGACCCTACCACTATAAATATTAAAAAAAAAATAACATGCAGAGTAAGTCCAAACAAAACAGTTAAATAATAAAATGTATATTTCATATACCTTTCATTTCATTTGCTCAATATACAAATGTTGAATATAATATAAATAACTCGAAAAGTAATAGCATAAGTTGATTCTAACATGGCCCAAAGTTATCTCCAAATCAATTTCAAATCTTTGGACAGCTTTGATTTGAGGCCTCAAAATCTAGATGAATTCGTTGCCCTAATTTTTATCTCACTGTTTTTAATGTCAATATATTTCTCTCATTGTGGTAGAATGAAATTATAAATAGTTTTGATGAAATACCTAGGACATATAATATCAATAAATCACAAAATGGCCGCTATCAAATGACATTGAATATATTATATTTATCAATCATAATACATACGATTTGTTGCGGCGAATTATGTCACACTTGACTTGATATTTAAATATATTTGGACTTCACCAATTGTGATAAGATTATGTTTGTATACGTGTTTTGATTGCTGTATTGCCTTAATATATCGGTATTTCGGGACTAATGTTTCTAATTTGAATAACAAATATGAGAAACATGATTTAATTTCTGCATTAAAGGCTATATAATCCATCATATGTTTTCTTTTTACGTTATGCTGTGAGGTAACTGCTACGAATTCTACCAACCCTTACTTTGATCGTGGATGTGGTACAAGCCAAAATCAAATAATACTACATAGTTTACTTTGATAAATACAGTAACTTAAATGAATAAATTGCGCTAACGCCAGTGGCTGTGACTATGTGTATGTAATAATCTTATTGAACAGATTTTTACGATCTAAATTAGTTCCTACCTTTGAAGAGAAATCTTACTAACTATATCTAGTGGGTTTCCATGTGATGATGGGGGTAAGAATGCATTTCCTCTTGCTCATGGGGATCATAAAAGACAATTAAGGTATATAATATAATAATAATAATATTTATTTGCACCAAAAATCATTACAAATTACAAACATATCACATTAAATTAGACACAGATCAAATCATTAATTTACAAATCCGTTGTATATATATATATATAATATGCATATAACATCTCTGCAAGAGAAGCAAAAGTAGAAATAAAACACTATACCAACACTGAGCAGCGTGGTAAAGTAGTATAGTAGGTCAATTTCCTATTATTATTAAGGAAGGGCGGGCGCAGCAGTGGAACGTATATGAGCTGAAAAGATGGCTATATAGTTCAGTATATTAGTCCAGTACTTGCTATTGTAATGTATAAAATAAAAATAATTGGATTCTATTCTATTCGACGAATTAAGATAAATAGCGGCTTGATTGAAACCTTGGCATGGTATTTGCTACGTAAGAATTATGTCACACTTAACATCATTCGCTAACATAATAGAAATTGGTAAAAAAAAATATCTTAATAATTTTAATAACCCAAGTTCACGATATTCTATAAATGAGACATGTTTATTTAGTGAAATTTCAAAGATAGCCTACAATAATTTTAGTTTACCGTTATAAACTGGAATGCAAATTAAGTTAGTGACATAAGCCAACGGTTCGTTGCCACGTTCGGATATACACGATATTTTAATAAATTGCTATGTTATACTGTTATTATTAGATTAATTACTATTTGCAAATTGATAATGTGTGTTCACGTCAAATGTTTGAAGTGTTCAGATAGTACTGTCAATCTTATTTTTGTAAATGCAAACTTGATTTTATTTGTTTCTTGCCTCAACTACTTAATTGAGCTTCGTTGAAATTTCGTATACACATTGTCCACGATACTATAACAAATTTGCCTTGTATTTTAAGTATTCCTTCTCTTGCATAATGAATTCATATGATAAGCCACCCAACCACAGATTTTTTATATAATAATTAGTCCGTTACCGTTCTGTGTCGTGACGGAATTAGAATACCGCTTCTTAATTTGGTCGTTGATGTCCTAAAAGCTGACTAAGAGTTGTAATAACCACATAACATCCTATACAAGGCAAGAAAATCTCGAAATTATAAACCTATGCCAGCCTGTCTGACTAGCGAATAGGTCAATTTCTCTCCTATATTAGAGGAGACTCGAAACCAGTACATAGATTGCATTTATTTTCTGTTCGTTATCTACTGTGCAAAAGTTGAAACTCGTTGGCATTATTTTATCCCACCAGTTGCTATGAATACGGCCACTAGGTATTACTATTTTTTTCTAAGAACGGCCTATTATTATTAAATTTTACTCGATTGACTAGTTCCGTTCTATTTTTGTGTTATAATCTATTATGATATTTAATGGAAAAGGAAGAATAATATAATAGTGGCACAGCCCTACATGTAAACGTACACAGGTAGTGAGGTCGCGCGTTGGCGCAGAGTATTCAGTCAGGAATTAAATAAAAAAAACGCGAACAATGATGGCGCCACCATTTTTTGTGGCCCACCAAATTTGTAAACATTCACAAAAACATTAATTGCATCATTTAATTTCATTATCTGTGGGCTTCGTCCGTGTTTAGATATTTTGAAACAATTATTGCGATTATTATTGGCTAAGATAATTCAAAAATTTATCGTGAAATAGTAGATAATCTCATTTCAGCATAACGCTGTCCACTGCTGGACGTAGGCCTCCTTCATGTAACGCAACAGAGTGCGGTCCTCTGGATAATCTAATTTTAATTATTAAGTAAGTTTTTATAAAACTTCTGCGAACGTTAAAATAAAATTTAAAGAATTTTCGTGGTTCCTTTATGGAAGAAATAAAAAAATATACAGCAAAAGTAATTCAATTATTTACTAAGCTAGGTTAAATATACAATCCGGGCCGGACACGGAAGTTAAGGAATCAATATCAGGGATCGGCCTAATGGCGATGGGGAGGGAACACGATTGATTATGGGGTTACGCGCCGCCCTTCTGTAACCCCAGACGGAATGGACTTGATGTGTCCATAGCTTGCCAAAAAAAGTAAATATACGATAACGTATAATAAAAATTTCATATACTTCTTGCTGTGTGATAGCGGCTACGAATACTACCAATCCTTACTTTGCTCATGGATGTCGTAAAACACGACTAGACTAAGCCTTATAACGACCTGGGCCGACTCCATCTGTTGCAGTTTCGTCAATAATTACATTCCCAAGGAGGGTTGACGTCTGGTCATAAAACGATTGCCAAAAACTTTTGTATCGATCCCAACTTCCCAAGTAATTGGGATAAGAGAGTAGGAGAAAGATGATGATATACTTCTTTAATCCTTCATAAAGTCATTGCAAACGACGCTGTTCTGATCGGTAGATTATTGATTTATCATTAAATGCCCGTGTGGCGATGCCGTCAATCCTTGTCTGTAAAAATCCTTAAAAATCGGCTAACAAGAGAGTGCGGAGTAGTTTTCTCCTGGGAAACGTATAACACCTCAGTGCAATCGCCCACCCGCCTGTCAAGTGTAGCGATTACTGCACTATCCTCATACTCGTAGGATAGGCTGTATCCGGCGATGGAATGCGAAAGGTGATGATTATGATGCTTACAAAAATATAGTGTCACTATAGTGTATTATTATCTTATTTTTTTATTTTATTATTTATGATGGGAAAACGAGCAAGCGGCACATCTGATAGAAAGTATTACTGACGCTCATGGACCTTTACAAAACTCACCCAAAAGTCTCGTTGAAAAATAATATGGACTGGTTAAAAAGAATCGCAATGCATTTCTGCGTCACCTATTGGTTCCAATTATTTATTTAAACTGTTCTTGAATGCGAAACATAATGCTCGTCAAAATTAGTCAAAACACTTAACAGAAGAAGTATACATACAAAGATAAAAACATTGAATGATATGACTATAAAGACAGGTGTTTGATAATCAATATTGATTCGCTTGAGAATAGCGGAAAAACCTGATATACATCGAGTCTTTACTTAAAGAATTTACATACACAACCACCTGACGGTCACGATCTAACTTAACCGATTGTGTGATATTGATATATGAATTTATTACATATGCTTATAATGTATATACGTACTATATGTAAATAAAATGACTGTGTGGTAGCGGCTACGAATATTACTAAGCTTTACTTTGCTCGTGGCTTTTGACTGTCAAATATTAGATATTGTATAATTTGCAATAAAATAATATTACTATGAATTGAGATTTAAGCTATCCTATCTTTTAAGTTGGATCAAACTACACTTGCTGTGCAAATTTGGTTAAAATCAGTTAAGTACTTTATTAGTCCATCGCGGACAAACAACGTGACACGTAATTTATATATATTAAGATAATATGATTTGACACTAAGTGATTTACATATATGTATCTCTAGGAATATAAAAATATATATGTTTACTCTGTCCTTGTATCTGTCTGTGCGGTGACGGAGTAAGAATACAATTCACCACCTCCTATCTTGCCCGTGGGTAATCGTAAGAGACGACCAAGGAATATAATATGCATATAACATCTATGTAATAGAATAGATTTTTTTAAGAGAAGGAAAACTCAATCCTATACCAACACGTCTGACTAGCGTGGTGTATTAGGTCTGTTTCCCTCCCATTACAG
Organism: Lymantria monacha; assembly: GCA_905163515.2. Classification (NCBI taxonomy): domain Eukaryota; kingdom Metazoa; phylum Arthropoda; class Insecta; order Lepidoptera; family Erebidae; genus Lymantria; species Lymantria monacha. The sequence continues at coordinate 1,831,607 of LR991094.1, read as the reverse complement.
AGGAGGCTCGACCCCAACAGTGGGACGTGTATGAGCTGAGATAATGCTATGTTTACTCGTTCATTACCGGGTTGAGAGCCTTCAGAGCACGAACACTATGAAGTTTGGTCAAGTTGTCACAAGTCATCTGCGGCTAACAGTTAAACACTCAAAAAAGTACTCATCGTTTATGCGCGAGAGTTTTGACGGCAACATGTAGATGTCATGTCACGCTCTTGAATTATATTAATTTCTTTAATGTATTATAGTATTATGTTGAATAATTTTGCTGGTATTTTATGTAATATAATACAAATGAGAAGAAAGTGCTGAAGTGCAGTGAATATCATATAATAATTGCTTACGTATGTTTTCATGTTCTACCAAAATTTCTAGACAATGCATTAGTTTGGTTTTCATCGACCAATAAATAGTAACAACTTGACTTATTGATAGTAACTGTTAATAGGTCTATCTGAAAAAGTGTGAAAAAAAATGTATAATTCTCGGCTGTATGCATTTTGTCCCCTTTATCTGTCTGAACTGAACCAAAAGAAAGTTTATGCCCGAGCGCGTCTTACAACTAAAAACACACAAAAGTGTTATTTTATCTCCATAAGTCGGTTATCTTGCTAGCTTGTAGCATATGATAATATGAATTAATAAATTAGGAACGTCCACAACAAAAGTATGTAATAGAACAATACCTTAATTGTTCCAGCAATTAATCCATGAATACTTAATTTGTCGATTACGTAGGTCAATTCGTTCACTGTCAAGGCTACTTACAAAATGCGATTAAAACATCAGCAATCGTAAACCCGTACCGGACTAATTCACTGAAGTTTTTTTTTTTATAATAAAACAACAGACATTACACGAAAACCAGGTTAATTTCATCTATATATTATGCTCCAATTACTATAATAAGATCAACCACCGCAAAAATGACTACATATTTTGTAGCGAATATACAATCCAATACTCTATTGTCTCTACTGATTTCATTATGGAAACTGGGCTATTACTGATTTCGAATAGAATAGAAGTAGATAATAAAAGTTTTAACTATATAAGTTATTTATGTCAAATGTAATTTTCATTCATATTGATAGTTCTTTGAACTGCCGCGTGACGAGTCAATCGTCAAAAAACGGTATCTCTATGGTGTCCAACTTTTTAACTGTAATATTAAATGGGTTCCTATGTTTTAGATCCATTTATTGTAAAGTACAAAGCTTTTAATGAAATAAATGAATGGAATGGAAACCATATAATATTTTGGATATTTTTATGATACTCCAGGTGTATATCATATACTCAGATAACAAATGCAACATAAATGCGCTAAGACGTATCTATCTCGTAGGTGTTTTAAAAGACGGCAAAGCGATATAATATGCATATAAGTGAACGCCAAAATACTGTTCTTATTCTTCTACAGCCCACATACGTCTTAATATGGTAATACGGATTTTCTCTAAAATGGGCTCCCATCCCGCTTAGTCCAGACTAGTCAACGTAGTGCTAAATTTATTTTATCTTATATCAAGTATACGTGTGGTGACAGATTAAGAATACATTTCACCGCCCCCTTTCTTATCCGTCGGTTATCGTAAGAGGACACAAGGGACGCACTCAAATAATATTACTGCAAGAGAAAGAAAACTTGAAATAATACCCTATATATAGCCTTATACCAACCCATCTCACCATCGTAGTATAGTAGGTCAATATCTCTCCTATTGAGGCTCGGGTCCAGCATTGGGACATATTTGAGCTGAAATGATGATGATGATGTATTCTACGCCTTGTAAGACACCTGAATAAAGTATTAGCTGCATTTTTACTGAGAAATCATCTAGAAAATTTCATTGTATCTTATTTTTCGGAACCCAGCTGGAGGTCCGTTATCGCCGCTCCTCATTTAACCCTATGCACTTTCACCATTATGACGAGAAATGCTAAATCCGCACAGAATTTCACTTTTATAAAAAAAATTTCTGCTTTTCGTATCTAGAACTGTTGAGTTGTAAGTGATAGGTATTTCATTTTGGATAAAGTCTTAGAGTTATTTTAATAAGGAAATACTTTGTAACAACAGAATTATGTCTCATAGGTCAGTTGATACATGTTCTTTATGTGAATCGAGTCTATGTGTGGCGAAATGTGGTCGTTACACCTCTGCCTACCCATTCAGAGATAACTTATGTATTTTAAATACAATTTGTATTTACGTTACGTACCCACAGACTTGTTAATACATAATTGCATAAAAATGTCTTACTTTTTTTTTTTACTTCAAGTAACATTTTTAGGAATTAACCTTTCGATAAAAGGTCAATTAATTAATGATTGGTCAGTTGCGTATACAACTTCCTAATCATTAATTGATTGACCTTTATTGGAAAGGTTATTTACGAAAACAAAAAAATTTGGAAAAAGTGTATATTATTTTGCATTTTTACTTTTAATATCCACATACGCAGTCTTAACAGTATTCATTATAAAGAAATCGTATTACCTAAATTAATATTTTAAGCACATATTATATTTTATAATTAATTTGTTAAGTGGTTCGCTCAAAAACGGCATATAATCAGGCTGAGCATAATGTACGAGTCATATCGTATCACATTACATTGTTCTGCAAATAATATAACAGTTATTTCACTCAATATTGTGTGGCTCGTTTGTTATGAATTTCGGTTTAACCTTATTCAGCACATAATGTCAGAAAACTTTATTTCTTTTTTTAATTTTATTTTTTTATTTATTTGCATATCGAGGCACAGCCACAGAAGCATAATACACATTATACCACATTCTAATAGCATGCAAATATTTTACAAATTTATAAAAATCTCAATCATTATTTTATGGTGGCAGAATGCCTGACGATAAGAAGCTGCCGCTCATGGATCTCAGCAATATCAGGGACACAGCCAAATCGCTGCCTACCATGAGAAAAGAGGAATTCTTAAACTTTTTTTAAAGGAGACCATGAAATAGCACTCGGAAACACTTGCAGCAGGTAATTAATTTCACGGCCGTGAAGACTGTGGAATTAATTACCTGAGAAATAAACGCTGAAAACGTACAGTCGTAGACGATATTGTTCCCAAGTGGTGGTATCGGTAAACTCAGCCACCCTTCTCATTAATAAGGTTAATAGTTAATTTGAAACTACATCGATTTGTGAAAAAATAACTGGAGCTATTTACAAACATTTCAATTTCAATTAGATAGAGAGAGCAATACAAACATTGTGACGTCAACGATGCAATCCCCATGCTAATTTGCCTCTACACGTCCTCAGACTAGTGTGTGAAAGGGATAGAATATATCTTCCCTGAAAATTCAAACGCTATATCTTTTTTTATTGTGTATATTTATTATTATTCCACATTTTCTTAAATTTATATGTAAAATAAAAATGACAGTAATATCTTAATAACAGTTAAATACGTAATCGCGCTTTCGTGTTAACATCTAATTTGTCTGTCCCGACTGACTTTTATAATGTTGCTAACTTTGGGGTGTTCTCCACAAATTTGGGTAGAAAATTGCTGCAGAAGTTTTTTAGAGGGAGAACGTTAATATTTTCGTTCAAGGACAAAATCGTATATATAGATAGGGTAAGTGCGCCATATATGTACCACCATAAGGATTTTCTTCAATCTTCAATTTTTAAAGAATAATCAATCTTATTAATTTTAAACTATTCAATAATTATTTGATGAAAAACTTCAAGATCTTAGAAATAATTAACATTTTTTGAAGTTTGTTGTTTTTACGATTTTATTAAAAGTGATCATAATATGGACCACATGGTATTAAATATGAAACAAAGCCATTTTTTATTAAATTAGTAGGAAAAATAATTAACAGGACCTTAGTTTAATCATTAGTATAACACTCACAAATATACAAGCTTGCTGTTTCTTCTATACATTCTTCATTAGCCCGTAGACTACAAGAAGCAAATTAGATCTGTCTCTTTCGGTGGACATCTACGAAAAAAGCCATGACAACGCCGCCGCTCGTCCACCATTGCGTCGACCCCAAATAATTAGGACAAGATTATCCTACATAATGACGATAAACATCTCAATATCTAAAAACAACTTCTTAACCGAAAAGGACCTTTTATAAATTATTATAATAAGGTCTTCTGTAATAAAATAACTAACATAATTTAAACTATAAATCCATGGTCATTATGTTACTTAATCGTTACAATAAAATAAGCGCAATCGACAATTGAATTGCCCCATTATGTCGGTCAGCGAACTCCGTTTTTGTCCGTTCGGCTTATCTCTGGTTAATTGTGAAATGAATACCTTGACACTGTTAATTGGTATTTATCGATAGCTAATTCATTGTGATGACAGTAGTTATTATGTTCAAATACGTCCTAATATAAAATTTATATTTGTTAATAGTTTTAATATAATATCCATGAAGTAAACTCTCTCATAATAATTATCCATCCATAAGCTCTATCCGTGTGGTGACGGAGTAAGAATAAAATTCACCACCCCCGATCTTACCCGTGGGTGATCGTCGACGACTAAGGGATATAAAACGCATATATAACATCTATGCAAGAGAAGGAAAACTAGAAACCAAACCCTATACCAACACGTCTGACCAGCATGGTGTAGTAGGTTAATTTCCCTCCCATTACAGAGGAGGCCCGACCCCAACAGTGGGACTTATATGGGCTGTGATGATGATGATGATGAAGCTCTCTCATTCCCTGTCTCGTGGCGAAAAGACGGCTAATGTCCGTTTTCATCGACGATCCCTAAGTTTTAGGTGATATTTCTGGCAATAAATATTATATTTGAAGTTAAATAAAATTTAAGTTCGATTATTAAAGTAGTGTTATCGACATCGTATAGATTTATATCGACCTGAGTTAACTCCAACTGTACACACTCTTACCGGTAGGTGATCGTAAGAGACGACTATATAAAACGCATATAACATCTATCAGCGTTGTATAGTAGGTCAATTGCCCTCATGGAGGAGACTCGAGCACTTCAGTGAGCCTTATCTGAGCTGAGATGATCATGATTTACGGGTAGGGGAAACCCGGGCAGAGCGTATAAGCTAAGGGAAATTGAAAATTAAACACAGAAATAATCAACTTAGGAACATCGTTTATTTTTTGTGTATGGCACATATAATTATCATTGGAAATATAATAAACTCATTTGCAAAAAAAACGGGCGGTTTTGATTTTCATTCATATTTAAAAAGATACAATACCAAAAAGGTTTCAATCGTTTGTACACGTTACTGGCCGGTTTTAAAAATGCTGTGGTATTTAAAAAAGTACGTTCTAAATTCAATTTTTCATTTGATGTTCATTTTTACAGAAAACCCCTTTTTATCCTACATTTTTGGCGCGAAGTTCCAGAAGTTAACATCGACTTTCATAACTTTTATTCAATTTTTATCGATTAATTTCATATCCTTGACTGTTAAAGCTTTATTTAATGCTGTTTGGCTGTATCAAAAATGGTAGATAAAGTGGTAAAAGCTACCAAAATTATCGCGCTGCTTGAAGAGGGTTGCAGCCAATGTTTCGTGGCTAGGAGGCTAAATGTTAGTCGCTCGACAGTCCAAAGGACCTGGCAGCGATATCAGGAGACTGGTTCCGTCGAGAGAAGGCCTGGTTCTGGAAGAAAACCATGTACCCAACCACGGGATGATCGTTTTCTTGTGAGTCGCGCATTGAGAAATCGCAAATCTTCGTATGTGGATCTTAAGAACAACCTCCAAGAAGTAAGAAATGTGCATATTAGTCTATGGACGGTCAGGAGGAGGCTTCTCGCTGCCAATATCAGTCACCGCCCGGCCCGCGGCCCCAAATTACTCCGTGAGCACAGAGTTCACAGGCTTAGGTTCGCTAGAAATTGTGAATCATGGACTCAAGACGATTGGAATAGGGTTTTGTTCTCTGATGAAGCCAGGATATCTCTGTTCGGTGAAGATCGACGTCGGCGAGTGCTAAGAAGACAAGGAGAACGCTTTGCAGAGGCATGTTTCGAAGAAATCACACCTTATGGTGGGGGCTCTGTTATGTTTTGGGCAGGAATAAATTCAATGGATCGTACAGAGTTAGTCTTCATTGAAAACGGCTCACTGACTGGGCATCGATACATAACGGAAGTTCTAATTTCTCATGCACAACCCGCATTGGCCGCTCTAGGTGAAGACTCGATTTTTATGGACGACAATGCTCGCGCCCACCGATCCCGCGATGTTAATGCGTATGTGCAAGAGGTCGGCATTCGTCGTTTGGATTGGCCAGCTCGAAGTCCCGACCTCAATCCCATAGAGCATGTCTGGGACGTTCTGAAACGGCGTGTGAGATCAGTACACCCGGCTCCGCAGACCATCAGAGAGCTGAAGAATGTGATTACTGCGGAGTGGGAACGTATTCCGCAAGCAAGTATCCGGGATATACTCGCTAGCATGCCCAGACGAATTCAAGCTGTGATTTTAGCTAGAGGGGGTCACACTCGATACTAAACATTTATCTGCTTTTACTTTATTAAAGAAAAACAAACAAAAAAACTTTTTTATTTTTACTTCATGAGCATATGCACTACTAGCGAATATACACTACTAGCGAGGTTTAGCATTATTTCCCATAAATTGTATCTAAATTTTATGAAATACTGATGAAAACGATTATTTTCTTATTAATTTACCAAATTGTGTGGATAAAACTACCTATAATTATCAAACAAAGAAATATTAACATTTGAAATGGTTCATTGCTTAGGTGCCCGTTTTTTTTGCAAATGAGTGTATTAAAACTAACAAGTTATAAAATGTTCATATTAAACTAAAATCAAAATAAAATCTCCTCAATTATTCGCTTTGCCCCACCGGGTCGGGTAAAGCGGATACGGCCTTCGGGCAAAGTGGATAACTCTCACTCTTATCAGTTACACCTGGCAGTTATCGCAGAAGTAACTGCCTTGCCCAGTAGGTATATGACGTACAATTTTCATGGGCCCAACGGCGAAACTCCGAGCATTGAATCCAGTCCTTTATTGGTGGTTCCACATACTCTTCCGTGCAGACCAGGCATGAACATTGTTCTCTTTGTTTTTTAATATCAGGTTTTAAATTTTCTTTTTTCTCAGCTCTTTCTTTTCCTAATGCTTTCCCTCTTCGTGACTTTTTTGTTTTCTGGATACTTTTCCTTTTCCCATCTTGTCACTATCTAATTCCGATATTTTGGTTGTTTTTCTATCAATCTTCTGGTATTTCATTGCTTGTTCTCGCTAAAGAAGTTGGTTTTCGCAATCGTAGCACAATATCAGGATGCCTTGCTTTAAAGCCAGCAAACCAATCTTGAAGGGATGTCTGATATTATTTTTTTCGGCATAGACATAAACTAAATCTAGAAAGTCGGTGCGAATCAAACCAAAAAACAAACTGTCCAACTTCTGTAAGTATTCGCATAGGTATTTTTCTTGATCTTCAGTGAATATTGGAGTAAATCTACCTAACTTTTTTTTCAAACTGCGAGATTTTAGGTGTCTGAAACATCTAAAATTTGGCAGTTTAAAGGTAACATAAGGTATACCATATTTTTTAGCCGTTGAATTGATAGATTTTTGTCTTCTTTTACTTCATGCATAGCTTTTTGCGAGGAACTTTCTGACCACGACGTCTAATTGGTTGTGCGTTTATACTTGAACACCATTCTGAAAAGATAAAAAAAAAACATGTCACGAAAATACTAAGTATAAAGCGGATAACTTATCGTCTTTGCCCTATTCGCTTTTCCCAAAGCGGGTGTTTGTAAACAAACCTATTTTTGCTAAGATTTCAATACCGGGTCAATGTAATATTAATATCGTAAATAATACTTGAAAGCATTGTTAATCTACAAAACTATATTGTTCCTCGTTTAGCTAATTATAAAAAGAAATGAAATGAGTAGCAAAAATCACAATAAAAACACTCAAAACGATTTTTTTTATCACCAAAACAAAAGAATGTATTTTGATTTGAATTAACTGTCATGGCGTCGTTAGACGAATGACTCGCTTACGCCGCTGCAACTTGTATCGCCATCTCTTGTAGTTTTTTTAGAAATATCGATTATCCGCTTTACCTCAGTTATTTGCTTTGCCCGGGCTTCCCCTACATATTGTGTCGAGCCCAAGTGATTAGGATAAGAGCAGGAGAATGATGATGTAGATGATATTAAGGTAGTGTTATCTGATTGTTGTTATGGGTTTTGTGATGTGCTGTATATTTTTGTGAAATGTATTTTTTTTTATTTGCAGAATAATTGCGATGTCGTTGTGACAACGGCGTGATGATGAGGCTCGACTCGACTGAGAAGCAGCACAGATATCACAATCTGTTGCACGACGACCATGCCAGTGAGTAACACACTTTATAATTAGGGCTGTCATAATTGAATTATTTCTTTTTATTATTGCTATTTATATACAATGCTTAAAAAAGAAATACCATAATAATAATATATAAATAAAAGTAATTTATATTAATGATTAATCATTTTTGTAAACCAAATGAAAGGTTTTTATACACAAAGTGTGCATATTTGTACAAGCAAATGTGTTTTAAATAAAAACTATATAGATTAAATTCATATTTTTAACCATTTACCAGTTTTTGTCCGACGCTTGCGCATATAGATTTTTTACGGGATGTCAGATTTTCTTCCATACAAAAAACTTGAAATTTTGCTCGATAACACAGATCAAAAACTCGACGTTTTTATTGATAATGGTAAAGAACCCTTCGTGTGCGAGTACAACTCGCACTTGGCCGGTTTTCTTTAAGTAAGTCCTCGCTAATGTGAATTTTCAAACAGTTTAATTGTCAGTATTAACTATATTTTAGAAATATAAACAATATCGAAATAAGCAGTATATTATTTATCCCCAATATATATTTATATACACGATAAACGAACGAGTTTATATTTATTTACTCATGTATACAAAAAAAAATTAATAGCTATCCGGTTATTCAAGAATTTAAAATAAAAACAACATTGAAGTTCATTAGCATATCAATAAAAAATATTTAAACAGTTGTAGGATTCTTCTCGTCAATAAAATACTAGAACTAATGAATATACGGTAATATTAGCATTTTAAGTACTATGAAATAGTACTAGGAATAGAAGCCGTCCCTATTAGGTAATTTTCTTATGAAATGAATTTAATAGTTTATTTATGCTAATATCAAAAGTGTACCAAGCTCTTTTTTTTTTTTTTTTTTTGTGTCTGTCTTTTAGCTGTTAGCCGCAGATGGCTGTTACAGCTTAACCCGGACTATGGGTGAGCGCTGAGGGCTCTCAACCCGGTAAAATTTTAAGCGACAACGCCCGAGGGCTCACCCTGTGGTGAACGGACCTCGGCTCGGGGCGTCGCTGATAGCAAAGTGGGCGTGCCCACGTTTGAGTTTAGGACTTTTACGCGTCGCAACTTACGACCTCGGCGGCGAGGTCGGAAGCGCGGATATTTATGTGTTGTGGCCGCGCGGGCCGTGTAGGCTCTTTCTTGAGCGATTGTAATTGAATCGTCAGTGTCGGTCAGTACATGTCGAGGACGTCTGATCACGGATATTTTTGATGGGACATAGTTAGCCGCCCCAACCACTAATTGGTTGGGGTGTGTCATGGCAGAGTCAATGAACCACATGAAGCGGTGCTCCCAGAGGTTCATTGACTCTGCCATGACACACCCCAACCAATTAGTTGTACCAAGCTCGCAGTGAAAGTAATACTTATTTCAAAACTTCTTAAACAAGAATCTAATATAATAGAAGGACTACGATGCTGACCATTTTCTGCCTGTAGCCATAAATTATTCTACTCATCCGCAGTAATTAGTAAAATCGACGTCTGAAAGATTAACAAATAAGTAATAATTTGCTACTTGAGATCTCTTGTTTGAGCGAGAGAGGCTACCCAGCTTACAGGAGAAAGCGACCTGGCGATGGCCTTAATAATACAGATGTCCATTAGCAGTTACCACTTATCATAAGATTGGTTGCTTGCTCGTCTGTCTATCAAAGTCATAAAAAGCATAACGATCGTGAAATAGAGTTAGTAGCTAAATATATATTTTTAGAACTTACTTTCGTGATGGAGAATGTCGAACATTTGGTAAGAAGATGTTTTGAAAATACATAAAAATAAATGTTGTTATTGTTTGTACATTAAAATAAATACATGACAGATACATAATAATAATAATAAAACCGTAAATAACCGTATCAACCTGTTATTATACTTTTTGTATGATAGTCTAACAAAGTGCTACTTAATATCATTAGTACAAAAGCTTATTTAATTGTAAATAGCGATGGGTCTTAGTATTCTTCAGACCATATCCTGTACAAAAAAAAGGTATTCGTATTATCAGGGACATATGTGTTTGCCGAATATGAAAAAAATCAGTTGTGATGATTTCTGATGTTTTTTTTATATACACCATCCTACATGATATCCTTGTATTACAGGGGACTTTACAAACATATAATTGACGCAGACGAATTACATCCACAGTCACTGTGCGATGCACAAAGTGTTGTTCTGAGTAGGAATCGAACCCGAGGCACTGGCACAGAGGGTCGATATCTTAACCACTACGCCAGTTCTATAGCCAGTAGCATATGTTTCATCATCATCATCACAGCCCATAAATATCCCACTGTTGAGCTCGGGCCGTCTCCGTTATGGGATTATTATTATTAACCTACTATGACACGCTGGTCAGACGTGTTGGTATAGGGTTTTGTTTCGAGTTTTCCTTCTCTCGCATAGATGTTATATGCGTTTTATACCCCTTAGTCGTCTCGTACGATAACCCACGGGTAAGATATGGGGTGGTGAATAGTATTCTTACTCCGTCACCACACGGAAAAGCATATATTTACGCGTGTCGAATCCGTAAAAACTTAGTCTATTTCACATAATATGTAGAAAAAAACTATTTTTTAAGGATTTATCGTGTTTCTGATTGATTTTTACTTGCTCTACACACTAATAGTTTATTACTGTTTAATTAAAATCGCCATCAATTAGATGCTACAAAATGAATTAGTCATAATATTTAAAATATTTATCAGGAAGAGGAAACATCCAGCTAATTATTTTAGATATAATAATTGCAATGACGACAATAAACGTGTACATTTAAGTGGATCTAATCTGTCTATAATTATTTATTAAGTTATTTTTATTAATTTCGTTAATACCTATTTTTTTATTAAGTATTTAGTTGATTGTCTTTTTTATATTTTTTACTATTATTAGAAACAAAAACTATAACTTATTACGCTAATTAATAAATTAATACATCTTTTCATTTTTAAAAGATTAGACAATTTATTTAATTTATGCGTTATGAATTCGTCTCTCAAACCTAAAAAATAATTTCACTCCTTTTATTTTCAAAGTTTTCACGTCTCATTGCAAACATTTTATACTAGTAAATGACATCTTATATATATTTTAATTTATTATTACTTCAAATTTAGTTTACTATGCTGCATATATCGATAAGGCGTTATGTTTCTTACCAATATATAACCGTTTTATCTCTGTTCCAACGTCAAAGACGCTAGAGAACTAGCTATTGCAATACAAATATCAATCTCCGCTTTTATTAATTACTATATTTTTTTTAAAGACACCAATACACTCAGACTCCGAACAACAATTTGTAGATCGCACAAAATATTCTCCTGCGTGAGAATCGAACCCACTACACTGGAATGGGAGTTCAAGTAATTAAAAATACAATGTTATAAGGTATATATGAAGGTTACTATTGAACACCTGAGAGAAGTTGATGGCCCGCTCGCACGGCGAATAGAGGTGCTTGCAGGGTTGGTCCATGGGGTTGCACGCCGCCTCTTCTGTCGCCCCGGACCGATTTGTCGGGCCGCGACCACATCCATGGTCCACCTTGCAAGGGAAAAAAAAAATAATGGTTGTAGATAACATGAATCGTCTAGAGGCGTTTAGAACTTGTTTGCTTTAAATACTATAAATTTTAACGGAATTTCCAACAGGAGAAATTATAACCAGGGTAATGATAGTTGGTATTTGAACACCTGTGGGGAATCGATTTCACTGTCATTTGCATGCTCATAAAGTGGCATTTAAATACTAGAAACTTAGAAATGTTAGTGTTGCATTTCTAATCACAATTTTTATTGTCGTATACAACAGTTATTTTTGCACGTCGGACTATATTTTGTATCTGTTATACTTATCTCAATTTCAGTAATTTGTAAAAACATTTCATTTATCAAATTGTAATATAAAATAGAAATATAGAAAATTTATGACTGTAGACTACACAAGCACAACTGTACACAACACGTACAAGACTGTACAAGCAATTAGGACTTTTATTCCATGTGGTGATGGAGTTAGAATACAATTCACCACCCCTTATCTTACCCGTGGGTGATCATAAGAGACGACTAAGGGATATAAAAAGTATATTTTTTAATGGGACTAATCCCACTACACATTACCACCACTGTAACTCCTGTAAGCCAGGATCCACAATGGTCTCCGTATAAGACACGGAGGTTTAACCCTCGGGAAGTCCCGGGAAACGCTTTTAACTGTCTTGGAACCCGCAACAAATGGAAAAAAAAAAGAAAAATAGGAGGAGTTGAAAAATTCCACTTCCCTCCTATGTAAAGCGGGAGACATAAAACGCATATAACATCTGTGCGAGAGAAGGAAAACTCGTAACAAAACCCTATACCAACACGTCTGTCCAGCGCGGCATGGTAGGTCAATTTCCCTCCCATTATGGAGGAGGCTCGAGCCCAACAGTGGAACATATATGAGCTGAGATGATGATGAGTACTAAATAAAATGATTATTACAGATTCAATCGTTTGTATATGATTTATAATTTCCCGTCGTTTCGAACACTTTACAGCGTTTATGGTCACGGGAAAACTGTCCTTCTAGCTATAGAATTCGTGTGTAGTTCAGTTTTTCTCTTCTGTTGTGTAGGAGGCCCGAGCCCAGCATTGAGACGTATATGATCTGAGATGATTATGACAATATAACACAAAAAAAAATATCGTCTCGAAATTATTATTCGTTTAGTTTTAATGATGCGTGTTAGTGTAGGGTTATATTAACTAGGGTCGTTTACCCATAACTAATAAAAGGATCCACCCGTAACCCAGACAACAACTAGCGCGGCACACCTGACATCCGGTCGGCGGTTTCCTGCGTTTTGTGCGTACAGGAAACGAACCTGTTACGTGAACCGTGTTCACTCACCAACCACTCGTCTAACAAGCTTTGTAATGATAGGGGTTCCATTTCCTTTTGTATAAAAGTTTCTGTACAGATACGAGGTTTCCTGTTTTTTATTGAGTTAATGACATCCCTAACAGTTTGTATTAACGAAAGACTTTGTATAGGGTTGGCACACATTTGTTCGCAATGGTCCCTCAAATGCTTTTTTTGTAGATGGACGGAAAAATCGTGGCAGTCCCAAAAAGAGGTGGATGGATTGTGTGAAAGAGGATATGTGTATAAAAGTTGTAAGTGCCCATATGACGACTGATAGAAGCGTATGGAAGGCTAGAGGATGTTGTGCCGAGCCCACTTAGCGTGGGAAGAGAGCAAGCAAATGATGATGAATGATGATGGTTCCTCAAATGCTTTTTTACTAAGGTAACCTGTCTTCATATGTTAGTATATGCGAGCCGAAATATTAATAAGCTATTATTAGCTACGGTACCTATCTCATCATCATCACAGCCCTTATATGTCCTATTATTGGGCTCGGGCCTCCTCCGTAATGGGTGGGAAATTAACCTACTATTATACCGCGCTGATCAGGCGTGTTGGTATAGGGTTTTGTTTCGAGTTTTCCTTCTATTACATAAATGTTATATGCATTTTATATTCCTTAGTAATATAAATAAAATAATATTAAAATTATTTGTAAAAACATGTTTGACGTCCTTAGCCCTTTTTATTTTTTTTGGAAATGTCACTGGACAGTAATAACAAAATTGAAACGCACTAAATTCTATAGAAAAGGTTTTTTTTCATAATCATCATCTCAGTTCATATACAGCCCACTGTTGGGCTCAAGCCTCCTCCGTAATGGGAGGGAAATTGACCTACTATACCACGGTGGTTAGACGTGTTCGAATAGTGTTTGTTTCAAATTTTCCTTCTCTTGTATAGATATGTTATATGCGTTTTATATCCCTTACTCGTCTCTTGCGATTACCCCCGGGCAAGATAAGGAGTGGTGAATTGTATTCTTCCTCCGTCACCACACGGAATTTATTTTTATAGATATAAATATTTTTATCTACAGTTTGCTCTTTATGATTTCTGTGGATCAGTGACAAAATCGAACCAGTTAAATTATGTTATAATATTGACAAGTTAATTTACGCTAGGCTTATAACCGTAAATATTAAAATTTCATACCGAACAGAGTCCAACAATAGAATTAATGTACATTGTATGTGTAACCAGTTGTCATCGGATACCTCGTGTAATTATGATTGGCGGCCATGGCCCACTGGCCATGTTGCCAATATGGCTGCCATCAAGCCCTGATCTGCATAACTATGATCAAATACGGCTAAACATTGATTTATTAGTGCTATCTTTAAGTTAATATCAATTAGTATTGTAATGTTAAATATCACAAGCCATGGTCGTTTATTTTAAATGAAGTTCAAATTGTATAATACATCAAAATCATTGTGAATTTAAAGGAATTAGATAGTGAAGTCTTATAAAAATGAATGCACATATGTCATAGTGGTTAAGATGCCGGCCTTCCGTGTCAGTGCCATGGGTTCGATTTCTACGCAGTACAACATTTTGTTAGATTCACAAAGTGTTGTTCTGAATCTGTGTGAAATTTGTCTGCGTTCACTATATGTTTATAAAGTCCCCCGCAATACAAAAATTGTTTCCTTAGTGGTTGGTGTCTTTTTTTAAATTAAATGAACGAAAAAAAAGATATTAAAAATAAATTATAACCAAAAGCCATGGTGATATAGTAAAAAATACTATTCACCGATGCTTTCTTGACTGTGCGTGTCGTAAAAAAAGACGAAGAGATATGTATCCAGATAACATATATGCAAGACGAAACCTCCAAACTATAACCTATATTAACGCATTTAACCAGCGTGTACGCGAATTTTTCCTTTCATTTAGAGGAAGTTTCCATTATGAACACAATAAGACTTCCATAATCGCTATACAAGCACGTATAACATGGACACGTTATGATATTTGAGTAAAATCATACTCACTGAGATTAAATTTTAAGGATTTTTTATTGTATATCGTGTATTGTATGTCGTGCTCTGTGACGTCACGTCATATTGGCTTTGAATTAGAATCTTGATCCCCTATAGCTGTACCACCGCATAACACACCGATAACGCGGTACGACTTGCTATAAATTCATATTTAAAATGGTCAAAATATTCCTTAATAATTCTTATATACGCCCGGCACGTTATGGGGTTGCGCGCCGTCTCGTTTTTCACTTCAGATCGTGCGGACCATACCATAGCCTGACCCCAATAATTAATTTTCCTTATGGTATTCAATTCTACACAAATTTCACTTAAATATTCTTATATATTATATATATTGTAAAGTTAAAAGCACCTAAAGCGACAGAGATAACACATAACATTTCTGTTATGTATTATTTATATCGTCTTATGTTACATAAAATTTTATTTAACATCAACTACCTAACATAAAAATATAATAAACATACATATCATCACGCCATATCCCTTGCAGGATAGGCAGAGAGAACAGAGTACCAGAGAACTCTATCCTTGCATACTTCACTCGCTTCCTCAACATTCATAATTCTCTTCATACACGCTCGCCGGTTTCGGAGACTCTTGACTCCACCTTCCTTCAGTACGTGACCAATCTGGTCTAGGTAGGTTAGTTTCGGTCTCCCCCGGTACCTACATCCTTCCATTTTCGCATTGTATATCTTCTTAACCAGACATTCGTTCGGCATTCTTTCCACATGTCCGAACCATCGGAGCATTCCCTTTTGCATCTTTACACCAATACATTCATACCTGCTCGCTCTATATAATAAACCTCAATGTTATTTGTCATCATAGCCTTAGGTGTTACCTAAAATTTAAGAGTCACTAGTGACAATCGCCATTTTTGTACATTTATTACGTAAAATGGACCCATAAAGTAACATATAGAGGTTATACAATGAATCAAGAAGTGACGATTGCGCGTACACATTTTTCGACTCTTACTACACTTTGAACTTTCTACGTAATTTAACGGCAATTTCGCGTTTATTTTTTATACATTGTAATAACTTGAACTCACGATAACGTTATTTACTTGAATGGTAAATTGTTTGTTATGTAATAAAGTAAAAAGAAATTGAAAGTAATAATACCACAGTCTTAATATAGTGAAAGATATTTGATAGTGTAATCTAATCATTATCGTTCTGTACTTATCACATTTTATATGGACTGGTATTTCCTCAAAAACAAATCGAAAAAAATAAAACATGCTATGTATAGTGTTTTTTTTTAAGTCTTATATCCGGACGTATTCCTCTCGTTAGTTCTTATAAATTAAAGTAATGACAGATATGTGATTTCACGTAATCAAATATTAGCAGATTGTCTAACATTTGATAGCAATGCGATATTGTGCATCAAGCGTTTCAGACCGCGTGGCAACTGCTGAGATAACAGAAACATTTATTTTATTGAAGTGAAACTTCTTTAACGGCGTTGGAAAAAAATTTACCGTCACATTTTTCCGTTACGCGCTATCTATTTTTGAAGGGAAACTTTTTTGCGTGCATGAGGGTAAAATTTTTACAGAGGAAACGCGACACGAGCAACGCGCCACGAGAGAGAGAGAGAGAGAGAGTACACGCTATTGGTTGATGTATGTAAACGAGATTTAAAAAATAGTTTGCCAAAGTTTCACTTCTGATATGTGTACTTTGTACGCATGCATAATTTTTTTATCGTACGCCTCATAAGCGAAGCGTTGAGGTCTTGCTCTACTCTCGACATATGAAAATCAAACACTTTTCAAACATAAAAATGATTGTAATTTTCTCACATTGCACTTATAGGATTAATATATGTCAAGAAAAAACATTCGTTTAAACTTATTTGATATTTTTAAAAAGCAATTATTTTGTTTAAAGTAAGAATTTGTTGCTTAAAAAAATATTCGAGGACGTCGGATAAAATATTTTGTATCTGGCAGAATCACGACCGTAAAAATGAATGTATCGAAGTTTTTCTTTTATTAAAAGCTTCATAATCGCAACTCGCTGTTTCCTTTCAAAAATGGCTTGGTAATTCTTTGTCGTTTAATTGCACTTAATAAAAAACTAAACTGCTTAGTCTTTAGTGTATGGAAAATTGGGTTCGTTTTCATTTTTTTGTTCGTCCATTCGGACAGGCAGAGGTTATAAATCGCATTCAGCCTATACAGCTATGTTTAGCTCTACGTCGAGAATGACACGAAATTTCAAATGTATTTCTTTTCTTTCATTACAAGCTTATATTTAGTTACACCTGTCCCGTTGTCTGTAATCAAATCTTGAAAGTTAAATTTAATCCACTTCCCGGTTTTCGATTGAGCTGAAATTTAGCATGCATATATAAATCGGATGACAATGGAATATTATTGTGACATAGAGCTGATCTGATGATGGACCTGGAAGATAGCCATAGGAACTCCGTAATTAAACGACGCAACCCTTTCGAGTTTAGACTCGTTTGATTTGTCTTGTCGAGTACTTTGAGACTATATGATAACTAGGGTCTGACGATGGACCTAGAAGCTGGCCTTAGGAACTCCGTAATTAAACGATGCAACACCATCGAAATTGGGCCTATTTGATTCGTCTTGGCGAGTACTTTAATACTATATGGAAACCAGGTTCTGGTCATTGACCTGGAAGCTAACCATAGGAACTCCGTAATTAAACGACGCAACCTTATCGAGTTTAGGCTCGTTTGATTTGTCTTGTTGAGTACTTTGATACTATATGGTAACTAGGGTCTGTCGATCGACCTGGAAGCGAGCCATAGGAACTCCGTAATTAAAGGACGCAACTCCAGCGAGTTTGGACTCGTTTGATTCGTCTTGACGAGTACCTTGATACTATATGGTAACCAGGGTCTGATGTTGGATCTGGAAGCTGGCCATAGGAAAAAGAAGGTTCTAAATGTTCTTAATCATACCATCAAAATGTAACACGCTTTTATTTATAAAATTGGGACCGTGATAGAAACGGTAAAGTTTTAGTATTAAAAATATATAATTATGTACGATATGGAATTATTTTGGAGTAGACGAAGAAGCTTAATTATCGTTAAAGGTTACAATGAACTTATAAAGTATATATGTCTTATTAGAGTTAATTTATTTTCAACTTTTTATTTTATTTTATTAGCAAATAATAAAAGCTTGTTTTTAAAAAAAGGCTTTTTTCTTTCATTTTATTTTTATTTCTGGCATTGACTAATAGTAAATGATAAATAATATAAAAATTTGAGGCGTGCACTTTTGGATTTTCCAAATTATCTATTTCTCTTTTAAGGTTACAATACATGTTACAAGTTTTTTATCTTATTTTAGATGATAGCCTTAAGAGCTGGTGGTTGTAGTAGGCACAAGACCTGTATGACAGATCACCAGGCCCTCTCTTTATATAGGGTTCATAGTTAATTATGTTACAGGTTCAAATATACATAAAACCTAAAACTATAAATCTCACAAGTAGCTAGTGTGTGTGTGTGTGTGTGTATGTATGTATATGTGTGTGAAACATAAATATGTATTGTGAATTACCGATGATATTATTATTAAAGGCACGGAGATGACTTAGATGTTGAAACAAAATAATGACATAAATATCTAAGTATTTAAGCCACGCAAGATAAGTTGTGGCATAGCTGATTTATTTGTAATTACAGTCTATTTTTTTGCCATTTTTGATATCAATTAATGACTAACATATAGATTACCGTGCTTAGTTCAGTATTTTCTTTCTAGTGATTTTTGGGAAAATCTATTTAGAAATTAATAAAATAATGAGAAATATAATCATAATAAAGGAAAAGGGAATAAAGGGAAAGGGAAGGTTGCGCAGAGAGAACACTTGATCCATGCATCTCCTTCCACTCCTGAAACCTCCTTGTGTCACAGTAAACCATCGGACGCCATCCTCATTCTCCTTTCAATAATTTTAACGTACACTTTTGCTGCCAAGCTGGTCAGTAAAAAAATAAATTTGGAATTACAAACACTGCACTTTTATTTATATGTATAGATGAAATTTAGTTATAATACAGCTATTGAATACTACGTTGGGGACAAAAAGTAATTATCATTAAATTGTGTTTATACCTTTTTATGATATTTTATCAATTACTGTATTATCATAATCGTAAATGAATCATAATAAAAGTTGATATTGTAATATTATTTAATAAATTATATCACATCCTTTGTTTATCGATAAAATAATGATTTGACTTTTGTGAATATTAAAATAAATAAGTCTAACACATACTTACATCCGTTAGGGGACGAAGTATATCTTAGAAAAAGAATGAGCACTCTCATTAGGAGATGGTATCCGAAAGAGTAACCTTCCGGACGGGCTCCCGATGGCAAGGACTGGGTAGCGATGAATCGATCATATGGCGCTAGTAGTACGGGAATATGGAGTCACTCGCCGTCCTCTCCGTCGTCACGAACAGACTGAATGGGTTGTGACCATGGTCTACTAAAAAAAAATACCAACACGTCTAACCAGTGTGGTATAGTGCGTTAGTTTCCCTCCTATAATGGAGCAGGATCGAGCCCAGCAGTGGAGTATGAACCGAGATGTAGATTTATCTCAGCAGCTATCTATTTTACTATTAAGCTAACATTTTGAAACGTGCATTCATTGATCTATTATCTCCACGTAGGTGGCATAAACACAGCATACCATATTTATTAACCAAACATTAAATTCTATGTATTCATCTTAGAACACATGATATTATCTAGAAAGTTGATATAAGCGATAAAATTATTAACATAATATAAATTATTCATAATACATATATTTAAGTCTGGAGATAATAATATTATGTATAATAAGGTTCATTGTCGTGTGATATTTGATGTAGAGACAGCAAAACAAATATAATGCTTAGTTTTTTTGCGGCCTTATTTAAGTCCTCATTCGTACGGTGAAGAAAGAATATAATTCACCACCCCTTATCTTACCCGTGGGTGATCGTAAGAGACGACTAAGGGATATAAAACGCATATAACATCTATAACAAAAGAAGGAAAACTTTAAACGAAACCCTATACCAACACGTCTGACCAGCGTAGCTCAATTTCTCTCCCGTTACGGAGGAGGCTCGAGCCCAACAGTGGGACATATATGAGCTGGAATGATGATGATGATCTAAGTCCTGTGTTAAAATTTTGCCCGCATTTCCTCTAAATGTGGCCACCTATTACTTACTCGTAAGAGTCCAAGAGAGTGAGCAGGTTCTGTCCTCGAAAATATATAACACCTCGCTGCGATTACTATCCCACCTTTTTTGTGACAGCCCGTCCACAGCGACAGAAGAACAGCCCCATACCGTATTGTACCGATTCCTTAACTGATGGTATCGCTGATCCTCCTGCCAAGAGTCCAATTACGGCACTATCCCCTCAGTATGATGAAAGAAATCCAGCAGTGAACGGCGAAAAGCTCGATGCTGATAATAAAAAATTTAAAAGTTGTTTCTGTTAACCATACACGTGGACAAAATTTGTTATATATATTTGAACACGTAGTCAATGACTCCCTTGTCCTGGTAACAATAGAGTGACGTGCGTCATGACAAGTTCGGATGTATTTAACGAAGCGAGACCGATCGATGTGTGCGAGTTAGAATTGTAATCGCTCTACTGTCCATACATTTGTATTTTACCAAAATAGTAGTTATTGTGACCTTAATTCATAAGATGTACTAACGATGATGCCCTTGACATGTGTTAACCGATATGATAACGAAGTAGAAATAATCTTTTTTTTTATTGTCTTTGGTGGCAAACGAGCAAGCAGCACACCTGATGGTAAGTGTTACTGCTGCTCATGGACCGTCGCCATACCAGGGTATAGCTAGGCCGCTGCCTACCAAATAAAACCCCAAACCCACCCAAGAAGTTGCGTTTCCGGCTTTCTCGGCTCACCGAACGAAGCACAGCACCACATTCCCACTGCTCAGACGTCAATTTTCTGCAAGAGTGTAGTACTACCCCGGACGGACCGGCCCGCGGCTGTAGACAGAAAACTGTCAACAGCGTGGTCCTACCACTATTGCAAATCTTAACTGTATCTTCTTTATCCGTTGTAAAATAAGTAAAATGTTTAAGGAATGTATACAGATAAAATAACTGCAGATTCCAAATTCCGTGTTGTGACGGAACAAGAATTTAATGAACCTATTTTGCCTTTTTTTTTTTCGGTAGACTATGGATTAGTCTCGCCCCGCCAAATCGGTCCGGGGTGACGGAGAAGGCGGCGCGTGACCCCATAGACCCACCGTAAAAACTCCTCTCTCTTCGCCGTGCGAGCGGGTCACCGGGACCCGATTTTTAACTTCGGTGGCCAATCTATTTTGCCTGCAGATGTAGTAAAAAGAGATTAAAGGATTATAATATGCACATAATTATAACATATATGAGGAGTAAAACGCGAAATAAAACTACCTGTCTGACCAGCGTGGTATATTAGATCGATTTCCTTCTTCTTGTGTAGGAGATTCCGCCCAGCAGTGCTGTGAAGGAAAACTCGAAATAAAACTATAACCTGTCTGACCAGCGTGTTATAAGTAGGTCAATTTCCCTTTTATTGTGATGGAGGTTCAAGCCTAGTAATGCTTCGTATGTGAGTTCAGATGAGATGGTAAAATCACAGCGAGAGTTTTAAATCTCTTAATAATATCTGAGATGTCTTCTTCTCAGCTACTATACCTCTCACTGTTGTGCTCAGGCCTCCTCCGTCACAGGAGGGAAATTGACCTACTATGACATGCTGAAATAACGATATTTCTTATGTGAAAGTTAGGGGGTGGTGACACGGTATTCATCTGCCATCATCCCACTTAAATTAATACAAAACTGCAATTAATAACTAGCGACTATTGCCATATTCCAGGCACAGTTGTAAAATAAGGCTCACTTTTGAAAACTTATTTGTGACAAAGTTTGCTCTGGTAAATAGATTATTTTCAATAAGCTATAGGTACAATAAAATCATCAATCGAAGCGGGCAGTCATCGTGACATTGAAGGTCAGCAGACATAGAATCTACGTATGTGTTCAATAGTAAGTAGTTACCTACATGATGTCAATATTACATCAGCGATGACCTTGTCGGGACACACTTAAAACATAAATACATACTGATTGCAAAATTAAACGTTTTATTCAAATAGATGATACTTACATACATACATATCATCACGCCATATCCCTTGCAGGGTAGGCAGAGAGAACAGAGTGCCAGAGAACTCTATCTCTGCATACTTCACTCGCTTCCTCAACATTCATAATTCTCTTCATACACGCTCGCCGGTTTCGGAGACTCTTGACTCCACCTTCCTTCAGTACATGACCGATAATAAACGATACTTAGTTTAATAAAACTAAAAAAAAACACGTTCAAAGACAGTCATCATTATTCTCCTGCTCTTAGGTGTTCGGCAACTTGCCAGGCGTTGCGATTACAGCACTATCCCATTGTTTGCAGGCGAGATATAAATCCAGCAGAGGACAGCTTTTTTTTTTGGGGTGAGTTACGGTCGGCGCCCTCCTCGCACCACTCCGTCCGGGGCGACAGAGGGGCGTAGGCACGCACACCCGTAACCCACCCGTGACGTCGCCTTCGTCGTTGGGCCGCAGAGGACAGCTAAAGGCTAAAAGATGATGACGAATAACAACTGCCTTAAAATTTCCAATTTGGGATAGAATAGCAAAAAAGGTCACAAAACTGGCAAAATAAACATTTTTTTAATTTCGATAGTCGAATGCGGTTATTTCCCTAATGTTCATAAAAGTAAATACAAAAGATAATACATCATTTATGTTCCAAATGTCTTTTGGGTTGCCATCTTATTAAAACTCGTTTAAGCTTAGTTATTTCTTTGCTCATTGGAGTATAAATGTTACATTTTTTTTATCTTTAAACCTATTTAACTACAATCAATCCTATAGGTTAGAAAGTTAAGCTTCTCATTTATGTTATTATAGGATGCGTCCTTCCTTGGAAAATACTCATCGGTTTTTTTTTTCTGACCTTATAATAATTCAAGCTACCAAAGTACATACGCAGGTAGCGAACACTATCAAGACAGTATAAACTACGCTTCAATAATACATATTATGTACTCAACTGCCTTACATTTCCTTGGTTACTGTTTATAAATCACCAAACAAAATTTCAAATATTTACTATTTTACCAAGGACAACACGCACGCGCGCCCTTTCTCCTAACAAATCACAAACTTCACACAATGAAATAAAGTCTGTATTCCCTTAAATAAGTTCCCCTTCTGAAGGCTTATTGTTTACACGCATGCGCGTCGACCTACCCCACTTGCAATGACAGGTCCCTGGAATTTCCATACCCACCAGTTTCTACTTTTCCTCTATACAATTAAGGTTCTGTTTTAGATATCTTAATAAAAACCGTATTCTTCTTATATTTAATCAGCTGAGTGTCCCCAATTGATAATTCAGTTAGTGTTGAGACCGTCGGCTTAATACCTGAGCCCAGTTTATATTAAAAAAAAGTGTGCAATGTAAACAAAAAAAAACGTGTGAATTCGGTGCTATATAGTCTGTGATTGACAAGTGTTTAAAAGTAGAACTGGAGTGTGGTCATAAAAAATTAGGTTATTTTTTGTGATTCGCCACGTAATTTGGAAGTGCGTTTTTTGTCTGCATTTGTTTTGATAAACGGTAGAACGTGTTTTGAATAAACTAATTCGTTACATCTACTTATTGTATGGTAGCCATTTTTTGCGAATCACTAATCTAATTTGCTCGATCTCCGTAACCGTTCAGTATGGATAAGATAATGGGATTGGCTTTTATTGTATAGGCATCGTAATGACTAGACCCACGTATATGGATGTTTGGTCAATCGGAAATTATACCTATTATGTATATGCGTGGGAACTAAATATACCATTATTATTATGCAACATTAAAAATTATCATTTTTACTATATTTGCCGCTTTTAAATATGTGTACAAGGTTGCTTTAATTATAAATATGAATAATTGCAAGTAACTAAGATTAAACGCCTTATTGTTTCTTCTGCTAACAATAAACGTTATTGTTTACTTAAAACTTGCAAGAGGCACGTTCGCCTTTTCTTTTTATTCAATAATGATCCAATAGTTTCACATATAGTTGAACATTTGTCAATTGTGTGATACTTACTTGTTCTTATTGTCCCATGACCTTCATTTAACTGATGCGAGACCATATTCAGTAGCATTTGCCAACTCTAACACGAATTACTCCGGCGTACCTTGAGTTTCAAGATTTATTGGTTTTCCTCATTGCGCATCGTGTTTCCCAAGGCTTTTACTATACATGTATAAAATTATATCGATTAGTTCTCTACTTAAGTGTTTCCATCGAAAATTGTGGTGCTTTTTGGTTATCTATTTGGGTGTATTTGCATAAAGATTTCGTTATTTTTATCTCGCTTTATAATAATTTTAACGAAAACTGTTATCATCATCCTCTTTCAAATTTTATCGCATACTGAATGAGGTCAGTTCAATATATCATCTTATTCGATATGTATATATAGGTTTTGAACTCGGATTTCGTCACGGCTATTAGCGTCAAACTTACTCGAGAAACTTGATAGAAACATTATAAATCATTGCTTATTTTTTTGTGGAATTAATATTTGAAATGCTAGGCTATTTATAAAAAACTCATTTGCGAATTGAAAAACGATTATCACACTTGATTCATTGAAGTATCTTATAGATCAAATTATGTTGATATGAAATAAAAGTCCTACCGTGTTAGACACATCGTGAAAGTAAAATTTCAAATACAAATTCGATCATCATCATTACCCTGCTCTTATCCCAATTACTTGGGGTCGACGCAATATGTCCTTTTCTGCCACTCAATCCTATCCGATATCATCTCTGCGTTCACTCCTTTTCTATTCATATCATGCTTCACGCAATCCATCCTCCTTTTCTTCGGTCTTCCCTTACACCTAAAGCCTTCAACATTTATTCATAAAACTTTTCTCCTAACATTACTTTCATCCCGCCTCATCACATGTCCATATCAAGTCAGGCGTTCACTTTTTAACTTTTCATAAAATTCTAAATTATTTCAATTAATGTGTGTCAGGATTTCAAAATTTTTTTGAGTTTCATTATTCATTATTATCTTGCTTTTATCTCAATTATTTGTGGTCGACACAATGTGTACTTCACTCCCATCGTACATATTGCAAAGTTATTGACCATAGTTTTATAAACACGATTTCAACGATGATACTTTTCTATATACCCATCACGCTATTCAGACGGGTTTCAAAATTATTAGTTTCAATGGGGAACTTGTAATGTTCCATAATAAATAAGGAAAAGCGACTATTGCTCCCCGGTTTATATTTATTACCTACTAAAGTATTCCGATACAACGTTTACGTTGATGAGTTCCTGCACCCCCTTCCCATGTTCATAGGGCGAATAGGGTTGAAGTGTTGAAAACCGGTGCTACAATGCTTATAGCAATGCAACAACAATATCTCTTTTTGGAAGTTCTTACAATGTTCAATGTATTTTTAAATTTTTTTAACATTTTTTTTTTTGGAATATTTCTATTATATTTCTTATGGTAGCAAACGAACAAGCAGCACACCTGATGGTAGGTGCTACTGCCGATTATGGACTAACCAAAACCCCAAAAATCACCCAGAAATTTGGGCTTCTGACTCTCGCTCACCGAACGAAGCGCAATAGGTAGCACTTTGCCACTGCTCAGATGTCGATTTTCTGTGAGAGTGTGATACTACGTCAGACGGACAGACCCGCGGCTGTAGATAGATATCTGTCAACAGTAGGGCCTACCACTGTTTAAGTAATTTACTTACTTTTAATTTTAATTAGATGGCTGATCTAACATCAGACTGGATGGTGTAGTAGCTAAGATACCGACTTACCGTGCCAACTGTCAAGTGGTTCCATGCCCAAATGTTTCTAATTCTGTGAAAAATATCCTTCACAATAAATGGACTCATTAACCCCTCACGCGCCAGACTTCGCAGTGCTCTAGAGTGCCCCGCGCTTTGTTTTATTAAAAAAGTTCAGTGAATTTTATGATTTTACGTGAACTGTTATTGTTGCTATATTACAAGAAAATGTGATATACAGTGCTAAAACAATTGCTAATTGTAGAACGTTTAATTGGGCCAAACCTATATCCTAAAAGCGCGTTGAGATTTTTTTTTTGGGTCAAACGAGTGTCCCAAAAGCGCGCGAGGGGTTAATGCACTCGTATTTTTTTTTAATGGAATCTTTTAATCAAAAGGTGCACTGACATTTTGAATGATTGGTCTGTCATAAATTAATAATTAAAATGTTAAACAGCTGTTAACTTCCTTTATTCAATATGTAATGGTTATCAACTATCATAAAAGCAGTTTGTTTAAAATAAAACAACTTATGAATTATTTAAATTTAATAATGCGGTATTGGCTGACATCATCAATGCAAACTTGATATGTTAGTGAATTAAGTTTAGACGAAATGTTTAGAATTTTTGTTAATGTTTTTATTATTGATTCATTTTATTAGTTTAGTTCACTAATATTTTTTGTTAAACTTTGTCAGTTCTTTGAAGTGAAAACTTTTTTAGAAGCGTGCACTTTTATTTTGTGTGGTGGCGGACGGATTTTCCGTATGGTGACGGAGTAAGAATACAATTCACCCCCAGTGTATTTGTATAATAATATACATTAACTTACAAAACTTGAAACTTGTTTTTTTTTTGGAGTATATGGCTTGGTCACTAAGACCTTTAGGCCAAATCTTGGTTTATAAATTATACACACATACATATCATCACGCCATATCCCTTGCAGGCTAGGCAGAGGGAACAGAATGCCAGAGAACTCTATCCTTGCTTACTTCACTCGCTTCCTCGACATTCATAATAAGAGTCTCCGAAACCGGCGAGCGTGTATGAAGAGAACTTCATACACGCTCGCCGGTTTCGGAGACTCTTGACTCCACCTTCCTTTAGTACGTGACTAATCTGGCCTAGGTAGGTTAGTCTCGGTCTCCACCGGTACATACATCCTTCCATCCTTATAAATTATCTTTATTTAAATGCGTCTGTCAGTAAATCATATAGTCGCCTTCAACAGTACCATTGCCACACTGTTAAAGGTATCTTTTGGGCATTTTGGTGGAAACTGAAAACGTATGTAAGGCACTGTTATATCATATTCACTATACCTCAGTACTTCCTGTACATCAAATTACATAAAATGCCATCAACATTCCTTAATATAACACGTTAAAACATTAAGATATTGAATATTATACAAGAGCACCTGACATTTTTCCTCTACCCGCTAAAACTCCCAATTTACGTTGTTCCTTATAAAAATAAATAAAAATTCCATATAGGTATTTCAACAACCTGACAAACTTGTTTTTAACGAATTCTATTTTAAAACTCCATATTTAAGTGATCTCAGAGGTTAAAACGTGATTTAAGGCAAAAACACTGCACACATGTTTTTTTGCCATATCGTTCCATACGTACTCACACTTACATTAATATACGTATGTCTTACCAACTATTAAAGAGATCTAAGTTACATTTTTATTTGAAAAGGTTTTTTTTTATAAAGACTTCTAATGTTTAGGCGAGTATTACACATTTGAAATAAAACTACTTTTACGGATTTTATCGCGTTTGTATTTGATTTTTAATGTCCCGACGTTTCGAACACTTAACAGTGATCGTGGTCACGGCAGGACTTTTTTTTATGCTTATGGTGGCAAACGGGCAAGCAGCACGCTTTATAGTAAATATACTGCCGTCCATAGACCTTAGTTAACACCAGAGGTATAGTTAGGCCACTGCCTGCCAACGAAAACCTACCCAAATGTGGCTGCCGACTGTCTTGCTTACCATTTGCAATAGCCCAGTGGCACTTCGCAGACGTCAATTTTTTGACAGAAGGTCCACGACTGTTGACAGAAAACTATCAACAGGATGGAGCCACTATGGAGCTACTATGATACTACGATCATAGTGGAAGAGCTTCCACTATGATCGTAGTATCATAGTAGTAAAAACTGGCTAAGAGCACCAGGACAGTGAGCAGTGATCTACAAGTAAAGCAATCGCCAATCCGCCCGCCACGCGAATTATGATATTCTATTCTCTCCTTTGTATGTTCTATTCTCTCCTTTGTAGTTCCTCCTCCTGTGATGTGTCCTCTGCAGGACTGTGTGTTTAACATTCACCTTGGTTAGAATGATGAATTGATTCCTTCAGAATTTTTTTAAACATACATATATACCATCACGCCATGTCCTTTGCAGGGTAGGCAGAGAGAACAGAGTGCCAGAGAACTCTATCCTTGCATACTTCACTCGCTTCCTCAACATTCATAATTCTCTTCATACACGCTCGCCTTTAAACATAATAAAAAATAATCGTTTTTATTGCACTGTGATTTTCTTTTTGCTATTCAGATGTTATGTATACCTATACATTATTTATAACCATGGGAAGGTTTTCTAAATTAGAACACGATAAAAGCCATAATAATACAATAGTTTTAAATTTTACATTTTTTAAATCAACCGAAAGTTCATGTGTTTTGACGTAATTCGTGTTTATTCTTTGTTATGACTGATGTTATCATTCCAGCTGCTAAGCAAATAATCCCATCGTTAAATTAAGCGGTTGCCCTTCAGACCATAACATATTACGTATTACTAAAATGATATAATACAAAATAGACGTATGTCCAGTCCACTTTTCATCCGATTACGTCCATCCGTTAATATGCTTTTATAATTTAGTATGATGAAACATAGGATGTACAGAAACAAGTTGAATATATTTGTCTATTATAACTTCCTGCGGATGATGTTGGACTTCCAATACTGATACTGTGAGAAAGTATGTCTTAAAAGTTATTACTTAAATATTAGGTAATGAGGTTACATTGCATATGATTAAACCAGGCCAGTAATAAGTTAATTATTGTATTCTTCTATTCTATTTATATACATATTATATTCTCATTATTACATATAGATATATATATATATATATATATATATATATATATATATATTCATACAGGATGGAAGGGGACCGCTCCCGAACATAAAGACAGGTAACCCTACTAGTCCTACTTATAATGATAGGCTAGAAAAAAAATCGATTCGGATGAAAAAAATATTTTTTTTTTCACCACGCGAGGTCGTTGAACTCTTGAACATATGATCGTGAGTTTTAAATAGATTTCGTCTTTTCTCATCTGAATAAAGTTATGTATTTTTTATAGAATTATCGTTACATGGACGGAGACGGACGAAGGACAGTAGTCCTAATTCGATGGAATGTGAAAAAAACTTAAAATTCGTTGTGAAAAAAAATGTTTTTCATTCAAATCGATTTTTATTCTAGCCTATCATTTGGGGTCAAGACAATATTTACTCTGCTTCCATCGTACATATTGCAAACAGTTATTGGCTTATAGTTTTATGACCGGCCGCCAGCCTGACGTCAACCCTCCTTGGGAATGTAATTGTTGACCAAACGGCATCAGATAGAGTTGGCCCAGGTCGTTATAAAGCTCTTAGACGTCTTTTACGATATCCACGAGCAAAGTAAGTGTTGGTAGTATTCTAAGCCGCTACCACACAGCAACAAATTCTGATCATATATGTGTATGTATATCATACATGTTCTAATGTTAGTCTCAAGGCTTCTTCGAATTGGGAAGGAAATTGACCTACTATACCAATAACGAAATAAGGTGCGTGGACGTATTGTATTCTTACTCTTTCACCATACAGAATGTGATGATACTGTCGAAAATCTCATTAAGTCACTCTCGTAGTCCACTTCAAAAATGAATTAGCAATATTTCAATCTGCATAGTATATTGTTTCTTCAAGCCCTCACTTGTTAGGTAGTTCTGCCCCTCTCTCGTTTGATAGTATTCTTAACTACAGTCACAACAGTGGCAATACAATTTCATTACCCTACAAATGAAACCGAACTTAAAGTCTAAGCATATAGAGATCATAATAGTATATTACAGCATAAGCTGCACTTTTGCCAGGATATTGTCTGCATATAAAGAGTACTCAACATCCAGACGACCGTCTGATATCGATTTAGCAATTTAGTGTTAATATTTTGGCAAGTAAACTGTTGGCAGACAGAAAATATCATCTGCCCTTATTTTCTTTTAATCTATTTATAATGAAGTCCAGTTTTGATCAGGAATTCTATCTGTCATCTGAAAGGCTTATAATATGTCATCATTATCCGGCTCTTATCCCAACTACCTCAGGTAGACGCAATTTATCCTCTTTTTCCACACAGCAACCGGGGTCGATGCAATAAATTGCAGGATAAATCCTTTTCTACCACACAACTCTGTGTTCACTCTTTTTTTTATCTATGTTATGCTTCACCATACATACTTTCACGTTCAATAAGTCATTGTTATTACAGAGATTTACGCTACCTCTTGTGCTATTCTCATGTAGGAGTGGTAAATGACCAGTATAGTAGGTACCTCACTGCGATCGCCAACTCGCTTTCCCAGCGTTCAGATTACAGTGTTAACCCCTTATATTTGGGGGAACTACGCTTAGCGCGAACGGCAGAAGTTTGAATGATGATAATAAATGTGGTGACAGAGTTAGAATATAATTCACCGCACGCTATCTTGCCTGTGTGTGTCGTAAAGGATGATTAAGGGATATATTAATGCATATAACATATTTGTAAGAGAGAGATGCATATTAATGCATATAACATATTTGTAAGAGAAGGAAAACACGAAACAAAACCATATATGTACAGACCCTTCGATCTTCTGATCTGTGTAATATAGTAAGTCAATTTGCCTTCTATTGTGGAGAAGGCTTGAGCCCAGCAGTGGGACATGTACGAGCTGTGGTGATGATGATGATAAACGTATTTTAACTACAACATTTTTAAAAAGCAATATTAGATAAACAAGTACTTGCCAAAAGAATTCATTAGAAAAGCATTATGTGTTGTCAAAACACAGTTTAGTATTCATATAGTGAAGCCGCGAACATTTTCAACTAGATACCATCCGTCGTGTTAGAAATGGTAATGATTGTTTGCCGTCACATCCGGTGGTAATAACCATGAGATCATACAATATGGCTGTCGTTATTTGGTTTGTTGTCGTTTCTACTTTTGGTATAGCTACTAACGTTTTATTAGTATTTGTTCTATAGACGATTTTGTGATTTGATTAATGGTCTCTACTACTGGTTTTAGTTTTTTATTTATATATACATACTTATCATCACGCCATATCTCTTGCAGGGTAGGCAGAGAGAACAGAGTGCCAGAGAACTCTATCCTTGGATACTTCACTCGCTTCCTCAACATTCATAATTCTCTTCATACACGCTCGCCGGTTTCGGAGACTCTTGACTCCACCTTCCTTCAGTACGTGACCAATCTCGTCTAGGTAGGTTAGTCTCGGTCTCCCCCGGTACCTACATCCTTACCACTTAGCCACTTTTATTTATACTAATTATTATACCTGATGCTAAATAATACTGTGCCGTAGGTGATATAAAGTATACTAATTTCGTGTTTATTCTCGGCTCTTATACATCCCACTGTTGGACATACGGTTTCTCAATAATGAAATCAACCTCTACATAACGATACTCAAGAGGTTTAAAAAAAATCGTTATATCTTATATCAAGTCATTTATTCCAATGAGGTATGTTACATATAGAAGTTAGACTGGTCCGAAATTTGGTTTAAAATGGTACGAAAACTTGTACGTACTTTAATATTTCATATAACATGAAGAGAATAAGTTGATTCTGCTATGTGGTAGCGGTTAAGAATACTACCAACCCTTACTTTGCTCGTGGATGTCGTAAAAGACGACTAAGAGCCTTATAGCGACCTGGTCCAACTCCATCTGATGCCGTTTGGTCAACAATTACATTCCCAAGGAGGGTTGACGTCTGGCAGGCGGCCGGTCATAAAACTATTGCCAATAATTTTTACAATGTAATATGAAATAACAATACATACTGTATCTACTCCAAGTACCCAATTACTTGTACTAATAAGAGTAAGAGAATGATAATGGAGAAAATAAGTTGATTAACTAAATGTAAAATAACTATACATATAGTATCTAAAGACTAATCAAAGCAAACCTTCAGGCTCAATATATCATTAGGTATTTGTTAATAATTCGATTAATGGAATTCAAAAAGTCAACCTTATAAATAATTATATTATCGCAGTACAAAAAAAGAAATTTTTTTTTTTTAATTTATCTAAAAATGTTTATACACCTTTTAAATAAATAAATTTTAAGATTGCCTCCAGAACTTAATGCCTGTTTAGATGTCAAGTCTTTTATCGGCGAAGTCGATAACTGTACCATAATTATCATAATATTGAACTTGCCTCCCATTTACACATTTATGTTTTTTCTGGGTTATTATTATTAAATGCAAGATGCGTTGCTAGTTACTGTGTTGATTAATTTAAATGTGTTAAATGGACATACTGCACAATTGTGAATAGTGTAGCCTAAGTACAGCCTTCCCATTCGAGTGTCGAATTCCCGCGCAGGGCAGTTTTTTGTATCATTCACAAATGATTGTTTTGAGTCTGGTTGTAATTTGTGTACGTTAAATCTATCTTTTTTTCTTTCTGTGTGGTAATAGAATAAGAATACAATTCGTTACCTATTTTAGCTGTGGATGATCGTAATAGGTAATATATCATAAGGGATAAAAAACACATATGTCTAACATACATACATACATATCATCACGCCATATCCCTTGCAGGGTAGGCAGAGAGAACAGAGTGCCAGAGAACTATCCTTGCATACTTCACTCGCTTCCTCAACATTCATAATTCTCTTCATACACGCTCGCCGGTTTCGGAGCCTCTTGACTCCATCTTCCTTCAGTACATGACCGATCTGATCTAGGTAGGTTAGTCTCGGTCTCCCCCGGTACCTACATCCTTCCACTTTCGCATTGTATATCTTCTTAACCAGACGTTCGTTCGGCATTCTTTCTTATGTCTAACATCTATGCAAGAAAAGGAAGACTCAAAACAAAATCCTATGCCAACACACCTGTATGGGAAGTTAATATTGATCTGGTTTGGAGGAGGTTCGAGCCCAATAACGGGACGTGTATGAGCGGAGATGAGTATTTATTCCTTACTGCTCTCTGCTGTCTTTTTGAAAGAAAAATAACTGTGAAGTAAATTATAAAAAACAAGTAGTTGAATATATTTAAATAAGGCGAATTTAAATGAATTTATATTGTAAATATGTTAACATAAACAGACCTTGTCTTTATATCACATTATTCAAGAAGGTCACGTACGTAAATTCCACGTTAAGGTTAATGAAGGACGAAGAAGAACCGATTAATGTATTACATATAAAAACTAAATGGTACAAACTAATTTCATTAATACGTACGTAGTTCATTTTATAAAAATAAAATAAAATACTATTTATTTTTGCTTTTACATACATACATATAACGTATAACGCCATATCCCTTGCAGGGTAGGCAGAGAGGACAGTGCCAGAGAACTCTACCCTTGCATACTTCACTCGCTTCCTCAACATTCATAATTCTCTTCATATACGCTCGCCGGTTTCGGAGACTCTTGACTCCACCTTCCTTCAGTACGTCACCAATCTGATCTAGGTAGGTGAGTCTCGGTCTCCCCCGGTACCTACATCCTTTTTTGCTTTTATTTAATAAAATTCTTATCGGTAATTATCGTTTATTCATAGACTTGAATATAAAAATAATACTGCAATAGTCTGACTTGTAATGACTGAGATTTTAATGCGTTTGAGTAAATAAAGTAAAAGTGCTGTGGTAGCGGCTAAGAATACTACCAACCCTTACTTTGCTCATAGATGTCGCAAAAGACGACTAAGAGCTTTTGGTTATATGTCTGGGCAACTTCACTTGATGCTGTTAGGTCAACAATTACATTCCCAAGGCGGGTTGACGTCAGGTTTATGCAGGCTTATGCAATATGTAATAGTAAATATTGCGTCGACCAAGTTATTGGGATAATACCAGGAGAATGTGTGTGAATGATCATAATATAAGTGATAAATTTAATTGCATAAATTTAACACTATTGTATAGCACGGCAAAGAACGGGTTTCTAGTTCTAACCATATATCACCATTTCTGTATTCGGTAATCTATGTAACCGCATCAGGTGGAGTTTGGCCAAGTTCGATATAAAGCTCTTAGTCGCCTTTTACAACATTCACGAGCAACGTAGGGAGACATAGTCCGGAGCGTGCTCGTCGCGTCCCCTGCCAGTCTAATTAGACTGCTAATCCGGCTCGATATGCGTACCGCAGTGCGGGCTAGGGCGTCCGCCGGAGGCGACACGTACCGACGCGCCCCCGTCGGTACGAACTTCGCCAGTTGCGGTGATGGGGGCCGCCACCCATCACGCCTTGCCCAGTCAGGCGAGCCGTGGAGAGCAGAGTGCCGGGTGGGCACGTGGAATGTAAGAAGTTGTGTGGAAGGTAAGTTGCACGAGCTGATATCCGTCATGGCGGACAAACAGCTAGACGTGCTCTGTGTAACAGAGACCAAGCGAAGGTGCAGCGACGCCTGCGATCTTCCTGGTGGCGGGATGGCTCTGTGGTCTGGTGTACCATAGAGCGATCGAGCCAGCATGGGGGTAGGAGTGCTGTTGTCCTCTCGCTTGGCCTCAGGTGTGAAGGATTACGGAATGTATGATCCCAGACTTCTTTGGGTCCGTATAAAACTAGGTGTCACCAAGGTATTGATGGTTGTAGCATATGCTCCCGTAGGATCCTCGGTGGCATCAGACCTAGAGAAGTTTTGGGATAATGTTAGGGAAGTTCTGGATATGGCAGAAACCAGTGAACGCGTGATTGTATGCGGAGATTTGAACGGATGGGTGGGGACCAAACGTCCCGACTATGAGGACGTACTTGGTCCATTTGGTGATAAGAGAGTGAACAACGCAGGTAAGCTCTTAGTGGATGTATGCATGGAGAGAAACCTTATTGTGTCAAACACATTTTTCCAACATAAGGACATCCATATGTATACATGGAGAAGGAATGAACAGAAAAGTATAATAGATTTATTTTTGGTAGACAGTCGCCTCCGAAGCAAAATATTGGACGCAAGAGCCTACAGGGGCCCCACAGTCGATACGGACCACTATCTCGTTATTGCGAGATTTAGTGGTCTGTTCAGAAAGTGGAGGCACTGGCGAGAGCGTGTCCACTTCGGAGGGCTTGAAAGAATAAAGGTTGCAAGAAGAGTGTGTAAGAGAAAAGTATGTAGAGGGTGTCCGAGAACGGCTGACGATGGCAAGCCAGCCGCAATCGGACATTGAAGAATGCTGGAGAGTATTGAGAGTATGGTAGATACAGCGAAAGAAGTATGTGGAAGTTCATAGAAGCATAGAAAAACAAATGGTGATGCATGGTGGGATGCGGAAGCAGCAGAATGCTGGTATGCAGATGCGAAGGCAGCTTCCGTAGAGCAAAAGAAGAAAGCGTGGCTGGACTATGTCTCTTCTTTGGATCTGAATGACAGTGTGACTGAACAGAAGAGAGAAATATACATACCACAAAAATTATGGGAGCAAGAAAAAAATCCAAATTTTTGGGGGATTTTCAACAGGCTGTAACTTATAAATATAACGTACAACGTAACTATAACGTACAAAAATGGTCGTACAGCAAAAAAAAAGCAGCAAATTGTAAGCTATGTAAAGCTCTAAGTGGGACTTTTGGCGGGAATCTAAAACGTCATGTTGTGCTCTTGTATTATATTCGATATCTTAGTGTTTTAACGTGTTATATTAGATAATTTTTATGGTGTTTTATGTAATATGATGTGACAGAACAGCTGGGATGTAGTGAATATCATATAAAAGTGCTTTACAACGTTTTCGTTTTCCATCAAAATTCCTACAACATACCATTAACAGTGTCACCATAGCAGTGTTGATGGCGACAATTCGACTGACTGACAGACAATGACTAACTTGAAGAGATTAAGAACGTGAAGATAATTATAACTCGACACTGGCAAAAATGGCTCGTATAAGTAGCTGATTGCCAATACATAAAAAGAAGAAGAAGAAGAAGCTGCAACTTAACTTTGACATTGGCTTAAGTATAAACAGAGCCACAACAAAAAAAAAAAAAAAAAAAAAGCTCTAAGTGTCTAGTTTTCGGATCTGAGTTTGAAATTTTTTTTTTGAAAATTGTATTCGAGTAATCTTAAGAAAACCACCGAAAAAAAAAATCGAAATTTTTTTGGATTTTTTTTTTAATCTACGGACGTGGAAAAAATATTTTTGACTTAACCTGCAAATGAACTGGATAGCTCAGTTATTCCAACACGTCTGACCAGCGTGGTATGGTAGATCAATTTTCCTTCCCGTTACGGAGGAAGCTTAAGCCCATTAGTGGGACATATCAGCTGAGATGATGATGATGATGATGAAGTATTCGTAGCCACTATCACATAGCACATATTAAACATTTAAACCCACAACGACGTATTAAATTTTAATATGAGATTTTCAAACTGATTTAACATTTGAAATATCCATATTTTTTTGGAGTTTACTCCTTAAGAATCGATTTTCATATAAGGCGCCCGGTATGAGGAAAATTTGAGGAGTAAAATCTAGTGATCGAATGACCTCGTTACGTTTTTGGTGCGCAACCTGTTCTGCGCACCTTTCACTTTCTGACGGGAGATAATACTTCACTGAACAGTTTTAATAAATGTAAATAAAAATATATATATTATTTTTAGTCAAATGAGCTTTTTTTGCGCTTGTTTTGATAATCGTACTTAAGGAGTAAACTCCAGTCGTGCGTCGGAGCTGACACACACACTTTTTTTTTTTTGGGATGCGTTACGGTCGGCGCACTCTTCGCACCACTCCGTCCGGGGCGACACAGGGGCGTAAGCACGCACACCTGTAACCCACCCGTGACGTCGCCTTCGTCGTTGGGCCAACCAGAAATATCCACATATGACGGCAACACGAAGCTATTATGATGATAGAGCTCGAAAATAGAAGACAATCCAGTCTATTAGTAAACCTATCACGTTTCAACATTCTAGATTCTTCTTAACTAGTTCTTTTCATTTTTTTATTGCTTATGGTGGCAAATGAGTAGACAGCACAACTGATGGTGTCACTGCCTCCCATGGACCTTTGCAATACCAAGGGCATAGCTAGGCCGCTGCCTACCAATACAAACCCACCCCAGTTGGGCTTCCGGCTCTCTCGCTCACCGAACGAAGCGCAATACCACATTGCCATTACTTAAACGTCGATCTTCTGTGAGAGTATGGTACTACCCCGGACCGACCGGCCCGCGGCTGTAGACAGAGAACTGTCAACAGCGTGGTTCTATCATAATTTCATTGTTTTTTTATGTCGGCGGTTACTTAACAGTCTAATGTAATTTTTCACTAGTAATAACATTGGTAATTGTTATCAATGGTTATTAAAATTGACGAGACCCAACACTATTACCATTTTTTTTTTGCTATGGATTCTGGATGCGTCTCGCCCCGCCAAATCGGTCCGGGGTGACGGAGGAAGCGGCGCGTGACCCCATAAACCCACCCTGCAAACACCTCTCTTCGCCGTGCGAGCGGGCCACCGGTACCCGATCTTTGTCTTCGGTGGCGACACTATTACCATGCTGCCATTTCACAACGTCTGACCTGATCATTGAATATAACAGGAAACATTAAACGAATTGTGTACAAAAATACGAAGGACGTCTACGCGATTGTGAATACTTTTACTGTAGCCGTTAACGACTGTAGTTACAAAATCAGGAGTTTCAGCTCTCAACAGATGTAATGGTTTCTGTATTGTCTGCTATACTGTTTTATAAATTGCAAGTGAATGTTGTAATTCTTTGAAATACTAAATAAGGTCATTTTCAAATTATATGCTTTTGTCATTGTGGGGTTACGATTGAATTTGTGAATAATTAACTCGACGGTTCATTCTTGGGACTGTGATTTTTTTATCATTCGGCGTTTCGCAGTTCATTGTTGGGACTTAATTTTCTTCGATAGTTCGCTACAAAACACTGTCCTCTATTACCGCCTATTAAATTTTGTTAAATCATTAAAA
Organism: Lymantria monacha; assembly: GCA_905163515.2. Lineage (NCBI taxonomy): Eukaryota > Metazoa > Arthropoda > Insecta > Lepidoptera > Erebidae > Lymantria > Lymantria monacha. The sequence goes on along the minus strand of LR991094.1, from coordinate 1,792,993 downwards.
CTTTTGCATAGATCGCAAGTAAAGTATGGTACTTTAAATAGCAAAATTACGTGAGAACCTACGTCATTTATATGTTTTCTCTTCGGCTTACCTTCCAGCTCTGATAAAGACAGCTCTGATATACATAGGGTATACGTATATGACCACCGAAGACAAATATCGGGTACCGGTGGCCGGTCGCACGGCGAAGAGAAGCGCTCTGCAGGGTGGGTCTATGGGGTCGCGCGCCACCTCTTGCGTCACCCCAGACCGATTTGGCCGGGCGTGACTACCTCCATAGTCCACCGCAAAAACAAAAAAGAAAAGGGTATACGATATCAAGAAATCTGTACCAGTAAACTAATTAGCGATGGGAATGTAATGAGTTAGATTATGGAGACGCAATCTTCTCCATCCTGGACAATTTGTGCAGAGAAAGTCCAAAACATAGACTAACATAAAAATAGAAAACTTTATCGTAATATAAAAAGAATTAACGCCCCCAAAAATTTAAGACAACGTCATTAACGAGTAAAAATACAATTCACCACCTCCCATTGTCCTCGTGGATGTCGTATAAGATAATTAAGGGATATAATAACAATATAATATCCACGCAAGAGAAGGTAAACTCGAAATAAAACCGTATAACGACACGTCTGAACAGCGAGGTATATGGCAAATCAGTTACAACTTAAAGAGAGGAGGCTCACGCCCAGCTGTAGGACGAGCTATATATGATGTTTTTTTTATTTTTTTTTATTGGTGGACTATGGATGCGTCTCGCCCCGCCAAATCGGTCCGGGGTGACGGAAAGGCGGCGCGTGACCCCATAGACCCACCGTAAAACTCCTCTCTCTTCGCCATGCGAGCGGACCACCGGTACCCGATCTTTGTCTTCGGTGGATATATGATGAGATGAAGAACTACAAATAGGATACTATTATTGCCTAAATTTCTTGAAGATAATTATGACAAATAATAAAACGATGCGACCACGATGTAGATAATATATATCTAATAGTAGATAAGCAACGGGAACAGTTCCGTTATAACTAAACATTATTTTATATTCAAAACGATTCAAGTTTATTATACAATTTATATTAACGACCATCCGCTCATCCGACATATGTGTATATTGTCGCCCGAATTCCAACTTTGTAATCATTTCGTATCTGTAAAGAGTTAATGGAAATATGTTGGAAAATAATTAAACAGACTGTGAATAGAAAGTAGTGCTGTGTGGTAACGGCTACCAATACTATCAACCCTTATTTTGCTCTTGGATGTCATTGAAGACGACTAAAATCTTTATATAGACCTGGGCCAACTCCATCTGCTGCCGTTTTTCTAACAATTATATTCCCAAGGAGGTTTGATGTCAGACAGGCGACCGGTCATAAAACTATTGCCAATAAATTTTGCAATATGTACATATTTTATCGACCATAAGTAATTGGGATATGAATAGAAGAATGATGGTGAATTCCTAATCACCCTGTACTGACGTGTGAAACCCCCTTTCTTTTTTCGTGGCATTTTGTGTGAATTGGCAGTTCTCTCAGGAGACAGGTACTCAACAACAATTGTAAAGTGCCAATTGTTGTTAAGAGTGTTTTAGAAATACTTGTTTATCTATGGGACATCTTCATTTGATATATATAAATATCTATATAGTAATTGCCTACATCTAAATGTTTATATATTTGGCCGGATTCTCAAATCGTGATTTCGTGATATCAGTTTTATTTATATCCATGTTTTAAAATTAATGTTTTCACGATTTTATCTTTTAAGATTTATATTCTAAGTTCATTTAAATTAATTAACAACATATGTTATTTAGTTCATCATCTCATCTCAGTTCACATATGTCCTACTATTGCGCTCGAGCCTCCACCCTAATGGGAGGGATATTGACCCACTATACCACGCTTGGCAGACGTGGTGATATAGATAGGGTTTTGTTTCGAGTTTCCTTCTCATGCGTTGATGTTATATGGGTTTTATATCCCGTAGTCGTCTCATATACATATATTATATATTAAAATTATAATATACATTAAAATTAACATTCAACTAAATTTTATTTCCTTCAGCGATCATAAGTGCATTAAAGGTGTGATAGTAAAAATTAAAATAAACGCTAATTTTTCAAAAATAACTTACTGCATATAATTATTTATGAATACTATTCATTATTTTAACAAGGACTTCCAAAAAGAATTAAACCAATCGCTTAAAACTTAATAAAAATAATTATAAAACTAATTATCATAACTCTTGTGATATAGACTAATGAGATTCTATTGTTTCTTTCATTATTACGAAATAGAAGTACATAATTATTTGTATCAGTTATCTATAATAGAGCAATTTAAATCTATACTTCTCGTATGTAACAGCTTTATTCCGAAGTCGTTAAAATCATTAACGAATCATTCGAGTTTTTTTTTATAAACGAACCTTCCCACGTTAACTTTCTTGGGGTCGTGAGAATTTAAAACGTTTACTTCTGTCGTGTGAAATACGTAACAGAGACGATTTCAACATCATTGTCCATTTTGTATCACTGTAAGGCACAGTTTTTTTTTGAGATTATGTCTTGGTTACCAAGACTTTTCAGCCAAATATTCGTTTATAAATTAACTTCATTTAACGTTATCGCCCGTCATTTAGTCAAATAGTCGCCTACAAAAATGCTATGGCTACGACTACACTGTTAATGGAATCTTTTGGAAATTTTGGTGGACAACGAACACATATGTAAAGGCACTGTTACATCATATTTAATACCTCTGCTATGACACACCCCAACCCCTTAGTGGTTGGGGCGGCTAACTATGTCTCATCAAAAATATCCGCGATCCGACGTCCTCGACATTTACTGACCGATTCTGAGGGTTCAATAACAATCGCTCAAGAAAGAGCATACACGGCCCGCGTGGCCATAACACATAAATATCCGCGCTTCCGTCTCTGCCGCCGGGGAAGGAAGACGCGACGCGTAAATGTCAGTAATTCAAACGTGGGCACGCCCACTTTGTTATCAACGACGCCCTAAGCCGAGGTCCGTTCTTCGCAGGAAGAGCCCTTGGGCGATGTCGTTTAAAGCCTTTTTCTCCAGCGCTCAGCCATAGTCTGGGTTGAGCTGTGAAAGCCATCTGCGGCTAAGTGCTAAAAGACAGACACAAATAAAAAGAAACATATTTAATACACCGCAGTACTTCTGCGTATCAAATTACATAAAATGCCATCAAAATTACTTAATATCGTTAAAACACTAAGATATTGAATATAATGCAAGAGTATGACGTGACACTTTTCCTTTCCCGCTAAAACTCCGTACATGTTTTGATACGTTAGATAGACAGATAATTTAATTTATTGCAAAGTATGGACATCATGCCTCAACGTCAGGGGAGAAATTGCTTTATTATACTATGCGTCAGACAAGTTCACACAAGTTCTTACTTCAAGTTTTCTTTCCCTCGCCCTGATTTTATCTGCATACGTCATTTACTTCTCTTATATGATAACCGCAAATTGAGGTTATTAAAGATACTATTATTACCAGTGCTGGATTTCTGATTAGGTCCGTGAGGCCCGGGCCGCAAATTTATTGAGGCACCAAAATATTGCAGTACGATAATTTGAAATCATTTTTTTTTATTAATTGTAAGACCAAATTACTTTGCTTCTTTATTCCGTCTACCATTGTAACATATGAAAATTTAAATGGAAATATCATTATATACTAAAATTTAAAATAGATAACAAATTGATATAAACGAAACATTATTTAGGTAAGAGCATTATAATAACTTAGGGCTAGGACGCCATCGAACCTAAATCTATCACTGATTAGTATGGAAACATTCACAATCACACATCACGTATTTTAAGTAGTATCAAACGTGGCTGTACTTTTAAGAAAACTTTAATTAAAATACTGTAAACCAATAATATATTCGTGGTTGTTCTACATGTGAATGGTTCCATAGCTTATAAAAAAAAAAGAAGTGAACGGTTCATCGTATGATGTTGTCTGATGTTCGCTCTCTTTTCTTTATTTCTGTTTTACTTTTTATAATAATAATAAAAATTTAATTCAGCTTAGGTCTGTATCATTTTAGTAATAATTTACTTATAGTGTTAGTGTAATTATACCTAATTAATTATATTATTATTAAATTTTTGAAGTGAAGACTTCTTTAGTTGTGCACTTTTTTCGGATGGGTAAAATATGTTAAACTCGCATCAGGACACGTGACCTGATCGAAAATTCGTAAGACGGAGGGAGAGTAAACCGTAGGACAGGAAGTGATAATATAATATTTTTTGCATATTTCGATGGCAAACGAGCAAGCACACTTGATGGTAAATGTTACTATGGTCCATGGACCTTTGCAATACCAGGGGTAAACCTAAGGTGAAAATACCTTGTATTATACAAGGGATTTTAAAACATATTTGGCCCCATACAAATTACATCTAGTCTCAGATCCATCAATATAGTTGTCGAGTAGTCCTCAGCGCCCAAACAATACATATTCTTCGTATCATTATATTGGTATAAATTAGGTCAGTACTACTGCGACCTAATCATGGTACTGTCTTGCTACTAAGATATAATACTTGCATTTTTTAATATTAACCCAGAAATAGTACAAATTCGAGATGTATCTTGCATAACTACCTCACATTTGCTCACGGAAATAACGTAAAAACGTCTCAAGTTAATATTCAGTTTACATAAGTAAATCGTTATGTACTTACATTCGATATAAAATTTGTCTTACGCAATAATCGAATACATCTTCAAATTGAACGTATTAAATTTAATTTAGGTATGTAATCGTGATCATGCGATTTGTCTGTTAAAGTAATGATTTTATTTACATTTCGTTACTTAATAATCATAATTGGTTGATGTCGTTTTTATTAAGAAGTGTGTTATATATTCCACTAGCTGTACCAGCTGCTTCGGTTGCTTTTAGTAGCTAGCTAGCTATTACATACATACATATCATCACGCCATATCCCTTGCAGGGTAGGCAGAGAGAACAGAGTGCCAGAGAACTCTATCTTTGCATACTTCACTCGCTTCCTCAACATTCATAATTCTCTTCATACACGCTCGCCGGTTTCGGAGACTCTTGACTCCACCTTCCTTCAGTACATGACCGATCTGGTCTAGGTAGGTTAGTCTCGGTCTCCCTCGGTACCTACATCCTTCCACTTTCGCTTTGTATATCTTCTTAACCAGGCGTTCGTTTGGCATTCTTTCCACATAGAAGCTAGCTATTAAATGCTATTATTGTGTTTGACGTCGCATGATTGTTATCAATAACAACTTTTGTTATCTCACCAGTTGTCATGACAACGGGATATGCGTATAACGTTTGATGTGCGATCTTCGAGTGTTATCAAATTTTGAACGATTTGCTCATATTAATAAATTCCACTTCGTTTCTATTTCTCGCAGCGTTATATTACCTTTCTCGATAAACAACATTTCTGATAAGATGACATTTAACTATTGATAACTGATAAAATATGAGTAATACTCGCGTAAACAAAAACGTTTTGTTATGTTTTATGTTTTTATGACTGTATCCTTTCTTAGAGACTATATAATACATTATGTCACAAACTTTCAACAACTCTTCTTTGGGAGTTGTAAAAATTGACTGATTACATGGTAGGAGAATAGACTCTATCATTAAACATTTAAATGCCTTGCGGGACCATCTCCAACAAGTGGCTTCATTGGGCTAATGGTGGTAGACTGCCCTAACCACAGAAACTCAATATTTACGAGCTTCTAAATTTGAGACGAATTAAAGTAAATCTCATTAGCAAATACGTAGGTGTTTACCTACAAATACGTAGGTAAACGTAGCAAATACGAAAAATACTCTTAATAAAAAATATGTCTACATTGACCCCTATTATTCATATTATGAGTTACTTTTCTTTCACAGTTATATTGTCTTCTTTCAACTTTAATCGTCTTTTAGCGCACTCGCTGGTAAAAATAATTATAGCAAATTCTTATTTCGTCCAAAACTGTCAACTATTACGTTAATGTAACGATTTCTTGGCGTAATATTACACCTCTGTTTAATACTTCGTGATTAAAAGCATGAGGTTTGAAAAATCCAGGTCGTCCGATCATCAATCTAGGGATATACCAATATACAGTTATCGATAGAACGTTGCACATCATTATGCAAATCAGTGAGGCCAGAGTATCGTCCATTCACCGTTAACCGAATTCCACGAGATGTGGGAAAGTGAAGTATTTCAACACGTACACATGTTTTATGCATTGTGAGACGACATTTTGGCCATTATCACCTTGACATCACAAAACAGCCTTTACCGATTGTATTAACGGACGAAAATTTTTTGTCTTGTACAGTCTAAGAATGCTTTACAATGTTTTAAAATATGTTTTGTATAAACACTACTCGAGTATCTATATCGAATAGTTAGAAAACCGTCTGAACGATGCGTACATATGTATGTAACAAATCGGATAGTATCTTAGGTAGTACCTTTTTTTTTATTGTTTATGGTGGCAAACGAGCAAACAGCACACCTGATAATAAAGGTTACTGCCGCCCTTGGACCTTTGCAATACCAAGCGTACACCTAGACTGCTGCTTACCAATCGAAATCCACTCAGAAATTCTTCCGGCTCTCTCACTCACCGAACGAAGCGCAATAGCACGTTGCCTCGGCTCAGACGTCGATTTTCTGCGAGTGTAGTACTCCCCTGGACGGCAGGCCCCGCGGCTGTAGAAACAAAACTATCAACAGTGTTGTCCTACTACTGCTAGTTTAGCTATTTATAATATAGTTCATTGAATTATATTGTTTATTTCTTACAACCAACGTAAATCATGATTCCATATAACAAAAAGATCCTGGTGAAAATACTTGTACCGGTTGATACTCAAATAGAATCTGGATCTTACATATCATATGAGCTATTTAATATATGTTCATATAATAATAAAAAAACCTTTTTTATTGTGTACGCTGGCAAATGAGCAAGCAACACACCTGCCACTCATTGTGCTTAGCAATACCAGAGACATAGCTAGACCGTGCTCTTCTTAAACCTTGTTTAAAGAAGGCCATGTAACGTTCGGGAAACACAGCAATAGGTAATTCATTCCAGGTCCTGCCAAAACTAATTACTAAAACATCTACAGGCAATGAAGCCCCACTTCCAAATATTTAAGTGCTAAAAATGGAGTAAAGTAGTTATTACAATACAACGAGTGCGTTGCTGAGTATTCTAAATAACAAGAAAATGGACAGTCACGGTGATCGCGACTCCAGGAGCTCCCGGGCGAGTGACTCGCCGGGAGACACCATGAATGATGTTTATGCTGCTTGGCGTAAGTGATATAGTGGTGCAACACATTGACGCTCAACATACGTATTACATTCATAATATATTAATCCATCTTTGGTCTACTAATGTCCACTGTTGGACAATGGCCGTCACTTCTATTATAATACTTTATTATAGTTTTATTATAATAACGATAGTGTTATTATAATAATATATATAATCATTGTCCGTGTGGTGATGGAGTAAGAATACAATTCACCACCCCCTATCTTACCCGTGGGTGATCGTACGAGACGACTATCTATGCAAGAAAAGGAAAGCTCGAAACAAAACCCTATACCAACACGTCTGACCAGCGCGGTATAGTAGGTTAATTTCCCTCCCAATACGGAGGAGGCCCGAGCCCAACAGTGGGACATATATATGCTGTGATGATGATATCATCATACATAATATGATGATTCATATACATATATCAATGAAAATCAAACCCTGAGATCTTAAATTTGACTTATAGCACGCAAGGAAGCTTGAGCAATCCACTTTTTGTATTATAAAATGACATGGTTATTTAATTGACTGAACAAATGGCGTAGTGGCTTTCAATTTTCTATATACATATATTGCGATCTAGAAATTGTTTTACCGGGTTTGGATGTAATTTTTGTCCGTTAATTATATGTTTGTAAAGTCCTCCGAAACCCATGGATTATGACTTCTAATGTTTACGCGAGTATTACACATTTGAAATAAAACTACTTTTACGGATTCTATCGCGTTTGTGTTTGATTTATAATTTCCCAAAAATTTTATCATAAACAACATAAATTTTATATATAGAATCATTCTCTTTTTGTACTGGCAATGAATTTGTATTAATTTTGTATAAAAATGTGAGTCAAAATTGAATATCTTATAGGGTAGATATAAATAAATTTCTGTAACAACAATGACATATTGGACGTAAGACACCTCAGTCCTCCCGTGACCATGATCACTGTAAAGTGTTTGAAACGTCGGGAAATTATAAATCAAATACAAACGCGATAGAATCCGTAAAAGTAGTTTTATTTCACCCATGGAGGATAAGATTTAAAAAAATGATTTTGTTTTCTGTGTGATGATGGAATAAGATTAGAAATTTTATGAACAAATTAAAACCTCATGTCGCACGAACGTCAATTCACCCATTTATTAAATGGTTTAAAAATCCAGTAACAAAAATAGGTGTATATGAATAATGTAAGCCTGAAACTAAATTATTAAATATGAAAGACAATATTTAGATATTCCAGTTATCTATGTTACTGTTACAGAGTTCCATAAAATCTTCAGTGTGTGAAGTTTATTTTTTAAAACTAAATTATATAGCTGCAGCAGGCTATAATAGAGAAAAATTTCGAAATAAAATTCTAAACATTCCAGTCGTGATATAGTAAACCAAATTCCCTCCCTTTGTTTAGGGAGTTGCTGTCTAATATTACGAGTTTATTATAAAAAAGGTAAGACGCTACGTACTTTTTAATTTTTAAAGAAAACACGCCTAATAGAGAAACAGTAATAACTTTACTATTTTTAAAATTCATACTTAAACATTTTGAATGATAAATTAATTCATTATTTTACCGACAAAGTTAAATGTGATAGTAAATGTTTACGACTCGAAATTATGTTGAAATATGAATTACAACTTTTTCTATGTATTTTCTGTTAATGCGCTTTCTAAAGACAGATTTAATGATGAGTTCTTTGTAATGATTCATAAATCACGTTATCTACATATTTAAAATTTCACTTACATGTTTTTGGAGGTCAATGAATTATTGTTTATAAACGTTAAATATTAATGACTGTCATAACATTTTTTTATTAATTGCTAGGTCCATGTTGTGTGGCTTCCAATTTTATGACTCCCACGAACAATGAAAAAAATTAGAAGACAACGCAGGGTCATTAGCAGATAACCTCACTGCAAGAGGAAGAAAACTTAAAACACTGTACCAACCCTTCCAACCAGAGTGGTATAACAGGAGAATTTGCCACTATGAAGGAAACTTGAGCGAAATAATGGGACAATATTTGAGCAGCGAACTTTAGTACCAATATTATAATTTTATCCGAGATTTTTTAACAAAAACAGTCAATAAGTATTAAGGAAGAAATCCTTCTTCTTCTTCTCAATGAATGGCCTCTGTGAGTGATTAACCACAACTTCGCCAATGTCAAGTAAAATAAGTTTAAAAAATTATAATAAATTTATATTTTAGTCGTCAGTCATGTCGGTTCATTGTCTTGTCTTCTGCAATAATAGGAAGAAATCCTTTTGAAATAAAACTATTTTGACGGTTCCATCGCGTTTGTATTTAATTTTTAAACTCTCGACGTTTCGAACACTTTATAGCGTTTATGGTCTCGGGAGGACTGAACGCTGTCAAAGTGTTCGAACGTCGAAAAATTCCAAATGAAATACGAATGCGATCATTCTATCGTGTTTGTATTTGTTTTTTAATTTCTCGACGTTTATTTTAAATGTGTAATACTCGCGTAAACATTATAAATACACCCATTTAGCAAGGGTTTCGCACACTTAAAAAGAAAGTGCACAATGTATGAGTCAATACAATCTTTTACTTGCATACAGTAATTATAATTTCGCTGACCATTCATTTTTATATTTTGCAATACGATAACAGGGTGGATATAGTGTATTGTTTGTCAATAATCAAATTCAACACAAACGATTGTCATTAAAACGACAATAGAAAATGGACAGTATAAAGTTGCAAAATATTATTTGCAACTAACCTGGGGCCTTAAGCGTGTAAACAATGAACTTCAGAATGTATTGTCAACCTGTGAAATCTGCTTTCATCAGTCAAATTGTATTATTTTATAGGTAAAAAGAATATACAGCATAACTATAGATGGACCTAGTGGGGTAGTTCTGTCAAAAACACATTATCAAATAAATATTACGAAATTATTGATAGCATTTAATGTGCTAAGATATTTATAAAAACTAATTTAAGAGCGAAAAATATCTATTGGAAATCCGTTTCATATATCTCATAAAAAAATTTAATCTCACAAAATGAAAAACGCTAAATCTCAGTAATTTCGATTATTGGTTCGTATCACCGTTTAATACAATTCTCAATGAAAATTAGAGTCCAAAGTAGAATCAAATTCGATCAAAGTTTAAACGTTTTACGATAGATGGTGTGTGGAACATCTCGTAAAGAGGAAAATACGAGCGATAATTTGGTTATCATTCATAACGCCCATGCTCGTCTAATTCATAAGACGATTAGAAGTGCAGATTACCATTAGTGTAATGTTCAATCATTATTCGGTCGCAAATAAATTGTACAACTTCCGACTAAGAGATACTGACGATTACATCGATACAAAAGAATAATAACTCAAACCTAAAATTCTTTATCAACTATTAATCATCATCATCATTCTCCTACTCTTATCCCAATTACTTGGGGTCGATACAATATGTACTCTTATTTCATAGTACATATTGTAAAAGTTATTGCCAATAGTTTTATGACCGGCCAGCCTGCCAGACGTCAACCCTCCATCAGATGGAGTTGGCCCAGGTCGTTATAAGGCTCTTAGTCGTCTTTTACGACATCCACGAGCAAAGTTAGGGTTGGTAGTATTCGTAGCCGTTGGTAGTGGTAGCGACTACACAGTATATTATTATTATTGATCAATGTGCTTCCTATTGTGAAGGAGGCCAGCAGTGAAACATCGCCATATGAGCTGAAATGATGATGTGATATAGCTAATAAAACTAATATTTATTATGTCTTGAACCTTGGTGCTAACTTGTGTAAAGTTCTCCACAAATAGAATACCTTTAACACTGGCAAGGTTTGTTCTTTAATAAAAAAATACCTTATAAAAACCAGATTACGAAACGAAAAATGATGTCACAAGCGGGATTGTTGGGTAGATGGCACACGTCACCTTAAAGACGTAAATATGATACGAAACGAGATTTGCATGTCCTACAATAGTTCACGGTGGTGTAAGTGGCAGCACGATTGGGCCGGACTCCCAATAGGTGCGGGTTCGAACCCTGCTTGTGACATCATTTTTCGTTTCGTAATCGGGTTTTTATAAGGTATTTTTTATAAATAATTAAGCATATTAAATGCTAAATTTCAGTAATTTGTAAAAAAATACCTGTTTATTATTTTGTTGAACTAGTGAAATTGACGAAGAATCACTGACGATACATTCAGTTATAAATGCTTGATTTCATAAGACATCTGTCTATTTACATTAGAAAACATGTCCCCCATACACAAAATTGTCCACTTCTGTATAAATACCATTTTAAATATTATTACGCTGTTGAAAAGTTAATTGTTGGTAAATTGTTTTACTGTCAACGTTTTTACGTAATACGTGAAGATAATAATGCGTACAAATTAGCTACGTGAAGTAAATAACACTAGTAGTCATCAAGTTCTTGTGTTGTTTGTGTTTTTGGCGACAGTTTTAAAACGTTCGGTCTTATATAAAAGTATTTTCAGTATGTTATATTAAATTCTCTGTCCAAGATAGTGGTTAAGACACTAATATACCGTGCCAATTGTGGCGGACACGATTCCTATCCAGGACATTCATTTGTACAATCCGCATTTTGTTCCGAATCTGGGTGTAATTTTGTTCGTTAATTATTTTTTTGGTAAACTTCCTCACAATAAAAGGATTAGTTACACGGACAGCAGTTATCTTCTTTTTTTTTGTAGGCTATGGCCCGGGCACTCGTCGCCCGCTCCGTCGGGGGCGACGGAAGGGCACCGCGTGGCCCCATTACCCACCGTATTCCCTCCCCATCGCCATTGGGCCGGCCACTGGTACCACTTCCTTGCCATCCGTGGCCAGCCCGGCGGGTTACCCTTTCGGGTATCATCCCCCGTCGACGTCCCAGCTAACTGCAGGTGCGTCGCCCTCACGCGGAGCAGTTATCTGCTGGGTAACATATAACACTACGATCGGACCCGCCTGCTAAGCGTAGCAATTATAGCATTATCCTCTCATTCATGAGGGTCGCCTATGTCCAGCAGTTGGCGGTGACAGGCTGAATGATGATAATAGTAAATATTTTTTCTTTAAGGTCACCAGTTTTTATGAAATGGTTCATTGTGTAGTTGTAAAGTTTAAAAACTTAGGTTTGATAGACCGAATACCCAGACTCGGAACTATCAATTATGAACGAATTATCCTATCCATCGAATCCAGAACATTCGACATTGGAGACCGGTATTAGGCCAATCCGCATTTCCGAAAATCATTTATAAACAACTTTACAGCAATTTTAGCTTTAAAGCCGGAGACGAGGCAATTGTATCATCATCCTCAGCACACACGTTCACGTGCTAGGTTTGAACCTCCTCTTACGTTACGCCATTTTTCTTGAATTGTAAAAGCAAATAAATATTTTCTTTCATTCTTACACCGTTATCACACGGAAAGTTACTTTAATGTGGTGGATTTATCAGCTTAATATATTATTAATATAAAATCATTACATACCAATCATTATAACTTTTGATTTTTATAAATTCCAGATGAAATGCTAGAAGGCGAAGGGGCCGGGCTGGCGGCTCGTGTGGCGGAACTCGAAGTCCGCTGCGCCAGGCAGGCGGAAGAACTGCTCTGCCTGCGGTCCACCCTCGCTGATGCATTGAGGAGACTCAACGCACTTGAAGGCAGGGCTCCTACTGCTCCAACAGGACAAAGAAATGGTGCTTATACTGGTAATTTTTACTTATTGATGTTGTCGAAAGCTTTCAGAATTACTCAATTTATTTTTTAAGATAACCACATCATCAATCTCTCATCCCAATTACTCGTGGTGGACGCAATATATACTTCTCTTCCGTCGCACATATTGCATAGCTTATTGGCAATAGTTTTATGACCAACCTACCCAGACAGTCCGTAGGCAGGCAGACAGAGATGACGTCAACCCTCTTTGAGAATATTAGTGTTGATCAAATGGCGTCAGATCGAGTTTGCCCTGGTCGATTTAAAGCGTTTAGTTCTTTCTTAGTCTATTACTACAATTACAATAAAGGATTATTTCCGTAAGTAGTCTTTATTCAAAAAAGAAAATCACAAAATTCCAATATGTAGTGCTTTTGTGCATTTTCGATTCTATAGTAGATTATTACATCAATTTCATCATCTCAGCTCATATATGTCCCACTGCTGGGCTCTCCACTGCTCTCCTCTGTAATGGGAGGGAAGTTTGACTTACTATACCCCACTGGTCAGACGTGTCGATATAGAATATTTTTTCGAGGTTTCCTTCTTTTGTTTGCTGTTATAAGCATTTTGTATCCCTTAGTCGTCTCTTACGATCACCCACGGGTTGGAGGGAGTAGTAAATTGTATTCTTACTTAGTCACCACACGGATACATTAAGTTAATGTAAAGTCGACAACATTACATAATAATTGATTTTAATTTGATTGTTGTTTACCAAAGTTACGTTTATCTAAGCGCTTATAAAGTGTTTCTTAGTTGATCAATTTGATTTGTAGTTTGAACTAGTAAAGATTAATATATGTTCGCTTTGCAATACTTAAGTTATACTTACCTGTTTATATGTCAATAATGACGAAATACCCTTTCACTGTTTGATAGGTTTTTTTTTATCGAAGGCTTGTATATAAATAAATCATTGGACGTAAGCATGGGACGAGTGTGTGACCTTAATTAATTTAAAAGTTCAAACTTTATAACCTATTTTACTTTCGATTTTTGACCTCCTTTCGATAAGTTTTTTGTTACCGAAACATAGAATCAAACGAGTTTTAATAAATAAAGCAAATCAAATTACTGAAATTTTTAGCATTTAATATGCTTAATTATTTATAAATACCCGATACGAAACGAAAAATGATGTCACAAGCGGGGTTCGAACCCGCACCTATTGGGAATCCGGCCCAACCGTGCTGCCACTTACACCATCGTGAACTATTTTGGGACATGCAAATTTCGAATCATATTATATCTTACGTCTTCAAGGTGACGTATGCCATCTATCGGACAATGTTTACACATTGTATAGACTTAATACTTCAAACTTTACAGTTAGAATTGTATTAAACGATGACACAACCTTGTTATTCAAATTACTGAAATTTTTAGCATTTAATATGCTTAATTATTTATAAATACCCGATACGAAACGAAAAATGATGTCACAAGCGGGGTTCGAACCCGCACCTATTGGGAATCCGGCCCAACCGTGCTGCCACTTACACCATCGTGAACTATTTTGGGACATGCAAATTTCGAATCATATTATATCTTACGTCTTCAAGGTGACGTATGCCATCTATCGGACAATGTTTACACATTGTATAGACTTAATACTTCAAACTTTACAGTTAGAATTGTATTAAACGATGACACAACCTTGTTATTCAAATTACTGAAATTTTTAGCATTTAATATGCTTAATTATTTATAAATACCCGATACGAAACGAAAAATGATGTCACAAGCGGGGTTCGAACCCGCACCTATTGGGAATCCGGCCCAACCGTGCTGCCACTTACACCATCGTGAACTATTTTGGGACATGCAAATTTCGAATCATATTATATCTTACGTCTTCAAGGTGACGTATGCCATCTATCGGACAATGTTTACACATTGTATAGACTTAATACTTCAAACTTTACAGTTAGAATTGTATTAAACGATGACACAACCTTGTTATTCAAATTACTGAAATTTTTAGCATTTAATATGCTTAATTATTTATAAATACCCGATACGAAACGAAAAATGATGTCACAAGCGGGGTTCGAACCCGAGTTTGAAGTATTAAGTCTATACAATGTGTAAACATTGTCCGATAGATGGCATACGTCACCTTGAAGACGTAAGATATAATATGATTCGAAATTTGCATGTCCCAAAATAGTTCACGATGGTGTAAGTGGCAGCACGGTTGGGCCGGATTCCCAATAGGTGCGGGTTCGAACCCCGCTTGTGACATCATTTTTCGTTTCGTATCGGGTATTTATAAATAATTAAGCATATTAAATGCTAAAAATTTCAGTAATTTGAATAACAAGGTTGTGTCATCGTTTAATACAATTCTAACTGTAAAGTTTGAAGTATTAAGTCTATACAATGTGTAAACATTGTCCGATAGATGGCATACGTCACCTTGAAGACGTAAGATATAATATGATTCGAAATTTGCATGTCCCAAAATAGTTCACGATGGTGTAAGTGGCAGCACGGTTGGGCCGGATTCCCAATAGGTGCGGGTTCGAACCCCGCTTGTGACATCATTTTTCGTTTCGTATCGGGTATTTATAAAGCAAATCAATTTGAAATTTTGCTAATAAATAAATAATTATATGCGGGCAAGTGTGCGGGCGATCTTCTGCGAGAGTGTGGTACTACCCTGGACGGACCGGCCCGTGGTTGGAGACAGAAAACTGTCAACAGCGTAGTCCTACCACAATTAAAAAAATAAATCATATTAAATCCTTATTTATAATCATCATCATTATTGTCCTTCTCTTATACTAATTACATGAGGTCGACGCAGTATGTAAACATACATATTACAAAAGTTATTGGCAACAGTTTTATAACCGGCCGCCTGCTTGATATCAACCCTCCTTGGGAATTTTCCCCTTGAATGTAATTGTTGACAAAACGGCATCAGTTGGAATTGGTCCAGGTCTATATAAAGCTCTTAATCGTCTTTTACGACATCTACGAGCAGAGTAAAAGTAGTATTCGTAGCCACTAACACAGCATATTAAATTCTTATTTTTTTCGTTTTATAAATGGTCGTAGTTTATTTTCTATTACAGTTATGTAGTAATAATCTTCCGTGTGGTAACAGAATAATAATACGATTCATCATATATACACGTGGATGTCATAAAAGACGACTAAGGTAATATACATATAACATCTATGCAAGGGAAGGGAAACTCGATATAAAACCCGGTACCAACCCGTACGTGGTATTGTAGAGCGCTTATAGACCACTGCAATACCAGGAGCAATGCCGTTGTTCCTGCCTATTTTACGGTGGGTTTTGGTCTAGAGATATGAAATAGCAGATGCTACGAATGTGAAGTTACGGGTCTGTTAGCATGACATGACTTTATTACTAACTTTTGACAAGTCTAGATTTCTGTCTTTGTTTTTTAAGACCTCACTCGCAATAAGAAAAATAATTGTTGTATTGCGGGGAACTTTACAACACTTTGTATATCGCACAAAGTATTGTCCTGTATAGGAATGGAACCCACGGCACTGGCACGAAAAGTCGGTATCTTAACCACTACGCCATCTGTACAGCCGCAGCAGATTAGTTGAGAACGAAACTTATTTTAGTTAAAATTTGTACCCTTGTTAAATAAGGTTTTTCGTATGGTGACATGCTGAGTATACTCATTGTCCTCTTTCTTTCCCGAGGGTGTCGTAAAAGACGACTAGTATAATATAAAGTTATTTTTACGGATTCGTCGGCAGTCATCCTCCCGAGTTCTCCGGTGACTGTTGACGCTGTAAAGTGTTCGAAACGTCGGTAAATTTTATTTCAAATGTGTAATACTCGCGTAAATATCAGACATTATTATCTATGCAAGAGAAAGAAAATTCGAAATAAAATTCTATGCCAACACGTCTGACCGTTGACTAAAATTCTCTCTCATTATGAGCTCGAGCCCAGCAGTGAGACCTGTAAGAACTGAAATAAGTTGATAATAAGGTATTAAACATAATAATAAATATAATTATCCATTTATCTGTTCTTATACTTATTAGTTTAAACATATAATTACATAACATGCTCACTCACTCACTCACTACAGCCCATAAATGTCCCACTGCTGGGCTCAGGCCTCCTCCGTAATGGGAGGGAAATTAACCTTCTATACCGCGCTAGTCAGACGTGTGGTATAGGGTTTTATTTCGAGTGTTCCTTCTCTCGCATAGATGTTATATGCGTTTTATATCCCTTAGTCGTCTCGTACGATCACCCACGGGCAAGATATGGGGTGGTGAATAGTATTTTTACTCCGTTACCACACGGAAAAATTAAATTAAACATAATAATTAATATAATTATCCATTTATCTGAACTTATACTTATTAGTTTAAACGTATAATTACTTAACATGTAATTGAGTTTTTTTGTGTACAAACGTTTAGAAGTGACAATACCAGTTTGCTTGTAGTTTTTTTGTTTACAAAACGAGGAACGTAATTGAGTATAGTTCTGTCTGTAGTGTTTGTGTTAATTTTTAAATAACGCCGCGTAATCTTACTAATTATAAATGTGAAAGCTTTTGGAGATTTTTATTTTTTTAAATAACGCGTTAACCGTTTAACAGGTTTGAATGAAATAACCTGGATATGATACTTTTATTCCTGTAATACACGTGTATCCCTCGCGATAATAGTTCAATTTTGACCAAATTACTTTTTACGCGGACGAAGCCGCATGCGAAAGCTACTAAGGAATAAATTCTTGTTGTGCTTTAAAAACGTATAATCATCATCATCATCATCATCCAGCTCATATATGTCCCACTGTTGGGCTCGAGCCTCCTCCATAATGAGAGAGAAATAGACCGACTATACCACGCTGGTCAGAAGTGTTGGTATAGGGTTTTGTTTCGAGTGTTCCTTCTCTTGCATAGATGTTATATGCATTTTATATCCCTTAGTCGCCTCTGACAATCATCCACGGGTAGGATAGAGTGTGGTGAATTGTATTCTTACTCCGTCACCACACGGAAAAACGTATAATCAACGCCCATAAATTATGTTCACACCCAGAACAATTACTTGTATGGTATAAAGAATTGTCTTGCATGGCAATCGAGCCTAAGACACTCAGCACGGGATATCGTTTCTTGGAACATCATCCAATTATGATGAAGATGTATGAATAAATAGTTGTTCTATCTTTATTTCCAGGTTCAACTGGTACACCGACAAGGGAGCTTCGGTTGAGGCAGCCCTCGTATCGCGAGACTGCCAAACGAACATCTAGCTATGGATCCAGTTCATCATCATTACCACAAAGGTTCTAATAATTTATTACACTCATCAACTTAATTGTTAGCCGTGTGGCGAAGGGAAAGTTGGAATAGGAGTTGTAGGTGTGAGCTGTAGGAGTTGTAAAAATCGCGTAAGAGTCTCAACATAAGATTGGGCAGCAGCTCTCTACTGGGAAACGCATACACTTATCTAGTAATTGGAGGGCCACATTGTTGGTAGTTTTCTGTCTACCGCCGCGGGCTGATCCGTCCGGTGTAGTACCACACTCTCGCAGAAAATCAGACGTCTGAGCAGTGGCAATGTGCTGGTGCACTTCGTTCGGCGAGCGAAAGATCTGGAAGCCCAAAAATCTAGGTGGGTTTTGGTTGATAGGCAGTGGCCGTGTATTGCAATACCGGGTAAAGGTGCAATACCAGGTATTTCAAAGTTCCATGAGTGACACTAACGTTTACCATTAGTTGTGCTGCTTTTGCTCGTTTGCGATCTTTTTGTTTATTGCTCATGGTGGCAAACGAGCAAGCAGCACACCTGATGGTAAGTATGACTATAAGTATCACTGCCGCACATAGACCTTTGCAGTACCAAGGGTATAAGCTAGCCCTTCCAATATAAACCCCAAACCCACCCAGTTGGGCTTCCGGCTCTCTCGCTCACCGAACGATGCACAACAACACATTGCCATTGCTCAGACGTCGATTATCTGCGAGAGTGTGGTACTATCCCAAACGGACCAGCCTGCGGCTGTACACAGATAACTGTCAAAGCGTAGTCCTACCTCTTATTATTAGACCATCTTAAGCAATAAAAAAATCCTGACTGCTGCTCTTGACCCTTGCTAGTCGTGGCGATTGCGGCATTATCCCCTTATTTGTAGGAGAACACTACGTCCAACAGTGGACATCATAAATATCTGTCTGTTGGACATAGAACTCCCTAATAGAGGATAATGCTATAATCGCAACGCTTAGCAGTTAATTTGGCGATTGCAATCAGTGTTATGAGTTTCCTAGCAGAATATTACTGCTCAATCTCGTGATCATACACAATTACTATAAATCCCATGGCCATCAAACAAGAAAAAGAAAGGGTTGATAAATTTTGTATGATAACCAATAACCACATCATCATCTGAGCTCATAGACGTCCCACTACTGGACTCGAGACTCCATTACAATAAAAGGGAAATTAACCCACTACACCACGCTGGTCAGGCAGTTTGGTATAAGCTTTTATTTCCAGTTTTCCTTCTCTTTTATACAATGTTTTATGCATATTGTATCAGTTCTTTTTTATGGCACGGGCAAATTAAGGGTGTAGTGAATTGTAGTTAGATTTTTCTCCGTCACGACATGGACATGATGTACGTCAATCCCGCGATGTGTTATTCGATTATATTTTGACCAAAATGCAAAATTAACAATATGTAAGTCTAGATGCAGGATTTATACATAAATAACTGTGCCAGCAGCTTGAATGCATTTAGCACTACAATAATAAAATTCACAATACATCAAGCACTATATTTGTTATCACAACAGTTGCTATGCAACGATGACTGTGGAGAAATCTAATGTCACGTTGTTGTCAAATTTTATCTGTTTTGCTAACATTTATAAATAGTGGTCCGCTCCTATTTGTTGCACCGTTGTTTATTAGCCCTATCGATGAATATTTTACACAATAACATATTTTAGAAATCAAGTTGTAGTACTTGAGATAACCGCGTATTAACAATTAAACTCTTCAAATTTATATTTTAGAGATATAATAAATAAATGATTTGGATTTATGGTACAGACGCGGACCTCAACACCAGTCAACGGGTTCGCTGCAGTCCGACTCGCCGGCGTCTTCGTCCTCCCTGTCACCTGCACCGTCACCCTCGCCCCGCGCCACCCCCGCGCCACACCACCTACCCAGCGCACACACACAACACCACTACAGGTAAACAAACATTGAACCCTGACAATTAAGGGGGCGTTCAAGTATTACGTAACGCAATTTTTGAAGATTTTTGATCCTCCCTCCCCCACATGTAACGCGCCGTAACGTATGTCTGTATCCCCTTCCCCCTCCCTGAACGTTACGTAACACCCAAGTGACCGTTTTTAAACGTGTTTGGAAATTTTAATTCTCTAGTTTTTTATTTAATTAAAAAGCAATGCTACGTAACGCGTTTTTTGAACCTCCCCCCTGGGCTATGTAACGCATTGTAACATTTGACAAGAACCCCCTCCCCCCGAATTGCGTTACGTAATACTTGAACGGCCCCTAAAGAGGTACATCACTCACCCAGAAATTGTCAATGAGGTCTTCACTGAAAATGTAATAACTATAATGCAAGCCCATGATGGGCTACATGTAACTGCTGGACTTGATCCTCCTCCACAAGAGGAAAACAATGTACTATATACTAGCTCAATAACGGGAATTGACTTGTGGAATATGAAATCAATTAAGGGCTTGAATTTGGTTTAAGTGTAATACGAATTTAGGGTTCTTTTCGGTACCTTGGCTTTGATTATATTATACAAAAGTAACTATGTATATAATTAATTCAGTAATCGAAATTTCTCATCTTTGATAATCTACAGTACGGTACATAGATAACGAGGTTACATTTTGTGATTTTGTAATATACTGCATCAATTGTCCATCCACTGTTAAATTAAAAGGATTTTAGTATGGAGCAATCAGTTGTTAGTTCTAACATTAACACCTAGATGGCGCTATTTTTAATCACAAATGTAATGTTATTTATGCAATTCGATTTATTTAAATAAATTGTGGCTGTTGATATAATAAACTAATGAAAAACAAGTATTTTTGTCTAATATGAAATCAAAATCCAAGAATATTGCACTTTTAAGTTATTAGTTTAGTAAAAATAGCATGAGTGTGAGGTTATTTTAGTAGTTTAGAATAGTCAGTGTGATTTTAATGGTGATAGGAAGTCAGGTTTGTCTTTTCAAGAATAACCAAGTGCTTGAAAAGAAGAAAGCATGGATTTATGTCAGATGTTGCAGTATTGCCTACAGTGCTTAAGTGTTTCCATTATATTTTCAACATAATTTCCAAATAAATAGGGTAAATTTTATCCAATATCAATTTAGACCTAACTATAGCCCATAAAATATAGCTTGATCTCTCTGACAATTGTCACTAGTGCTACACGCTTACGACGTAGTCCGTATTTTTGTCGATGAAATTCCTTATTTGCTAAAGTAATTCGCTATTGTAATTGAAAAAAATGTATAAAATTTTTATTGAATTTCAATCAAATGGATGGGTGAATCGATTATAATTGTTGAACAATCTATGAAAATCTTATTGAATTTAAATCAATAGATTTTATTTAATTTAAACTAAAACTGTTAATTAATTCTTTTTATTATTTGAGGATTACGTCCAAGTTCATTGTTACTATTGGAGCATGCCTGTAGATTGATGATGAGTTCTTGGTCACAGATTATTTCATAAATAATCATGATTATTTTATAAAAGATATTGTCTTTTTAATATAAAAGAAATTGTCTTTTTAATATTATAACCGATGTCTGAATACTAAGTTAACACAATTTATTTATTTTATAGAGTAACTATGTGGTTTATATAGGTAATGTATTGGCTTTACTTGTTTTATGAATAATTAATAAAGATCTTATCGATTGTCTCATCTCTATCTTATTCTCAGTCCAGTATGTCTTTGTACTTGCGTAAGCATCATATTTTTATAAAATGAATACTAAGTATTTTAGAACAGTTTTGGTGTAAATATTCATATTTTTATATTCGTAATTTATTGCTCTTTAGTTAAGATATAACTGGCACGTAAGGAATGAAAATATAGGCGATACAAAATAAAATTGTAAACATGACGCGTATTCAAAATTACTTCATCGGTTTCATAGCTATCTGTCACAGAGATCAAGCTATATTTTTAGAACTATAATAACAAGTATTATTAAATAATATGCATTTAAAAAATACAGAAAAGATATTATTCAGATCCAGCAAATTTGAATTAATTAAATATAGCAAAATACATGAACTTTTCTTCAAAACCTTTCATTGTCCTTGAACATTATTAGAAGATAATAAAATCGTTTAAAAATATTATAACCAGATTATTAGAGAAACAAATTGATTTGTTTTTGCATGGATCTGAAATTTTCGTAATTAAATTAAATTGCGTTTTATCAAAGGAAAATATATCTAGGCACTGGCTTGTGTGGTGTGAAAGCTATGTTAGGCTAGCATTATTAGTTAGTATCGTAGTCACTAGCCTATATGTATAGATCACGAAACAACTCTACATCCAGTAACCAGAGTCCCTCGCCCGGCGCCAACAGCCTGACAAAGAGGTGGAACTCCACTGGTGACTTCAACGCCCAAGGACTCACATCTAATAGCAGGTTAGTAGAACTATTATGTGCTATTTAACTGCAAGACTCGTTTTGACGTCATAAATAAACTTCTTTTAATATTTATATTTTTGGAGTGACGGTATATTGTGTTGGAAAATTTTACTCAGTAAATAACTCCCAAAAAGCAATATTTCAACAAAGAATTGGAGCCAGCTCACGTTTATTTACAATAGAATTGAACGATTATTAATTGATCTATGAATATAGATGGCGTTACAGTTATAAGATGATTGTAGTCTATAGCAAGAGCTATGGCCTATAAATTAAGCAATGTGTGTTCTTAAATAAGAATTCCTTCTGGAGTATCATTAATCTACAGTTTGACACAATTGACTTACTTAAACTTTTGCTACAACCAACTACTAAGTTCTTACAATGAGACTCAACGGTTAACGATAGCATGCTGGCGAATGAATGCTAAACTCAGCAGATGCGCACTGTGTTGCCAAAGCTGAAACGACGCAGGTTCTCTTCACGCTATAGTCCATTTTAATCGATGATAGATCAAAAAATCAGTCATTAGATAAAAAACAAGATAACAAATATTGAAAATTTTTAAGGATTTAAAAGTGACCCTATACTTTATTAGATTTTCAACCTTTCAATATTACAATTAATGTCTTGAATATTATTTATTAATGGCAAGGGCTTATTCTTAGGAAGAGTAATTTAACCAGATGGTTAAATTAAGAGTAAGTTCATATATATCCTAACACTGGGATTATAAACTTTAATTCGAATAGTAGTACGAAATCTACCTCATTATATAAAAAAAATGAAAATGATTACCTGTGCCTCATTCATAGTTTACTGGTCGATGATCCTATACCGTATGCCAGCACTCTAAATAATCGTTTTTAAGACTAGCAAACCGCCAACACAGTGGTCCACGCTTCCACCGGCACATACATATACAAGCAACACCCACAAAGAGCATTCTGTAAATATTATTTTCTTTACGATTGGTTCTAAGTCAAACTAATACCACACGAAACTTAACATCTACCGCCTAAATATTATAAGGCAGTAAAGTTGTGGACTCCAAAAAGCATAAACAATATGCTTGCAATCTATTATACGAACAGCAAAAGTATTTTAAAACATAATATCGTGAATTTAAACATTTAATTCAATGCAATTTCACTTGGAGTTGAGAGCTATTGAAGCAAAGGGACATTTTGCAGTTTACTTATGTCATGTAGTTTAATTATTCCAATTAAAGCTAGAACACTTATAAAATTGTTACACTGTTGATTATTAGCTAGATGAAAAGTAAATATTTGCTTTGAATATTCTGGTAAAAAATCGGACAATACCAAGGGTTGGTTGTAGCGTGTACCACTTTGAATTGATGGGTTATTAGATAAATTCTAGAATGTTCCTATTGTGTATTATTGAATTGATGACGTTAAACGTACTGGACTGAATCTTGTGGTTTGTTTTACCTTGGAATTAGCGATGTATTTCCGTATTTTCGACAAGCTCTTTAGGGATTTGTATATTTTTTGCTGCTTTCTATCACCCTATTTATATAGAAACAATTTCCTTTCAAATTATAATGAAATACAAATGGCTCTTATTACGCGATTATAACATTGTTAATGAAATAAGGATCATTGAATTTTGTTGCTATATTAAATTGGCTGTATTACTATCTCAAAATATTGGTCACTACTTCCGAGGCAAAATACATGTATAAATAGATTTTAGAGTAAGTAGTTATCGTATTGCCCATTCAAAATGCTACCTTTTTCTAGCTTGATCATATTTCAAACGCAAATGCACAATAATTTGCTGTATTAAGCATCAAAAATCTAAATTAGTTAATATTAACGTTTGTTAATTAATTCAGATCTTTCATGCTTGATTTTCTTCTCTTTAATATCTTCTGCTTCTTATTTTGTATCGTTTAATTCTTTTTTTTTGTGCTTTCCTATAGATTTACAACCACAAAGTCGTTGCTAAACTTATATTCTAAGCCGTCACAAAATGGACCGATATTGAAACATGGGTAAGTTTGTCGTTGGTTGACAAATTGTAGGGTGTTTTTTTTGGTGATGGTAACATTTGAGTTGTTTTTGAGTGATTCGTAACTGTTCAGTGGGAATTACTAACATGAGAGTAATTTAGAAAAAATACGATACTAATAACCGTTTATTGTTTTAATAATATTGGTATGTTTGCTTGTTTTTATTAATATACTTAATGTTTTGTGGTGAAATAATTAACTATTATTTTTTAAAACCTTAGGACCTATATATTTTAATTCTTTTTCATAATTAAAACAATTCAATGTAAAAAGGTCCTAATGGATGGATGACGTTTGTTATTTTGACAAATCAATTTGATAAATTATATATATTTTTTTTAATTTAAAAAGATTACAGTAAAAATAAAAAATATTTTACTTTTATACTTCTACTAAAGAAACGTGGTATCTAAATGTCAGCCTTACAAGAAACCTTAGTTGTACAGTGCGCTATTTATTTTTATATTTCTTTTTTAATAAAAACTGAAATGTAACTATTATTAAACTTGTGAAGAATTAGTATGCTGAAATGGTAATAAGTAGGCAGCATCGTTGTACAATCCCAACAATCTTTGCGGAAATAGGGTGTCCATTGGCGATCACGAATTCACCCAGCAAAACGATTCCCTATCAACAAAACATTAGCAGGGAACCGTTGAATGCGGCATAGTTCTATATACCTATGTATTCTTGTGGGAGAATCATATGCAGGAACGTCGAATGGACGTAGTAAACTTGATGTATGAATACGTCCCACCACACTCTTGGGCATGAGTCTCCTCTACATTAAAAAGGACATTATTCCTCGTCACAGAGCATTGGTTCATGTTTGCCTTATTTGGCATTGATGTTACTTTAACGTCACTTAAGGATCCCAGGAGACGTACAAGAGATGGCGATCCGTTTAATTTTTATTTAGAACAGCAATTTAGTTTGCTTATCTATATATGAACTACTGATTATTTATTTTGGTCAGTTGAGGTCTTAGATATTTATTACTATAATAATACATACATACATACATATCATCACGCCATATCCCTTGCAGGGTAGGCAGAGAGAACAAAGTGCCAGAGAACTCTATCTCTGCATACTTCACTCGCTTCCTCAACATTCATAATTCTCTTCATACACGCTCGCCGGTTTC
Organism: Lymantria monacha; assembly: GCA_905163515.2. Lineage (NCBI taxonomy): Eukaryota > Metazoa > Arthropoda > Insecta > Lepidoptera > Erebidae > Lymantria > Lymantria monacha. Next base: position 1,766,954 of record LR991094.1, on the reverse strand, counting down.
GGAGACTCTTGACTCCACCTTCCTTCAGTACATGACCGATCTGGTCTAGGTAGGTTAGTCTCGGTCTCCCTCGGTACCTACATCCTTCCACTTTCGCATTGTATATCTTCTTAACCAGGCGTTCGTTCGGCATTCTTTCCACATGTCCGAACCATCAGAGCATTCCCTTTCGCATCTTTACGCCAATACTCTCTTTCATACCTACTCGCTCTCTTACGTCGTCGTTACGAATGCGGTCGGTCAGCCTAACTCCACAGATTTTCCGCAGAGATCGCATTTCGACCGCAGTAATTTTACTATCATACTCTTTTCTGCATACCCAACTCTCGCTTCCATACAGTAATGTTGGGACAAGCACTGCGTTATGTATTGCTACACGTGCCTTCTGGCTGAGGTGATGGCTGCCGAGAAGTTGCCCCAACGCTCCGTTCACTCTATTTCCCGCATTCACTCTTCGCTCTATATCAGTGGTGTACCTTCCATCTCGGCTAAATCCACATCCAAGATATACAAATTCATCCACTTGCTCTAGTACATCATTACCTATTGTTACTCTTACATCTGTTCTGGTTTTATCTCTTTCAAAGACCATTATTTTGGTTTTGCTCACATTCACGCGTAGACCCCTTTTTTACTTTTACCTTTTTACCTACCTTTTTACTATAATAATGATATTTAAAAATATGAATCTATAAAAAAATTATAATATCAAACATTCTAATAGTGGTAGTCATAAGCCGCGGGCCGGTACGTCCGGGGTAGTACCACACTGAGCAGAAGACCGACGTCTGAGTAATGGCAATGTGTTATTGCGCTTCGTTCGGTGAACGAAAGAGCCGGAAGCCCAACTGGGTGGGTTTGGGGATTTTATTGGTAAGCAGTGGCTTAAGCTATACCCTTGTTATTGCAAAGGGTCCATGGGCGGCAGTGACACTTACCATCAGGTGTGCTGCTTGCTCGTTTGCCACCATAAGCAATAAAAAAAAAAACAAAAAGAAATCTATAACGATTTCGTCCGGGCGTTTTATTCACACGAAATAAATATACAGAAGCACATATATAATTCATGGATTCCATACCTCTACATATATGATAATATGAGGATAATGATAACGAACTGTGGCGCACCAACTGTTGCTATCATCGTATGTAGTTACTGTGGAATACTTAGATAGTCTGTACAGCCTGCTCACTTTTTTAATTATTTGTAGTTCAGCATCATTCTCCTACTCTTATCCCAATTACTTGGGGTCGATACAATTTGTACTCTTCTTTCATAGTACATATTTTAAAAGTTATTGGCAATAGTTTTATGACCGGCCGCCTGCCAGACGTCAATACTCCTTGGGAATATAATTGTTGACCAAACGGCATCAGATGGAGTTGGCCCAGGTCGTTATAAGGCTCTTGTCTTTTACGACATCCACGAGCAAAGTAAGCTCCTTGGGAATGTAATTGTTGACCAAACGGCATCAGATGGAGTTGGCTCAGGTCGTTATAAGGCTCTTGTCTTTTACGACATCCACGAGCAAAGTAAGCTCCTTGGGAATGTAATAGTTGACCAAACGGCATCAGATGGAGTTGGCCCAGGTCGTTATAAGGCTCTTGTCTTTTACGACATCCACGAGCAAAGTAAGCTCCTTGGGAATGTAATTGTTGACCAAACGGCATCAGATGGAGTTGGCCCAGGTCGTTCGTTATAAGGCTCTTGTCTTGTACGACATCCACGAGCAAAGTAAGGGTTGGTAGTATCCGTAGCCGCTACCACACAGCATTTTTAATTATTTGTAGTTGTACTAAGAAAAAAAAATGTACTCTGTGGTAGCGGCTAAAAATATTACCAACCTTACTTTGCTCGTGATTAGTCTTCTTTAGATTATATCGATAATAGAGTAGCGACTAGCTTTATAACGATTTCTTTTTGGGTGGGCAAATGCCTTTACGCATGCCCACCTCTAAGGAGAGAGATGAGGTATGTCATGGGACCGTTTTTACATGCACCGCAACTCCGCCGGGAGCTTTATATCGACCTGGGCCAACTTCACCTGATGCCGTCTGGTCAACAATTATGTACATTCACAAGGAGAGAGGCAGACGGCCGGTCATAAAACTATTGACAATAAATTATGCAATATGTACAAGTACATATTGCGTCAACCACATGTAATTGGGATAAGAGCAGAAGAATGATGATGATCCTACGAAAAAAAATCTATGTTCCGTAGGAAGGACGTGTTCCAATCTTAATAATTGTAGATACAAGATTATATGTTGGTATATGGTATATATGTTGGTAGATATTAGACCAACGACCCATCTAATACAGTCCAAGAAAATGCCGACACAAACTAATGATGAAAAATTATAGCAATGATAACGTATCACAAGCTAGTATGATTGCAGACAACGTAAACAATGACGTCATCACAAATAACACTGTGTCCGTAAATGAACCAGTATCACGTAACACGATGACACTGAACGAGATAATGATCTCGGACGACCTTCGAGTTTTAACTCTGTCTACAAGTAATTTATTATTTTTATCTCGGCTTATATAGGTTCCACTGCTGCGCTCGAACCTCTCCATAATAGGAGAGAAATTGACCTATTGTACTGCACTGGTCCGACGTATTAGTTCTTCTTCTCTTACATAGGTTTTATATGTATATTGTATCCCCTTTTCTTTTTTTTTCTCTTCTGTAGGCTATAGCCGGACACACCACCCGTTTCGTCCGGGACGATGGAAGGGCAGCGCGTGGCCCATAACCCACCGTACTATATTTAATTGTGGTAGGACCACGCTGTGGACTGTTCTCTGTCTACAGCCGCGGGCCGGTCCGTCCGGGGTACCACACTCTCGCTGAAGATCGACGTCTGAGTAATGGCAATGTGCTATTGCGATTCGTTCGGTGAGCACGAGAACCGGAAGCCCAACTGGAGTGGGTTCAGGGTTTGTATTGGTAGGCAGCGGCCTAGCTATACCATCGGCAAAGGTCCATGGGCGGCAGTGACATTTACCATCAGGTGTGCTGTCTGCTCGTTTGTCACCAATAGCAATAAAATAAAACAAAAATTCCCTTCCCATCGCCATTGGGCCGGCCACTGGTACCGCTTCCTTGCCATCCGTGGCCAGGCCTTCTTCTTTCGGGTACCATGCCCTTTCGACGTCCTTGCTAACTGCCGAGGTCTGCGGGTGGCAGACTATTCTCCGATCCAGTCACCCGCGGCCTTGCCCAGCACGGCATCAGGTGTAGGTATTCTTGCCTGTGCCGCCCCAGGCGCCGGCGGCAGAGCGTGTCACCGAAGAGAATTTCCTCTCAGAGCCGCCCCGCCGCCTCCTATATTGTATCCTTGACGATTTTTACGACACCTAAATAGACAGACAAAGTTCGAAACGTCGGACAATTAAAAATCAAATAAAATCCCGTTAGAATTTGTTAAAAGAGGCGGCGAGCCTGGCCACTCTTGGCACCGAAGAGATGGTCAGGCGAATCGAGGCGCTGGGGCTCAGGGTGGCTCTAAACAAGACGGAGGCCCTTTTATTCCATGGACCCCGTGTGAGGCTGCCCATCGGCGCCTCGTTAGTCGTCAACTCCATCTACATCAGTATCCAGGCCCATATGAGGTACTTGGGTCTGGTGCTCGACGGGCGATGGTGGTTCCGGGAGCATTTCCGTCAAATTGCTCCCCGGCTGGTCGGCGCGGCGTCCGCCCTTTCTCGGCTCATGCCGAACGTGGGCGGACCCAGTTTCGAGGGCCGACGGCTGTATGCGGGGGTGATCCGCTCAATGGCCATGTACGGCGCACCCGTGTGGGCGAGGGCTCTAAACGCCCAGCTCAGGGCTGTACTGTGGAGGCCACAGCGAGCCATGGCGGTCAGAGCCATTCGAGGGTACCGCACGGTGTCTACCGAGGCGGCATGCCTATTGGCCGGGACACCCCCGTGGGACCTAGAGGCGGACATGCTCTCCGACCTCTACCGGCAGGTTACCACAATGCGCGACGAGGGTGGCTCCCCATCGTTCAACGAGGTAGCCACCTGGCGTGAGGACGCCCGCCGAGAAGTCATCGCCCGTTGGGCTACGCGGCTGGAGAGGTCTAGACACGGTGTTATTACCGTTGGGGCCCTCCGGCACGGAGTACTCTCCTTCCGGTTGGTGCAGGTCTTTTCGGGGCATGGTTGCTTCGGCAAGTACCTGCACACGGTCGTGCGGAGGGAGTGGACTCCGTCCTGCCATCATTGCGACAGCGACGAGGACACGGCGCAACATACGCTGGAGGTGTGTCCGAGCTGGGACGGGCAGCGCCGTGACCTCGTCGCTGTCATCGGTGTCGACCTGACGCTGCCGGCTGTTGCGCGAGCGATGGTCGACAGCGTCAGGAATTGGGACGCGGTCGCCGCCTTTTGCGAGGCTGTCATCTCGCAGAAGGAGGCGGCGGAACGGGCCCGGGAGGATTCCCGTGACCCGGATCGCCGCCCGCGGCCGGGGCGGCGCAGGCGCGAATACCTGCGCCTGATGCCGCCCTAACCGAGGCTTTGGGTGATCGGACCGGGGAATTGACCAGTCACCCGACGTGAGGCCACCGCGTGAGGGCGACAGCTTTCGCCAATAGCTTTCGCCGTCGAGGCGTCGACGAGAGAGGAACCCGAGAGGGCATACCGCCGGGCGGACCACCGAAGACAAAGATCGGGTACCGGTGGTCCGCTCGCACGGCGAAGAAGAGATGCTTGCAGGGTGGGTTAATGGGGTTGCGCGCCGCCTCCTCCGTCACGCCGGACCGATTTGGCGGGGTGCGACGTCCATAGCCCACCGCAAAAAAAAAAAACAAAAAGAAAAAAAAAAAAGGCGCGGGCGGCAGAGCGTGTCACCGAAGAGGATTTCCTCTCAGAGCCGCCCCGCCGCCTCCTATATTGTATCCTTGACGTTTTTTACGACACCTAAATAGGGTTAACTTAACAAAGTTCGAAACGTCGGACAATTAAAAATCAAATAAAATCCCGTTAGAATTTGTTAAAATATGTAGTTTCATTACAAATATGTATTTGTATTTCACTTCACTTTGCCTGTTATGTTCCCTGGTAGGACGTATGTTATCAGTATCGTATCATATGTTTGCACACAAATTTATTAGTCAACGGTTTTAGTATATTCCCTGTTCTCTACATACATATAGTTGAATAATCAATCCAATGAAGTTTTGTAACCTTTTTAAGCGGCGCATTCGGATAAGTGCGTTATTACTTTTCTTAACTTGTACCTATATCACTAAGAGATGGTCAGACGCATGATATTTTAATATATATTTTTTAATATCTTGGGATACAAACTTAACGAATTATCGTTTTACTAATTGCGATGTCTAGCCGTTCAAAGTGACAGTTCAGTTGGGTAGGTTAGAGCCAACTCAATGTCATGCGTGTACATTTGTATCCACACCTAACTATGATTGCTAGACTGTCTCAGATACGTCGCCGTGGACATCTATTTACTTATGACAATCCAATTTGTGATATTGTTTTTTTATTATATGTTTTTTTAAATTTATTTTTTTATTTATGATCAATTTAAATTGTGACAAATAACGATTACACATATTTATACAATTACTTAAGTTAACAATTATCATTACATCATTATCATTTCAAGTTAATCCTATAGTCAATAGTAATACAATGGTGCTTAGTAATATAATAATCACTAGAATCATCATTCTCCTACTCTTATCCCAATTACTTGAGATCGATACAATATGTAATATGTACTCTTCTGTCATAGTACATATCGTAAAAGTTATTGGCAATAGTTTTATGATTGGCCGCCTACCAGACGTCAACCCTCCTTCGGAATGTAATTGTTGACCAAACGGCATCAGATGGAGTTGGCCCAGGTCATTATAAGATAAGGCCCTTAGTCATATTTTATGACATCCACGAGCAAAGTAAGGGTTGGTAGTATTCGTAGCCGCTACCACACATCTATATATATAATAGTCATTAGAATATTAGTCAAATAATTAATACTATATAGACATCTACTCAATAGATACTCCTTTAATTTTAGCTTAAAATTATTTGTATAAACAGCGTTTTTTTAGATCTTTAGGCAGCTTGTTAAATAAATGTACAGCTTGATAAATGCTGTTTGTTATATTCTTATAAATTTGGTTTCAGTATTCATTAGTAGATCAGTATCGGTACCTTGCCATAGTTACAAATAATCATTAACATCTGCAATACAGAATAGACCGTAACACATTGTGTAACACCCACGCTATTCATAAGATTGTAAGTAATGGTGGTTACCGCCTAGGGTTATCACTATTATTGTGACCCCTCACGCGATTTTGGGACACCGTTTGATCCAAAAAAAATTTGCTCAACGCACTCTTAGGACACAGGTTTGGTCCAATTAAACGTTGTACAATTAGCAATTGTTTTTAGCACTGTATTATTAGTATACAAGGAAATGTGTTCCTTGTAATATAGCAACAATAACAGTTTACGTAAAACGATAAAATTCACTGAATTTTTTCAATAAAACAAACACCGAGAGCACCGCGAAGTCTGGCGCGTGAGGGTTTAAGATTACTACATTACAATTGATAAGTGTCAATTACAGTAAATAATTGGGTAAAATGCGGCCCCAATGGTAAATACATCGGATTCAATTAAACTGAATTATTTGACGAGAGGATTTGTTGAGTCTAACAATTTTTACCTTACAAGTCCTCTTCTTTAACTTTTTAACTTTTTAATTATATTTTTTTGCGGTGCCAATAAAGTAATGACGGGTGCGATTCTGACTGTTATATGCATTTATTGTTGCTTTCCACCTGGAATTACTGCGACGACTTTATTTTAACCTATTTTTTATATTTTTTCATTTCTTATAGCTCCTATGTATAAATTTAAATTTAATATCTACGTATCTGGTGATTTTAATTTATATGGGCCTAGAGAGTAGAGCGGATAATTTTTAAAAATGCCACTAGTTATCTGACAACCCTAGGCGCATCGTAATGACTTAACTATTTTGTATTATAAAAGTGACAGAATGTTTGGTGTGTAGGCAGTATCAATAAAAAACCATCATCTTTGTCAACTGTCCACTCGTCAGAAATTGATATTCATCAATGCAAATTTTAGCGTCTGCTTTTGTATTACTGAAAGGTCTCATTTATTTCACACAACGATATGGAGTTTGTTTATGAATAACCATTTTCCCTAATGTATAATTAATTTTAGCCATTCTGATAGTTCACTTGTGAAGAGGAAAATGGACTGATTGTTATTGATGTAAAGAAAATATTATGGGCCCGGATATTTTCAAGTAGCCTTAGTAAGCTTTAGGCGCAAGCCGCCACCTGCAATGAGGACCACCGCTCAGTGCTCCTTTCAATTCATAAACCTTCCGCTTTTAGACATTGCCACCTTTTTGATGAGTGGGAAATTAGCTTACTAAACCCGCTGACTAAATAAATTAGTTAAAGCCTTTGTTTCAATTTGTACTTCCTTCAGTTTTTATATACAGGGTGTCCCAAAATTCAACGATAAGCTGGCACCAGCAGGTGGACCTACATATGACTACTCGAGAACAGAAAAGAAAAAAATTCTACCTTGATTTTTTTTTTCATTACGACAAAAAAACCAAAATCTTTAAAAATGGACATCCTTTATTATATTATTAAGTGCTATTGCTACAGTTTTACAAGTAATTCTGTGATTTTTTTGTATTGGCAAGGTAAGTAGCACTACTATCGATCACAACCATTAAAAATTCCAGAATATCTATAGTTTTTACACAAAAATCAATCAAAACTATGTTTTTTTCATAAATTATGTAAGATTTTGACTTTCAGCTCACTTTCACTCATCATAGTGAAAAAAAAAAGTATGGACGCTACTGTGGCAAATAGTATTAAAAATTGGCGCATCTAACTACAATTCTAAAATGGTATAACATTCTAGTCAAATTAGCCACAAAAATATACTTAGGTGTACTATTTCAAAATAACAACCATATTTCGAAAATTGTTAGTGTTGATAGTAATCACTTTTACTATGTAGCCAAAATGTTTTTGTAGCAAGTTCTCAGAATTTTAATGAGACATGTGCGTAGTCCATAAGTCCATAAAATAAGTTGGACAGAGATAGAGAGATTATACGTTAGAGGGAGATAGATAGATGCTAATTGTTTAGTAACATTAATGCAGGTGGAGAAGTAATTAATGTCCTCAGCAGCACAGCAAGTCAGTATGCTCTACTTCTTTGTTTACTGCACACCGTTCTGTTTTAATTAAAGTGGCTCTGGTACTGACGACTTTTGGATTGAATTAAGTGACCTGGAAATTGACCTGACTTGGCATTATTTTAGACTGTGATTTTGTGTTTTTTTTAAAGAAGTTTTGCCTTATTTTCAAGTGTTTAGCATTCATCATGCCGCTACCATACACAGCGTTAGAATACGCTAATATGCACCTAATTTATGGAGAATGCCGATGCAATGCCAACGCTGCTAGCAGATTATATCGAGCAAGGTACCCTAATCTTCAAAGGTATCCGGATTATCGCGTATTTATTAACGTGTATCAAGCTTTTTCGGAGGGTTGTATACCATCTGACAGGCGAAACGCTGGAAAACCTAGATCGGAACACGATGAAGAAGTTCTCAATGAAATAGAAAACGATTCAACTACCTCTGTACGTGCTGTACAAGCAGCAACGGGAATCCCAAAAAGTACTGCACATAGAATTTTAAAACGTCACGTCGTCGTGATGAAACAACCTGCAAGAAAGATGGATATTTAAATCTTCACAATCTTCATAGCTGGAACAATGAAAATCTGCACCTGGTGAGAGAAGACAATCTCAATACCAATTTAAGGTTAACCTATGGACTGGCATAATAAATGGCAAAGTGATAGGGCCCTTTGAGTTACAAGGAAACATAGATGGCAATAGTTATTTAAACTTCTTACAAAATGAGTTGCCAGGATTATTAGAAGATGTGCCCTTAAGTGATTTGCAAACCATGTGGTTTCAAAACGATGGTTGCCCAGCTCACTATGCCCGTCCTGTGCGAGAGTACTTAGACCAAGAGTACCCAGGGCGTTGGATCGGGCGACTTGGTCCTATCTTGTGGCCACCCCGTTCACCCGATCTAAATCCCCTGGACTTTTTCTATTGGGGTTGTCTAAAGGACAGAGTCTGCACAAAACCGATTGCAACCTTGGACGAGCTTCGCCATAAAATAATTCAGACTGTGGATCTACGGACTACGCACATGTCTCATTCAAATTCTGGGAACTTGCTACAAAAACATTTTGGGTACTTAGTAAAAGTGATTACTATCAACACTAACAATTTTCGAAATATGGTTGTTATTTTGAAATAGTACACCTAAGTATATTTTTGTGGCTAGTTTGCCTTGAATGTTATACCATTTTAGAATTGTAGTTAGTTGCGCCAATTTTTAATACTATTTGCCACAGTAGTGTCCATACTTTTTTTTTTCACTATGATGAGTGAAAGTGAGCTGAAAGTCAAAATCTTACATAATTTATGAAAAAAACATAGTTTTGATTGATTTTTGTGTAAAAACTATAGATATTCTGGAATTTTTAATGGTTGTGATCGATAGTAGTGCTACTTACCTTGCCAATACAAAAAAAATCACAGAATTACTTGTAAAACTGTAGCAATAGCACTTAATAATATAATAAAGGATGTCCATTTTTAAAGATTTTGGTTTTTTTGTCGTAATGAAAAAAAAAATCAAGGTAGAATTTTTTTCTTTTCTGTTCTCGAGTAGTCATATGTAGGTCCACCTGCTGGTGCCAGCTTATCGTTGAATTTTGGGACACCCTGTACAATATGTTTATAATGTTTTGTTGGAATTTCTCTTAAAGTTCATTTGCCATTATTTATACACCAGCTCATCATTATTATTCAACTATTATTTATATGATCCGTGTGGTGACGGAGTAAGAATACAATTCACCACCCCCTATCTTATCCGTGGGTGATCGTAAGAGACGACTAAGGGATATAAAACGCATATAACATCTATGCAAGAGAAGCAAAACTCGAAACAAAACCAACACGCCTGACCAGCGCGGTGTAGTAGGTTAATTTCCCTTCCATTACGGAGGAGGTCCGAGCCCAACAGTGGGACATATATGGGCTGTGATGATGATGATGATTTATATGGAGGAGTTATGAATTTCTCACAGAGTAATCAATGTTATCGACTGACTTCTTAAAATCCTATTAAAATCTCATTTCGAGATGCTTTATGTGTAAGTATGTTGTACAAGTATTTAGCTTCGTCATTGATATGACCCCTACATGTGTATTATCTTGTCAACAATAGTCACCTGTAAAATGGCAATTTCCTAAAAATCAAGCACCATGACGTTTGAATAATGTGGGTGACTCATAGTATTTATCTGTAGCAGCATTCGTGGACCTTGTACCACATTTTCTATCATTACAGACAATTATTTTAAAGTACATTAACTATTGCTTGTAGAAGTATTTATTTACGAGGTAAATTGTTACGAGGAAAACGAGCGATGGATGATATACTAAGCGTATAGTTAGTTAGGTCATACTTTCATGGTCCGTCGAAACTTTACCTCATGCAGTCCGCTAAGGTTATTCTTGCCAGCCGGCTGTACAGTCGCGTTTGTGACTTAAATACCGGTTTTAAAAAGTTTTTGGCCGCGTAATACTTATCATTGCCTTATTTGGATATAGTAAAAAAACGTTGCTTAATCCTTTTGGCGCCATGGAGGAAGGGTAAAAACTTTTCGTTTTTTATTATACTAGAAATATAATCCATTAGATTTACAATAAAAAATATATCCTATTGTATTACACTGTAACTTTATCAACCGTTAACGATGTTTTTTTTCAAGATGGGATATTAAGTTTTAATGACATCTTAGTGAGACTTTTGAAAATAAGATTATTAATCTAATTAAATAGAAGTTTCCATATGAGAATCATACTTTTTGAAAGGGATTATTAATTGGTTACCTGTCATATTACCTGATAATTGTATTGCTGACTTTTCAGATCGTCAATGATAGGACTTAATGTGTCCATTAATTTCGTAGGCTAACATAATTATTTTTATTATATAGAGTTTTGATCATTATCATAAAAACATTCGAAAGCTATTTGTAACTTGATTTTATCAAAACTAATGATAGTTATATTATTTGAAAGCATAATTTATTTTTATTTTATTTTAGATTATTTTCTATCACCTAGTTGGATTTATCGGTGGCTTACTGCGTAGGTGGAAGCACAATCTGCTATTTATTTTTTTTTTAATTCTGTGGGCAGATGCTAAACGCATCTACCGGTAACAATGTCGTTCACCCCGATGTAAGTTGCTTGGGATGATTTTTGGCAAGCTTTTTGTTTTTGCACTGCTTTTTTTCGTCTGCTTATTTTATCATTTTATTTTATAATATCTATACATATATATATATATATATATATATATATATATATATATATATATATATATATATATATATATATATATATATATATATATATGTTCATTAGTTAAATATGATTTTGTCATTTAACATCGTTTTTTAGATATGGTTTATAAAAGATTTTTTTTAGACATTTCCGCACTAATAATAGATACTTGTGTTGCGGAAGACTTTACAAACATATAATTATCTGCAACAAATAACTCCTAGAATCAGGCAATGATTTGTGAATTGGTAATCGAATTCATAACACTCAGTATGAGAGATCGCTATCTGAGCAATATTAGATTTTTATAGTTGTTTTCCTTTTAATATTAATTAACCTTATTAAATTTTATTTATATCACTTTTAATCTTTCAATCTCCCTTGGGTGAACAAGTGGAATTTAAATATACCTACCTGCACTAAGGAAATAATCCTTGTATTGCGGGGGACTATAATATATAAACATATAATTAACGCAGGCTAATTATACGCAAACTCAGAACAACACTGTATTGCGCGAACCACAGTATTGTCCTGCGTAGGAATCGAACCTACTACACTGGCGCGGAAGGTTACTATTTTATTATAGGTACCTATGTATATTGATTAAAAAGCCTATAAATCTTTCTCGTTCTCTGGTAATCGAATCAAAATACGACTTAGACTTACTGTACCATACGTACATATTAATTAGTATTAAATGTTTTTTTAAATGAATTGCCAATTACCGTATGAACCATTCTTATCACTACCATAGAGTTCTATCGCTATTATGTTAATGAAGTTCATTTTATATATACTTTACAGTGACGTCATACACATAAGGGATGGGTATTCATTACTTACGCTCACATTAACCAGCTTTAATCAATTACTAACATGGTTTTCTATTAACTAACATTTATTGTAATGTTATAATGCTTGATATAATTTGATGTGTAATTTTAAATTAACTTCTCGCCTCATATATGTGTCCCATAGTTGGGCTCGAGCCTCCTCCACACTGAGGGGGAAGTTGACCTAATATAACACGCAGCTCAAACTGATTTAGTATAGAGTATTTATCTGTATTCCACGGGTGTTTATCTGCATATTATATCCCTTAGTCATCTTTTACATCACTCAAGGGTAGAAAAGAAAATTGTATTCTGACTCCTTCACCATACGAAAAGTTATTTGAATATGGTGGAATTATCAGCCCAATACACCCTTACTGGCCAGTAAAGAGGTGGTGTTGTATGCTTACTCAGTCATCACACGGAATACGAGAATCATTTGCAGGCATATTATCTTAAAATAAATATGAACAAATCAAAATGTCTTTATCGATGCATCAAATGCAATTTTGGGTTTTGTTTCTTTTGCAATATTATTTTTATATTTTTGTGACGATACTGGTTTTATATCGACCTTGTAGTGCAATGACGAGGTGAGAATATAATGTCACCACTCCTTAGTCTCCCATAAAAATGAGCAAGGAATTTGTAAGAGAATAGCTGGCAAACTACTGGAAAACTTGAAATACCAACATTCACTGCTGGGTAGTTTGACGATTACAGGATTATCCTTCCTATGTTCTTAAAGAGAATATTATCAAATTCATTACTTCCCTCTACGAATCAGGATTATTTTGTAGTTAAATAAATATAGATAGATCATTATTAAATATTGTAGACATTACAAACATAAGGAAAACGTAAGTACATCCTTGAGGCATGTACAACGTATTTCTTTTAGTTCTGGGTTACGCAAAAAGCTTAGCTTTTTGTGTTACTTGAAGATTGGAAATAAGCATAAAGTACAATGTCTGTTAAATTGGCAACAAAGAATTGCATATGGCCGCTTATATTAATATGCCTTAATTTAAATTACTGAGCATTTGAGATGCTAAGCTATATTATACAAAAAAATAGTGAGCGAAAAATTATACACATGACATGAGACTTGAAACTAAATCTTTGGATATCCGTTTTAGGCTCCATATCGCTGTAAATAGCCCAATATCTAGGTAATTTTGATTAATGGATCTTGTCATCGCTTAATACAATTTGTAAATGAAATGTTGAATTATTAAGGCAAAATAATATGTAAATATTTTCTGATTTCTCTGTTACGACGATAATGCGTATAAACCTATGTTAAACAAATTATGACTCGCATTATGAAAGAAGAAAGAAAGAAAAGATTTATTGTAACGAGCTATTTAACAAAAGTAGGTATCAGTAACAATTACGAATAAATAAATGCTCGTCACAAAACGACTCCAGCTCAGTATATTGCAGCCAGAAGACTGCACTGATCTTCCGTGGAGTCGTAGTGATGACGTCACGAAAAACAAGCGAAATTACACAAATTTACAGAGTCAAAAGGACAAAACTATAAATAATTATAATTAAACTCAAAACAAAATAAAACAACAACTCGTGACACTTTTGGCAATAGAGTAACTTATAAAATAAACTTATAACTACCGAGCGTATTCTTACCAAACGGACATTGGCAGAATCATTTATGTCCTAAGCCACTATAGCCATTAAAACAGAAAAAAAAAATTATCTCGATGGGTAGGTACCCACACTGGCCTAATTGGTATTTATATATTATAACTATAATTGATATGTTTATTTAATATGCGTAATGTAATTTTTAATTTATTTATTTATAAAACAAAATGATTTTGTGTTCCTAAAAGCTTATTAAAGATGTTTAATAATTGTATTATTTTTTTATAGCACACACACATGCCAATACAATGAAGAGGACGGCTCCATGCGCATGTACCTTCGCGGTAGACCCGTTGTGTTGTATGGACCCAGTGACAGCGAGGGTCTAGACCCTGCGAAGGTCGCGCCCCCACCACAGAACAAGTTGAAGCTAGAGTGGGCTTATGGATATAGGTTAGTTTTGTACTTTTTTGCGTTTAATTTTTCATACTTATATTTTCTTGTTGGGTGACCATAAAATATCAAAGAAACTGTATTAATGAGTTTTTTGTTTCTTTAACGAATGATGAAATTGAGGCAATAACCATTTCACATAGCATCCATCCGTCTGTTGGTGGAGTATGAACACAATTGTCATCTCCACTTTCTTTTTCGTGAATAATCACAAAGGCCACTAAGAAACAAAAAGATGAAAGAAAGATAGAAACAAAATGGTAACAACGTCAGTGATGTTGCATGAGAAAGAGAACTCGAATTAAAACTCTATACCAACCACTCTGGCCTACATGGTATGGTAGGTCCATTTCTCTCCTAATGTAGACTTGTAGAGAAGACTCGAGCTCTGAAGTGGGACTTGAGCTTACATGATCATTTGCCGTTATGCAAAATTACTTTACTTAACATTTACCAAAAAACATAATCTACATGTTATTATTGCTAGATCTGGGTCATCTAAAATGGCCTGGTCTAAAAACTACAGTCAGATAGGGATATACTGTCAACAGTTTTCTGCCTACAGTCGCGAGCCGGTAAATCCGGGGTAGTACCACACTCTCACAGAAAATTGACGTCTAAGCAGTGGCAATTGCGCTTCATTCGGTGAGCGAGTGAGTCGCAAGCCCAGCTTTATGGATGGGTTTTGGTTGGTAGGCATCTTCCTAGCCTTTCATTCCCTTTGGTAAGGTGGTTTGCAAAGGTCCATGAGCGGTAGTAACACTCACCATCAGGTGTGTTACCTACTAGTTTGCCACCATCATCATCAATCTCCTACTCTTATCCCAATTGCTTGGGGTCGATACAATATGTACTCTTCTTTCATAGTACATATTGTAAAAGGTATTGGTAACGGTTTTATGACCGGCCGCCTGCCAAACGCCAACACCCTCCTTGGGAATGCAATTGTTGACCAAACAGCATCAGATGGAGTTGACCCAGGTCGTTATAAAGCTCTTAGCCGTCTTTTACGATATCCACGAGCAAAGTAAGGGTTGGTGGTATTCGTAGCTGCTATCACATAGCTAAGAGTCATTGTGTTTACAAGTTGATAAAAAAAAATCTACTTTAATAGCTTCAAATAATACATACCTTTTAATTTTCAGACGTATAAAACTAGTAAGCCTATAATTGAATTTAAAAATATTATACGCGTGTCCACGTCATAACTGCCATGAATAATAAATACTTAATTCCAACCATTATCGATTGTACGAACCAAGGTCATAGATAGGGCGATAACCACTCGTACTTATTTATTTTACCCCAATTATATTTATGATGTCAATTAAGGAGTGTTTCTACGTATACCCTGTTATTCATTAGCAAAAATATTAGATACGACGTAAGAGAGCGAGTAGGTATGAAAGAGAGTATTGGTGTAAAGATGCGAAAGGGAATGCTCCGATGGTTCGGACATGTGGAAAGAATGCCGAACGAACGTCTGGTTAAGAAGATATACAATGCGAAAGTGGATGGATGTAGGTACCGGGGGAGACTGAGACCCACCTACCTAGACCAGCTTAGCCACGAACTGAAGGAAGGTGGAGTCAAGAGTCTCCGAAACCGGCGAGCGTGTATGAAGAGAATTATGATTGTTGAGGACGCTAGTGAAGTATGCAAGGATAGAGTTCTTTGGCACTCTGTTCTCTCTGCCTACCCTGCAAGGGATATAGCGTGATGATATTTATGTATGTAAAAATATTAGATATAAACTGTTTTAAACTTTTTATATTTCAATAGCTTTAAGCTTTTCATCCCTGTTGAATGTATTTTAATATTGAACGAATAAATATAAAGAACGAAATTATATGAGTCACCTTATATTTAACTGACCGTTTAAATAGGTAAAACGATTGAGGACGTTGACAATATTAAAAAAAATTTAGCCTTCTATGTTTTTGAAGCAGACAGTTTTTCTTTTTCTCCCATTTTGGAGGTATCCAGAGACCAACAGTGGGGCTTATGTGGGCTGAGATGGTGTTATATTATGTAAATAATTTTGAGCGGTTTACTTTTCGTTGTGTGTTTTAGCTGTTAGCTACAGATGGCTTTTACAACTTAGCCCTGACTATAGGTGAACGCTATGGTATCAATCCAGATATTTTTTTATTGACTAAGGAATTTTAAATATAAAGCCGATATATCGAAATATCAATATGTTTGTTCGATATATCAAACTCTTATGTTGCTATATTTAAAATATTTGAAAATCCAATATTTAAAAAAAAATCGACATACACACGGGTAAAAGACGACTAAGGAATTTAATATGCATATAAACGCTGTATAAGCCCGTTTAACTAATGTGGTATAAAAGGTCAATTTCCCTTCCTCTGTGGGGGTGGTTTGATCCCAGCAGTGGGACATGTAAGAGCAGAGACGATGATGATGATAATACATTAACAACAATACAATTAACTAATGCAAATAACATCCAGATTCGAAATACTGTGGAGTCCTACGTAGGGATCGAAATCACGATACTCGGCATGTAGTCATCGCCCAAACCACAATATCATGTCTGCACTCTGTTCACATGTTACAAATGAACAGGTATAATTAAATGAAAAGAGATTTATTTATTAAAAGAGCTATATGGGAAACGATTGTCCAAGAACTACATTAAAACTAATTCTATAAGCAATTTTCGTAATTAATGTTGTTCAACTAATTGCTCACAGATACAAATACAGGGACAAATTATTGTAACTGTGTCGTATTTACGAATGACACCCATTTTGGTTGATTGCGTAGGCGAAAATTGCTACCGTATGTAACACAAATTGGTCAATTGGCCAATGAATTTCAGACGGAGCTTGACTCTTAGAAGGATACTTATAAAATTAATCTAAGACTATTTCAAGGTTCTATTTAACTGACTTCCATGGAGGAGCAGTTCGTCACAATATTTTTAATGCTGTTATATTTCTTTAAGACTTCGATTGATTTAGTTTTTTTTTATTTAATAAATTCTACTTAGTGATTACTGTTATCATCAGGTCAAGTTCTGACGATGGAAAATAATAATACTTACAGTTCCTTTATTTTTGTAAACCGTCATAGTTGTTTATTATTATCATCATCATACTCCTGCTCTTTGCCCAATTACTCGGGGCCGACGCAATATGTATTCATACATATTGCAAAAGTTATGGGCAATAGTTTTATGACTGGCCGCCTGCCTAAAGTTTACCGTACTTGGTAATGTAATTGTTTGACCAAACGGCATAAGGTGGAGTTGGTTTAAGTCGATATAAAGTAAGTTATTTATCGTTAGTGGTCACGCAAATGCTAGCCGAGGCTAATATTTAGGGAACGATGAATCAACATAAATACTCTAAAGTCCGAAAATAATCGATACGATCGATGATGGGTGGGTTTGGGATATGTATTGGAAGGCAGCGGCCTAGCTATACCCCTGGTTATGCAAGAGTCCATGGGCGGCAGTAACACTTACCATCAGGTGTGCTCCTTGCTCATTTGCCACCAAAAGCAATAAAAAAAACACATCTTATAGTTGGACATTAGCTCCATTCAGTTGTAAGAAATCCAGCATTGTGGCTCCTATAAGCTAGGATCCACAATGAGTTCTATAAATACGAGAGTATCTGTATCTGTGAGAGTATCTATCCCCAAAGACCTTCACCAGATCCTGATATGTTGAATACTAAAACCTCTGAAGACGCAAACCATATCCAAAACTGGAGTAATAATTTTTGAGAAATTCTCCGACATACCAATCCGACGTCAAACATACATATAGATCAACTAAAGAACCTCTATTTTGGAAATCAATTTAAAATGAATAATAATTTAATAAGCCGGATACTAATATTTTAGGTTCGGTCTTCAAGAAACCTAATTGTCCTTAGTCACGATAGAGTGTATTCTTTCTACTTTTCTATTTTACTCAATAGGTCAATAAGGTCACCTTAAGGGACTATTCGTGTTACTTTAAACATGGGTCTACTAAAGTATAGCTTAACAGGTATTAACGGCATAGGGCGGGTGCCCTATGCCGTTTTTATAACTGATTCCATGCGATAAAAATGTAGGACAATCGTATACACGCATGTACCTACATACATAAATACAGTTTTATATAATTAGTACAAGGCTTTTCTGGCACGCACTATATAACTTAAATGTACTAAATAATAAAGGTTGTGAAATATAATTCTTCGTGAAGGACAGGACAGTGACTACAAATCTGACAAAGGATATCGATCACGCTCACCGAAATATTTCTTTTTTTATTTATTAAAAGACAACACTGCATTCTTCTTAATTCTTATATTCTGGGCATCTTACAAAAATAATAATAAGTTGTGTGATCAGATGATCACACAAAGTATTATTCTGCGTGGGAATCGAACCCGCGACAACTGGCACCGTAGGTCCCAAAACTTTAATAATTAATTCATTTGTTTAGTCTAATTATGTATTACTAAGTGGTAATTCAATATTTGTCACTCAATGACAAGCCTGTACTGATTGATGACGAGTTAGCAATACAATGCTAGCTTAATATAATAAATACTTTCACCACTTAACAAATATACCAATTATAAAAATTCTTTCACCAATGGAGAGCTACATTATCAGCGGCTATATTTTATATTGACTATATTTTATCACCGGAGTCCCCAGGGAACCCTCAAAATAAACTGTGGAACTACCTGTCAATGCTGATTTAATGAATCAAATTTCTACCTTTGTATAAACAAGATATCAATACACAAGTAATGCCATAAATATTGAAACACACATTTGCTGTACAGATACCGATCTACTGTGCCAATATCATAAGTTTGATTCCTATGAAGGATATTCTTTGTGAGATCCAGAAATTATTCCGAGTCTGATTGTACAATTGTATATTTGTAAAATTAACAATACAAGGATTATTTCCTTATTGCAGAACGTTATCTTATAAAAAACTAGCTTCTGCCCGCGGCTTCACCCGAGGCTTCGCCCGCGTTAAAGGTGACTTTCCTAAAGTTTTTCATCCCCTATTTTTATTTTAACCCTTAAGGGTAATATTTTTACAAAATTTTAATGACATATTTATTTATATCTAAACAATAGCCTAAAAATAACTTTCAAGTTTCTGGCTTTAAAAATCATCCCCCTTTACAACCCTTTTTTTGCATTAAAAAGTAGCATGTCCTTTGTCATGTTCTAGACTATCTGTGTACCAAATTTAATTTAGATCGGTTGCGTAGTTTTGGCGTGAAAAAGCGACAGACAGACAGAGTTACTTTCGCATTTATAATATTAGTAAGGATTCTGATCTTAGTCTCAGCTGTGTAGTGCTTATCAGGAAATCTTACCTTAGTCTCAAATATGCAACATCTCTAATCATGTCTCTGCCAAGAGAAAGACTTAGTAGTCTTTAAAAAAAATATATCATAATGATTGTTGATGTTTACACGAGTACATTTGAAATAAAACTTGTTTTACTGATTCCATCGGGTTTGTATTTAGTTTTTAATTTCAGTCTCAAAATTAGTTTTAATTTAATTATTCTATTTCATAGATGCATGAGAAAGTCATATGACGGTTTTATTACAAAGACCATTCACTTGCACAATAAGAGGGTAGGTTAGTAGCACAAAGTACGCCGTGTTCCAACAGAGTGCCCTCAAGCCGGTCTCACAAGGCCAAACGAAACAATACAATTAAACTCTAAGCACGTTTTAAGTGCACATCTCAACACTAATTGCACTGAATGATTTGTATTTAGAGCGGATCGCTAGTTCATTGTGCCATTTCAATGCTATTTCAAAAGCATCATTACAATTTATATTGAAATAAAATTGAATGCGTTTAGAAAAGAAATCAGTGCATATGGCGTTAAAGAGTAATGTAGCATTTAGGCCTGTATTATTGTCATCAATACACCGGCAGAACGAGACTAAGACGTCCGTCTTAGGCCTTTAGTCATACAAGACATCAATGGAAAAACAAAACAAAAAAATCTTTTGCATGTAGGAATTGCTTTCGATTAATTCTAACATCATCATATACATCACACTGCTGCTGCACTTCCTTAACAAACCTTCATAATAGTAGGTAAAATTGACCTACTATACCACGCTTTTTCTGTGATGGTCTGTGGTCACACCCCACCCGATCTGTACGGGGCGATGGAAATGCGGCTTGCGACCTCATAATCTGCCGTATACGTACCTCTATGCCTTGTGGGTGGGCCACCGGAACCCGGTGCTTATTATCGGTGGCCCGTCCAGCATACCACGCTGGTTAAACGGGTTGTTGTGGCAGATACGTGTGACAATCAATTTCACGTTCACCGTCACCTCTTTTCTGTAGATGTTTTACTACGGTACCTATCGGGAAATGTTTACATCCGTAATTTCTTTCGACTCTCAAATCTTTCGTAGCAGTGTATGCGACTGAAATCTTAAACGGCTGGGCGGGTTTTTATATTTTTTGTATGTGTGTGTTCAAGTAGATACAAGAATGGTTTAGATTAACAATTGGACTTGGTAGATGGCGCTGTGGTCGACTGTAAAGCATTCTATTTTTATAGTTTTTAGACTTAGATTAAGCTAGTTGATTTTATAAATGGTCTAGATTTAAAGTACTAATTCGGAACAATATTTTTGTCTATGTTTAGGGGCAAAGACTGCCGTAGCAACTTGTACCTCCTGCCGACTGGTGAGATCGTTTACTTCGTGGCGGCTGTCGTTGTGCTATTCAACGTCGAGGAGCAGTGCCAGAGGCACTATACCGGCCACACGGATGACGTCAAGTGCTTAGCCATACACCCCAACAAGCTGATCATCGCCAGTGGACAATGTGCTGGACACGATCGACTTGACGCTAGAGTAAGTTTATTTCTTTTTAATTCCTCCACTTGGGAAATAATCCTTATATTGTCACATATTGACGCCCGAACTATGTTAAATTCTTGTAAAAAATTACCTGTAATAAAAAAAGTGCGGCAATTTTTTTTATAAATAACCTTTTTTTGGCGGTGGGTTATGGATTGGTCACACTCCGCCAAATCCGTCCGGGACGACAAAAGAAGCAGCGCGCAACCCCATAGACACGTCCTGCAATGTACCTCTCGACGCCGTGCGAGTGAGGCGGTGACCAGAGCCCGGCCTTTGTCGTCGGTGGCCTACCCAGCAGTCTATTCTCACGGGTATCCTCTCGAGTCGACGCCATCTTGACGTCAGGGCGTCGTTCTCATGTGTTTTTTTTTTTACAAATAACCTAAAATATTAAATGCTAAATGTCAGTAATTTGAATAAGTTATGGAATTTGAAATAAAACTACTTTTACGTATTCTATCGCGTTAGTATTTAATTTCCAGACGTTTCACACAGTTAACAGTGATCGTGGTCACGGGAGGACATTAGAAGTCATTAAGTTATGGAATTATCTTTTTATTTCGAATTTTGTCTCTGTACTAAGCTTAACATATTATAGTTTATAAATAAATAGTGTAACTAAAAATTGGACTTCATCATCATCATCATCCTCATCTCCGCTCCTATATGTCACACTGCAGGGCTCGAGCCTCCTCCACACTAGGAAGGAAATTGACCTACTGCACCACGCTAGTCAGACGTGTTGGTAAAACTTTTTATTTCAAGTTTGCCTCCTCTTGCATAGATGTTATATGCATATTTCATCCCGTAGTCGTATTTTACGATCACCCACGGGTAAGATAGGGGGTGGTGAATTGTATTCTTATTGCTTCACCACACGGAAAGAAATTGGAATTTTCTACAAATTGGATTTCACCATAACAAAAAACAGACTAAAAGCCTCCAGAAATTTGTTTGAAAAACCTAGAGACTAGACCCAACTTAAGTATTGTACAAAATTTGACAGTAGAAATAACAAAAAAATATTATTTCTCAGCCCCACGTACGCGTATGGAACTCAGTATCCCTTGCGACCCTGGCGGTGCTTGGTGCTGGACAGATTGAGCGTGCTGTCGCGTGTATAACGTTTTCACGAGCTGATGGTGGCTCACTGCTCGCTTGTGTGGATGATGGGCCCGACCATACAATCTCCGTGTGGGAGTGGCAGAGACCTGATAAGGGACATTGCATAGCTGAAACTAAGGTAAGCATTTTTTTTTAAACAAGGCCCTGCACTGAGGAAATAATCTTTGTATTGCGGGGTACGTCACTAACATTATGAACGGACAACAGTTTATGGTTCGCACAAATTATTGTCTTGCGTGAGAATCGAATCCCTGTATTACAACTACTACGGCATTTGTGCAATTTTTTTGACTATAATACTAGTGGAGGCTTGCGAAATTTCCATACTTATAATTGAAAACATGGCTGGGATATAAAAATTTATAGATTAGGAACATCTCTCCAAGCACGGAATAATGGCAAAGATATTATATGAAATTAATTCATATAATGGACACTTCGGTGGATAAGTCTAGAATAACCATATAAAGTTTCAAATATATTAGGGAACATACCCATACTAGATGAACTTTTAAGTGAGAAAAGGGGATCTTGAAAGATACTACGCTTGAACAAAGTTGGACCTTTTTCTATACTACGACTGGTCATTCAAAGGGGGGTATACAACACATGTACTTATACTAGGTCCTTTTATATTCTGACGGGAAAATTTAGTAAAGGATATTCATTTTTCGTTTTCTAATAACCCTTTAATTTCCAGTGTTCCGTGGACACGGTAGTTGCTGCCGAATTCCATCCGCTAGATCGTAATCAAATCGTGACGTGCGGGAAGAACCACATTGCATTCTGGACCCTTGATCAGACCAACATGCTGTACAAACGCATGGGTGTTTTCGAAACCAGGGACAAACCTAAATATGTGACATGCCTTGGATTTAATCATAACGGTAAGTTCTCTTTTACATTTATGATCGATAATTTGACATACAGAACATATGTACAATATTTATGATGAGCTGCCTTATTTGTTAAAGGACCAATAGTAACCTTCTTTCTCTGTAGTGATGGAGTAAGAATACAATTCATCCTTTTCTTGGCCGTGGGAGTTCTAATAGACGACAAAAGGATGTTATTTGCAGATAATATGTATGAAAAAGAAAAAACTCGAAAGAAAAACTTATAGCAACCAGTCTGATGAGGTGTATTAGGATAATAATATTCCTCCTATTGTTGAGTAGGCTCGATTATTTACCCGTGGAAGTATTAGAAATTATGAGAGATCACTAGCAATTTTCCTAGTAGGAGTACCGAAAGTCTGGGATACTTAACCCCAGCCACGAACGTCAACACTTCTGCCAAAGGTGTTTATTTTGAGGGTGATTAGTGGAAGTTAAGATATGACACTCCTTATGGGAACCTGCTTCTCCAAAAGACTGATCTGTTGATCGATGGATAGATGAATAGTTAAAAAATATTTCTTCATGCTTTACGGTGTTTTTAGGTGATGTGCTGTCTGGTGATTCGAACGGAAATATAATAGTATGGGGCCGCGGCACCAACACCATATTGAAGTTGGTGCGTGGCGTCCATGATGGCTCCGTGTTCAGTGTATGCTGCCTCAAAGAGGGGAACATCGTCACTGGAGGAAAAAAGGACGGGCGCATCGTTATGTTCGATCCGGACATGAACGCAATGGGAGTTGAGAATATTGTAAGTAGTTTTGTACTTAATAATCTCACGCGCCTGTCTTCGTAAGGTTAAGCAGGTGTATAATACAACTATATTTCGCCAAATATCTTTAGTCCCTCATAATAGGGGGGGAACGTATTGTAGCTAATTTAGTACAGTTGCAAATTTGGAGCATTTCGCTGAGATTTTCTTGAGGAAATCTTCGAAAACCAACGAAATTAAGAAAAAAATCAAACGTTTTGGTTTCCTTCACTCATTTTCCAATCCAAAAAATGTAAAGACTAACACATAGAAAGTGACCCAATAAGTTCTATGCAGATAATATTGCGCAAAGCGTACTTTCGAAGATCCATTCTATTAGTCCTCTTAAATGATATTTAAGTTTAGGGAAGGGTGATGTAAAGTATGTGATGTTGTTTTCAGATTGAAGGTCACTACGGCGGTGTGCGTGTGGTCGCCGAGGGTCGTGGCTCTCAGCTGTACGTGGGGACCACACGTAACTGCATCCTGCATGGTGATTTGCAGCTAGGTTTCGCGCCAGCCGTACTCGGTACATAATTATACAAAGATAATTAACACACACACACGCGCGCATGCATGCACGCACGCACACACACACACACACACACACACACACACACACACATAAATATGTATGCACACATACCGTCCCATAAAGATCTCTCATTCCAGGCCAGATCTAAACAGTCAAAAAAAAGTTATATCGATGCTGAAGAAACCTGCGTGTGGTGATGAAATAAAAATACAATTCACCACCCACTACTTCTTACTTCCGAGTGTCGTAAAAAAACAATTAAGAGATACAAAATGCATCTTGCATATTTATGCAGGAGAAGGCAACTTCGAAATAATATCCTACGCCAAGCCGTTTGACCAGCATGACCAGGGAACTATATCGACTTTATAACTGTATTGTAAATAAATTCATCTATGTATGTGTCTAGGTCACGTGGATGAGTTGTGGGGTTTGGCGGCCCACCCGTCCCTGCCGCAGTTCGTGTCGGCGGGTTGGGACAGACTGCTACAACTGTGGGACGGTCTCAGCCATTCCACCGTATGGAGCAAAGACATTGAGGTACAAACTATGTTCATTTACATACTAATACCATATATGGGATTTTAATTCATATCTATTGCAAACCCGTTCTAACCGATTTAACAATTAGTCCACTGAGTGATATGTCGAGTATATTTATCTTAATTTATGGGATGTCACAACGGGTAATGTTATTAAAGCCAACATACATCCATTCCTATCATACCCATCGGTTTATCGACTTCCATTGTGGAAAATGGGGCTCCCACGGGGACATAATCCCATAATCGCTACGCTTAACAGGTGGGATTGTGTTCATAGTTGATGTTAAAATTTTCAAAGAGCGTATTGCTAGTTATGAGTATTCTCCTAATGTCCTTTACGACTCCCATTGGAAAGTAAGAGGTGGTAGGATGTTATATTCTTAACTCATAACCAAACGAGTTCTTATTTTTTTTAAAGGAATTTTATGACATGGTTACCAAGACCTTTATACCGGGTCTTTATCAATTATCATTTTATTTAAAGTTATTTTGGTAGAAAACCTGTAAAGCACTGTTGTAGCATATATACTATATATACTTTAACACCTCCTATGGAATACATTCCATAATATAGCATCAAAATTTTTCAATAACACGTTAAAATACTAAAATATTGAATGTAATATAGACCACCACGTGACACTTTCACGTGCCCGCCAAAACTACGGGTCAATCAATATTAATATTGCGTCTGGTTATGTTCAGGAGCGTGCTCAGTGCTGCGCGTGGTCGCAGGACGGCGGAGTGATTGCGGTGGGCTGCCTCACGGGGAAATGGCTCGTGTTCGACCCACAGTCCAGGGAGCTGCTCTCACAACACCACGACGGGTAAGCTATTTATTTCTTTACTATACAACATTTTTTTATATATAACCACCCCGCCCTAAAAATAATATACTTGTATTGTGGGAAACTTCACAAACATGCAATTAACGCAGACAAATTACACCCAGACTCAGAACAACACTTTGTGGCAGACTCAGGACAACACTTTGTGGATCGCACAAAGTGTTGTCCTGCGTGGGAATCGAACTGCCGCGGCACTGGCACGGAAGGTCGGTATCTTAACCACAACGCCATCTGTGTAGTCAGTTCATTAACGAGACTTTATTTCTAAATGATCCAACTAATGTGAAAAACGTAAGTCAGGCCCATTTTCAGCAAGAGACTCGGAAGTAACACCTTATCCCATCATTATCTCAGCTCACAAATGTCCCACTGTTGGGCTCGACAACTGGAGAGAAATTGACCTGACTATACGCTGGTCAGACGTATTGGTATAGGGTTTTGTTTCGAGTTTTCCTTCTCTTACATAGTAGTTGTATGCGTTTTATATCCCTTAGTCGTCTCTTACGATGACTCACGTATAGTTATGGTATGATAAGGGGTGGTGAATTGTGTTCTTACTCTGTCACCACGAAGGTTCATTATTATTTTGTGTAATTATTAATTTATATAATATAATGTATACAGAGCGGAACCGATCCAGACTATCCAGTATTCACCGGACAATAAGTTGGTGGCGCTTGGCTCGCGTGACAACTTCATCTACGTGTATCGCGTGGACGACAACGGCGCGCGGTACAGCCGCCTGGGCAGGTGCTTGGTAAGTGATCGACATCTAACTAACAGTGAGATAATGTTGACTAACGAATTTAATAAAACTGACACATTTACATGTCTCACCATAGTGTACGGAGAAAAAACGTAGAAGGGTAACAATAGCACAATACATCCAACATTGTGACTATACGCATGTTATATTATTATATATAATAATTAGTGCATTATACAGTACATTAAATAGTATCCCCAGAGGAGTAAATATAGTAATTATGGTCCAATACCATCTATATGCGCAGTACGCGATTTTATGCTAATTATTCAAAATTGCACCCTAAAGATTTGAGTCTAAGACTAAATAAAAAAAATGCTATATTTTTAGATCATATATAGAATAGAAGTGTGGTTTTGATATTATTTATTTATTATTTTATATTTTTTTGCTTTATAGAACTAGACAGCTGGATATATGCTTTAAATAAAGCTCGCAGCTCAATAGGTACTTGTAGTTAATATGAATTTTTATTAAGAATAAAAATAGTCTATGCACGTAAGCAGCATCGTTTCGCAGTTCGCAGCATTTGCTTTGCCTTGATGGTAAAATATTAAAAATATAAATATATCCATAATTGATTTAATTAAGCGATACAAGGCGCAAAGCCATTATTATTTTGGAATGGGCGTTAGAGAGAGAGAACCACTAAACTCTTACAGTTAATCAATACATAGAAATGAGAATTTAACTTCGTATATTGATTCAATAATATAATTTCTACCTAAAAATGCTAATTTAAGTTCTGGAGGAGGAAAAAGTTTTCTTATACCCTGTCCGACATTGATTTTATCCTGTATTCAGGATCCTTTCTTGATGTGTAAAGGACATTCATTAATCGTGGATTTTTTTTTTTAATTTCAGTAATTTTAAATGACAGGTTCGTGTCATCGTTTAATACAATTCTAACTGCAAATTTAGAGTATTAAATCTGTTTAATGTGTAAATATTGTCGGGTAAACGGCACACATCTCCCAGAAAGACGATAAAATAATACGAGCCGTAATTTGAATGTCATACGACAGCTTACACTTGTCTAAGTGGTACGACGATTGGAATGGATTTCCACTACGGTATGGGTTCAAGTTCCACGTGTGACATTCATTTTTCACTTGTAATCAAGATTTTATAAATTATATAAGCATGTTATATTTCATTAAATTGATAAGTGGAAAAGTTATTATTTTACAATTAAGCAAAAAAAAAGAAAGCCTTTTTCTTTGCTCAATTGTAAAATAATAAGGAAATAAGAATTACATTCGACTAAGGGCTACTATGCAACTGTGTTGAATACCGATATTTGTAGATCTACTAATAATATGCATTCTAATAGATGCTATATTTACACAAAGTTGTTAGCACGTGGTGATTGCAAACACGGTTTTATGCAATCAGATGCTTAATGCGCTCGTAATAATTTTGATCGGCCGATTTCAATGATCTATCTCTCATCGTTTCACTTACTAAGATAATCTAGATTATACAGATGGCGTAATGGTTAAGGTTAAGTTCCTTCCGTGCCAGTGTCGTGGGTTCGATTCCCACCAAAGACAATACTTTGTGCGATCCATAAAATGATGTTCTGAATCTGGCTGTAATTTGTCTGCGTTCATAGCACGTTTGTAAAGCTCCCCGCAATACAAGGATTATTTGTTTAGTGCGGGGTGGTATTATTTAATAAAAACATTTTAAAAAATATGAATAAGATTTTCTTTTATTGCTAATGGTGGCAAACGAGCAAGCAGCATATCTGATGGTAAGTGTCACTGCCGCCCATGGACCTTTGCAATACCAAAGGTACAACTAAGCCGCTGCCTACTAATATAAACCCCAAATCCATCCAATTAGGCTTCCGGTTCTCTCGCTCACCGAACGAAGCACAATAGCACATTACTATTACTCTTACGTCGATCTTCTGCTCAGTGTGGTACTACCCCGGACGGACCGGCCCGCAACTGCAAACAGAGAACTGTCAACAGCGTGGTCCTACCACTATTAGTTTTAGTTTAGTAGATTTTGAAGTGAATTTGAAATTAATCATTTTGGTAAAACGTCCTTTGTGAAAACGAGAATGTAGTCGGTATTATATTAGTTGTAAATGATAAACCAATATATGCGAAAGATTTAAAAGCCAAAAACCTAAATTTAATTCGTCTAACTTTATCAAAGTGTTATCTAAATTGTGCTTTTGGCGAAAGCCTGTAAATGCAAACGTGAACAGTAATTTGATCACCACATATGTGTCATTGATGGCGATAAATTTTCCCTTAAAATCTAGAATTTGAAAGAAGAATTAATTGATTTATATATTTGCCACAACAGTTTAAATAGTAGAAGTTGTAATGGATTTTCGGTAAATATAAATTCAAGTCCTGCTAATCTATTTTACGGTTTATAAATACGTTAATTAGAATAATCATTTGTGGATTACATGATGCTTTGTTATTTTACAAAATTTTAAATTGATATATTTTTTATCGCTACTTCGCACTAATAAATCCTCGTGGGGGAGGTAGTTAATACAAACATACAAAGAACAGACACAAATTACATATAGGCTCAAAACAAAAAATTGTAAATCGCACAAAACATTGCCCTGCGTGGGCATCGAAACCGCGGTTCTTGGAACTATAGATCGATATCTTAATCACTAAACCATCTGTGCAGTCGAATTACAGCTACCAGTACATCTTTATGTAAACAGACTAGTGATTATAATCCTTAATCTTAGATAGGCTATTGAAAACGGCCAGTAGATGATATTAAACGCTAAATTATAAATTAAGGCTACAATTATTTGATACTAAAATTGTTTCTATTGTATATTACAGGGCCATTCGAGTTATATAACCCACTTGGACTGGTCCGAGGACAGCCAATACATCAGAAGCAATTCTGGCGACTACGAATTACTGTACTGTAAGTGTTTTACTTATATTAAAATATAATAATTATTTTAAACCGTGACCCATTAACTAGCCTTATTCTTCCTCTCGACTTATATACGAATTCAAATTAAAAATCATTTATTATAGGAAATGCAAGGCATTTAAATATTGTCTACTTAATAAAAACCCGATTACGAGCGAAAAATGATGTCACAAGTGGGATTCGAACCCACACCTATTGGAAATCCGTCCCAATCGTGAATGTCCTATTCACAGTTCACAGTGGTGTGACTGGCAGCACGATTAGGACAGATTTCCAATCGGTGTGGGTTCGAATCCCACTTGTGACCATTTTTCGCTCGTAATTGGGTTTTTATAAATAATTAAGCATATTAAATGCTAAAATTTCAGTGTAATTGTCTATTTTACTTTAAATTCGAACGCGTCCGTAATTGAGGAAAAGGTAATGGACTCTGCCAGCTCGCTTTATTTTTTTTAATTATGTATTTTATTTAAATTTGTATACAAATTTTTAATAAGAATTAACACCAATGTGATGCCTTTCGGACCACAATGTAAAATTTCCGAATTATAGCTTAAGCAAACCATCTTACAATTAGATGGAAGGAAGAGGCCCGCTCTACGTAGCTACGGCAAGCAGAAACCTCTCAGCGAGTATAAGTTTCTCTTGTTTGACACAAATCTATTCCAGTTGATGATAATTAGAACTATAGTGGTAGGACCACACCGCTAATAGATTTCTGTCTGTAGCCATAAATATGACGGTTCGTCCACGACAGTATAATGCATTATTTGAAAAATATGAATGTAGGAACCACTAGCCCTTCTCATGTAAGACGTGAGAAAAGATTACAGCGTGTAAACAATGCAGGAGAAGGAAACCTGAAATAAAATTCATTATCTCTTTTAATTTAGAAAGGATACTCAACCATGTGTAAGATCTAAAGAAGAAGAATTTAATACTATAATTTTCTTTTTCAGGGAACGCGACGACCTGTCGTCAGATTCCAACGCCGACACAACTTCGCGACGTGACCTGGGCCACGAACACCTGTCCCATCACTTTCCAAACCATCGGTGTTTGGCCCGAGAACGCTGACGGGACCGACATCAACTCTTGCACCAGGTTAGTATAACACGACACAGCGTGCAACGTGTTCATTAACATTTTAACCACGAATGATTCTTAATTGTCTTTGTGTAATATTAGCCGTTAATTATATATTTGACAAATAGTACAAATGGAATAGTGGTTAAGATACCAACCTACCGCGCCAGGCGTTATGGACTCGATTCCCATGCAAGACAATACTATGTGCTCCACATATTATTGTACTGAGTCTGGGTGTAATTTGGGTCCGTTAAATTATCTTTGTAAAGTGCCCCACAATATAAGGATTACATGTTTACTTAGAGCAGGGTCTTTAAAAGAAATTCTTTTGAAATAAAACCCGTTTGACCAGCGCGATATAGTAGGTTAATTTCCCTCCCATTACGGAGGACGCCCGAGCCCAACAGTGGGACATATATGGGCTGTGATGATGATGATAAATGTTACATAATGACGTTACGTATAATTTATATTGTATTAGATGTTACCTATTAGTTAGGTGTCGTTGGTGAAAATGAACATAAATCATTTTATATACATTTGCAGGTCGCACGACGGTCGCCTGGTCGCTACAGGTGATGACTTCGGCAAAGTCAAACTATACGCGTACCCTGTTACACAACCTAAGGTATTTACTTTTTAGTACTAAAAATACAATATCCGTAGTCTCTGTTTTTCTCATCCATACATCAGTCTGTAGACGTCCACTGTTGGACATAGGCTTCCTCACGAGAATGCCACTCGAAACGGTCCTGTGCCACATGCATCCAACGGTTTCCTGCGAACTTCATAATTAATCATCAATTCCTTTCTCATGGGCATCGTAAAAATTGATTGATTATTTGATAGTTGATAAAATTAATCTAAAAAAATTATCTGGCCAATGATAATGATTTTGGTTGGGAAGAAGAATAGAGAACGTCTCGTATGATGATGATGTCCTATATAGTGATGGGCTAAAAACACAATGTGTGATGATCACTGTTATTGCCCGTGGGAGCAATAGACTCTAAGTGATGATCAGTATATACAGTGGTATTATACTCGCCAACATTTTTATTGTTTTGTATTGCCCAACACCAGAGGTACAAATAAGGTTGACGCCTACCGTGAAATACCAGTGAAGTGCAGTGTTCTGCAGCAGTTAGTTGCTCGCAGAATCTGCACGTGCGTACGTGGACTTATAAAACCATATACTGACGGACTAAGAACGTAATATTCACTGCCCTTACCTTTTCCGAAGGTATTATAAAAGCGAATTAAGGATTGTAAGTAAATAACGTTGAAAACTCTAAATGAATCCCCATGCTAACTCGTCTTCTCAACGTATAGCAACTGCTAATTGAGCAAGCTGACTCAAATGAAGAAACGCACCTAATAGTGGGACGTATGAGTTTTCAAGAAGTATTAATAAATGGGTTTCTTTATTTCTTTCTAAAAAACTGGCTGAAAAGATGACGGGAGTATTCTAAGTACTGACCTCTAGTGTCGAATGTCGGAGTTTGATCCCCATTCAGGACAATTCTTTGTGCAATCCATAAAAAATTGTTCCTAATCTGGATGTAATTTGTGTCCGTTAATTGTACGTTTGTAAAGTCCCCCGTAATTCAAGGGTTAGTTCCTCAGTATGTTATTTTTTTTTTTTTTAATAATAACCTATCTTTGTGTTACACCTGAAATACTATATTACATTAATATGTATGATTTTTTGTCATAGTCGCTGTGCCACCAGTACGGCGGTCATTCGTCCCACGTGACGTGCGTACGATTCCTGCCGGACGACTCACGGGTGATCACGACCGGCGGCCTCGACACCTCGGTCTTACAGTGGGTCGTCGACTAAACACCAACAAATTATAAATAACCACCAACTAACATTATATATATTTAGCTGGCTTATTATTCGCAAATATGTTAGGGTCGGCTTTCAAGTGTAACCAAAATCATGTATAAATCTTACGGGGGACAGTTATTGTCAATTCTACAGAATATCTTAAATGTATTTACCGCTGGAACGGCACCTCGGCTTTACATGAAAATATCCAGCAAAAACTCAGCGGACATATTATTAATATGTTTAATTCGGTAGAATATATATTTTTTCTACCGATCAACCATATTTGTATTTTTTATATTATCTTAACTGACCAATAAAAGTTTTGATCTAATAGAAAATATAGAGCCAACTATTGGCATTAAGCTATTGGCTCTTGATTTCTAGATAACAATTTTAAATCTTATGCAAGAAACATATACCTGGAGATGATATGACCTAAACAGTTAAATAATTTATAAGATTCTTGAACAAAAATATACACTTAATAGTAATTATAATCCTATAATGAACACTGGAACAGGCTCCATAGGTCTCCATGCTCTCTGGGACTGTTTGACCATCGTCATAATGCCACGCAACGTCGCAGTAGAATTCAGACGTATCACTTGGAAACCAGCAACCATAGTACGTTTTCAGCATACATTTATGTCAATTATGCGTCTACTTTAAAATGAATTCTTCACTGCGATGTTTTGCGAGAGCTTAAGTAAGTCCCTCTTTAAGCAAAATGGAAAAGAATATAATCTAATTTCCTTTATTTAAAGGAAGGTTTGGATGTCAAAAATGCACCACCAAAAACCAATAACGATTTTGATATTCGTGTTAGTACTTTTGAGGCACTTATGAATGTTAATCAACAAGATATAAGTATGTTGAAAAAGCCTACCGCAGTCACTCTATACATGAGTGAGCGTCTGCATTGAACATCTTAAGTATAAGTGGCGATTACTGCTATTAATCACTAGACCAAAACAGTCGTTAGACGCTTTGAACAATATTGACTCTAAATTGGTTATTAAGATCCAAAGTATCAAAATAGATACAATTCTTGAGTATAATATACCTAATTCAATTTTACATTAAACTAAATTAATTTTATATAATGCCTCATACAATAACTGAATAATTTGTGCTGTCAAAATAGTTTATTTGTTCTGTACGTTGGAATAAAAATAGAAACATATAAAACCAACAGATGAAGTCATTTGACAGCGCGAAATAAATCTTCGTGATTGTATTAAAAATAGATGGGGCTAAAACTAATTTAGTTTTTGTAAATACGAATGGTGTATTTGTTTCAATAGCGTCCTGCTATGGTTGGTGGATTTTTGTTTGCATCTAAAACCATCAATCCCTGGATCAATATAATCTATTCACAATATAAGAAAAACACTACGCTCATATATATATATACATATATATATATATATATATATATACACACATATATATATATATATATATATATATATATATATATATATATATATATATATATATATATATATAAACAAATAAAGGTATTTGTTTTAGATTTAATCAGATTGCATTTGGAGCTGATTCATATATTTGTAATATCCTCCACATCATAGTACTGAAAATAGTCCACCAATAATATATTAATATCTGCGTTATGGATCTTTTTATTGGTGGACTATTTTAGAGTTTTACTTTTTCTAGTACATACAGTCTTTTTATTAATAAAACCCCATCATTAATATGCGGCTTCATCATAATAATTTTAGCAGGTTTCTAGGAATTACTTATTTATGCCACAAATTAATCTTTTTTTTAATTTCTTACACTGGTTGCAAATTTAAATATGACGAGTGTTACCAGTCATACAAATGGTTTTAATTGATTGATATATTGGTAATAATTTTAACATTTGATCTGTAATGTCTGTTTCGTATTTTATTTGTTTACTAATCGTATTGTATGTTATATTTATAAATATTTTTAAGCACTAGCGTTGCATAGATGCACCGGTTGTGATTGAAAGAGCTACGTAGTATGGTATTTAGTGTTTATGAACATTTATTAACTAATTTTGGACCAAATGAAAAGTTATTCAATGAATAATTCATGTAAATCCAATAAATTAAATGTTTATAAACGGGAAAAGAATCCGTCGATTTTGACACGTAAATGTAGAACGAGTATTGCAACACTATTTAATATTTTTAACGAATTTTACAATTGCAACACTGAGTAGCTTTTTTAATTATGTGATTGAGCTTTTTGGCGCGTAATTTTAATATTTTGGACTTTAATAATTGTGTACACTTTATTTAGTTGTAAGTCATGTTAAGCATTAATACAAATTAGTTTTATTGTTTATTTTAAGTTAAAAGGGTTTGTGATAATTAATATTCTGATTTTACTATTTTTTCAATCTGCTGTTTAATAATATTAGGTTTTCAAGTACTAACTAAAAATAGTTCGTTAAAAATCAGAATGTTTTGTTGAAATAACATTTAGCTAGCTCTTCTGTGACACTTGATTCGTGATTACCACAGTGGATTAAATGCTAAAGTAATTTGAACGTATGCCGATAGATGTGGGTTCCAATTCTGTCTATTTTAAACCAACATAAGAATTATCAAAAATATTATTTGCTTTAACTAATAGATAATTTATGTCCAATCTACTTGATTATTATCATTGCTGGAAGACCAATGTCCAAAAAAATACGGCAGTGTCAATACACTGCCGTATTTTTTTTTTAACTTTTGATTTAAATGAAAATATCATAAAAAAAAATTTAATTCCATTTAAAATCGCTTTTGCTAATTAATTTAGGCCACATCGAGCTATATTTAAGTAAACTAGCAAACTGGTAAATGGAATACAAACACAAAATCTATAACACCTAAAACAAACAAACCTCTTAATATAAAATATAATTGCTATAATTATTTATAGCAGATTGTAATGATAATAAAATATTAATTATCACAAATTAATAATTATTGCAATACGCATTCCAAGCTAACGTTTTAATTATTTTAGTTATATTACATTAGTTATGATAAATGTTTAGACTAGTCAGTGCATTAGTTAGTTATATTTGATGTGTCGTCGCATTAAACGTGTAATGTATATATATCTATAATTATATTGTACATGACGGTTGTCCGTCTTCATCGTGCCTCCAATATAATTGATTATTTATATTGTTGTTTTATTTTGAGTTTATCACTTTATTTACCATAACAACCTTATTTTTTTGTGGTGGACTATGGATGTGGTCTCGCCCCGCCAAATCCCGGACTAACAATTTGATGTTGTGGATCGCAAAGAGTATTATCGAGCATGGGAATCGAAGCCACGATACTTGACGCACTAGGAAATCTTAACCATTACGCCATCTGAGCTATCGATATAGTGAATGATTGAAAATTAAAATAAATCCGTATCAACACACAAATTGAACAAGAATAGCAATCAACACCTATTTCTATTTGCGCGTAGCGCCGAGTAATATTATGATTGTCACCGCCTATCGCAAATGTCGGCAAAGGGTTCATCAGAAAATTGGGCAAAACAGCTTTCTCTTAGGAAAGCCATAACACGTCACTGCGAATGTGAAATCATTTACAGAGGAGGCAGATGTCCAAAGGTGAAAGGAAGATGACCTATTGCTTGTTTTTTTTTTTTGCGGTGGGCTATGGACGTGGTGGCGCTCCGCCAAATCGGTCCGGGGCGATGGAAGAGGCGACGCGCAACCTCATAGACCCATCCTGAGCTTTCAGGTGCTTACCTCTCTACGCCGTGCTAGCGGGCCACTGGTACCCGATCTTTGTCTTCGGTGGCAACCTATAGGCAAGCTGCCTAAGAATGTCATAATAATGAAAAGATGTAAGGGCAAATATTAATGCAAGGGTATCAAAATTCAAATTAAAATTTTATGTTAACTGGTTTGAACTGTGTGAAATATATGTATATACAGTATGACTGAAATATTAAACGGATATGATTTTCATCAACCTAGCCACAGTTCAGATGAATTTACGTTAAAAAGCTACGGCTTTTATTAAAAATAAAAACAGGTGGTCTGTAAAACCGGTTTACGAACGATAATTTTACATGATGACGTCATAGGAACACATTGATGAAAATTGCATACTTTTATGAATTGAACAGACATGCAAAATCGAAACCACATTAACTTTTCACTTTATAAACAGTTGACAAAAGAGTTTACGTCAAATGTTTAAAATGCAAGA
This sequence comes from Lymantria monacha, assembly GCA_905163515.2. Taxonomy (NCBI): domain Eukaryota; kingdom Metazoa; phylum Arthropoda; class Insecta; order Lepidoptera; family Erebidae; genus Lymantria; species Lymantria monacha. Next base: position 1,730,097 of record LR991094.1, on the reverse strand, counting down.
ACACTTAAGCTAATCGTGCCTCTCTATCGCTTGTTCTGTGCTCTCGCTTGCACGCTCGCCTCAGACGGAACGTGACACATTTTAGTGCGTGCAGCCGGCGTTCATCAATTTATAAGACGTTATCACGTTAATAATAAAAACAAATATAAAATAAAACAATTTATTAAAATAAATAATAAATCGTACGAAACGAACTAATAATAATACAAAATAAACATAAACTAATATTCAAAACATAATGTAACTCAAAAACCTTTGCTTACAACATTCAATGTAATATATATTTCATGTTACATGTTTTTCATTTTAAAATTCGTTAGAGCATTCAATATCAACGAAAAACTACTGTTTGATTGGATTGAAAATATTTAACCAATTAATATTTGTGTAGTAATTTAAAATATTTCATAAATTAATTAACCTAAATCCCGGCGGTTATTGAGTAAAGAGGAAAAAAAAACTTAAAAAATAACCACTGATAGTGAGTACAGGGCCTATTGGATTGAAAATAAAACCTAAAAATGGCGGGCGCAATACATATGTATGGCTGTATATATGTACATGTGATATATATATTTCCCAGACATCAGTCAGTAATAATTAAATCACAATATTTATTATAACAGTCGATATCTCCATAACAAAATTATATATTTAACTCAAGATTCAACTTGGTCGATCGTTTGTTTGTCACAGAGTCGTAGGATATCTCGAACAGCCCTAGCACGTAGAATTAGAACAACTTGAGTCTCCGTGAGGTAGCTGTTTTTATGTTGCATCTCGCTACAGTAATCAGTACTGTTATGAAATTTGATTTCATTCGATAACTAACCAATAGCGAGATTTGACTATGATCCACAGCCTCTCTCGCTTTACACGCTACGGTATGGCGACAAAAGTGAGTCGTGTCGCTTATTTACTCGAGTATGTCATGAGTCATGTTGTATTACGTGCTAAACCTCCAAATCTATATAAAACCATACTTAAATAGTCAACGATTTAATTCAACTAGATATACACCTATATTAATTGTTCTACACTGTTGGCGGACAACTCTAGCAACCTCCACGCTGCCTTCGGGTTCAACTCCTGGGGATCCCGGCACAGAACCCACACATAGTTGACCCTCATCACCTTGTCTGGTGAACCCTCTATAACGTTGTTCTTTGCGTCTCTCACACACATGATTTGCTGAGATTGGAATGTGATCACCAGAACGGGACCCTGATCCATCATTTTGCCCATGACCAGTTCTATCTGTTCAATATCGAGGATTTTGGAGTCCAGACGGTAACCGAGTTGTTTGCATTGCTTGATAGGTGTAGCGAGAATATTGAAAACCCCTTCGTAACACCAGTCTTTGAGGATGTCCAGGTCCCCACGTACCATCGCTTCCAGAATATTTGGTATGATATCATTAGCGCAGTCCTCGAGAAACTTCTGTGATGTGAAATTAGGGTCGATTTTGCAGATCTCTGTTACTGTCTTGGACAGTTCAGTCTTCTCAAAGATGTTACCGAATAGACCTGTGACTTTCTCAGTTAAAAATCGAGATGCCTTCACCATGGGGTTATCTGATTCTTCATATTTAATTTTCCAATCGAGTACCTGTAATAAGGGGGAAAGCATCATAGTTTTACTGCACTATAGTAAAGTATTGAGCCGAATTGTAACTATATTATATATTAGTCTATAAGCAATTCATGTGTTCAATTGCTGTATGGTAGCGGCTACGAATACTAACAACCCTTATTTTGCTAGTGGATGTCGTAAAAACTGAGACGACTAAGTGCTTTATAACGACCGAGCCCAACACTACTTGATCCCAATTGGTCAGCAATTGCATTCCCAAGGAGGGTTGGCGTCTGGCAGGCGGCCGGGCATAAAACTATTGCCAATACTTTACCTTTGCAATATGTAGGAAGAGGGGTACACATTACGTCTTCCTCAAGTAATTGGGACAAGAGCAGGAGAATGATGATGATGATGGAGCAATTCATCATTTCAATTAATATATGTCCTACTGCTGTACTGAAACCTGCAAATCAAGGAAATTGAACTGTACCACGCTGGTCAGAAGGGTTGGTAAGCACTTTATTTCGAGATGTCCTTCTTTCGTGGATGTTTTATATGCATACATATGCTTAATCGTATTTTACGACATCTACCGGCCGTGTTGAATTGTATTCTTACTCCGGCACCTCATGGAAAATACTGACTATAATATCTCCATAACATCCAGGGATCAAAAATAGAACATTACTGCGAAAAAATCATCTCTGGTATTGATTAGAATAAGAAAATAAATACTGTGTTTCTAATTCGCCGGTTATTTTTTTATATTTTCTAGAAAATCTAGAGCTTAACGCAATTTCCAACAATCTCGATATCCAAAGTATAATAGACGTTCCTAGATGTCAAGATAACTAGGAATTATTGATTACACTTAAATAGTACCAGAACACGACATAGTTTAGTAAAAACCAGCGACCAAAATCTATCAACAGGTACTGGAAATTCATCAAATCCAAGACTCATTTCACAAGACATTTTGTATGATATCCTAAAAATAAAAATATATTATTTTTTCTCAAACATGCTTGGAAATTTGAGGATTATTTTGACAACCTTCTTCGAGATAAATCAAAATTGCTGTACTGACCAAATACATGCGAGCAGCGGCCGGCAAAAAATATATGAAAATCCATATCTGTCGCGTTTTAGCGGCCAAATAAATATAATATACACTACCGTCCAAAAGTTTGGAAGCACACCTGTTTTCAAACAAAACAAATAAATGCCGACTAATAGCGGTAAAAATTAGCAATAATCTTAAGTTTTACAACCTTTTACGACTGTCTACACAAACACAAAAGGATTATTATCCTACATTCATCAAGTTTTATGGAATTCCTTAATATTGACGAAACACGTGTTTTATGACTTAATCCGTCGGCTACTTTATCCTATGCAATGGTGTAGTTTTATTGATAATGTTTGCTGGTTTTAACTTTTTTAGACCTTATTCAGTCGCACTTGAGCATTGGCACGTGAAAGTTGTGATATTAACATTGTCTGTATTCGAAAGATATCGGCTACTACTTTGACCGTATTTTTTCTTCTGAAAATGGCAAAACGCAAGCAAATCACGCTTGAACAGCGAAGCGCTATTTGCACTCTACGCGAGGAAGGATACAGTGAACGTCAAATCGCAGAAAGGCTCGGAATTTCTTGTAAAGGTGTCCACTATACCCTTGCTAGAAAACAAGAAACGGGGAAAAATGAAGATAGAAAGAGATCTGGTAGGCCCAAATCCACAACAAATCAAGAGGACAACTTCATTAGAGTTCTTTCTAAACGGAATCGACGCTTAACTGCACCACAGATCACTGCAGCTCTGAATGATACGCGAGAAACACCCATTTCAACAACTACTGTTAAAAGACGCTTACTGTCTGCGGGATTAAGAGGATGTGTTGCTGCTAAAAAACCCAAACTAACAAATCGACATAAGAAAAATAGACTAGAATGGGCAAAAGCGCATAAAAACTGGACTATAGAACAATGGGAAAATGTCCTTTGGAGTGACGAATCAAAATTTCAGATTTTCGGATCCAATAGACGTGTCTTTGTACGCCGGTCAAAAGAAGAGAGGGCTTCAGAGGCATGTACAGTGCCTACCATCAAACATGGTGGTGGTAATGTCATGGTTTGGGGGTGTTTTGGCAACAGTAAACCCGGCAATCTTGTGAGGATAACCGGAAAATTAAACAAGGAAGGCTATTTAAAAATTCTCCAAGATTCTGCCATACCCAGTGGACTAAGTCTCATTGGTTCTGGATTCATTTTTCAACAGGATAATGATCCTAAGCATTCGTCTAAATTGTGCCAGAACTTTTTAAACAAGAAAAAAGCTGAAAACATTTTAAACATCATGCAATGGCCATCTCAATCCCCTGATCTTTCTCCCATTGAACTTGTTTGGGATGAACTTGACAGGAGGGTGAAAAGTCGTTGTCCTACGAGCTCAGAACATTTGTGGCAGCTATTAGAGAACGAATGGAACAAATTAGATAAAGATTATTTTAAAAAATTGATTAATAGAATGCCCAGAATATGTGAGAAGATTATAAAGGAGAAAGGTGGACACTTTGATGAAGCTAAAATTTAATCTAATTTACCATTGTATATTATTTTTTTATTTTGTTTAAGTTAGTTTCTGTTTGTTCTTTATTTTTTTATCAATACATTTAAATTTAAATGACTTAGTTTGGTTTTATTCGATTTTACCTTGCTGCTTCCAAACTTTTGGACGGTAGTGTATGTAAATTCATATCTGTCATGTATTTTAAAAATGGAACAATTTATTACTTCAAAAAATAGCCACCGAGGAGACGACTTACCAGTTTTATTTAAATTTCGAACTGGCATGAAAAAGAAAGCTATTTGATAATGAAAAAAAAACGGCTACGCCTCAGCCCACATTTACACGTTCGTCCATCAATCCCTGTTTTGCTGGCCGCTGCAGTAATGTACTATACGCACCTTATTAAAATATTGGTTGTTGTTCTTAAAGTTCTCCCACTGCTGGTAGAATTTGGAGTCCTTGTGCAGTTCCACGCCCACTGTCTCGGTGTCCGGAGCGAAGGTACGTTCGTCAGCTGCCACCTACAAAATTACTGCATGAATTGACTGTCTCTACTATTCATTGTCATCATTATCATCTTGGCTTATAAAAATACATTCGTCCCATTGCTAGGTTAGAGTTTGTTCTCTTTTTTGAGAACTCTCTCTTTTTGTTCTCGTTTGTTGCTTCTCCAATATTAATAGGAGAAATATTGATCTACTACAGGATGGTATAAGGTTTTATTTGGAGTTTTCCTTCTCTTCCACAGATGTTATATGCATATTTAATCCCTTGGTCTTCTGCTACGACACCCACGGTTAGACAATTCTTTTTGACTCGTCATAGTAAACACTTTTCCAGGCACCCAAGGAGACAGAAGTGAAGAACTTTACCCTTTTAATTCCTGACATCATCATCATTTCAGCTTATCACCGTCCACTGCTGGACGTGGGGCTCTCTCATGTTACGCCACAGAGTGCGGTCCTGTGCCGCTTGCATCCAACGACGCGCAGCAACCTTTACCAGGTCGTCTGTTCACCTAGTGAGGGGGAGGCGGCGTACACTGCGTCTTCTCCAGCGGTTGTCGGTTCTTCGAGCCATGTGGCCTGCCCATTGCTACTTTAGCGTGCTAATTCTTCGTGCTATGTCAGTTACACCCGTTCTTCAGCGGATTGTCGTGTTACGGATTCTATCTCGCAGAGAAATCCTGAGCATAGCCCGCTCCATAACACGCTGAGCAACTTTGAGCTTGGTCTTAAGTGTAGGCCTCATAGGCCTACATTTAGGGAGCACGTTTCCGTGCCATAAGTCATCCCTGGTCGTAGACCTGTGTTTTCAGACACTGAGGTATGTTGGATGAGAAGATCCTCTTAAGTTTCCCGAACGCTGCCCCATCGAGTTGGATTCGTCGGCTGACCTCTTTCTCGAAATTGGATCTACCTAACTGGACTGTTTGTCCTAGGTTAACATAATGATCGACAATTTCGAGAATCGCATTGCCAACTAGGACCGGTACAGGAATGACATGGGCATGTCAAAACATGACTTTCGTCTTGTCCATGTTCATTCGTAAACCCACTAGTTGGGATACCCTGCTGCGATCGTTGAGCATGGCGCCCAGGTCCTCCATGGATTCTGCCATAACGACTACATCATCTGCAAATTGAAGGTGACTGATGTATTCGCCATTGATATTGATGCCGAGTCCGGTCCAGTCTGAGAGCTCGAAGACATCAATCCCTGACATAAGAGGGGGTTATTATAAGTTCGACGGGTGTGCTTGTCTGTTTGTGACATCGTAAACATATGGACAACAAAAGCGAATAAACCAATTATTATACTGGTTTTTTGGTCAGAAGCTACCGAGTTCGAAGTGATTCTTAGCTATAATTTACGAAATCTGTCAAAGTCGTCAGTTTTTGTTGGCTGCTGTAGGGTCTATAGACAATAATGGGAATTTAATATTATTTCAAACATAGCTATATCCAAACATTTAAAACGAGGGGTATACTAGTGGTAGCATCAGTATCACTGAGCTACTTAATGATGACTGCTACTTGAAGGTAGGAAACAAAATTCTGGATTGTCTAGAAGTACATCAATCAATTTTTAAACAGGTATTATCCTCACTCGGACTGGGGAGTGTGGGACTCGCTAGCCTCGGAGCTAGAATACCCACTAAAACGTATCCACTGCGGTCGCTGTTAGCCGAGAGGGCTTTGGCAGCTTAACTGGACTATGGGTGAGCGCTGAGGGTTCTCAACCCGGTATAAGTTTTAAGCGACAACGCCCGAGGGCTCTAGCTGTGGAGAACGGACCTCGGCTCGGGGCGTCGCTGGTAGCAAAGTGGGCGTGCCCACGTTTGAGGTATTGACTGTTACGCGTCGCTTCTTCCTTCCCCGGCGGCGGAGGCGGAAGCGCGAATATTTATGTGTTATGGCCGCGCGGGCCGTGTAAGCTCTTTCTTGAGCGATTGTAATTGCATCGTCAGCGTCGGTCAGTGTAAAAAAAAATGCATCCAGCGTTGGATTAGTCTTAACTAAATCCATTTGAAAAAACATACTATAAAAATAAAATTAAACATTTTAAGTACAAGAAACATGAAAAAGTACCATTAAAAATTTAATTTTATCTTGAGTAAGTTATATAACAAAATCTATATTAAAGAGAACGAAGTCACGTTAATATATATTACCTCTACTCGTTTCCGTAGTGAAAGAGGTGCGGTGTACACTCGCCCCTCCAGGCCGCGAGCCGCTATCTCCTCTTTCACCACAGCAGTGGCCTGCAAAATAGCAACACCTGCTTAATCTACTTCCATAAAACAACTTAATCTTATCCTTTCTAGTATTTTACATTTTTTTTATTGCTTACGGTGGGAAACGAGCAAGCAGCACATTTGATAGTGTTACTGCCGCCCATGGACTTTTGCAATACCATGGGTATACACATGCTAAGCTAGGCCTCTGCCACCAATACAAACCCATCCAGTGGGCTGCCGGCTCTCTCGAAGCGCAATAGCATATTGCCATTACTCAGACGTCGATCTTCTGCGAGAGTGTGGTACTACCCCGGACGGACCGGCCCGCGGCTGTAGAGAGACAACTGTCCACAGCGTGGTCCTACCACTAAATAATATTAATCATGTAGACGATTTCTGCTTCTATTTCCACGCCTTTTATAACGAAAATTTGAATGAAACTTTAAAACATTTGAGAGGAGAATGAAGTCCAAACCATATAATGAATTCATCTTTATAAATAGTAGATTACATCATCCATATTGTAATGTGTAAATGTAACCAAATTTCTTTCATAAAATATACCACGCCATTACGTAATTTTGAATATTAATTTCCTTAAAAATTACATTTAAAATATGAACTTTATTCGCTGTATCAGGTCGTTGTTTTCTTTGGAGACATATTAAAAGTATGCATAATCGTAGAGCATGCATGAAGTCTGTGGTGAGTGGGGATGAAGCGATGGAGGTTGTTTATGGCAATCCGTAGTCCTCTGGATAATCAGGTGTGAGGCTATGTATGGTAACTAATTATATTAATTCTTTCCCAGTCACCATATGCGGAAATCAACGTACCTATATAAACTTACCTACCAAATATAAATAAAACAATGTCATACTTGTGAGAATGTTTTAAAAGCACTAGTCTGTCCCAACTTCTGACTTGTGTCCGCTATGCTCTCAGCAGCGCCTTTAGCGGTCTTCGACAAGTCCTCCGTTATTCTACCTGAAACAGTAAATACACACATATGTATTAATAAAATGCTAAAGACCAGTGCAAATACTTCTAACCGTTATTACTACCGCTTATAGCTATTTATCTGCGTTATTAATATAATGCAAGTTTTTATGAAAAACAAAGTTTATTAGGATTTGTCAACAGATGGCGACATTCATTATTTACTCGATATTAACAGTAACAGATAAAATTTACAAATGATCAATATGATGCGTGAAGTTTCAAACTGTATTCTTTTTTTTAATGAAAACATTCATTCATATTAATATATTTATCTATTTTTCGTCATTAAAGAGTAAAATAATCTATAAAATGGTGTATCAAATATTAATATTTGACTGCACAGATGGCGTAGTGGTTAAGACATTGACCTCTACGCCAGTTTCTTGGGTTCGATTCCTACGCAGGGCAATACTTTGTGCAATCCACAAAGTGTTGTTCTGAGTCTGGGTGTAACATATGGGCCTTAATTATATACCTTATAAAGTCCTCCGCAATACAAATATATTTTTTTCTTAATAACGCACAGGGTGGTGCCTTTTTATATTTCATGATTATAGTCTATCTAATCTAAGAAGTGCACTTTGACAGCTGTCGGAGTAAGTTGTCTAGGTATGTGAACCAAATAATTGCTATCGAAAATATCCGATTTTACTGAGAAATCGATATTGATTCTTTTAAATTAATAATCGGTTTATGTTTTCTTTTTTTCAAAAAAGAGATCAATAATTTAAGTACTAAATTAATACTAAATAAATTCAATTATTTCAGCATAAAGTAGTAGTCTCCTTATCATGTAGTCAAGTAAAATTTAATTGAATATGTATTAATTTTATTATTTCAGCAGTGTCTGAAAACCAACTTCTATGACCCGTGTGTGCTACCAGCGATGACTTCTCGTCTTTAAATGTCGGCCTCATATAAAAAGCTAAAAATCGTTCAACACTCTATGGAGAGGACTATGCTGGTATATTTTTTTACCTAATTTCGGAATAGAGAAATTCGTAGAACCAGTGTAACAGACATAGCTTGAAGAATTAGCATGTTGAAGAATGGGCAGATCACATCACTCGTCCAATCGACATCGACTCATTCTATGCATCATTTTCTATCCTTCACATAGTGTTTACTTGTAAACATTATTAATACCTGCTTTTTTAGCAATCTCCGTTTTGCTGGCCTCCTCAATCACATGCTCCATCTTGCCTTTGATACCTTCGAGAGTTTCCTTTAGCACTTCAGAACTTTTTGAAGCTTCAGACTCAACAGCATGAAACTTTTTTCTGGCAGCCTGTAAATGTGATAAGCATTGTGTAGCACAACATATACTTCATTTTAGCTCATATGTATTCATTATGCATGAAAACTCCGTCACAATGAGGCAATCATTGTATTATGAAGCACTACAAACATACAATTAACAGACAAAAATTACATTCCGACTCTGGAGTATTTGTGCGCATACTTGGAACAGTTGGTGGGCATGTTAGTCACTACACCATCTCTGTGACATCATTATTATCCTTATTACTTGGGGATGACATACAATGTTCTTAGACGTTTTTTATGACATCCATGAGCGAAGTAAGGGTTGATAATATTTGTAGCCGTTACTACACCGCACACTATGCCATCTCTGTCTTAATTCTGATTGTTTTTCTATTTATTCTGACATATCATACTCCACCAGCCCAACAAGAGTTGGCATATTCTTTAAATTTTTTGTCTTAATTACTTTGCCTGCTCTTGCAATAGTCATTTGCTTGTATCTACTCACCCTATACTGATTAAGGAAGGGAATACTTTGATTTTTTACACTATTACCCGACTACACATTATATACATCAATACACACATATTATATGAGTGCACAGATGGCAGTATGATACGAATACCAATCTCTCAGGCCGAGTGTATGTTGTATGTGTAGCAGCCATTCAAAGCAATTCTTGGTTGGATTCATAAATGATTTTTTTGAATGTGTATGTAATTTATGATATATAGATTTATTAAGTATTGTGGAGCTTCATCTTAGAAAAATAAAAAAAAAGAATAACTTAACCACAACTGTTTCCTAATTTGTTAAATATCAGATTGACAATAGGCCTTGGGAGCAACTTAGAGACTTATATAAAAATAACGGAATAAAATATTATTATGACTATAAACAGTTTGTGATTATTATTATTTAAGAATAGTTTACACAATATTGCAAATATATCTTAATTTTTTTTTATAAAAAGAGAACCACCCACTACACAATCAATCTTTGTGTCACAAGACTCTTTACCGGATTTATGAATTATACAAAAAAAATGTCCTGCATATGGATAAATACCAGAATTTTTGTCCATCCATCCATCCATCCATCAGCCCTTAAACGTCCACTGTTGGACATAGGCCTCCCCACGAGAATGCCATCTGTAACGGTCCAGAATTTTTGTCATAAGCGATTAATACTTATACCAATCTAAATGCAGTGACGATTTTGAATTTAGTTAAGTTTCTTCCAAGATTTGGACAATCAATAGCTGTTGCAAATTTAATATGCAAATATAGAAGATATACAAGAAAATGTGTCTATGCATACACAATTTTAAGGTCATATAGGTAGTAGCAATATAATATTTGAATGTTTTATTTAGACTAGCACTTTATCTGTGACTTTGCTTGTGACAATTATGACATATTTATGTAATGCTATCGTATTAATAGAATCAAATATTATATATCATAAATGTAAAAATTATAGATTGTATAAAATAAGCATGGTTCATAATAAAATCTTAATTGCGAGCGAAAAAAAATATAAATAATTAAGCATGTTAAACGCTAAATTTTAGTAATTTGAATAACAAGGCTGTGTCATTGTTTAATTAAATTCTAACTGCAAAGTTAGAGTATTAAATCTGTATAATATGTAAACATTGCCAGGTAGATGGCACATGTCTCCTTTAAAGACGAAAATTTAATGTCATACAACAGCTCATATTGGTGTAAGTGGTAGCACGATTGGAACGGATTTCCAATAGGTGTGAGTTTGAATCTCATGTGTGACAATCATTTTTCGCTCGTAATCAAGTTTTTATAAATAATCAAGCATGTTAAAAGCTACATTTCAGTAATTTGAATGGTTCATAATGTCATGGAATTTTATAAGTTTAAATTTTTTTACTTGGACACCTAACTAATTTTTTAAAATAAAAATAGTATAAGTTACTTTTAATACCTTACCATATTAGCACTGTCAGCACCGCTACTAAAAATGATGTCAAAATCAGTCTAGCCTTTACAGAGATTTTTAGAAATATTTCAAAATATAAGTAAAGTTTTTAAATAATACCTGCAATGCGTCTGAGTTTTCAAGCTTTTGTGCTTCCTCTCTAAATTTCTTGATGTTGTCCTTCATCTCCTTGTTTTTGGCAATATCCTCTCTGATGTTCTCTATGATAGAGGAGAAAAAGCCTTTCCTCCCTGAGTAATGGCGACATTCTAACGCCGAGTACTGGAACCATCAATTAATAGAGCTTATTACTAGCACCTTAAACTTGTTTTGGTTTAACTATAGTGTATATAATAAAGGCAGCATTATATTTAGTTTACTTATTATTACGGATTATATCAGCGATGGGCGTATATTATCTTGTTTATCTAATAAAATACTTTCTAGTATGTTGCTTTTTGGCAACTGAAACCACGACTATTGTAAATTTAATAAAATAAAATTGAACTTCTGATATAAGAAATTTTATTTTTAAAATTTCTTTATATAAATATTCACTTACTTGTTCTGGTTTGATGCTAAGCAGTGTCGTTTTAAGATTAATGGGTAACGCACATTTCCAGCGTGCCGGACTATATAATAACTGCCTACAAGAATGCTGAAAAACATAATAGTTGAGAATAGTAAGGGCGCAAGGACATTGGACATAACCTAAAATATATCCTCTGTCTTACCATTTTATCAACGTATTAAGAAATTACACAGATTTGATGAAGCCTTTATTTTACTACACACTACAATATTGTAATAACAGCTACAAAAAGGAAATCAAATTTAAAGTGGACACCGACGAAAACTCATTCATAATCCGTGCTACCTGCTGTCAAAAGGACAAACATAGAGTAAGTAAGCAATAGACAAAGTGCTGCTTGAAATTGTTTGCAATTATGTCAAAAATGTTGAATTAAAGTCGTCAATAGCATTTCTACAATGTTCGTTTTCCTCCATTCAGATGACTAAAGATTGGACACTAAGCAAGAATAAGATAGCTCATACTTTAGATACCAACTTATCCGATTTAATGCTTGTTATATACTAATAGCTCTTTAGCTAACCTTTATCTTTTAAGGTCTTGACCAAGCACTTGATCAGCCCAAACTAGTCATTCGGTGTTCACATGTTGATGACAGAGACAGACGTTCCATAGGTATACGCTACGTAGTCAACGAGTGGCATTGCGTTGTCCGGGAACAAATAAATAGTTTGTTAGGAATTGTCACTGTAGCAGACCTACACGTATTCGGTTCATTTCATTCGGAAAAATGCGCGTAGGTAAGGCGTGTGGGCAAAGATTGGTTACTGATTGTCCCACTCATTGCTACGAAGTTGACGCAGTGAGCTTATGATCCATAGTATTCCTTATGAAGAAAAACTGTTCAAGACGAGGTGGTGCTGGGCAAGTACCGGGTGGCTCTAATGAGTTATGACTTTTATCTTCATAACCAAAGGATAAAAATTAGTAAAAGAAAAATATTGTAGTTAGTTTATTGTTGTTTATTGTAGTTAGTTTATTGTTGTTTAAAGTAAAACGTTATAATGCTAGGGCCGCACCTGCGTGTAACGTCCCGAAGTAATGTAAAGCTTCAAAAAAAAGCTTCGTACGTTTTGTACACTAGAATGTTATCGCGATAATACTGTGGTCATATTAGCGATTTTGGTATTTTACACAATGTATCGCGCAATAATTAAAGATAGCCGTAATAATTTTCATGTGTTTAACAATGGATGACGAGTTGCTTTACTTTTACAGCTATATTATGCTAATAATTACATAATGATTTTTTTGGATCCTTCATGAGTTCAGCTTCATAATGGTGTAAAAATTCTAACACCATTTCATCGCTCCACTCCATATTTATTGATTAACTGGAGATCTTCGAACGCGTCTAAACACATCGAAAATTTCCGCCGAAGTGAAAAACGCTAGTCTGACCACAGAGCGCGATATATTGGCGCACTAAAACCCTTTTGAATTATCGCCACCCAAGCGATAATGTGTGCTTTCCATTTAATACAAAAAGTGACGCAGTGTTCGATAAAGTGCTTTCCATCAACGACACTGTTGAACACAGCCATACACTGTTCGACACTCGAAAAAGTGGTGTTTGACAGATGCTTACCTACTTTCGTAGAGTACTTTAAATATATAGGTACTACTTTGCTTGAATTAAGCATGGAAGTAATAAGTACTATAGTACTTATTACTAATGAATAATATATATACTAATAATGAAGTAATAAGTACTATAGTACTTATTACTTCCATGGAATTAAGTATCATTAATTAACCTCGCAATTTATTTACGGCATATTCTAGTAGTATTTTTTGAGATTATTAAATTGAGCTTGTCTCTTACTGCTAATTAAAATTTAATAAAATGTTCAAATGTAAATTTTGCACTATTGAAGTGAGCCCTGATAATATGGTTATGTTTATAAATTATTGAGCCAAGACTTTGTCAAGGAACTTGCATTTAGGTATACGACGCCCAGAATTTTGCGATATTGATGCACTCTAGTGTTATTTTGAGACAACTAGCTGTTTCATTTAAACTTTTACACAGTGTTTGGCAGTGTTTCACAATGTACCGCAGAGTCCCTTTGTGTTAACTAAATGGAAAGCAACCAATATAAATAAATGCGCCACATTAAATTTTCACATTCCCGTCAAAACTCGTAAATACTAGCCTTTCATTCATAGACAATTTTTGACGCAGATTTCCAACTTTCAGACTTCCTGTTGTCAAAATCATTTTGAGTGCTTTTTTGATTTACTTGCAATTATTTACCAATAAAATTACCTGTTTACATTAGTATCGTCAATTATTAGAAATGAAATATTTGTTTAGGATAAATTTATGCGTTTTATATTATGATTTAATCATTATTTCTAGTATAAAAAAGCACTTACTTCCGGTGTGAAGGCAGTTCAAGAAACATAAGAAAGTACAATTTTCATTTATTTTCTGTCGTCATATTTAGCTTTGTAAACGTGTTGCGTTTAAATGAAATTCCATTTATTTTGTGTTCGTCTATAGTCGATTGTGAGTCTTGTTATATACGTTTATATTGTGCACACAGAGGGTGAACTTGCGAGGTACATCGTCATAGACAGTGGAAGGTAGCTAGCGACGTAATATCGAATATCTCATTCCATATTTACGTATACTATAGTAGGTATCGCCGCGAACCGTGGTTACCACGTTTTCGCCAGCTGGTGCGTACATTGCTGCAGTAGAAATTGGTTAGGATAGTCGGAAATGTTGAATTGATAGTGTTAGTGTGTATTTTTAGCTGATTGTGGTGTTACTGATTGCGGCAGGTTGTGCGCCCGGCGTGTACGAGGCAGTTCATCTGGTGCCAGCTTCCTGGAAGCCAGTATCAACAATTGATCCCGTTCGTCAGCTCTCGTCCATTGGGGCGTTACCGTTTTATATGACTTTAGCAAGATATAAAGGTGAGTGATAGTAAATTTAAGTGTTTCACGCGAGGTGACTACGATAATATAATGTGTCCGCGTGGACACGAGATAATTACCAATGACTTTACCAAACGCTTTGATGTGTCTAGATAATCATTTTGTAGTGAAAACTTACACAGATACTGTGTCTAATAAGATTTGAGGATTCTGACATATTCAGTAATCAGATTTAAAATGCTGAAAGGGAGATAAAGTTGATCACTATATTGTGAAGATATTATTTTAAACATTAAACATACCTCACACTCATCATCCTCATATAGTTATTTTTATAAAAATTAGTTTAACCACATGATGGGCAGAAACACTGTCAACATAGGCATACTATAAGCCTCCTAATTATTGGTGTCATAATTTTTGCACTAGAATACAAGCAATGTGTGCATTAATATTTTAAATTAAGTTCTTCTAAATTTCTGAACTAAGTTTTTTAAGTAATATATACAAAAGTGAACCAAATATCTTAAAGTTAGTAGTAGTAGTTTAAAAAAACCCTGTATGAAAATTTACACTATAAGATTAAGGATAAAATAATTATGGCAAAATTAAGTGGCTAAAAAGAAGTACAGCCATCACCCATTTTCATAATTGGGTCTTAACATTCCGTAATCAGGAAATATTTATATATGGGGTTGATGTGGAGTGGTGGCATTTGATAAGCAAGATCTGTGACACAGACTGTCCAAAGGAATTGTATTTTATTCATTACATTTTATTGATTAATCATGATGAAATGATTATTGAATAATCTATATAATAATGGAATGAGAGTTCAATGTTTATTATAATTATTATTCTCCTACTCTTATCTCAATTACTTGGGGTCGATACAATATGCACTCTTCTATCATAATACGTATTGTAAAAGTTATTGGCAATAGTTTTATGACCGGCCGCCTGCCAGACGTCAACCCTCCTTGGGAATGTAATTGTTGACCAAACGGCATCAGATGGAGCTGGCCCAGATCTTTATTAGGCTCTTAGTCGTGTTTTACAACATCCACAAGCAAAGTAAGGGTTGGTAGTATTTGTAGCAGCTACTACACAGCCCAGGAATGAGAGTTCAATGTATGGAGGTATACATATATGAATACTGTTAATCCATACATTGCTTATGGGTTTTGTAAAAGATGACCAAGTGCTTTACATCAATCTGTAATCTGATGTCATATAGTTAGCAATTAAATTCCAAAGAAGTAATCACTTCATGCATGTGGTTAGATATAGAACAATAGTCAAACGTTTGCAATATATATGTTGGAAGAAGGGTAGCCTTATTATGTACTATACTGCTTTGATACTTAAGTAATTAGGATAAGTACAAGATGATGATAAAGGAATAAGATTACAGTCCACCCCCCTCACTTGCCAGCGATAATCGTAAAAGGGATGCAAGTAGATAACTTCACTTCAAGAGCTGATAAACTTGAAAGGAAGCCCGAACCTATCTAACGAGAGTATGGTATACTAGATCAATCCCTTCCTACCCAAGCCTCTTATTGCTGTGAAGGAGTGTGCTCCATCCCAGCAATGAGACATACATGAGCTGAGATAACGATGATGATTATTGATTAGTGAATAATGTCCAGTCATTATTGCATTTTTTACCTATCAGTTATATATTTATATAATGAAATTATAAGTAAATCTTGCAAACAAACTATACCTACCACATGACTGGCAATTATCATACAATAACTACGGTATATATCATGTACTAAGAAACTGCACAGATGATGTATTGGTTAAAATACCAATTTAGGTAAAATAGTAGTGGTAGGACCACACTCCGTCCGGGGTGGTACCACACTCTTGCAGAAGATCAGCGTCTGAGCAATGGCAATGTGCTTTTTTTCGATGAGCGAAAGAGCTGGAAGCCCAACTGGGTGGGTTTGGGTTTTATATTGGTAGGCATCGGCCTAGCTATACCCTTGGTATGGCGAAGGTCCATAGGCGGCAGTGACACTTACCATCAGGTGTGCTGCTAGTTTGTATGCCACCAAAAGTAATAAAAAAAAAAGCCAACCTTCTGTGCCAGGTGCACCATATTCGGTGCAGTTATGGTATTTATTGTCCCTCCTGTGAACTATGTTCAACTGTGTTTTGTGATAGGCTGATGATGTCGAAGTGTTAATTACACTGAAAATGTTGGTTGTATTTGAACTGACTGGTGTTTCAAGTCCAACAAGTCATTGTCATTACAGAGACAAATAGATTATTTCAAATGAACATCAGAAATTATTATACTACTCTGCCTGACCGATAATTAGAAATAAAAAAGGAGGCCGAGTAGTATATCACCAGTTATTAAATTACCTCTCTCAGGTTGCTGTAGTTTTTTTTTATATATTTTTAAGTTTGTAAATGGTAATAAATGAGGATGGTGTCCGATGGTTTACTGTGTGAGACACAAGGAGGTTTCAGGAGTGGAAGGGGATGCATGGATCAAGTGTTCTCTCTGCGCATCATTGTGGAGAAGCATCTGGCTCTAGGTCAGAGGGTTTTCTGCAGTTTTGTGGATCTGGAGAGAGCATTTGACACGGTTGTACGAAAGGAACTTTGGGACGTATTAACGGTAAACTGCTACAGGCTGTGCAGTCCAGTTACATGGGCTGTAGAGCCTGTGTGCGGCTGGATGATGGAATGTCACCTTGGTTTGACGTCAATATCGGCGTTAAGCAGGGGTGCGTTCTGTCAGCCAGGCTGTTTATCATATATCTGGATAAATGTCTCCAAAGTTGAACGATATGAATGTGGGAGTCCAGATGGGCGACTCAGTGGTCCCTGCTCTGCTTTATGCAGATGATGCAGTCCTGCTGGCACAGTCAGCGACTGACCTGCAGACCCTAGTCGACACAATGACATAAGATTGTAAGAAAAGGGGTCTACGCGTGAATGTGAACAAAACCAAAATAATGGTCTTTGAAAGAGATGAAGCCAGAGCGGATGTAAGAGTAACAATAGGTAATGATGTACTAGAGCAAGTGGATGAATTTGTATATCTTGGATGTGGATTTAGCCGAGATGGAAGGTACACCACTGATATAGAGCGAAGAGTGAATGCGGGAAATAGAGTGAACGGAGCGTTGGGGCAACTTCTCGGTAGCCACCACCTCAGCCAGAAGGCACGTGTAGCAGTACATAACGCAGTGCTTGTCCCAACATTACTGTATGGAAGCGAGAGTTGGGTATGCAAAAAAGAGTATGAAAGTAAAATTAATGCGGTCGAAATGCGATCTCTGCGGAAAATCTGTGGAGTAAGGCTGACCGACCGCATTCGTAACGACGACGTAAGAGAGTGAGTAGGTATGAAAGAGAGTATTGGTGTAAAGATGCGAAAGGGAATGCTACGATGGTTCGGACATGTGGAAAGAATGCCGAACGAACGTCTGGTTAAGAAGATATACAATGCGAAAGTGGAAGGATGTAGGTACCGGGGTAGACCGAGACTAACCCACCTAGACCAGATCGGTCATGTACTGAAGGAAGGTGGAGTCAAGAGTCTCCGAAACCGGCGAGCGAGTATGAAGAGAATTATGAATGTTGAGGAAGCGAGTGAAGTATGCAAAGATAGAGTTCTCTGGCACTCTGTTCTCTCTGCCTACCCTGCAAGGGATATGGCGTGATGATATGTATGTATGTATGTGTATGTAAATGGTAATGTCAGCTTGGTGACATTCTAGATTTTTTTAAGGTCCATTTACTTGGTTGAGATCAAGATATTTTAATGTAAAATGTGATTTGAAAATTGTTGTTCATTATAGAATATTGAGTACATACATATATATGAATTAGGTACTATATCTATACACTATCACCTCAGCTGTTATACCCCTGCTGGACTCCGATCTCTTCCATAATAGGAGAGAAATCGGTCTACTGTACCACGCCGATCAGACGTGTTGACACACCTATATGTGTAATTTATTTCTAATTCTCCTTCTCTTTCATAGAGGTTATCTGCATATTTTATTATTATCCCTTAGTGTTTTTTACGGCACCCATGAAGAAATGGGGTGGCAAACCATATTCTTTATTCTCCGTCACCACACGGAAAATTAATACAATACTACAAATGTTTATAGCATCATTTGCCGTTTCGTCATCAATCGCTGAAGGTAGGCACCCCTCATTAGACATAGGACACCATTCTGTTCGCAGCTAATAACTGCGTGTGTCTACCAAGTCGTCGTTCCACATACAATATACTGATATAAAATTGAACGGTCGGTTTGTAATGTCAAATAATAGGTATTTTTTAGTAAATATAACAGTTATATACACGGTATTTGTAATTAAGAAGCAATTACTTAAATTTGTTATCTTTCTTATCTGTTTGTACCGGCTAATCTGAAAAGGCTGGATCAATTTAGACGAACCATCAAAGTCTATAACTGAGGTTATAATGAGTAATTTAGTGTACTCATAGAACAAAAATTAGTTATCCTTTGCAAAACCATTAGAAATCTATGAAATTATAAAAGATTTCCATTCATTATTGGATTAAGATAAAAAGTAAAATTGACAATATGTAAGTAGTTTTCCGTGTGGTGACAGAAAAGAATACAATACACTACCCCCTATCTTGTCCGGCATGTCGTAAAAGTCGACTAAGGGATTATAATATGCAAGTAACATCTTTGCAAGAGATGGAAAACTCAAAATATTATACCAATCTGCCATCTGGCACCTAATAATCTTAATAGGTGAATTTCCTTCCTATTTTGAAGTGGGCTCGAGCGCAGGACTAGAAAGGGGTTGGTAGCTGTGAGTCAAGATGAATGAAGTAGCCACATAAGCTTTATACATAGCTCTGGTTATTAGTTTGCATATAATTACTAAACTGAAGAAAGTTTATATTCTTCGTGTTTAACAATCAATGCATTAATTACAAAACATTATCTGTGACCTTTCATACTGGTTCGCCTGAGGGTATCGTTGCTTCGAACACTCTTATTGATGTCGGTAACACATTGTTGCATATTATTGTTAAAATATTCACAGATGATCATTAGTCCTAATTCATAAGCGATAATGAAGTCATTTGTGTGGTTTCGGATTAACCTGGCTTACAAATGTTTCAAAGCTAATTTCGAACTTCCTGCACAATAGGAGGAAAAATACTTGTGTTTTAGTTCGAGTTTTCCTCTTTTCCTTTCCTTTTCTTGTAATGTTATTTGTGTTGGTAGCATTTATTTAAAACGTATTAACGGCTTTGTGCAAGGAAATTTTAAACAATTCCGATCCAAATATAAAAATATACAATATAATCCTACCCTGCTTACGCGTTTTAACAAAATACGATGCAACTTGCAAAAAAATGCAGTTTTGTGCAATGGGACATAAGTTAACTATAATGCGAACGATACCGCAAGTAAAGTGATTGTTCAAAATAAATATCCATACTAACCCTTCTAACGAACATGATGTATAAAAGTATATGTATAATTGTATATATTAGGCTAAGATCAATTTGAACTACGCAGGCTCAATACTTGAAGGTAACTACTAACCACAATATATGAATATCTATTTTAAAAACGAATTTATCAACCATCTTTTCCCGACTAAGCAATAATTAGTAAAATGAGCAACAGCGTACTATTGACTAACTTATAACACCAAATGCAATCTTCAACACGATTCTTAAGCTTTTGGCTATTATCTGAATTGTATTCTTATTCCGTCACCAAATGGGCATTTAATTATCTATTAATGAAACCTTTTTAGAACATAACAGTTCAGTCCAATTGAGATTAATCCTATACATTGCAAGCTAACATACTTTTTTTATTGCTTATGGCGGCAAAGGAGCAAACAACCTACCTGCCGTTCATTAGACTTTTACAATACCAATGATACAGTTAGGCCTTTGCCAACTAACCCAAACCCTCCCAGAAACTTGGGCTTCTGTCTCTCGCTCACCGAATGAAGTGCTACAGCAAATTGCCATTGCTCAGACGTTGATTTATTATGAGAGTGTGGTACCACCCGGGACGCAGCGGCCCGGGTGTAGACAGAAAACTGTGAACAGCGTGACCCCACCATTACAGTAATACAGTATTCACCTTGTAATATTTATTTAAAAAACCATAGAATGAAAGCTTGCAATATCTCGGTTATTAATATTTATAGGTCCTATATCTATCATTCATCATCATCATCTGTTGGGTGCCAGCCTCCATCACCGACGAAAGGTTAATTGATCTACCATGCCACGTTCGTCAGGCAGGGAGGTATAGGATTTTATTTCAAATTTTCTTGTAGCGATTTTATCTGCTTGCATCTCTTAGGTCTCCGTGTGGTGACGGAATAAGAATACAATTCACCACAGAATACATTTTCAATGTGGTTCTCGTAAAATACGACTAAGGGATACCTATAATATGCGTATGACATCTATACAAGAGAAGGAAAGCGAAATAGAAGTACCTGTCTGACCAGCGTGGTACCATAGGTCGATTTCCTTGTTATTGTGTAAGAAGATCGAGCCCAGTAGTGGGATGTATATATGAGCTGTCATGATGTTGATCCTTCAGTTGTCTTTTACGATCATTCACGTAAAAGAAAGGGGGTGGTGACAAAAAATATTCTTACTGAATCACCCCACACGATAACGTTTTCATCTATTCTAATTATATAAACGTTTCCTTCCTCGTTTCGCTGGTCACCTTCCTGTTTATTAAACTATTGACCCACGCCCGCGATAAACTTTGACATTTTGATAGCTATCACAGCCCTGTAGGGCTCGATCGAGTTTTGAAAACTCACTGAGATTGCTTTTATCGGTGAAAGTTATTAAATTATTAAACTTGTCGCAGAATATTTTATTTTTTCGTATTCTCTCTCGCCTATCGCGAAGAAATCTTTGCGAATCCAATTTTACGCAGAGCAATATTAAGGTAAAATTAAGTTATATTGCAATTGTAAAATCGGGTTTATAATTTTGTTTAAGATCTTTTTGAAGTATTATTGTTGGCTATTCTGTTGTTAATTGAACTAAGGATTGTGTGCAATCCTATATTTATACGAGGAAAAATATTTAAGGGTCTGTTTGCAATGTTAATTTTTTTTTTTGCCGAATACATTCCAAATTACAATTAAAAAAAATATATTTTTGTCTGTTTGTTTGTTTGGGCTAATCTGAAAAATGACTACTAATTTCGAAAAGCCTTTCGCTGTCTGTCAGTTGACGTTATAAGAGGAAACTTGGACTATTTTCACTAACCAAATAAAATTAATTTTCGTGAAAATTAATTAACTTACAGGAAAACGTGAACCTATCCAAATAGTTACAAATATACATTTGATGTAATCTATTATTTTAACATTTTGATTTTTGTTCGATGTTAAGAAAAAAAAACAGATATGAAGACGCTTGTAAAGCGCTGGGTCCGTAATAAAACTTTGATTCTTTAAGTCGGCACCCAACCACTTTTATTTGACAAGACACCACCACACCACATTTACAGTCCATGGCTATTGTCAAGTTCTATTCCAGCCCATGGCCGTTAATCAGCAATTCCAACGACTCGCTATAAGCCCACTGGGTAACAATAGGGAATATGCACGTGACTCCAAAATGAACAAAATATTTTTATTTGTAATATCTTTATTGCTTAAAAAACATACCTATACAATTATTTTTGAAATTCATCATTATTTAATAGTGAAATTTAATTATCAAAAATCGGCTTTTTTGAAATTCGCTCGCAAATATCTAAAACGCGACGCGGATTGGTTGTTCAAAACGTGACGTCACCGTACACTCGAGTTTTCTGGTATCAAGGTGTTTCTAGTGATTATTTTGTATCGTTACCCAGTTATTTTATGAGTTATTAGTTTTCTGTGTTCAAGTATTAATCCTTGTGAATGAGAGACTTAACAAACGTCACTTTTTGTCCCTGTTCTAATGCCATTATTTTGTATTGCATATAATTCTCTGTATCTGAAACCCAATAGAAAGATAAATAATAAATAATTTCGAACTTTTCTCTTACTCTAATAAGTTATGTTTTCATTCATAGGTATCATAGATAACTAAACATATATTACTTTACGGATAAAGATCCATGTAGGTACCTATTAGATATTGAGAATATATCTTTAAGAACTTTACGTAAACTAGGTTGGTATGTATGTGTACGTCGAAGTTTGTAAACAAAACAAGTATGTGCATGTAATTAAGGAAAAATGATTCTTTTATGTACTTCATGACTTCTCTTATGTGTTTACTTACGTTAAAATGATCTTCACAACAGTATAAACTGCTCAAACACGACACATTGTCAGTTCTCATCGCCTTGCACCATTTTTTTCTTATTTATTACATTTCTCGGCATAAGAAAATAGACTTTGTTAGGTGCAGTTTTGATAATATTTTTTTTTTTTTTTTTTTTTTTTATTGCCGGTGGTGGCAAGCGAGCCAGCAGCACACCTGATGGTAAGTGACACTGCCGCTCATGGACTCTAGCAATACCAGGGCATAGTCAGGCCGCTGCCTACCGTGAAGAAAGTGCTCTTCTTAAACCTCGTTTAAAAAAGGACATGTCATAGCGCTCGGGAAACACATCAGCAGGTAGTTCATTCCAGATCTTGCATGTACGTGGGAGAAATGAACGTTGAAAACGTACAGTTGACGTCTGTATCGTTTCCAGGTGGAATGGATGAACCCTGCTGCGGTGCCGAGTGGTACGGTGATAAAATGGTGACGGTGGTACCAAGTCAAACAGTTCCTCAGAGCACTCCCCGTGAAAGAGCCTGTAGAGTACACAGAGAGACCCAAAGTCTCTCCGGCTCTCCAATGACTCCAGTCCTTCCGTGAGATTGGGATCACCGACGATTCGAACAGCACGTCTTTGCAGGGAGTCAAATGGGTCTAGCTGATATTTGGGCGCGCCTGCCCAGAGATGTGAGCAGTACTCCACATGAGGGCGGACTTGTGCTTTATATAGCACAAGACGTTGTCTCGGTGTGAAGTATCGCCTGGCTCTGTTCAGGACGCCCAGCTTTCTACTTGCCAATTTGGCTTTGTCCTCCAAATGACTCCCAAACTGGACTTTGCTTGATAGTTCGACGCCGATGATCCCAATACTCTCGGCAATTTGGAGAGTTACTCCTTGGAACTGAAGCGCCATGACGAAGGGGTCCTTTTTTGCAGTGAACGCGCAAACTTGTGTCTTAGTGGGATTGAACTGGACTAAGTTCCGTTCACCCCATTCGGAGGCCCGCCCCAGAGAGCGCTCGACTTCAGACACAAGTTGAGTCCTTCTTTCCTGTAATATACTCCGAGGGATATTCTGATGCTCGGTATACCGCTCGTCACCCGTGCTGTCATCCGCATAGCAATGCATACTCTTTATAGAGAGCATGTCATTGATATGCAGGATAAACAACGTCGGGGAGAGCACCGAGCCCTGTGGTACACCAGCGTTAATGGTCATGGTATCGGAGCAAGAGCCATCGACGACGACTCTCATACTCCGACCATCCAGAAAGCTGGCGATCCATTTACAGAGTCCCTCGGGGATTCCATAAGACGGTAGCTTCGATAGAAGGGCTCCGTGCCAGACCCTATCGAACGCCTTTGCGATATCTAGGCCGAATGCTAGCGCCTCACCCTTGCCCTCCAAAGCCTCTGCTCAACGGTGTGTAAGGTACACAAGAAGATCACCAGCCGATCGACCATGTCGAAAGCCGTATTGGCGATCACTGATCAGCTGGTGATCCTCAAGGTACTGCAGAAGCTGGCGGTTTATGATTTTCTCCATTACTTTAGAGAGCAAGGATGTTATCGCAATCGGCCTGTAATTCGATGGGTCCGACCGTTCTCCCTTTTTAGGGATCGGGTGGACTTGAGCTACCTTCCACGAAGATGGAACCCTATTAGTATCGTAGGAAAGACTGTATAGGCGCGTGAGGACGGGGGTTAACTCAGGGGCGCACGTCTTTAAGACCACTGCAGGGATGCCATCCGGCCCACTCGACTTATGGACGTCTAAAAGCCGCAGCTCTCGCCTGACCGCACGTTGTGAGATACGGATTTCAGGTAGAGAGCTATCACACCGCGGTATGGTAGGTGGTGTGGCAGCTCCCGCATCCAAAGTCGAGTTACAGGCAAAGAATTGACCTAAAAGATCGGCCTTCTCCTTTGCGCTGTAGGCCAGACTGCTATCGCTTTTCTGTAGTGGTGGGAGATTGGACTGGCAGAAGTTGCCTTGAGCAGCCTTGGCGAGCGATCAGAATGCACGACTCCCAGCAGGATAGCTCTCTAATCGCTCGCCAATTCTGGCAACATGTTCTGCCTTGGCTCTGGCGATAGCCTTCTTACTAGATCTGGAAGCGGCGTTAAATTTTCGCTTCACCTCTTTGACGTTCGGGTCTTGACAGTTTTTAGCCCGGTTCCAGGCCCGATATGTGGACTGCTTCTGCCGTGCAGCCGTCCTGCAGGTTTTGTTAAACCAAGGGCGGCTGCGGCCGCCGACGGGTATTTGAGTATTGGGGATAAATAAATCCATCCCCATAATAATCGTTTCGGTTACGCAGTCTGCACAAACGCCAGGGTCCTCAGAGGCGAAGCAAAGCCGCTTCCATGGGTAGGATGCATAAAACTCGCGAAGTCCATCCCAATCTGCCGACTTATATTGCCAGACTCTGCGAGTCCCAGTCGCCGTAGAGCGATTAGGCCTCGCAACAGGGGCTCTGCTACGGACTAGGCAGTGGTCAGATGACCCAAGAGGGGCTTCGACCACTACCCGGTATCCTTGCTGGTGTGTAGTCAGCAGAAGATCCAGTAAAGAAGACTCATGGCTCTCAATGTCTGGGACACGGGTGGGCTGTGTCACCAGTTGTGAGAGTCCATAGGCCGAGACCATATTGAAGAGATGTCGACCCTGGAGGTCAGTGGCTCGGGACCCCAACCACTCTTTATGATGAGCGTTGAAGTCTCCAAGAACCACCACCTCCGCTGATGGACACTGCTCCAATATTTCGTCAATCCCCCATTGGACGTTCTCAAATAACTGAGTTGACCCCGAATCACTGCCATGCGACCTGTAGAGGCACGCGTAGATGCGGGTAAACCCTCCATAGTCTACGCGCAACCACAAGATAGACAGGTCACCATATTCGAGGGCCCGAAGCCGTCGACAACAGATATCACCCCGAATGAACACGCACACCCCGGCCTTACGACGGAAGGAGTGCTCTAACTCGTAGCCAGGGTAGTTAAGGTACGAAATATCATTCGGAGCGCCTATCTGTGTCTCCGTTAAAAAGAGCAAGGCAGGCCGCGCCGTGTCGAGATGGTGGTGAACGGCATCGAGATTGCTATGTAAACCCCTGATATTGCAAAAATCCACATCAAATGTGGATAAGGGGACCGCCGTAGAAAACCTTCTCTTTTTTCTAGTACTTTTCATACGGGTTTTTTTTTTAAGAAGAGGAGGAAGGGAGTGTGGATGCGTATAATGAGATTCGGTGGTACCAAAAAAAATAGGTGCGGGGCACAGTGCATGGCTGGAGGGTGAGTTTTGTGAGAAGCTGACACGAAGCACGGAAGGGCCCCCGGTGCCCCCCCGCGCGCAGTCGCCGTAATCCACTCCGGTTTCCTGCTCCGGCACAACGACTACACAGCGGGATTTTCGCCGGTTGGCGGGACAGCCTCCCAGGGAGGATAATCCTGGGCTCGGGTCCCCTGCTGACCGGCAGGTGGCCGGCGGTGACCATTCCCACCGGGTCTCCCTGTACCCCATGTCAGCCTCTCACGCTCAATGCCCCAACCAAGACTTCACCACCGCAAGTTTCAGGCACCACCTGAACCCACCACACGTAAACACACCCAGAAAGTTGGGCTTCCGGCTCTCTCGCTCACCGAACGAAGCGCAGCAGCATATTGCCATTGCTCAAACGACGATTTTCTGCGAGAGTGTGGTACTACCCCGGACGGACCGGCCCGCGGCTGTAGACAGAACACTGTCAACAGCGTGGTCCTACCACAGTAAAAAAAAAATTTTGGCACATATTAACGACACAATAATTATAATACGGTTTTCTGTTCTTTTCCATGGTAATAAGTTGACTTTACACTCACTTTTTTAATTTTCAATAACTTCGTAAACCAAACATGTATGTATTCTGACGTTACAGCAGCGCGCCATAATAGCCGCGTTTAAATCGCCCAAAAATGATAGTGATTTTAATAATTTTTTTTTAGCATAATGTTTTATATTTTGGATGTGTTATATTTATTTTTGGTAATGTAATAACTAGTAGAAACGTTTAAAAAAAATAAAAATAATCATGCATATTCCTCATTGGCCACGACGAAAACTCGATTATACTTGACTTGCCTTTAAGTAACGTGTGATAAGATTAAGATGGCTTATGAAAATTTATTTTTATTACTTTCTAACTGAATTCATCTCAATATCATCTCACATTATATATGCCCATTGTTTGACATCCTGAAGATGTGGGAGATTGATCAACTACAGTAATATGACTTGACCGATTAGTTTTGGGCTTTTATTTGGAATTATCCTTCTCTTGCGCTGACGTTATCTGCTTAGATTTCATTTTTTTATTGCTTCTGTTGGCAAACTAGCAAGCAGCACAACTTTTTTTCTTTTTTGACGCTGTGGAAACGCGTTTACGCGCTAACCAAACCTGCTAACCAAACCCGCTGGTGTCAAGACGAGGGGGAGCGTGAGACTCGCCGGTTGGCTGTGCCACAGGAATACCCACTAAAACCACAGCGGCCCCCTTCCGCGCTTTTACGGGACGCCGGAGAGATCGTCTACTGACATTCGATCCCCGACGCCCCAAGCAAGCAGCACACCTAATGATAAGTGTTACTGCCGCCCATGGACCTTTGCAATACCAACAATACAGCTAGGTTGTTGCCTACCAATAGAAACCCCAAACCCACCCGGTTGGGCTATCGGCTCTCTCGCTGAGCGAACGAAGCGCAATAGCACATTGCCATTATTCAGACGACGTCGATCTTCTGCTCAGTGTGGTATTACCCCGGACGGACCGGCCCGCGGCTATAGACAGAAAACTGTCAACAGCGTGGTCTTACCACTAGGAACTATTATATATTTCATATTTGATATTTACGATTCTTATAGGTAAGGATAGTGAATTTTTAATGGAGGTAGGGCCACTCTGTTGACAGTTTTCTGTCTACAGCCACAGGCCGGTCCACATAGGGTAGTACCTACCACCATTCGTAGAAATTCGACGTCTGAGCGGCGGCAGTGTGCTGCTGTTGCGCTTCGTTCGTTGAGCGAGAGAGCCGCAAGTCCAACGTTCAAAGTGGGTTTGAGGTTTTCACTGGAAGGCAGTGACCTAGTTATAGCCCTGGTATTGCAAAAGTCCATGGGCGGCAGTAGCGTTTGCCATTAGATGTGCTGCTTGCTCATTTGCCGCCACAAGTAATAAAAAAGGACATTATATACTACTGCACGAAGAATATCGTCATAATTTAGTAGAAACAGTACTTATATTTTATTTCATTGCAACACGCTCAAAGTATCTATGTTTGTAGTTTTCTTCACGTAATCGTACGCATTTTTATTTATTTTATCGAAGAATATTGTTGAAATATAAGGTTTTATCAGTATTTACAAATGATTATACAATTTTACAATCTAACTTTTATCTGTATTGTATAATATTAATATGCTGAAATGATTCTTTTGAATTTGAGCCGTGTGGTAGCAGCTAAGAATGCTACCAACCCTTACTTTGCTCGTGGATGTCGTGAAAGATGACTGGGAGTTTTATAACGACCTGGGCCCATTCCATCTGATGCCGTTTGGTCAACAATTACATTCCCAAGGAGGGCTGACGTCTGACGGGCGGCCGGTCATAAAATTATTGCCAATAACTTACAATATGTACTATGAAAGAAGAGTACATATTGACCCCACGTGGTATGGGAGTAGGAGAATTATGATGCGGAAATGATTCTTTGCGTTACATATGTCAAATATGTTTTTTAAACAAAATTGAGAGAACCAGTGTGAATCTTTTACTATAATAATAAACGAACCGCCGTCATAGGATATGGCTAGCGTTGCGCAAAAAAAAAAGAATCTTGCGAGTCTCACAAGTCTTGCAACTCTCGCTGTTAAAATAACACAGAGTCACTTGTTTTGATAGAAATAAAATGCCACATGGATATAAAAAATCCATCTAAATTAATGAAATTCCATACATCTAGTGGCATTAACTGTACAACTATCATTAATTAGGTACATACCACTTAACGGGAGTGGGGCTATAATTACACCTATATATCATGAGACTGTTTAAAATAACATCTATTTTCCCGTGTACCTACTGGTTTTAAGAATACAAATGTTGACAATTCTTTCTTTGCCAAAACAACCGTAAAATGCTGTCTAAAGGAGCACTGCGAGACTATTGTAGCGAGTCTTGGTCTTGCTTTTGGGCAACAGATATGGGAGATGAGTTGATAACCATTATATTATCTTATATTATCCCGCACACGAATGTCACGCTCTATCCCATTACACTTCTTATTTGAAGTGTTTCATAAAATATTATCCCTGAAAATACATTTCACATGTAAATATGCTCTATTGCTATTTGCATGCGAATACTGGGCGAGATTGGGTAAGAGCAATAACGATTTACATATGACTAACTCTCACAAAGCCTTTATGTATGCAAAACTTTTTAGAACCCTCTCTAGTGTGTGCATTGAATTTCACGAATAGCGGCAATTTAAAACGTCCCTGTGGTGACATTGACGAAGAATACGGTTACTTTGTAAATTTTTATAATATTACACCTTTTTTTTACTGACAGCTCTTTCTTGATTCAATACTTCTTTCGGACAGGTAAAGTACTCTTTACTTCATACTTGAAGTCCATACAGATAATTCTTGCAATAATTCACGAAATAATTAAATAATTCTTCATTCACCAAGTCCAGTCACTTTGTTGTTAGTAAGAATGGAAGTAGAAGTCGTCTTTGAATGACCAAAATTTAATATTTTAATATTTCTGTAGTATTGAAATATAATAAATTTTAGCAGTGTTACGTCATATCTACTACACTTAGCACCTTCAGTGCATTACATTACAATATGCTATCAAAATTATTTTGTATTATGCTTCGCTTGCGTGAATTAAAGTGTATTACCCCCTATTTCTGAATTTTCGACAACATGTACGCTCAGTTAATGATTCAAAAAATAAGAAAACCATAGGTTAGTTAAGGTTTGAAAGACAAGCTCACATTCGCATTCATAATATTAAAGTAACACCATAATAAGACAATAAAATGTTGAAAATAAATTATAAGCCCAGTAACATGACTTTTATTGTTCCCGCCAAAACTCCTTTAAATATTTATATCGTGATGGGAGACATTTTTAGACTTTTAGTAATAAAATTTATAAGTATCATATGGTTCGAAATCTAATACTAAACTTCCCTAGTTACTTATTTATGATTAGCAATGCTCAACTATGCACCTAGCGTAGTAAAATTGTTTCAGTGAGAAATGCAATAGAGATTTATTGCCTAGAATTTAAAATTCTAATCGATGTGAACGGCTTTTACACGTGCTAACTTGCATACGGCACTATGCAACTGCCCTCTCTTTCTCCCACTAACAATCACATCTCTGACGCGATCAATAAAATTTGCACGTTGTCGTTATATTGATAAATTTGCACGTTGTCGTTATATTGATATTGTATACTGCTGTTCTGTGATATGCAGTAATTGCTTGCGTGGGCTTGGTGTCACTTATGACGTAGATTATTTAATATCATAGCAGTTTACTCCATATTAATCTTTTATGTCTGTTTTGCCGTGTGGTGATGGAGTGAGAATTCAAAATATCTCCAACTCCTATCATATAGGTCTTCATATTTAAAACAGACATTTAAAGCTTTAATTTGATGGTCAGTGAATGTTACATTGTACCTATATAGTTTTCTAATAAAAGCAACTGCGGACTACGCAATCCCAGAATCGAATTCTAAGTTCATCGTTAATGTGTTCCTTTCAGGAAAAACAATATGGAATTCGAATAGAGCCCAATTGATAGAAAACTGTTGTCCTTTATTGCATTGAAATTAAAAATGTAAAAGTAACATCGACAAAGGCGTGTATGCGTAGCCCTTTCTGAAGTACATATAAGAAAGGCAATATGGAGTTACATTGGTGTGTTCTTCCCTTAAAGTGATTTTCATAGTTGAAAGAATAATTAAGTGACATAAAATATCACATTAGAGAACGTACTCGTGCCCATTTTATATAACTTATTTACCCCATTCTGCCCTTAAGTGACCATTCATACTATACTCTTAAACCCCCTCCCCCTCTAGTTTTAACGATGTAAATCATTAATACAGAGTCAAAAATATTATATTAATCATTAATAGAAAGTGATAAAAAAACAGACACTGGCTCAACTTTATCTTTGGTATTGACATCTAGAGGGCGTGGTATACTTGACTTTAAAATGCCTTAACGTTTGTGCGAATTGAGCGTGATGATTAATGAATTTAGCATGACTACGTGATAATAACTTAACATTCTCATCTGTCCCGTTGGTCACAACCAAACGTGATATTCTTAATACCCCCCCCTCTTCCCTTCCCCCTCATCATGTAGTTGAGTATGTTTTTTATTGCTAGAGAGAAAAATTCGAAATGATCCGTCGATGAAATCCTACGTCACTCGTTACGTACGTTACTACATTGGTATGGTAATTGGCGATGCACAGTGTTTGATGGTACCAAAAAAATTCCCTCTGCTGTGTAGCTTTAATCGATCAAGGTTTGCATTTAAAATGCACGAGTAAAACACCCACGTGTCAAATTCAAACACTTGACACGTGACTTTTAACTTTAAAAAAATAAAATTAATTCTAAAAATGTAACTATACAAGTTGATTGTTTTAAATGAATAGAGTCTGATAAAACATCCTTAGGCGCATGTTAACAATTTACATTTTTGGAAAATCACTTCTGGATATTTAGTTATTAATTCTTTTAAAATTTTCGTAATTATTTTTTTTCTCCTTAAATACTCAAAAGTGGGACTTATGACTAGTACAGAAAGATAGCTCTTAAAAAGACCTATCAATAATAAAAAACCATGTGTCACTTCCGCGGCCTTTGGGAGAAATTGACCATTCTGTTCTAAGGTCAAATTGTACGATGTAGGGTTGGCGCAAAAGTTTAATCAATTCCTTTTAGCATTTGAAATAAAACTATTTTTTGGATTCAATCTATATTAATTTGCCAAAGTTTTGAACAATTTACAGCGTTCATGGTCCCGGGAGGAGTAAGGTGTCTCACACCCTATAAGTCATCGTAATTACAGAGATTTATATCTACCCGCTACAGTACCAGTTATTAAATTTTGACACACATTTTATTACAAATGCATTGCTAGTTTAAAGAGAAAATTATTCTATAAATTTTATATTGTTTGTGGGCTGTTATAATAACTGACCACAAACTATATAAAATGTTTAAACATTTATGATAGATAATTATTATAATATAGCTATTTACTATTTGAAAAAAAAACTACTTTTACGGATTCTATCGCGTTTGTATTTTATCTAATACAAACGCAATAGAATCCGTAAAAGTAGGTTTATTTCAAATGTGTAATACTCGCGTAAAAGTCAGAAATCATTATGTAGCTATTTACTAGTTTAAAAAACTAACAAATATATTCAGCTACCACAGGTTTGCAACGTGGCCATACTGAGAAAGATCCGACAAGAAAACTCAGTGGGGATAATACTAATTATTGACTTTTGAGAGGCGACCTACTCGATCTTACTAATTAATATTTAACTATTATTGTGTCAAATCTATATAATAAGTGCTCATAGTGTCTTGCAGTCTTGTGGCGGTTTTCTGTGTTTTATTTTTAATTAAGTGAATGACAGGATCTCAGCTTGATGATAATACCCATCCATCATCTCTATTAAATTTTTTATGTTATTTCAATTTCAATAGCCTCGCGAACAGTTATATGTAGGTATTGGTGTTATTTTGCGAGGATTTGTAGTTTATAAAATTTGATGTAATTGTGGGTGCGGTTCTGACTGTGCTTACAGATGTGCACCGTGTTTCTTTTTAGTGTGAAAATAAAAATAAGTTTAATTACTTTTTTAAGAAATAAAAAAGTGTCACTGTTATATTTATCGTATAGCACGCCCGTAATTATAGTCAAGAAAAAAAGAACTTAGGATGCCATCCTACCTATCATACAAAACGGCTTACCAAGCATGCAATTTAATTTTATATATTAATGAGATAACTTACAATAAAAAAAATATAGTTCAAAATAAAATTAATTAAGGTCAAGGTCAGGGTGACAACCCTAACATAGTTTTTTAAAATTCAATTTATCCCAAAGGCCGCGGAAGTGGCACATGGTTTTTTTTTATTATTGATAGGCCTTTTCAAGGGCTATCTTTCTGTGTTAGTCACAAGTCTCACTTTTAAGTATTTAGGGGGAAAAACTAATTACGAAAATCTGAAAAGAATTATTAACTAAATATCCAGAAGTGATTTTCCAGAAATAAAAATTGAAGAACATGCGCGCCTAAGGATGTTTTATCAGACTATATTTATTTAAATCAATCAACTTGGATGTTTACCTTTTCAGCATTAATTTTATTTTTTTAAAGTTAAAAGTCACGTAAAGTTCAATAATTTTTATAAAAAAAAGTATTTGAATTTGACACGTGGGTGTTTTACTCATGCATTTTAAATGTTTACCTTAATTGATTAAAGCTATAAACAGCAGAGGGAAATTTTTTTGGTCCCATCAAACACTGTGCGATGGTACTATTGGCGTATGGGATATACTTTAACCGTTGCTAAAAAGGACTCCTAACAACATTTTGCTAGCATGATGAGTTTATATGAAAGTGCACGGTCCGGTTTAATTTCTCGCTTGGCTGAGCCCTCTGTCGGTATGGAGGTAGAAGATTCCATGTACTGTAGAGTAGAGATTTATATTTGAAATTTCATAAATATCTGTAATGAAATAATCAATTTATTTTCAGAAGGCTATTAGATTATCATTTTTTTTTCGGACTAATCTTAGCACATATTTGCATCATTGTAACCCTTGTAAGGCATGATCCACGATGGTCTCCATAGATGACAATTAGATTTGACTCTCAGGCAGTCCTAGGAAAATATATTGTCTTGGAACCCGCAACAAATTTAATTAATAAAGTTTAACATGAGGAGTTGGAAGATATTGATTGCACTTGACATCTTGATTTGATATTTTCATTGACATCCAACTATATAAATTTACCAAAGTAAAAATTCCGCGTGTGGTAACCAGTTTACAATAGAATATGTCGCTACACTCACTATCCCCTGTGGGTCATAAAATTGGCTATTGGATCACTGGGAAAATGGAGAACGATACTCTGCTAGGCACCTTATAAAACGAACTGCAATTCCCAAACGCGATAATTATGACAATATGAGAACTACTTATTCGTTCGCCGCTGTAGCTGAAAATTTTCGTTTTCATACCTTGAGTTACAATATTCCATCCCTGATAATTTAGCTTTTTGTTAGTGAAATAGGTAAAATCGGTCCATTACTTTCGGAGCTTATTCGTTACAAATAAGCGTACAAACCACAAAGTCTTTCCTATTTATTATAAGTATATCCATTTCGGAAACGCCATAAATTGAAAACTTTTGAAGTGAATTTTTCGGGCTCTCAAAAGCAAAGACTGCTTTTATTAAAATTGTTATTCGTAATCTGACTTCACTCTAATTTACGGTGTTTCTGAAATACCCGAGTCAATTATCCAACTTCTAACCTTGTAACTTAACATTTTCAATGTCATTTTAATGTACATACGCAAAGTACGGAAGCCGTAGCTACACCAAATTGTTATCGTGACTGATGATTTCAACATATTGCTGAAATAATTTAGTTCGACATTTTTAATTAAAACTGACATTTACTCACATTATTTACTTCTTTTTATAGGAAAGGCACAATGTTTTAAAGATATATTTTTTTCTTTCACGACAATCGTAAGCTAGTTTTTAAGTATATAAAAACAGCAGCAGTTAAATATAAAGCTTTAGAATTTGGCTCCCAATTTAATACTAGAGTTGTATTTTACGCTATTTCACGCTCTTTAGTTGGAAACTTGTAAACATACGTCACATTTGCGATTCTGAAGAACGCAGCGAATTGGTCGGTCGGCTGTATACTCTGTATAGGGAAGCCGTCAGTCTACAAGGCCGGCCATACATCACACCCCTCGGAATGTTTACCTTGTTCGACCTCGCTGGCTGCATGCGAAAAGATTTGCTCTTTGTTTTATTCTAATGCTGAATATATATGAATCCCGTTTATCTCCGAAGCTCTCCCGCACATATCGTCTAAAACGAATCTTCCAACCAACAACCAACTTCTTCGCATTTTTTTATATTAGCAAAATATTTAAATTACTGTTTTAATGATGTACTGCTAATTTATCACTAGCCAGTTTAGTACGTTTTCTCTTATCGCCTAAGTCGTAGCCGTTAGCATATATACTGGAAAAAAATTAAATTATACAGTAGCAAATACGAGACTAATTCAAGATCCACAGCCTTCATTGGGCTGCAACTAACATTCCAGTAGTGGTGGTGGTTGTTGAAAGTGCTTGTAGGCTAACACTTTTAACATGCTTTCAGTAGAGCAGCAGAGTATTATACATATTTGAAATAAAACAATTTATGCTGTATTTGATATTATATTGCCCGACGTTTTGAACACTGAAGTGGTCATGGTCACGGCAGGATGCTTTGTTTACCTTAGACGGTTTTATTAGCTATCCTCGTATGAATGTAACGTAATTATTGAATTTGATTTTTCAACACTTCAAAAATTTGTATGAATTTGAAATTTTGGGCACTCGTTAAGGATTATTACATAATTTAGGAAAGTTTAACCATCTTTTTTTAAGCAGGAACTTGAGTATTAACGATTTTTTGTCATTACTTACCGCTGCCTCCGGCAGTAAGCAAATTATAGTTAAAAAGAAATAAAACTATATAAGAATTCTTAAATTGAACCAAAAAAAAATGTCAAGATTAATAATACCTTAAGGGGGTAGGTATTTGTCTAAAGGTCCGAATTTTAGGTGGTTTTTTTTTCATATTGCTAGGAGGGTTGTAATCATGGGCATGATCGGGTGCCATTTTTTTTGAGGCCCCCCACTTCATCAGCTGCTAATTTTTTGAATTTTCAACTTTTTTTTTCTGTATATTTGTTGTGTATGTTAATAAATAACTCAAAAGAATGTATAGTAAAAATATTGATTGCCTTTTTTTACGGTACTTCAAAAATCACCTAAAATTCGGGCCGCTTTTAAACTGTTAAGTGAATATTTTTTTTCACTACATTTATCTTTAAAAATATTTTTTACTTTTAATTGGGAATTGTGGTTGAAATATTATTTTTTCATCAGATATGAGAGAAGGCGTCACGAGGCGGATTATGTGGACCATGACGGCCTTACCAAAAATAAGCACGTCATATCGTTTATGATAAAAAATGAAATGTTAATTCTATAATAGGTACATTGTAAATTATTGTTATCACAATATAGTAGCAAAAAGATTAACATTGCTTTAATAGCTTGTTAAGTTTGCATAAACTATATTGTATTATCAGTAGCCCCAAACTTGTTTAACATAATGTCTTCTTTGAAAGTTTGAAATGGACAGTTGAATATTACGTGCAGTCTATGCAGATACGCTTGAAAGTCTGTGCCTTATCTGTATTATCGGTACGATGGTTCTTGTAAAATCTTTTTATCTGAGAATCTTCTGGTTAAACAATAAGTAAAAGTTATACATCAGATAAAATTGTATTTGGACCTAATATAACAGTGAAACCATTCATTTGTTATCATTTATAATTTAAAATAATTGTAATTGATTTCTTCACCAGCATCTCAGAGCATATACATCCCCACTGTTGATCTCGAGCTTCCTCCATAGTGGAAGGGAAATTGACCAATACATTGCAATAGTTAGATGCGTTGGTACGGGGTTTTAGTCCGACTTTTCTTTCTCTTGCACTTAATGCTATTTGCATGCGTTTCTTAGTCATATTTTGATATCGTCCACCACTAAGTAAAAACCATAAGGACCATCCGATTTTTACTCCGTCGCCACACTTATAATTAATTTCGTAATTCTATGGAATTATTTTATAATTTGCTCGTGACTGTCGTAAAAGGCGGCATAAATCGTCTACAAGAGAGGGAAAACTCGAAATAAAACCATATCACCACCAACCCGTCTGACGAACGTTGTGTGGGTTAATTTTTCACTGCGGGGGAGGGTTGAGCCCAGTAGTGGGACGTATATGAGCGGAGATGTTGAAAATGCTTTAATATATTTTGTTTTCATGTGATGTAAAAACAGACTAAGAAAGAGAGAGTCAAGCGAATAGGCGAACAACACCACTAGGAAAAATAATACCTATTGAGATGTTTGTAAGCCAGTTTTTACAAATGACACGCGACATTAAAGGACGTTGATACATTGTAACACAGACATATGATAGTGTTTCATATATATCCACTATTGTTGAAGATCGTAACTCGGCTCCCTTAGCAAATATCACGTGCATGGTTGCCGAAATATTGTTATGTTACTGTAGAGGTCAACGACTTGACTAGCGCCTTTCACGTTTACTCGCCGCCAGCGTGTCCGTCGGGACGGTCGTATTCACGGCTGTACTGATGACCATTTGCCAGAAGTAAGAATATATAATGATGGATGGTTGTAAGACTTGTAAAGCAGATAGTATTGCTGCAAGAAACCTTGAGGTCCTTACTTTAGTATGTTCAAGCAAACAAATCTTAAATATTGTAATGCTAATATAAATAAGTATACTTTTTTTTCTGCGGTGGACTATGGAGATGGTTGCGCCCCGCCAAATCAGTCCGGGGCGACGGAAGAGGCGGCGCGCAACCCCATAGACCCACCCTGCAAACACCTCTCTTCGCCGTGCGAGCAGGCCACCGGTACCCAATCTTCGTCTTCGGTGGCCATAAATAAGTGTACCTACACAAACTTCTATGTAATATCTCATCATCATGGTTACAACTTATATACGTCCCACTGTTGGGCAAGAGGAGCCACGGTAGGAGTGACATCAACATAATATATCACGCTGGTCAGACTGGTTGGTATATTTTATTTCGAGTTTGCCTTCCCTTCCATATATATTCTACGCCTATATCCCTTAATCGTCTTTTACGACACCTATGGGCAAGATAGGGAGTGGTGAATTGTATTCCTACTCTGTCACCACACGGCCCATACATAACCAACCAGACTAATCCCGAATCGCGTAAACGAATATACGTCATTGAAGCATTGTCTTTTCTTCGATCACGCAAAGAGCTTTTTGTGTGTAGTGACGTCATATGTAGGTATATGATTTTAAACATTCACATCCTCCATCGAATGCCATTGAGTCACAAATAAAATCGATCGTTTAATTTGCTCTAGAAATCTAGATGAAAACCAGTTGCGGTCTATTTTAAAAAACGCATCGTGCCATTCATTTTGAATTTAGCTAACAGTTACGAACTAGATTTTTTAATCTGTATGGCAAGATGGAACACTTAAACGTTTGTAGAGAATGGAAGCCTAAGAGAATGCTACCAGCCACTAAAGCAAAGGAATAGATTTAAATGACGTGGAGGGACAATACGGCGGAATATAGTGTCCCAGTTTGGCTTTTTATTGTTCCTGTTTAGGTGAGCTGTGACCACTCTAAATAAGTAAAGGTGAGGGTCGTTCCCCATTTCC
The DNA here is from genome assembly GCA_905163515.2 of Lymantria monacha. NCBI lineage: Eukaryota > Metazoa > Arthropoda > Insecta > Lepidoptera > Erebidae > Lymantria > Lymantria monacha. The sequence goes on along the minus strand of LR991094.1, from coordinate 1,691,575 downwards.
CTTGTGCTACTGTAGATAGTTCTTAAAACTTCACAAGAAGATCTGAGCACTAGATCGTTGTCTTGCTGGAACTGGAACGTATCCCATATTCGTCTGGTTAATCGGATCGTAGATTAGTCTGTCATCCGTAAAGAGGCCCGAACGCGTGAAGTAGACGTCCCGGCAACATTATTGTTTGTCTCGGGTGTGTCCAGACAATAGTTTACCACAGAAAAATCGTATAGTTCTATATTTGTCTCGGTAGTTTTTACTTTTAACCTTTACTTTATTTAACCTTGTATAAATATAATTATGGCTTGTGGCAAAAATAAAGAATGCTATTTATTCATATCATTAATATTTCAGGTGGTCATAATGTGTGTGTCAGTTACGCTAAATTGAAGCCACTTCCAACCAGATAACCTACTAAATCAATGCCTACATCCATCTGTTCTTAGGTTGTACTGTCTAGATTTATCTACATTTTTCAAGAAGTCAGTCAGTATACAACACACTATTGAATTTTAACGGTAGTTGCATGATCTCTTCAATGTTATAAATTTTCATTTTCTTGCACAGGAGTTATCAGCTCGTATATATCTCACTGACGGACACGTCTCCCTCCCGCAAACGGAAGAGAATTTACCCTGTAGCCAGACGGGGTGTTATAGGTACTTTACGAGTTTTAATTTATCGTTTTTTTTATCTAATTCCATCTCTTAATGTTATCTTACGATAAAATGCAAAAGCAGAGATAAAGTTTATTCGTAATCACCCAACACAGACGCCACTGAAAGATTGCTATCACAGTTTGCCTAATGCGTTGCAGCGTCAGTGCAGCGGCAATATCAAATTAACAGACATTTACTTTGTACACTGTTACCCAATTGTTAAGGAAATAATTATAGCTAGTATCGCATCCGCTTATCCAATTCCACTATTGGGCGTAGGCCTCCACAAGCTCCGCGAGAGAGCCTCCGGAGAATAATGTTAGAATCGCCATGACAAATTGCGAAGCAGATTGAGGATTGCAATCGGCGATTTTCAAGAAGAGTACTGCTCTCCATTCTTCTGGTGATTCCTCATCCAGTTTTTAGTATTCTATGAAAACGGAACGGGTAGTGACGTATTGTATTCTTAAGTCATCACAAACATAAGAATTATACATATTATGCAAAGTTATGTTATGCAATGTGTCGTTATGCCACGAATTTGCTTTGGTAAATTGCCGTCACCAATCAAAACAAAAGGTATATTATACTGTCTAGATGGTATAGACTATTTGACAAACAATTTCAACACTGAATTCCAAACATGTATCAACAAACGGAAATTGAAATTCACTTTGCTGCTTTGTGACGTAAAGGGCAATCGCGTTACATAATAGGTTTTGTTTTAATACGAAAATGTTATGACCCGGTCAACTTATTTGGGAGTAATGCAAGTATTATGTCCATATTAGAAAGTGGTTTCGTCAGAGCAAAAATTATTAATGCATATGTGGTTTAGATTTCGCTTGACGTACTGTATCAGTGTAATTGATTTATTCGCTGTTTTTTTTCGAGTTACTACTGTTTTTAATGAGATCGCTATCCTCGATAATTGGGGGACAGAGAGAAAGAGTGATCTATCCATTTATTTAATTCTATGTACAATACTATTGTATAGAAAGTATTAGTTTAAAAACAAGAGTTTACATGGAAAGTTTGATATTCCTGCAGCCATTAATGAAATGGCGCGTCGGTCGTTGAAGGAGGCGTTCTATGCCTCGCCTTAAGGTAGGCAGAGAGGCTGTACCCGCGGAGCTGAATAGATCTATAAGCCTCAGTTGATACATAAAATCCGGTGGACTGTTTGTTTGTCTGCCACCGAAGGCGATTAAAAGAAATTGTATTAAAGGTGGTTAAAATCAGCCCGTAGTTATTTAATTTATTAACAATCAGATTACTTATTGTCGTGTACTTCTTGACTGCATAGATTGAATTTGATGCGAAAGCCATAACTTGCTACAATGAAAATATGAATTAATGAATGCCATGTGGGCATGCCACCGGAACTCGCTGCTTGTCATTGGTGGCCCTTAAGGCAGATGCAATCAATGACTTGCAATTTTGGTATTAATTTAAAAAAAAAAACTTATGTAATGAACTACTATGTAGTAAGTGAAATAAGAATATAACTGTCACATCCTTTCTTTATCCCAGGGATATATTAAAAATCCATTAAAATATGTAAACGGATTACATTACTGCAAGGGGGAAGATACTCAAAATATATCCCTTGACAACTCGTCTGCGTAACCTTTTTCAACAGTGCAATGTATATAAGAAAAAAAAATAACAAAAACCTGCTATGTATCAATGAAATTTCTGAATAATATCTGGCTGTGTAAGATATGGCGTGTAATCATTACGATTAGTCATTGAACGATTGATAAACTACATGTACCTACTAGAGTCGTGGAAAATTCAGTCAGAATTTATGAACCGTTTAGTTATCTGGACAAACGTCCAGTATTAAACAATATAGGTAATAAATTCTAGTAGATGAAACTGATTTGTAATGATTCAAACACTTTTTAGCTCTTCTCACTTTTCATCGAGACTGGCGCGTATGACCGACTTGTGCAAAATGATGTCTAGGTCGGTAGACGATCGAAAGTGCCTGTAACAAAGTGCTTTTCAACTTGCAGTTCGTTGGCCCTCACATCGCGCGAATTGCGCAGACACAGACGATTTATCCATCAGCAATGGCGCTTATCAATCAATCAATCTATTGCGATAATTGACAAACGATGGCCACTAATTAATGTGAGAACGTTCAGAGACCTCTTCTCTCATCATTCACAGAAAATGTAGGTCTTTGTGAATCATGGCTTGCCATAATGTAAATTCTAATCAATTTATCTATGTTCATTAGAATAAAATTGGGCATTTTTAAATTCATTACTTTCTGGTATCGTTTTCTAAAATTTTCCTTAAGGACATTAAGTTTATCCTGCTTTAAATCATCGCAAAGTACGAGACTAGAAATCTAAAAGCATTTGTAGCAAATATGTATAGGCATTATTTTGGTAAGGTTATACTCGGATCGATCGACCAAATTCCTTCCTAAGTTTGGTATTATGAAAATTGTATGTTTTTAGAGTTTTCCTTCTGTTGTAGTCAATCAATTGTATTTTTAATTTGTTAACACACTATGAAGCGTTTGTTTTTGTCTAATTATTAATTTTAGATCATATAATTTGTCAGTATAAATAAAAGCTACATTTTTCTCGTCATAAATTTGAATTTTATCGTCGCGATTATTATTATCGTTAAAAACTAGAATGCGTCGGAAATTCTTTAATTTGATTTATTTGGCACGTTGCCAATTGCCATGTTTTTCAAAAGTACATTGAATCTATTACACTCTTGGTGCTTTTGATATGAAATTAATGTAAATAAACTACTCACAGCTAAACCACAAAATTATGTTCTTGTTGCATATGTTTATTTTAGTAAATATATTTCGATTTAAGCTAAAATTTATACAAAGTTTTTCATCCATCTATTAACCTAATAACGTTTACTATCGAATATTACACACCTTCCTACAAGGGGGTGATAATACCATAATCCCCATGTTTGTGGGCTGGCAATCGCATTTAGTCTTATGACTTTCCTACCAGTGCACGCCTGATTTTACCCTTAGCTAAGTTTTACTACTCCCACAAGAAAAGTCAGCATTATATAATTCTTAATCGTGACGGATTAAGAATTATGTATCAGCTAAAAGTACGTGATTTTATTTGAAGGTCGAACTTGATCGAACCGTGTAAACGACCTTTAAACCCTTTTTTGACCTGTAAACGTTGAGAGTTAATTTCTAAAAATGTTTTCTTTTCGATATTTTTTGGCTTTATGTAAAATTTCCCACTTAACTTCCTCGGTAGCCTTTTGCTTTCGCTATTTTTGGGTATCCTGTTTTTTTTTTGCAATATGAAAAGGATTTACATCAAAAAGAGATTCGTTCGGCTCACTTTCGGCAACTTTGCTTCGTTTTATATTGTTTGCTGGCATTATCATTTATCCCATTTCTAGTTTGACGATTGTGAGTTTATTTTTCGATTTCACTAGATCTATTAACAGCAAGTAGATATAGTATATTCTTTGATGCGATTAAACTGCCTTCCGGCTGCCTTTTAACGAAATTTCTTGTACAAAATTGAGTCTCGTAATAAATTTAAGCCAACAATGACTGAGTTGTCTATAATCCTTTAGTACTTACCATATCATTAGATCCATTTATCATCTTCGTCATCTCAGCTCCTGTATGTCCCACTGTTGGGCTCGAGCCTACTCCATAATGGGAGAGAGATTTTCTTATGCCACGCTGGTCAGATATGTTGCTATAGGGTTTTGTTTCGAGATCTCTTTCTCTTCCACGGGTAAGATAGGGGATGGTGAATTGTGAATTGAATTGTATTATATTGTATGGGAGTTATTAATTGTAAGATCCATTAATAAGTATCTAAAATTAAACTAGATCTTATATTTTGTTTGAACTGCAATAATTTATTTAACAATTTTGAAATGCAATTTAATATGTATTGTTTTCAAACAAATATCTTTTTACGCAGTATTATTACGAAGTTGTATAGCATAAATGCAATTTTTTTTAAATCCATTAAAGTGGTCGTGGAGGCTGGTCTAGTCTATAATCGATATATTCGCAGAGCGCATGCGTACCGCCCTCATCCCACGCCCCGAGCTAAAGCCCCGGGCCTAGCTGCGTCCTGAAGCCTTCTACCGAGGCCTATTTGTACGATGATAAATGACGAATATTGTTGAAATAACCATTCGGTTGAATTACGGTGCAGGGTTGATTAAAGCATCGTATATGCTTTGGGGCCGAAGACTCGAACAGATTTGTGTAGGTTGAAAATATATCTGATAATACATACAAGTGTTTTAGGAGCAAAATGATACTTTAAGTTGAAATGTTAATGACGTATAACTGATTACTGAAATCTTTCGTCATGCTAGGCTATTTATAAAAACTTTTTTTGCGATTTTAAATGATAACCACGCGTGGGTGTCTTGAAGCCACATGTGTAGGAAATCCGTCCCAAGCGTCGTTCTTCTCCTGCTTTTATCCCAATTACTTGGGATTGATGCAATATATAATACTTCTCTGCCATCGTTTTATCAACGGCCGCCTGCCTGACGTGCTTGGGAATGTAATTGTTGACCAAATGGCATCAGCTGTAGTTGGCCTATATTAAGCTCTTAGTCGTCTTTTACGGTATCCACAAGCCAGTAGGGGTTGCTAGTATTCGTAGCCGTTATCTCATAGCCATCTTTCCAACCTTCTTACCAAATAAATCATACGTCTCACCCACATTGGTCTAATTGGTGAGCCAATTTGAAACGAATTTCCTATTATAGATGTGTGGTAATCATTTTTCGCTTGCAAATAAGTTTTTATACATGTAACCGATTATATTAAAGGCACTGGTCATATGACTTTGCAAATAAGTCCGCGGCATTATCTTATAAGTTTAATCTTTTATTGAAACAGTCTTGAAATGTTCAAGTAATGGCCTATTATCAGCATTATTATTTTTAAAATGAAAACGTTTGACTTAACATATTTATTTAAAAATTTCTGAAGCGTAGGTAGTATTGAAATCGGTCAAAAATGATTAAGATCTGACATACATATAGCTTTGAACAAAGGGATCACTACTAATTTTGATAAGTTCAGGAAAATATATAATATTATACATTATTTTTTGATCACTGCCGTCCCCGATACGTTGTTGTTTTATGTTCTGTTTAAGTTATTCTCTTGCTCTGTTAGTACAATATAAAATTGTAATTATTAATTGACATTAAAATGCTTTTCTACAAATCATTCATGAACTAAAAATATTCCATATTTTTTGCACGTCGACGTCACTAAACATACCTTATATGCTACTTTAGTTAATGTTAGTTCTAAAGTTGTAACCTTGACTATGTCACCTTCATTCAGACTGCTTTACATAATATGCCGCATTTACTGACCGCACTTACTGCAGTAGCGTCAATTTTATATTACGTGCTTATACTATAGATAAAATGCTTATTGATCTTGCCTTTAATTTATATTTTACCGATTATAAATAATGTTATTTGCCTATATTTGTATTTATTTGTTATTTTTTATAAATCAACTAAGGGTCTCAGCAGGAGATTGGGCAGCAGCTCTATCCTGGCAAACGTATAACAGCTAACTGCAATCGTAGACCCGCCTCCCAAGCGTGGCGATTGTGGCACTGGCCCCTCGTTTATAGGGGAGGTCTACGTCCAACAGTGGACGTTGAAAGGCTAAATGATGATAGTATATAAGGAATAACTACAGCTGGTGTAGTGGTTAATATACCGACCTACCGTGCCAGTTTCGTGACTGCGATTTTTACGCAAGACAATACTTTATGCAATCCACAAATTGTTATTCTAAGTCTGCGTGTACTTTGACCTTAGATTGATTTTACTACATTCCTCACAATAGAAGGATGATTTCCTTAATACCGGATATTATCTGTTGTAGAAAAAAAAAATAGTGTAAATAGAGGTAGAAGAAGACTACTTAAAAATACAACTCACTCGTGCTAAGCAGTTCTTTTTTAAAAAACATTTGTAAATGTCGAAGTCCAGCATTAAAAATAGGCATCTCCAAGGGACTTAATATTATAATCGCCACGCTTGGCAGCGATCGCACTTGGTGTTATAAGTTACCCCATTCTCTTGGTTATTTCTCAGCAAAAAACTGCTGCATACATTGTTTTCTTAGCCCGCCTTTTCTACGTGATTATTGATTGGGTTTGTTAATGAATATTCAGGTATATGTATCAATAATTAATTTGTCATTATACGAGGGTAGTTTCCAGCCTATATGATTGAAGTGTTGGCTTGCACTGCCAACTATGCCGTAATGAGTCAGCACTATTCTGGTTAATGTGTGATACGGTCCATATGCATTGTATACGTGAACTCGAATTGTGACTGTTCAAATAGGTATTCTAGATATGCAGAGTTTATAAACAGACGTTATGATCGTCAACTTGGAAAGTACACGTCGTTGAAAACAGAGAAATTTTATCTGTAGTAAAAGTTTATTTGTATTGTCATAATATTTTCATGTTTGAGCAACTATACATTTTATCACCTTTTCCTATCCCGTGGGTGATCGTAAAAGACGATTAAGCGACACAGGCAGATGACATCACTGGAAGAGAAGTAAAGCTCGAAATAAGATAGTATAAATAGTGTTATAGACAGTAAAATTCTCCTAATGTGGAGAACACTCAAGTCCAGCAGTGTAGTTGTATACGAGCTGAAATGATGACCTTAAAAACTACCGCGAATGCAATAAATAAATTATAAATCCTGGATGGATTCAATAAATTATAAATCCTAGACGGATCAGCGGTGTTCTTATAGTATAACTAAATGATCATCGTAACTGTCTCTTAAATAAAGTATGACATTGTTATAACTGCCGAAATGGTACTCGTAGTATTAATTAAATATGTGTACCACACTCGTTGACAATTGTATTATTATCATTGCCAAATGTCGGCACTCCCTACTTGCTCAAAGCTGTCGTGAATCCGTGATAATCGGTTAAGGGTCTCACTAGCAGTGAGACCAGATCGTCAACCTTCTCTGCCAGGTTTAGCGATTACGGCACTATTCTTACGTCCAACATTGGATAGTGAAATGATGATCACACACGTTATATTACTCTTGTATTTATATTTTATCTCTACGCTGTACCATTTGATTGACAAAAATAGATTTCTACGCTATCTGGACAGTTCATACTGAAATTGATTGCTTAGAACCAAAATGTACTCCGGAGGACTTGCTAAGAAATTCTGTGAGTCTCTTTCCGATGTTAGATATGGGATATACATTATTTGCGAGGGATATTGGAATTCACAGCATACAAAGTTGACACACTTTTAAGGTTTTTTTTACATTTATTTACGTTGGTGGTAGACGAGCAAGCAGTCCACCTGATCGTAATTAGTTGCTGCCGCACACGGACTTCTGTTATACCAGAGACACTGCTAGATATTTACAACAGCAGCTACTAGACATGTACTAGTTCCTGTACGAAACGGATTAATTTGTGACTAGCCAGAAAGAATATCGTCATCAGCCAGTAGAGAAAACTTCTATATGAGAATATAGTGCATATTAAGCCTTTCATTAAACGATGTATGTTATACATAGTCCTCCTTTTGGCCGTGAGCGTATGGGTATCATTAAATTTAGATTAGTGATGCAATTCCAGCCAGCATTAGCTATCGCTGGCCGAAGTAGTGGAATTGTTTCTCGGAACTATGTTGTTAAGTGATAAATTATTTAAAACAAAGGTGATTTGACAAGTTGGTTGCTTTCGTATTTTTCTAAAAGGAAAACAACGCCTACGTCCGTATGTACAAGTACTTCAGTCCAGCAATGATTAATATTGCAAATCGAAACTTGCAAAGAGGCAATCGGTTCATTTCGGCTTCGTAGAGCGTGGTCTCTGTCGCAATCTACCTGTTGTTAATCATTCTACGAGTGTCAGAGAAGCCTGTGTCCTGTGATTTACATTATTGTCTTTCAAAATCCATCTATCCAAAAATATTTACACATTGTTGCGATTTAATACTCGTTACATTTTAGTTACAATTTTATAAACCGATGACATGACGCAAAGATACAATTACATTACTGAGGTTTAGTTCGTTCCAACAAATTGCCAATATGTGTGAGCAATTATTGTTCACTTGCTCAAGTTTTTATAATGCGTCTGGTACGACGGTGGAGTAGTCGAGGGTGTTAGCCGGATATTGCTATCAATGTATAGTTAGTTTGTATAAACTGCCGGATGTTTCCACCGCGTACCTATCTATGCACACACACACACACATACCTTGTGGACGGTATCGACTTTACGTTGAATGTAATCTGATTTCGCACCCTTTGTGATGCATGGATTGTATGCGCTCGTCAATCTCGAATGGCAATTTTAAATCTGTCGCGCGTGCTATCACGAAACGTTTCAATGATTCTAATCACATGCTTCGTAAAATTCATTCATTTTATATTGTACTAGATTTTGCCAGCTACTTCGTATAGTAATCATGTACGTCGTCCATGTTAGATATGGTTTCCATTATTTTTGTGATGGGGTGAAAATATCAAAGCAAAATTCATTCCCTATTTTACAATCTTAGGGAGGAATATATACTCCCAAGTTTTAGTATACGAATTTCTTCTTTACGAAAGTAAGACGCTGCTTTTTTGGCATTTATTAATTCAATAATAAATCAATAAATGTATCTCTTCTTCTCCACCATTAGAGGATGAAAATTAACAAATCCTGAAACACGTGCTTGTACATTTAGAGATTTTGTACTCTGCGAAATAGATTGCCGATTTTTTTATGGCGTGGTTTTGGTGAATTTGCCCTATGCAAAAGGTAGCCATAGCACTACATAGATAACGTAGTTCTATATGTCGCCTGTTTTATTCAATAATACTGGTTGATGGTGTGTTCAGGGTAATGTATCTCATTACCCCTTATATTGCCTTGTTGGAGACGTAAAATTTAAAAAGCAGTTAAAGTGCCACCAGGACATCTGGCATACAGTTCCTAACTGTTCTGGCAAAATTTAACACCGACCCGAGACAAGTGTGGCGATTATAACAATATCACCCCTTGTGGGGCGGGGCGCCTTATGTCCAACATAGCTACTAGTTTGACTAGCGTGGTCAATTTTGCTACTATTATTTAGAATAATACGTGTTACGTTACGTGTGATAGAGTAGGAATTCAATGCATCGCCTATTCTTCCCCATTTTTTTTTGGGGTGGGCTATGGGATGCGTCTCGCCCCGCCAAAACGGTCCGTGGTGACGGAAGAGGCGGCGCGTGACCTCATAGACCTACCTTGCAAACTCCTCTCTTCACCGTGCGAGCGGGCCACCGGTACCCGATCTTTTTCTTCGGTGGCCCGCCCGGCGGTTTACCCTTGCGGGTTCCTCTCGAGTTGACGCCCCGACAGCTTTCGCCGTTGGGGCGTCGTCCTCACGCGTTGGCCTCACGTCGGGTGACCAGACTATTCTCCGGTCCGATGCCTATTCTTCCGCTAAGAGACCACAAAGAAAAGGATATATAAAGGATTTAATAAACTTATAACATCTATGCAACAGAAGTAAAATCTAAAATTAAAACCTATGCGAACTTGTTTAACACTAGCATTTTATAGTAGGTCAAATTTATTACGATTATGAAAGAGGCTCAAGCGCTTCACAGGGACGATCGTCTGGAGCTGAGATAATGAAAAAATGTACCATGTTCGTGTTCAATACTGGTAAATATTTAGGGTACATATGTATATGACCTCATTTCTTCTTTAGAAGATTTATTATATTCAATTTTATCTCATCTTCATTGAGGTTTTCGACGTCCAATTAGATGTAGGCTTCACCCACAAACAATGGGATAGTGCCGTAATCGCCACAACTGGCCAGCGGATTGGGAGCTGGTAAGGTGTTATACGTTTTTCTTTTCCAGCAGGCACTTACTGCCCACTCTTGGTTTGAGACCCCTTAATCAATTTTCACGACTCCCACTCGCAAAGTAAATGCCATCATCTGTATTCTTATTCCATCGCCATATGGAGGATTTTTATTTGTACTAATTTCAAAACATACGATACTTCCGCCGTCTATAGTTGCACAATGCGTTGAGTTAGCTACATATCATCGCTTGGTAGATACAAGTGTTATGTTTGTACTGCACTGAAGTGTCGGGTTTCGTCCTCGTGTGTAGATCAAATTGCATTGGGTCGATACGATCGGCATTCAATATATTAACTTGCGCTTTCAATACTTATAATATAAATATATTATTTGCGCCGTCGGCTACGCTTGCGTGAGTTACTCTTATTAAATTATTAAACGTAAATAATGTAATTTAAATTGCATACGAATTTGTCATTTCAACAGTTGTTATGACGAGGCAGTTTGCGCTTTAACATGTAGGTAAATCAACTTTCTAACTCGACTGCATGGCGACTGGACGGATTTTGTCACCTTTGACTCTGATAAAAAATGCTGTAACTGAATACTGTAAAACTACACAATTTTATTAAAATCTGACTGCAGTGACTTCCTAAGTTGTATTGTGGGTGGTTTCATTATAATATTTGAGGAGTTTTGAAAGGAAACGTGTAAAATGTACCATACATACAGGGTGTCCCAAAATTCAACGATAAGCTGGCACCAGCAGGTGGACCTACATATGACTACTCGAGAACAGAAAAGAAAAAAATTCTACCTTGATTTTTTTTTTCATTACGACAAAAAAACCAAAATCTTTAAAAATTGACATCCTTTATTATATTATTAAGTGCTATTGCTACAGTTTTACAAGTAATTCTGTGTTTTTTTTTGTATTGGCAAGGTAAGTAGCACTACTATCGATCACAGCCATTAAAAATTCCAGAATATCTATAGTTTTTACACAAAAATCAATCAAAACTATGTTTTTTTCATAAATTATGTAAGATTTTGACTTTCAGCTCACTTTCACTCATCATAGTGAAAAAAAAAAGTATGGACACTACTGTGGCAAATAGTATTAAAAATTGGCGCAACTAACTACAATTCTAAAATGGTATAACATTCAAGGCAAACTAGCTACAAAAATATACTTAGGTGTACTATTTCAAAATAACAACCATATTTCGAAAATTGTTAGTGTTGATAGTAATCACTTTTACTAAGTAGCCAAAATGTTTTTGTAGCAAGTTCCCAGAATTTGAATGAGACATGTGCGTAGTCCGTAGATCCACAGTCTGAATTATTTTATGGCGAAGCTCGTCCAAGTTTGCAATCGGTTTTGTGTAGACTCTGTCCTTTAGACAACCCCAATAGAAAAAGTCCAGGGGATTTAGATCGGGTGAACGGGGTGGCCACAAGATAGGACCAAGTCGCCCGATCCAACGCCCTGGGTACTCTTGGTCTAAGTACTCTCGCACAGGACGGGTATAGTGAGCTGGGCAACCATCGTTTTGAAACCACATGGTTTGCAAATCACTTAAGGGCACATCTTCTAATAATCCTGGCAACTCATTTTGTAAGAAGTTTAAATAACTATTGCCATCTATGTTTCCTTGTAACTCAAAGGGCCCTATCACTTTGCCATTTATTATGCCAGTCCATAGGTTAACCTTAAATTGGTATTGGGATTGTCTTCTCTCACCAGGTGCAGATTTTCATTGTTCCAGCTATGAAGATTGTGAAGATTTAAATATCCATCTTTCTTGCAGGTTGTTTCATCACGACGACGTGACATTTTAAAATTCTATGTGCAGCACTTTTTGGGATTCCCGTTGCTGCTTGTACAGCACGTACAGAGGTAGTTGAATCGTTTTCTATTTCAGTGAGAACTTCTTCATCGTGTTCCGATCTAGGTTTTCCAGCGTTTCGCCTGTCAGATGGTATACGATCCTCCGAAAAAGCTTGATACACGTTAATAAATACGCGATAATCCGGATACCTTTGAAGATTAGGGTACCTTGCTCGATATAATCTGCTAGCAGCGTTGGCACTGCATCGGCATTCTCCTTAAATTAGGTGCATATTAGCGTATTCTAACGCTGTGTATGGTAGCGGCATGATGAATGCTAAACACTTGAAAATAAGGCAAAACTTCTTTAAAAAAAACACAAAATCACAGTCTAAAATAATGCCAAGTCAGGTCAATTTCCAGGTCACTTAATTCAATCCAAAAGTCGTCAGTACCAGAGCCACTTTAATTAAAACAGAACGGTGTGCAGTAAACAAAAAAGTAGAGCATACTGACTTGCTGTGCTGCTGAGGACATTAATTACTTCTCCACCTGCATTAATGTTACTAAACAATTAGCATCTATCTATCTCCCTCTAACGTATAATCTCTCTATCTCTGTCTAACTTATTTTATCTTATGGACTACGCACATGACTCATTAAAATTCTGAGAACTTGCTACAAAAACATTTTGGCTACATAGTAAAAGTGATTACTATCAACACTAACAATTTTCGAAATATGGTTGTTATTTTGAAATAGTACACCTAAGTATATTTTTGTGGCTAGTTTGTCTAGAATGTTATATTAGAATTGTAGTTAGATGTCATTTTAGAATTGTAGTTAGATGCGCCAATTTTTAATACTATTTGCCACAGTAGTATCCATACTTTTTTTTTTCACTATGATGAGTGAAAGTGAGCTGAAAGTCAAAATCTTACATAATTTATGAAAAAAACATAGTTTTGATTGATTTTTGTGTAAAAACTATAGATATTCTGGAATTTTTAATGGTTGTGATCGATAGTAGTGCTACTTACCTTGCCAATACAAAAAAAATCACAGAATTACTTGTAAAACTGTAGCAATAGCACTTAATGATATAATAAAGGATGTCCATTTTTAAAGATTTTGGTTTTTTTGTCGTAATGAAAAGAAAAATCAAGGTAGATTTTTTTTCTTTTCTGTTCTCGAGTAGTCATATGTAGGTCCACCTGCTGGTGCCAGCTTATCGTTGAATTTTGGGACACCCTGTATACAGAGTTACATATTGCATTGGTTATATTTACACGAGACTTTCCGGCGCGCGGACAGCGCCGCCCGTAACTGGAGCCGCCTGCATAAAACGACACCGTGTATGTCCTTATAATGTAGGCACGAACTAGTGACGTTTATTGTTCGTTCATTGTCACCACACCGATTTAACAACTCAGTGTCAACAATTATATCACAATGTTGGATCGCTGGCATTCGATATGCTGATGGAGGAATGACTGCCTTAATTTGGAATTCTCGACAGTACCTATATTTGTCGCACCTACTCATTTTTTTCACTCACTCTCTTTCCATATTTTAATTCAATTTCTTTGAACTCTCTCTTTGAAATACTTACATGTACCTTGCCTATGCTGTATATGTGGGGATTGACCTCTCGATCACCAGCTTTCTTCTCAATGATGTTAATTTTGTCTACTATGTTATATGCTTTGGTCAAATGATTGAGCATGTGTTATCCTATTGCAGCTGTAGAGAGAATATAACCACTTAATACGTCACCAACATGTAAATGCATCTTGGCTATCTCTTACACTCCACTGTTGGGTTCGATATTCCTCTACATAAGGAGGAAATTGACTTACAGGCTGGTCAAGATGGGTTGGTATGTGGTTTCTTTAGGAGTTCTCTTTATTATCTACCTATCCTTTTGTTAGTTTTTTACGAAACCATCTAAAAAGTAACTGGTGAATTGTTTTATTAAGTCCGTCATCTCACGGAAATGTAATGTAAATATACTGTAACATAAATAAAGAAAATTCAATAATAAACCGCTTATCATTGGCAATAAAGTGAGACCATATACGAATGCCATTAAAACACACACCGCAACCAAAAACGCCGCATCGTATCCGTATATTATTACAGTGGACCCATGTATTTTGATATTATGAACAATACATTGCTCTCTATTTGTGTATTGAAGAATAGCGTATTGTTAGTACACCATCGATGTACTATGTGCCATAAACTGAATTTAAAACATAATCATTGGCGTGATCGACCTAGGGTTGTCAACAGTCGTCTATTTAATTTTTAAATTAATATATGTACAAACATGATAGTTTTCTTATCACTCGAGCTCATTACACACTCACATTATCTCAATTAAATCGTTCGACTTTCTAACCATTATCGAAACTCATACGTACCTCTAGTCTAGTCTACGTATCGACGTAGACTTGAGCCTGCTCTGCAATTGGAAGGTAATTGACTTACTGGCCTGTCATATGACTTTGTGTAGCTTTTTATTTAAAGTCTTGCACTAATGTTATCTGCTTGTGACCTTTAATCGTTTTTTATGATCACTCATGCGAAAGAGATGGGTATTGACACATTGTAATCTTAATCTGTCACCATATTAACATTCTAGTCTAAATAGTAGTTTAATTAATTACACTGGAAAACAGCATGCCTGTTGCATAAGATTTTTTACATGAATCTGAATAGTTTCTCCACACTGATTTCAAAAATATATGCCGTTTTTATGTAGCAGCTCTAGTTTTGGAGTTACGAAGTGACAGGGTTTTTCATTGAAAATGCACATAGTTTAAGTTTTAAAAAAATATTAAATATGTTTATTCTGAATCAAATTTCCTTTCTTTGGATTTTCTACAGTGAGATGTATTATGAGTACTATTTTGAATACTCTAACAATAATCAGCCATCATATGTTCATTCCAGTACCCCTTATACCTCTCCTCCATAGTGCGAATAACTTGGTGAAAGCGCTCTCCTTGTTCCTCGCTTAGGTCACCGAGATTTTCAGGAAAACAGTCTAGATGGCTGTGAAGGTAGTGAAGCTTAATAGTCATGTTGCATCCAAGCCGCTGGAAGTGTATCAGCAACTGTTCAACGTACTGAATGTAGCCGTCAAACTTCCTATTGCCCAAAAAAATTCTTACTAGCCAAACAAACTCTTCCCATGCACATTTCTCGACAGCTGTCATATGGTTGATGAAATTTTTATCATCTATCAACTTCCTGATTTGTGGGCCATCGAAAATACATCGGTGGATATTCTTCTTTAACCTTTGTAGAATGAGCAATAGGTAAGGAACCAAGTTTGTTACCATTATGTAAAAGTACACATTTCAAACTTCGTTTTGACGAATCACTGAACAATCGCCACTGATTTGGATTATACTCTTTTAATCCCATTGCAGTCATTAGGCCCGGAATATCAGTACAAAACACAAAATTATCTTTTTGAATAAAGAAAGGAAGTAAATCCTTTTCCCTGTTACGGTAGTATGATATCTTCGTTTCTCTGGTCAACAATTTCTTTTCTTTCAATTGGGAAGCTAAAATTTCTGATGCCCTTTTAGACAGTCCAAGGACCCTGATCAAGTCATTCAGATCATCTTCAATAAGTGGTCGGGGACTACCGTAGCACTCAAAATCACTGTCGCTACCACTGTCGTCGTTTTTGGTTTGTCCGCTGCACTGGACTAGATTTTCCGAAGATCTACATGGCTGCTGTGGTGTTGATGGGTCACTAATACTCAATACTGGTCTTATGGCAGATTTTAAGTTTGTATATATCCATTTAGAGCAATTTTTATGGTTTATTCCTATGATTTTCGTTACACAGAAATAACAGTCGTCATGATGGTTGGATGGTTCACGCCAAATCATAGGAGCTTTGTACTTAAAAGTGGGTCTTTTCTGTTTGCCCACAGTCACAAAGATTCAACACAACTTTTACATACCAAACTTGGTATCCAAGGTTTAGTATTTCACGGCAACGGAAACCCAAAGTAGTCGAAGTATGCCTTTTTCACAAAGTCCGACACATTTAAACGAAATTTTTGGAACATATATTCTCCACAAATAACACAAAAACAATCAGGATTATTTAAACACGTCCTTCTTGAGGAAGACATAATGAAATTTTTAAAGGAACTAGTTAAGTTACACCGCTATTGATAGAAACTATCGACTACTTATGTAAATTCAAGACGGTACCTGTATCTCACTAACTAGAGCTGCTACAAAAAATCTGAGGGTAGATTTGAAATCAGCGCACGCAAATTGGTAAACACAACAAACAGTAGAAAAACTTCATGCAACAAAAAAAAAGTTTGATTTTGTTTTCCTGTGTTATTAATTGACATTTTAATTTATCTTTTCCATTTAGCCATCCAATTTACTGTAGCTGTAATAATATACTTTCAGTTTTTGGGTACGCCTTCAATTAAAGGAATTGCGCATAGTGCCACGCTTATCAGGCGGGTTGGCATATAGCTGAAAGTACCATGACATCGCCTTTACGTGGCTAACCTCACTGCAGGTGTCGGATTAATACTGAATCTAACAATCTGGTGCCTCTATACCTAGGATCGTATTGCCTCTTACCATTAGAAGGAATGTTATCAATCGATACTTTTTGTAGATATAATACGTTCACCACTCGTTCTCGTTCGTGTGGTGATTTTATGATGGCAGCCTTTTTTTGGTAGGCTATGGTCTGGACACTCTTCGCCCGTTCCACCCGGGTCGACAAAACAGCGTCGCGCGATCCCATAACCCAAAGTAATACTTCTCCATCGCCATTCGACTGGTCACTAATACAGATGATTTGACCTCGGTGTCATGTAGGCAACCCTAAGCGTACAATTTTCCATTTCAAGGACATGAGTCTAGTGTAATTTGCGCGAGTGCTTGTTTAGAATTCTCGACATGTAACGTGAAACTGTATAAGCTTTAATACAAGAAAATACAATATAAGAAAAATTTACTACTGAAATATTAACTTTGAAAGACTACCGAGTGGAATGGAGTATGGTGATTATGTGAGTGATATTTTAACTGGCTGGGTTCTGCGTGGGTTATATTTATCGATCAGACTGTCGACCTCTTTTTTGGGACAGGCTATGGTATAGTCACATCCAGCCCAAACTGTCCGCGCGGTGGAACAGGTGGCACGCGGTTCCATAACCTTCTGTACACGCCATCATCTACGCCATGTTGGCGGGTCACTGGTACCTGATGTTGACCATCGCTTGCGCGTTCTGCCCCGACAGCGAAAGTCCACGCGGTCGTCTCTACGCGGTGAATCTCACTACGGGTGGAGAACTAATACCTGGTCTAAGCACCCACGGCATCGGATACTGTCAAATAAGGCTTCCTAAAATGAGAAAATGACAAAAAAGGATTGG
Organism: Lymantria monacha; assembly: GCA_905163515.2. Taxonomy (NCBI): domain Eukaryota; kingdom Metazoa; phylum Arthropoda; class Insecta; order Lepidoptera; family Erebidae; genus Lymantria; species Lymantria monacha. The sequence goes on along the minus strand of LR991094.1, from coordinate 1,673,781 downwards.
CAACTAAGTTCACAAAGTCAAAAGGCGTGGTGTGGATTACATGTAATATTTTGGGTTACTTTTACTCCTTAAAAAATTAAAACCTATTTGACTTAAACATTTGTAATTTCGTAAGTCTGTTAAGATCCCCTTAATTATCGAATCTTTATTTTCTTAATAAAAACTTACCGATCATGAGATTTCAACGTCCGAATATCGCTATTTTTATCACTACCTGACTCACTCATCAAAATGTTTAAATGTTTTACTTCCAGGTGACCTAGAAACTTGAAATGTGGTGTGTGTCGGTAATTGTGTCTATACGAAGGAAATAATTTGAAATGTATAAATAATTTAAATTTACTAGAATTTATTATTATTTTTGTAATATAGTTATATTTTCTCATCACGAGAGTGGGTAATTTGTCCAACTGTGACATGCCTCAGGCCGCTCTCCGAAATGTTTTTCTAATCATAAATAACTAAATGAATGATCATTCATGTAAGGGAGAAAATAGTAAATAAGCAATGTGCTTTAAAATTTCAATCGTTCAACAAAATATAGAACCCGGCAGACTTTGTCCTGCCCGGAGAAACAGCACCGTATTAAATATATTTTGTAATTTTGTCAATTGTACAGGAAATAAAAGTTGGTGAAGTACAGACACCAACGTCACCTTCCGATTACAATTGTGTTTTCAAACCATCCAGAAACCCATTGAATAATACTCATAAAAATCATACAAATCCATCCAGTCGTTTAGATGTTATATGACAAACACACGTACAGAAGAATTATATGTGTAATAGAAAAAGTAAGATTATATAATAGAAATTTAATATAAATGCGAATTGCCAATAATTGTCATATTTTTAAATTTTTCAACTTTATTAATCTCTTGTGGAAAAAATGCCGAACGAACGTCTGGTTAAGAAGATATACAATGCGAAAGTGGAAGGATGTAGGTACCGGGGGAGACCGAGACTCACCTACCTAGACCAGATTGGTCACGTACTGAAGGAAGGTGGAGTCAAGAGTCTCCGAAACCGGCGAGCGTGTATGAAGAGAATTATGAATGTTGAAGAAGCCAGTGAAGTATGCAAGGATAGAGTTCTCTGGCACTCTGTTCTCCCTGCCTACCCTGCAAGGGATATGGCGTGAAGATATGTATGTATTAATCTCTTGGTTAACCACTTCCTTATTTTACCCATACCTTCATTTCCACGCATATATTTGAATACTTTACTAGATCTTTGCCACTGATATCATCATCATCATTCTTCTGCTCTTATTCCATTTTCTTGGGGTCGACGCAATATGTACATGTACTCGTACACATTGCAAAAGTTAATGGCAATAGTTTTGTGACTGGTTGCCTGCTTGACGTCAACCCTCCTTGAGAATGCAATTGTTGATCAAACAGCATCAGGAGTTGGTCCAGGTCAATATAAATCTCTTAGTCGTCTATTTACTACATTCATTAGCAAAGTAAGGAATAGTGTTCGTAGTCTCTACCACACTGCACTTTGTACATGATATATTGAACTTAATTTGTACTGTAATTCAAAGATTAAATTTCGCGAGTAAATTTCGTTATTAGTTACCAACCTATTATAATTCGTAATAAAACCCACTAGACATAAAAATCCTATTGTATGCAGTGCTAACGTCACAGTTGTTTTTTTATAGTCTTATAGCTTTAATATCGACTGTGTCAACGTTAACGGTCTTATTGGATTTATTTGTACGCGCGTAATGTTTGATAAATTCGTTTAACTAAGTAAATTAATAGTTGTTTGTTAACTAACCAATGTGCGATATGACGAAAGATATTTGTATTTCTTTTACATCGCAAACATTTGAATATTAACCGTGTCCGTAGCTTTGTTAGATTACTTGTATATTTATCTTTATTACGAGAAACCATGGGTTCACTCACGAAGTATAGATAGACAAGCAGTCCGAACTTAATGTTAAACAAATAGTCTCAAAGGGGTAAGAATTATTGCCGGGAGAGCGCGCTACTTTTCAAGAAGTACTCGTTTAAATCCTTACACGGCCAGTTTTGTTGCTATTGACAGCTCTGAAATTTTATATTTAAATTAATTAAATTCAACATTCGCGACACGAAGTATAGATACTTCGTGATTCGCGAGCCAACGCGTGTTTACGTGTAATAATAATAATAGCATCGGTACGTCCTGAACTCAAGCACAGCTAGTGGCAGAAAAGAGAACTAAGATCTGGGTTTATATTTGTGTCCATGAATACTACGGAATAGCCTAGGTATACCGTTCAGACTCCTTGTATCTATACTTCATGGGTTCACTCTTTGATTTTTGTCTAAAATTTGTACATAAATTATTTAATTATAATTTTATTACGAATTTGTTATTACGACTGTTGTTGTGATAACAATAATTATGTGTTAGCATCGCATTTTTCCAGTTTGCTACCATGGTCACAGCCTGGCTTCTATGTTTCACTGGATATAGACTATTAGTTATATGAAATGTTTTTTTGAGTTCAATATGTTTGTTTGTTGACAGAGCCTACAGTACAGTGCGCGGAGATTAGTCGGTGTGTCGCGACAACGAGACCGGCCGGCAGCCGTCGAGCGTGCATGTGCATGACGCTTCACACAACTAGATATACATCACGCAGGTAACATACATATTACTTACATCTAGAATATAGACATGGAAATGATTGCTACTTTCATTTCATTTTTATTTGGTGAAATTATCTTTTTTTTCCACTGTGAATTCACGTGTGAAATTTAATATCCAATGATTTTTTTCGCAATGCTCTAATGTCACACTTTTGCTATTACAAATGCATAATGGTTTATGATTAATGGCTCTACAATACGAATTAGATCATTAGCTCTTTGGCGGGAACACACGGATTGCTTTTTTCATGTTCATTTTATAAATTGATGCTAATTTAAGTGTCATTTATTAATTTCAATTGCATTTTAATTAAAGAATAATTACAAAAATACAAATGAAACGAAGTCATGAATACGTATCTTCTAGATTGTCTCAAAAAGTCTATGAAATTTTTTTATAGAATGGCCTCCGTTTTAAGTATTATACTAAAACCGGACATCAGTGAGGACGATGACTGACTTACTTTACGTCCGATTATTTTTTTACTATAACGGTTAGATGATGATGACGATGACGAGTAACAGGTGTGTCGCATGAAAAATCATTTCATATGATATTTAAGGCGAGTAGCAAGTGTGACGTAAGAAAAATCTTGTCATATGATTTTTCACTTGCTACTTGTGAATTATGCCATGCTTAGGTACTAGAATATCATCATTAAAATCATTCAATTTTCCTCCTTGTTACGTTTTATAGAAGGTTCGACGTTTATGAGACGAGATAATAGAATGAATGAATGAAATCATTATTCAGCCTTACACCATCAATTGTTTGATGTTGCGAACGAATGTGGACCATCGCAGTGTTGTAATATTATACATGTATTCCAAAAGCAGAGAGCTGCTGTGCACTCTCCTGCTAAGACCATTAGTTTATTTTTACAACGCCTACGGCGAAGTAACGGGTGGCTACAAATGTATTTCTATGACGTCGCTACACGGGATTCACTACACCGTACTTATTATTATTTCCAAACAGTAATGGAAATACCTCGACGTGGTGACAAAGTAGGAATACAATTCATCACACCCTATTTTGCCTGTGTTTACCTTTTTTTTTTTGGTAGGCTATGGCCTGGTCAAACGTCGCCCGCACCGTCCGGGGCGACGGAAGGGGCGCGCGTGGCCCCATAACCCACCTTATTCCCTCCCCATCGCCATTGGGCCGGCCACTGGTACCACTTCCTTGCCTTCCGTGGCCAGCCCGGCGGGTTACCCTTTCGGGTACCACCCCCCGTCGACGCCCCAGCTAACTGCCGGAGCGTCGCCCTCACGCGCCTGTGTTTACCTTGAAAGACTAACTAGTGTCAATCTAATTTAAAGCCGTTAAATTGTATGCTTGTAAAGTTTAAGTTAAGTTTTTTTAATACCTGCAGTAAGGAAATAAGTCTTCAGCGGATTTACAAACATATATAATTAACGCCAACAAATTGCACCCAGATTCAAAAACAACAATTGGTGGATCGCACAAAGTATTATCATGAATGGGAATCGAACCCATGACATCAACACGCTAGGTCGATATGTTGACCACTTCGTAGTCTGTGCAGTCCCGTGTATTACAAGGATTACTTTACTTAGTGAAAAATATTAAAAAAAAGTAGAGCCCATGGCATTGGCAATAGCTCACCTGTCTGATCAGTCTTACAAAGAATCTCGTGCCCAAATGGGCAAGTTACGACTCCCTTTAACGTCGCAGTCTAGTTAATACAACGATATGCCTTCTTTTGGGGGGTTAAAAGTGTAAAAGCATAACACAAACGTTGTAACAAGTCAATCTTTGCGATTTAGGCTCTGTCGTCTGGTCACTTGTACTGATAGCCAGTAAAGTAATCCATTTAGACCTCATAAGGATAAAGAAAGTCGTTCAACGCTCAATATATGCTATGCTGCGGGACAGTACGATAGAATTACGAAAATCTGAAATGTTAGCACGCTAAAGTAGGTATGGGTAATCGCAACCGTTTAGAGGAATTTTTGGTGGGCTTACTGTCGTCCTCTGAAGATGTCGTCAGACCACACTGATGATAACATTATCCACCTTGCACGGAGCCGCTGCATGCACGCAGCAAAAGATTTATTCTAGATGATATAAATTATGAATTATTATATTATGAAGTATTTTTATTTTATGTAACTTTACGAGATAAAGTTTGATAATCAAGCGAAATATCAAATTTTAAATACAAATTCAAGTTAATAATAAAACTAAAGTTTCAAGTATAACATTATCCACAATTTTTAAAAGCCGTAATTAAAAGTAACTTTATTTGGAGTTATTGTTAAAGTTGTCTAATTTTCTCTTGTGTTGTTGGGATTCAGAAGTTTAATTTGTTTGGATTGGATACGCTTAACGCAATTTGTCTATTTTGGCTATTGTGAAATCTTTATTGCCAAACTGAATTTTAAAAGGATTATTCAATGAAATTTGCTTGCTTTATGCTATATCACATTATTCAGACGAGTTGGTGTAGTGACTTTATTACGATTTTTTCATGTAGTGATGTCTGCTTACATCCTATAGTCATCTCTTATGATAGTCACAGGAAATATCGTGGTTACGTTTTGTTATTAAATGCTTCATTATGGAAAAAATCTATCATCTACTCAGTTTGTATATCCCACTGCTGGATTCGAGTCTCCCATACTACATAAGGCAAATTGACTCACTGTACCATGTTAGCCAGGTGGGATTGTAGTTTTAATTTGAATGATACTTCTCTTGCTGTAATGTTATATTCTCCCTGGTGCCCCTTGATCATCTTCTACGAGATATACCCATGTGAAGGGAAGGTGGTACATGTTAATGGTTATATACTGACATTGAGTAGTTAGCAGTAAGTCGTCACTGGCGCATGACTGCTCTCTTGCAGAACATCAAAATTTTGCAGTAACAGGCACCGGAAGTTGCTGCCACTTCGGCAGACGTGACTGGCGCGCGCCGCGGCAGCGTCGTCCTGGCCGCATGTCGCCCCGCTGAGACCACACGCGCACACTATATAAATACACATATAACACACAACACACTGTAAACAATACAAAAACACCCTACCACACACATAAATACACACACAGACAGACACATACGTAACGCTTATTTGTAAATCTGGTAAGTACCATTCATAACGTATGATATACTTTGACAAGCTATGATCTGGACACATGACGCCCGAATCATCCGGGGCGAGGATAGAGCGCGCTATGGTTTCATTTCATTGCAATTTTTAACCCAATTTCGTAATCTAAAATGTGAATCTACAAAACCACAGCGCATATTTACAAGCTCGTAAAAATTGGTGGCAGTATAAGTAGATTTTTGACTTATGTTCAAATCGATTAAATTTAATTTAATTTCATTTTAATACCCTCCATATTGTAAAACATGGTTCTTGTAGTTAGGCCGCTCTGGTTCTAGTAGCCTCAATTCACTGTTGGACATGAACTTAAGGACAAGAGGTATAATGCCATAATTGTGACTTGGTGGATGAAAAGTGATGGCCACTGTATTCTTATGCCGTCACCATGCGTATTGTACAGAAATAAAATATTTTATTTTTAACTCCCGACGAAAAAAGAGGTTTTTATTCCGGGAATAAGCATTACGCGGATAAAATAATGGGGAATTTACTAGTATTAAATAAAGATAACATAATTATGCACCCTTCCAGATCCACGACTTGACCACACACATATTCAGTACGTGAAGGCAGCACTAAACCGCCACCATGGGGTCGGTGAACGTCAACAGAAATGTGGCCGATGCGTTCTATCGCTACAAGATGCCCAGGATCTGTGCCAAGGTTGAGGGGAAGGGGAACGGCATCAAGACTGTCATCGTCAACATGCCCGAAGTCGCCAAGGCGCTTGGTAGACCCGCAACTTGTGAGTTAGACTTAATTCTTTGAAACGGTTTACGTACATTTTTAACCGATTTAAAAAAAAAGAAGGAAGTTTTGAATTCGTCTGATTTTCTTTTTATTTGTGTTAGTACTCAGCAATTTTTTGTAAGTGAACCACTTTTCATGATTCTTTTTTTATACAAAAGCTGGTATACTTTCGATATGGTCCCATTTAGGTTTGATGAAGACCTATCTAGCAGTTTTTGAGTTATCCTTAATAATGCGTATTTGGTTGACCTTGATTAAATTGTTTTGAAGTCGGTTTTCTTTTTGTATTTTTTTCTATTATATCGTGTTTTAATTATATTTTTATACCTACCTATTTATTTATTTTATATACACCGTGGAATCTAATTGGCTGTTTTCCTGAAACGTATGTACTCAGTTAATCATTCTTAATATCCCCACATAACTAAAAACATAATACATTGAAAAAAAAGTCTGATAAATAGACGTTCTTAAGTTTGTCTGATATGCAACGGTATTGTTCCCAACATGCCTACGACATAGCATTCGAATTAAATCGCAATAATAGGTAAAAAAAATATTTAGGAATTGTAGCTCGTAGCCCGCCCGCGTCCCGCACGCACCCCTTGCTTTTGATGTGCCCGACCCGCGCGACCTTGGTCTATGTTTTAATAGGTCAGTTTGCAATTTTTTGCCAAACGGCTTAGACGTATATCATATGTTTATAACAAATCCCGAACGCGAGTGCAAGTAAGTGCGAAAAAATGACAAGTCATTACCAGTATTCTGATGTAGAGTGGTTAGACATGGTTCGTTTTTATGCGATTGCTGGAGACAACTTGGCGAAGGCTAGATGCCTGTACGCTCAGCCAGAACACCTGGATTCGTTACGCAGATGTGGCATTATAAATCCGCCTGTGCCTACAACAGCGATAATTTTATCAGCCACATAACGCCTACTAACCCACAGGCAGTTTTGAGTGCTTACACGTGCTCAGGCTAGAGGTAGGTGTCGCCGACATTCTGCTCGATTAGAAGAAATTCTTGAGAAAATGGAGGCATGGTTTTAAAGTAATTAAAGAAAGTAGGTAACCAAGGTAAGAGCATTGACCGTAGGTTGATAGCTACGGTCGATGCTCTCAAACGACCGTAGGTATAACAAAATTATTAGACAAAACATGTTACAGTTATGCAAAAATGATATTTTAAGGAAACATCCGGGATTGCAAATGACTAGAATTTATGTTTTTATTTTATTGAATAAATGCTATATTATGGTTCTATATCATTAACTGAGTATATACGTTTCGGGAAAACAGCCAATTAGATTCCACGGTGTATATATATTTTATATTTTTAGTTATTATTAAGCTGTGCCACTATAGGCTACGAATACTACCAACCCATACTTTCCTCGTGGATGTCGTAAAAGAGACACACACATTATGCTATTTTTTTTTTACTTTTTATTACAAATGTGTAATACTAAAGTTAACGTCATTTTGACACAATTTCTTCAATTTAGACGAAATAAATTAATATCGGTTGTTTTTTTGTAGAAATAAAAATGAATACCCAAATTCATTATTTAATTTCGCTTTGTGATAGACGAGGAAGTGTTAGGTTTAAACTAGGTTTAAATTAGGTTTAAACAATCAGTAAACAATCCCCCTATTTACAAAGATACCAACTAATACAAATGCCTACAAAATTTCAGATCCTACGAAGTATTTCGGATGCGAGCTGGGCGCTCAGACTCAGTTCGATTATAAGAACGAGCGGTTCATTGTGAACGGGAGCCACGACTCTGCCAAGTTACAGGACCTGCTGGACGGGTAACTGTCGTTTACTTTTGTTTTTATATAAATCGCCTTCATCTGGTGTATTAAAAATCTTTCAAAAACATTCGATATTCCAACGAGATAAATAATAAAAAAAAACAGGCATAGCATCGTTAATGCTATCAAAGATTGCTCGGGTGATGGCGTAGATGTCCTTAACTAACGAATGAATCTATGTGCACGCAGGAGATTTTACAAAAGTATAATTATGACTAGCATAAATTATACTCAGACTTGGACAGTACAGATACTCAGTACGGTAGGTTACGGTAGGTCAGAGTACTTCATCAACTCCGTTTTGGTACAATTGATATTCGCAATTATACTACAAGAGAATTAATGATAAACGTGCCTCCTGAACAGGTTCATTCGTAAGTTCGTGCTGTGCCCGGAATGCGACAATCCGGAGACGGAGCTGATCGTATCGACGAAGCGCAACACTATCTCGCAGGGTTGCAAAGCGTGCGGATACCACGGCCAGCTCGACTTCAACCATAAACTGAACACCTTCATACTGAAGAACCCACCGGCAAATGATCCCAGCATGCAGGTATATAATCTTTTTAAAGTATAGTAACACTATAGTAGAAACTTTTTTTTTAAAGGCAACACAATGCAATCATAATAATAGTAGCTTAAAGGACTTGTATCCATAGCCGTTAATAAATTAAAAAAAAATAATAATAATAGTACGGACGGCGTAAGAATACAATACACACTACTACTACGGTGTTACAAAAGTCGCCGTAAGTGATATGATATGCAGATAGCATTGTGCAAGGGAAGGGAAATGCAAGAAAAGAAAAATCCTATATATCAATCTATATATCTCTATATCTGACTATCTGTCTGACCAATGTTTAAGTACAGTTCATTTCTCTGAGAAATGACATCATATCATTTCAGCTCGTACATCTCACTGCTGGGCTCGAGCCTCCTCCTCCTGGATAATAATATAGCATAATGATAACAGTTGACTGCACAGGTGGCATAGTGGTTATTATTGGGTCTGGGAAAAAGTTCGTGGCGTTTTTTCAGTGAAATTCGAGTTGTTCCCTTATGGCGCGTGGATGAATTTTTTTAAAATGAATATGTTCCATTATTGTCGACAATGTTTCGCTATTTTTTTGGTAGATCCATGATCCCATCGGTGAAAAACTTCTGTGGTTTCTGGTTAAAGAACTGAATCAAGTACTTTTCACAGGCTTCTTTTGAAACCAACTTAATTCCATTGAGAGAGTTCTGCAGAGATCGAAACAGATGATAGTCAGAGGGTGCTATATCCGGACTGTAAGGTGGGTGCATCAAAACTTCCCAACCAAACTCTCTCAATTTTTGACGGGTCAACAAAGAAGTGTGTGGTCGGGCGTTGTCATGATGGAAGACAACACCTTTCCTATTAATCAATTCGGGCCGTTTTCTTTCAATCGCTTGACGTAATCTCTCTAATTGTGCACAGTAGAGTTGAGAATCAATCGTCTGACCAGTTGGAAGTAGCTCATGGTGGACGATTCCCCTCCAGTCCCACCATACACATAGCATCACTTTTTTTGGCGTCAATGTTGGCTTAGCGAACGCTTGTGACGGCTCACCATCCTTTACCCACGATCTTTTACGCTTCCGATTATCGTACGTAATCCATTTTTCATCTCCGGTTATTAAACGTTTCAGAAACGGCTCGATTTCATTCCGTTTCAGCAGCGCATCGCAGATGTTAATTCGGTCCATCATGTTTTTCGCGCTCAACTCATGAGGAACCCATACGTCAAGCTTTTTTTTGTAACCAGCTTTGTGTAAATGGTTCAAAACAGTTTTGTGGTCAATGCCTAGCTCCATACCAATATTGACACTGCTGATATGCTTATCTTGTTGGACTTTTTCAAGAATTTCATCAGATTTTTCAGTGATTGGACGACCACAGCGTGGCTCATCTTTCACATTGAAATTACCAGAACGAAAGCGAGAGAACCATTTCCGCGCAACAGATTTCGATAAAGTACCTTCACCGTACACAGCACAAATTTTATCACAAGCCTGCGCAGCGTTCTTCCCCTTATCATAATAATATTGCAGAATATAGCGAAATTTTCTAACCACTGCAGCAATTACAATGTTTCTACGCTCAAACTAACGTTCGGCAGATCACCTAAAAAACGAGCCCTCAGTGGTGTCACTGTGACTTGTTGTTCTTTAGTTATCTGCAACCAATATCATCTATCGAGAAAAACGCCACGAACTTTTTCCCAGACCTAATATATTGACCTAACGTGCTAAATGTAGCAGGTTCAATTTATGTAGGACAATACTTGTACTATCCACAACGTTATGTTCTGAGTGTAATTTGTTTTCGTAAAATTCCACAGACCAACGATATTGATGAAGGGAATTGCTTTTCTAAAAAAAAAAAGATAATTTTAAATCAATACACTCTGTATACGTGTTTCATGGTTGTATGTATATATCTGTATGTTGCAGGGTTCATCCCTGACGGAGGGTAACCGCGGTAAGCGTTCCAAGCGCTCGGGTCCCGGCTCTGGCGGCGCCAACGGAAACCACGATGGACATGAAGCTGAGGCAAAGAATGTATGTATACATATTTCGACATACTGTGATCTGGAACAAAATGTTGTAGAAGGGCACGACGCCACGCTTGGTGTAAGCAGCTGACGTCGCGGTCGTTGGTTCGATGATCTATTTGGATGGTGTGTGGTGTTCGGTTGATATGGTATTCGACCATTGCTGATTGAATAAAACACCTTTTCTATTTGGACGCGTGCGGCTGATCGCGGCACGCCTCTGTTCAGTCCCTGACCCATTTCATTGACTATAAATATCTTCTCTAATTTTATATATTCATTCTTAAACCACTAGCTTGATTCTGGTAGTCATCAGGATTCAGACAGTTTTTATCGTACATACGACAGTTCCAACGGGACCTCCCGTTGTCTGTCTGTGCTGACGCAAGGGCGCCGTGTGACCGTTATTAATGTAATGACACCACTGAACTATCCGGCATTTTTCCATAATAATGTTAGCGGAACATTGGCATTTTCTTTTTAATATTTTTAGCCTATACATTACATAAGTAAATTATCTTCCTTTCTGTCTTTCTTACACACACGTTTTATTACGTGTCAATAATAGGTTAATATGGTGAAATTAGTGTCAGTTGCCGAGTAATTGCACAGTGCCTAGATTACTGCTATAGAAATTTCGAAGAGATAATCAAATTTATATGCAAAAATTCCCACCTTTGGTAGGATTTTTTGCTGTTCGCCCTTTTATATTCCATTCAGGATTCGTTTCCACAACCTTAAGCTATGCAGGCGTATATTGTCACTGGATCAACGAGTCAGTACTTTGCAGCTATGAACTAAGATATTATTTGTTTTTTTAGTTATTTTTAAATTTGAAATAAAACTACTTTTACGGATTCTATCGCGTTTGTATTTGATTTATAATTTCCCGACGTTTCGAACACTTTACAGTGATCATGGTCACGGGAGGACTGAGGTGTCTTACGTCCAATATGTCATTGTTATTACAGAAATTTATTTATATCTACCCTATAAGATACTAAACTTACCCTATAAGATTTTAATATCTTATAGGGTAGATATAAATAAATTTCTGTAATAACAATGACATATTGGACGTAAGACACCTCAGTCCTCCCGTGACCATGATCACTGTAAAGTGTTCGAAACGTCGGGAAATTATAAATCAAATACAAACGCGATAGAATCCGTAAAAGTAGTTTTATTTCAAATGTGTAATACTCGCGTAAACATTAGAAGTTATTTTTAAATTTAAATGTTTAATGTGTTAGGAGAGCGATGCGCCCGTTACTCCAACTACACCCAATCCCAAGAGCAGCAAGAAAGACAAGTCGGCGGCTGATGACGATGACGACGCCACCTGGACGGTCGATGTCAGCGAGGCGGCTGTAAGGGCGCGCATGCAAGGTAATATTTTTGGCTCTCGACTTGAAAATATTGTGGATTCAATTTTATCTGATCTCTTATCTTATAATTATTTTATTGGATCATCATCAGTTGATGCTTTTATTCCAATTATGTGGAATCGCCGCAATATTTACTGTTTTTATCATACATACAGCAAAAATGTTAGCAGTAGTCTTTCAACAATAATTTAGTCAAACTTGTGAAAAATAAAACGAAAAATGTAACTAAGGTGAGAGAATTAAACATAACGAAATTGAATTTCGGTAATCAAACAATAGCAAATAACATCACCGCAGCAATGGAATGGAAAGCTTTAAATAAAACCCCTATGTTAACTCATCTGACCAGCATAATGTAGTATGCTAATATCCTTCATTGGAAGGAGGCTAAGAAGAAGAATAATATCAAGCTAATAATTTCATCAAGGACCACATTGTAATCCAAATATTTTGTTACATACATATAAATTTAGGTTAACTAAAACAAATCAACTAACTATTTATAGATCTGACTGACGGTGCCAAATCCATGACTGTGTCCGAGGACAGTGAGAAGAACGAGAAGCAGCGCATGGATCTGTTCTACGCGTACGTGAAGCAGCGGTATGACGCCGGCGACGTGGACTCGCTCAAAGCTATTAATGAAATATTGCACGAAGCCGAGAGGTAACAACCACCTTATCCACAGTTTAATGGTATAGATGTCTGACAATGACTCATGATACCGAATCAAATTTTTATAAATGGCCTACTTATTTTCCTGTTTGGTGATCTTCTAGGAATACATTTCACCACCTTTTCCCTCTTCCTTTTCTCTCTAATGCCCATTTTCACCAAAATCTAACTTTAGGTAACACCTAAGTGAATATGACATATAACATTGAAGTAAATTATTTTTTTTTGCCAAGTATTACGACGCACCTGCATGCCCAATGCTTCTTTACTGAGAATGCAACTGTTAGCCATATAATAGTTGAATTAAACTAGCACAGTTCAATATGCAGTTTTCGGTTCATCTTATTACTAGCGCTTCGAGATGGACATCTAGAGCCTTGCTCATGACATCGTATATAATCTTTATAAGAATCCAGGGTTACATTTATCTGGGATGAAATGCGAAACTAACCAACCGATCCAAATAACATTTTACGTATTTCGTGATTTAGTCCAATATTAAGGGATAGATAACCAACCAACCATACATTTATTACAGCACAATATGTTGTGTTCGCAGACTGGAGGTGCAGTCGAAAGCGCCCCTGGTGTTGCTCGAGGTGGTTGTGCGTCCTTCTTCCCTGGCGGCGGACGTGCGCAAGCACCGCGCGCTGCTGGTGCGTTGTACGCGTGCCGACCCGCGTGCACAGCGCGCTGCACTGCACGCGCTTACCGCTCTCTGTGCGCACCACGCCGCGCTACTACCCAAAGTGCCCGCCATACTCAAGGTGTGTATGTGTACTATGTGAGCGTGTATGCATGTGGGTACTGTTGCAACATATGTTAGGGAACATATACATAAACTTAAGAAGAAAGTTCTAGGTAACAAGTTTAACAGGCATGTACAACACGGATGCAAGTGCAACACTGATAATTTCGAAGTTACTAATATGTGGTAACGAATTAAAAATATAATGTTTATTTTCTCGCGAGATTCGTTAAAAGCGGCTGTAGATTTACTAAGAAAATGGGTAACGGTATTCACTGAGTTGACAAATAATAATAACTGCGAGCGCCAAATCCAACCGTGGCGATTTCGTTATCATCCCTATGGTCCCTAAGGTCTACTGTATGTTAACAAAATGTAAACAACATGGTGATTAAAGAAAAAGCTGTTCGCGAAGAATAGTTGTTCTTATTTTATGTGTTATTCCTTATCTGCTCAGACGCATTACTTAGAAAGACAGTTGTTTTTTATGCCATTAATGGCAGACAAACAAGCACCTGATGGTTAGTGGTAACTGCTACTCATAGATCTAAAGAGTACAAGGAGACAGTCAAATACTGTAAGAAAAGAGCTTGTTTTAAACCTCATTTAAAGAAGGGTTAAAACGCTCTTTAATGATTTGAGAAGAATCTTTCATCATTCATTCCAAAGGCTGTATATCCATGATACAATGAATTTATGTATTCATATAAAAATTGTTCACATTACAGCTGCTATACGACGAGGATATCGTGGAGGAGAAAGCTATCCTAGAGTGGGCGGCTAAGCCGTCGCGCAAGTACGCCAGCAAGGAATTGGTGGCTGACGTGCGTCGACGCGCCGCTCCGTTCCTCGAATGGCTCCAACATGCCGAGGAGGACTCTAGTGAGGCCGCTGACGAAGATGAGGAGGACATTGAGGTAACATATTTTTATGTGTATATAATTCTTGTGTGTGTATGTGACTGTAACTCCTCCTAAATGACCAGAGAGATGTTTCATCAAAATCGTTTAGTGTGTTTCAAAAATTGTTTAGATAACATTTGGACCTGGTCGTTAATGCTACTATGAATTTCGAGAAAATCTTTTCTTTTTATAGATTTGGACAGAATTACCTGTTGGATCAGCTATCCTATTACATCATTCTATAGCAAACTATGACATATGTCGCAGCTAAATGTCCCTGATGGGAAATGGTAACTACTGATCAAAGGCTTATCATAAAGATGAGAACTATGTTCAATAGAAAAATTAAAAAGATACAATTAGTTCTCTGATCTTCCTCCATTGTTCACATTATCAGTACCAAAATATTTCGTATAAAATACATAAACTCATGTTAGGCAAAATAAACTAATATTTACAATGCTAATTACCTGGTAATAATTATTATATTATATTTATAGTGGTAAGAATTTAATGTCATGATCGTCATGCTTTATGAGCCATCTAACTATCGCACTTGGTTTTGTAAATTTCCCGAAGCCGCTAATGTTTCCTGTGGGAAAGCAAGTGCTGTTGACATATCAAATTGTCAGCCAGGACCCATGGCAAGTTACTAAAGTTAATATTTGTATCATAATTTTGAACCGACAGATTGAGTACTCGGATCGCGCCAAGGCGACGCCCATCAAAGCTGTGGCGACACCCGCACCCGCCACCAAACCCAAGGCTCAAGACGACGACGATGTGGACGTTGACATCGACGCCATATAAGTCACTCGCTCCCTCATTCACTCGCTCGCTCACACACCGCGTCCGGGCGCCGCGACTGCATCTAACACTTTCCCGCTTGATCTATTTCAAAACACTTACATTGTCATTGATACAGATTTATTCAATGGCGATCTTGCATTTATTGTACTTGCTAACATTACATTATTATCTATTATACACAATATTAGAAATGTCCTTTTACTATAGTTCTTTATTCCCGCGGTGCCCAGGCATGGCAGCCCGAACCTAAAGCATATATTTAATATATAGAATACCCTTCCAAAGTAATTAGATTAGGTTAATCGGAGTCCAATTTCATCAATATATCTGGTGTTTAAATTTTTAATTTTCAGTTACATTAAATGTAATACAAATTATTTCATTTTAACAACAAATACCATTTGTTTATGTTTAGTTATAAACAATATTATTATTTTGCAATCTTATGGAATCCCTGATATGTCCTCATCTTATTTAAGTAATATATATCTTTCTTTTTTACACAAACATATCTTTTCTATGGTCTTGTTTTACCCTAAACCCTTTGATATTCATAATTAAAACTTGCCTCGAAAATTACTTTCGTAGTATCTCAATCATCTGAAACGATGTGCTATAAGATGTTGAAATATGTTCTTTAAACAGCTGTCGTATAACATCAGAAATCATGTTTGTTTTATTGTTTATAACTAAATACAATTAATGGTATGTTGTTCTACAAAAATAAATCGTCTAAATTAAGGTTGACTGTTTGTAGAGAGGTATTTTTTTAAATTTCCAAATCCTATATGTTCCTATAATATATGTATATGGTTTTTAATACAGTTTTAATTTTTTTCCTATATATATATTTTGGGATGCAATTTTTAACTTACGTGCTATGCTTGAGAGAGGAATAAACTAAACGAATGTAATTAACGGACTGCAACAACTGGGTGGTCACAGAAGCAAATATACGGCTCGCGGCACGTCGATGTGTGCTGAATGAACTATGGCAATATATTAGTTGAGTTTAGTATTACAATGATGGTGTCACTCGCGCCCGTATGGGTTGGCGATACATTATACTTGTATGTATTTAGGTTAGTTTGTGTGAACGTGGTCCTTCGAGCCGGAACGCTCGCATTCACGATGTAAAACTCTTAATATTAACTATTATTAA
The DNA here is from genome assembly GCA_905163515.2 of Lymantria monacha. Lineage (NCBI taxonomy): Eukaryota > Metazoa > Arthropoda > Insecta > Lepidoptera > Erebidae > Lymantria > Lymantria monacha. The sequence continues at coordinate 1,657,162 of LR991094.1, read as the reverse complement.
AATAGAATATTTTGAAATTGCCACCTGACAATTTTATTAGATTGTTTTGTATTCAATACATTTTGGATTCTGATGTGTGTTTTATTTCTTAAAATCTTCAACATCATTCATCATCATTCTCCTACTCTTATCCCAATTACTTGGTGTCGATACAATATGTACTCCTGTTTCATATTATATTGCATTAGCCCAACAGGGTGGGTGGGTTTGATGTACATATTGGTAGGCAGCGGCCTAGCTATACCCACTCCTGGTATAGCAAAGGTCCATGGGCGGCAGTGACACTTACCATCAGGTGTGCTGCTTGCTCGTTTGCCACCAAAAGTTATAAAAAAAAGCATTGTTAAAGTTATTGGCAATCATTTTATGACCGGCCGCTGCCAGATGTCAACCCTCCCTGGGAATGTAATTGTTGACCAAACGGCATCAGATAGATTTGACCCAGGTCATCATAAAGCTCTTGGTCGTCTTACGACATTCATAAGCAAAGTAAGGGTTGGTAGTATTCGTAGCCGCTACCACACGGCTATCTATCAGGTTTCGTAAGAGTGTAATAACTTTCGTACCGGATTTTCTCAGCTTACGCCTGTATTCTAATCTGGAGTTACATTATTAGAGTAGTTTCGAGACTATGTTCAAAAATTATTCTAAGCAGAACATTGAAAAGTCCCAGAATTATCTTACTTCTATTTAGAAGGCCAATAAATAAGTACAATAACTGGTTAGTTGGTTTGTTTTGTTCTACTGTCGGGCACAATCCACTTCTGCATAGGACTATTGACTTTACTAGTCGAAGGATTTGTCGGTATATTTTAAATTTTTGATGTTAATAGTTACGCACATACATATACGCCAAAATTATCTAGTACAACACCCACGGGAAAGGATGAGTATTTGGCATGCCGCCCTTTCCATCGAGGCGATTTGTACATGGTATAATCAGATCATAGGCTGTCACAAAAAGAACAGTTTGTCCTAAAGACACGATAGAAGAAATATTTAGGAATATAGCCAAAAATATTTGTTTATACCATCCTGCACTAAAAAATCATCCTTGTATTGCAGGTGACTTTACAAATATGCAATTAACGCAGACAAATTACACCCAGATTGAGAACAACATTGGATCGCACAAAGTATTGTCCTGTATGGTAATCGAACCCACGCCACTGGCACGGATGATCGATATCTTTATCACTACGTAATCTGTGCTGTCGCAATATTCAATCAATCGCTCTTGAATTACACAAGTGTAATTTTACTATTCCTCGAAATCCTAAGGCTTTTCTCCCACCCTTTTCGACAGTGTTTTATAAATAAAAATTCCAAAGCCTTCCTATAAGAAAAAAAATATTTCAAAGGGACGGCGGTCGTTTTTGAACAAGTTGAAACTAACAAAATTAAATACATTAAGGGACTTTTGGCGGGCATCTGAAAACGTCGTGTGCTCTCTTCGATGTTTTAGGGTGTTATGTAAGATAATTTTGATGGCATTTTATGTAATATGATGCGACGGAACTGCTGGGACGTAGTGAATATGATGTAAAACTGTTTTACAACGTTTTCCATCAAAATTCCCAGAATTTACCATTAGCAGTGTGGCCATGACACTGTTGATAGCGACAATCTGACTTACTGACGGACAATGACTAACATGAAGATTATTAAAGACTTAAAGAAAGGTGTAACTCGACACTGGCAAAAATAGCCCGTAAAGTAGCTGATTGCCAAATACGAAAAAAGAAGAAATACACACAACTACACTAAATAAATAAACAACACACAAAACACTTCTAAATACACAATACTCAAGGTATTGGATATTTAGAAGAAATATTTCTTCTTTATTAAAACTGCTGTTTTAAGTAACAATATGATGTGATGTAATTTCTAATTAAAAATGTAATTCAAATAAAACCAATATATTAAAAATTAATATAATGTTTATTCAATGGAGTGCTTCATTTATTGTTAATATATTCAGTCTTAATAACATTGAGATTACTAAATAATAGTTACATGCTTCTGATATATAAACACGATTACAAAATTATATTGTGACCATTCAAAAGTCAACTATCAATAGATTATATACTACTTAAGTACTAAAGATGGAGTAATAGTTCTTTATGTAATGTAATTTCATGGCAAATGCACTGTTATCGGCTTATTCAAATTTATGCTGCTTCTGGATGAATCAACTCTTAAGGTTCTTTGCCGTGTATCGTGTTTAAACACGGTCGCGCGCGTTTAAACGCTTACGACTATCCCACGCAGCTCATGCGGCAATAGCCAATGTATGAGAAGATGTATGCCGCAGCTTACGATTCGACGCTCACGACTGTCGCGGACCTGTGAAACGGCGCCATACATTTTCATACTTTGACTATTGTCGCATTGGCCGCGCGCGACTATCGTAACCGTTTAAACGCGCGCGGTCGCGATGCACGGAAATGAACCTTTAGCGCTGACTGAACTTCATTTTTGTAAATAGTACATACATACATACATATCATCACGCCATATCCCTTACAGGGTAGGCAGAGAGAACAGAGTGCCAGAGAACTCTATCTCTGCATACTTCACTCGCTTCCTCAACATTCATAATTCTCTTCATACACGCTCGCCGGTTTCGGAGACTCTTGACTCCACCTTCCTTCAGTACATGACCGATCTGGTCTAGGTAGGTTAGTCTCGGTCTCCCTCGGTACCTACATCCTTCCACTTTCGCATTGTATATATATTATTTGTAAATAGTGATGCAACAGATTCGATATCTGCATGACATTTGAGGAGAGAATGGAGTACAAACTACGTCATCATCGTTATAAATTTTAGAATTCATTTTGTTACGTGTAAATGTTGCGAAACTACTTTTAGTAAAATAAACTTATCACTAGCTACTTAATTTTGAATGTTACATTAAAAATTGCATTAAAAAAAATTAACATTATTGTATTGACAATATTTACAGTTTCCGTTAAAAATTTTATTCATCTGTTTTTGTTATGACTTCCTTTGCATCTCTAGTAAATATAAAATTAGATTAATCCGTAAAGTTGAGCACCGTTAGTAAAACATATTTAGACCGACCGAAATAATAGCAATTGGTTCTTCATGAAGCTGATCTTTGTCTAAGTACTATACATAATTTGTATACTTAAGTATCTAGTTATTGACTACACATGCCATGACTATACATGCCAATTAAAATTTAGTTAATATCTATACACATAATATGTAAATATGTGAAGTTTTTTTATTAAAAGATAAGGTATTTGGGTGGTTAGAATTATTTTAAGAGTTTCAAATGTCACTTAGATCCTTCCATATTATAAAAGTAATATAAAATTATAGTGTAGCGACATTTTCACAAATTTATCATAAAATAAAATTTAATATTGACATGGAATTGAGTATTCGCTGCCGAATTATCTTATACGCATTAAATAAAAGATACATTAAAAACATGCAATAAGAATCTAAGAACTCATTCAAATATTTTGATTAAAAATAAAAACATCACGATCCATGTTTTATTTTTCAGAGGTACAGGCATTTTGTTCTCTATCCGAATCATAAAAAATAAAAACACGTATAGAAATACGGTTCTCAATTGGATAATATACGTTCGAACTGTGAAGAGTTGTGATAGATTGAAACCAAAAGCACAAGAATCTTTTTCAAAATTAATCTTTTTGAAACGTACAAAATCAATCTACTTAGTTTTATGAAATTGTTACTAATATAAACCGTTTTGGTAAATCCAATTGACACCTTTTGTTGAGCACTAACAACGTTATTAAAGTTAATAACTTTTTTTTAACTCACAAGTTAAACTTCGTACCCTCGTTTTTATTATATATACATTATAATTATTGCATTATATTTTATGCAGCACCATAAACTATAAAAATATTGAAAATACTTTATAAAGGCAACATGCATTCTATATTCCTAAAAAACACTTCAAATACCTTCAAAGTGAAGCATATTAATACTTCTATCTCCCTCCTTGTGGTTCGACCTTTCTTTCAATTACGGTAACCATCATTACCACGTGGGAAAGAGATATTTTACAGAACACTAATAAAACTACCTCGAGCAAGATTTATTTCTTTGCTCTGTAATAGTTGCTTCAATTAACATTTCAAAATCTATACACGACTAAATGAATATACCGTTTATTTTTTTATCATAAGTCGAAATATATTTTTTTAATTTCCATTTTTGTTTTAATTGCCTTATTTGTTTGGGGATAATACTACAATAACCAAAATTTGTGTCATGACATTACCTATATGGTTGAACGAGTCGCCATTCCTCGTTTTGAATTATGTTATGAATGGCTTAATGTTAAAATATAAACAAATACTTAATATTATCCTAGAAATGCAGTGTGAGAAAAATACAGTCATTTTTAATTTTTAAAAGTCCTTGATTTTTATAAATCGGGAGTAGTGCATCACCTCAACGCTTCGCTTATGAGGCGTGCATAGTTTTCGAAAAAATAGCATAAACAAGGGATTATCATTGTCATTTACGTTACGTCGTTTGACGTTTATGTTTTTTTTTTAAATAAACCGAAATACAAAGAGAAAATCATGAATGAAAAGTAATAAATTTCTAAAAAGGGAAACATAATTGTATAACTCTTTTCGATCTAGGGGACGTTCATTAATCACGTGATCTTTTTTTTAGGATTTTTTGTAACCCCCCCCTCCCTCTTTGTGATACGTGGTGAGGTTTGAGACGGACCTCCCGTCCCCCACCAACATCACGTGATTTTTTTACAAGGAAGTAGCCCACAGCTCATTATATTTTCAGTTTTTGCTTTTTTATACTTCGCAAAAATGTCTTTATACAGATCACCTACCTACCTTAAACTTCGTTCGTTGCCTGGCAAGGGCAAGTTAATCACACTACACTCCGCTTTCAGTTTAGAAATCGCAGATTTGGACGAAAAAATAAATATACGTGATATCTTACTACACACCCCTCCCCCCTCGTGATATTTCGTGATTTTTGTCAACCTATCCGAACCAATTTTAAACCTCACGTGATTAATGGATGGCCTCCTAGTTACCTACATTTTATATAATAATATCTTTTAAAAAAAAATAAATGTTATCGATTAGGAATTTGAAGTTTAACTTCAACAACATCGATCACTTAGTGATCGATGTTCAACATTCAAGTGGGCCTTAGCATTACGGCTTTACTATACTATTATAGATAACCTAATCTTTTTTTTTATAAATCACTTTCCTATATATATTAATTACGAAGATTTTGAGACATAATATTGAACTACGTCGTATTTGCTTGAATAATGGTTTGTTGTGGTACTTGTGGAAAACCCACGCCTGTAGGAGCTGCTACGCTGAAGGAGGTAATAAAAACGTTTACAATGGTGATTAGAAAGATGCCCAGCACTGTCATGTTATTTATCTTGTCCGCCTTGCAGATCTCCTTATGGTTGTTCACGTCGTAACGGCTGTTCATAATTAAACCAACACCCACTAATACCTGAATCAATTAAAAATAAATATATAGAAGTGATTTTTTTTAATACTCAGCATGAAGCGCCATGATCAGGGACAAAATTCTGCTCTTCCGTGATCATAGCGTTTGTAATATTGCCAAAGTATCGGCAACGCTTAAGTAATAAAATTTAATAGTGGTAGGGCCACACCCTTGTCAGTTTTGTGTCCACAGCCCCGGGCCGGTTCGTCCGCGGTAGTACCGCACTCTCGCAGAAAATCGATGTCTAGCTATAACCCTGGTATTGCTAAGGTCCATGGGTGGCAATAACACTTACCATCAGATGTGCTCTTTGCTACCAAGAGCAATAAAAAAAATTGATTGCCATTTTTTTAGACAAGTATATAAAAAGACACAAAGTGGCAGCAAGTGAAGAATACAACGTGTACGTCACCACATTTTCTTTCCCCTAAGTCGTAAAAGCCACCATTTATAAAAAGATTTATACAGAGAATATTGATAGGTTGATGGAAGAATGCATAGAAGGTAAACATCGCGACATAACCTATGCAAGTTAAGATAATAAACAATTGATTTAAATGCTGTTTCAAACACACATAACTCGAAATTAATGGGTATCGAACCCAAGTACTTTTAATAGAAAACTATAGTTGTCCTAACCTTTTATTATTTTTTTTTCTCACATTTTTAATGGGTATTCGGAACTGCCCACTAAGATACAGCAATGCTTATATGTAACGAAGGATCACGTCTTGTCTTTACGAGAAACTTCCATAAATTCAATCATTTATTATGATAATTTCTAATGTTTATGCGAGAATTACACATTTGAAATAAAACTATTTTTACGGTTTTTATCGCGTTTGTATTTGATTTTTGATTTCTCCATGTTTGAACACTACAGCATTTATACACGGAAGGACTATACTGTTTTACGTCCAATTGAAACAACGATGCCTTGTTGGATGACGACGAAGTTAGATGATGTTAGAAAATTAAAAATAAAATATAGACGCGATAGAATCCGTAAAAATAGTTTTATTTCAAATCATTTATTATGTATAAGTACTTACATATTATCAATTTTACATTTTGTTTGAAACTAATCTAATAATCAACCACCCGATCGGAATGAGGCCTCAAGCTGAGAAGATCCGACAAGAAACTGAGTGGGCTCGTCCATTTATTAAGTTACTTCTTTAGCTTCTTCTTTCAGCTCATATACTTTTCACTGTTGGACTTGTGTCTCTTCTATTATACAGGGTCTAAGGGGACCGCTCCCGAAAACAAAGACAGGTAACCCTACTTGTCCTACTTGTAATGATAGGCTAGAAAAATAATTGCTTCGGATGAAAAAAAATTTTTTTCATTGCGCGAAGTCGTTGAACTTTCGAACATATGATCGTGAGTTTTGAATAGATTGCGTCTTTTGTCATCTGAGTATAGTTACGCATTTTTTATCGAGTTATCGTTACATGGCACTGTCCTAATACGATGGAATGTGAAAAAAACTTAAAAATATTTGTGAAATAATTTTTTTTTTCATACTGATCGATTTTTTTTCTAGCCTATCATTACAAGTAGGACTAGTAGGGTCTCCTGTCTTTGTTTTCGGGAGCGGTCCCCTTACACTCTGTATATAGGATGGAAATTGACCACCACGCTGGTCAGCTGGGTATAGGGCTTTATCTTGCCTAAGTGATATAAGTATGGTTTTTGTTTTTGGCGGTGGGCTACCGTACGTCACGCCCCGCTAATCTGTCCGGGGCGGCAGGAAAAGCGGCGCACTACCCCGTATATTATATCCCTTAGTCGTCATTTACGACAAATATGGGCCTGATGAGAGGTGGTGAATTGTATTCTTACTCTATCATTGTACGCATAAACTGTATTCCAAATGATTAGGAAACATTAGCATCAGTATGCTCCAACTTCGAACCACAATATCACAAATTTCGTACTCACCTGGAAGATAATGCTAAGTGAGATAAATGTGAGACTGAAATAGTAGTAAGGGTGGGAAGTGGAAGATTCCAACACGTAGCGGAGTTGATTCGCATTAGCTGAGAGCAACGCCAAGTCCATCATGCCTTGCGCCAAATTCTTTTTCTGTTGGTATGTATTCACATCTGGAATGATCTGGAAATTTTAAATTGTCTATAAGTTATTAAGGTTAACAACTTTGAAGCTTCTTTAACAGTCTCCCATCTCTTGCATAGATGTTATATGCATATCATATCTTTTAGTCATCTTTTACGAGACCCACGGACAAGATAGGGGGTGGTGAATTGTATTCTCACTACGTCACCACACATAAAATCTCCATTAGACGTCTATAAAAATCTTGTTTAAATATTCTAAATGAAAGATGCTTTGCAGAATTACTTATGTACCACGGTGGGAATATACCTATTATTGGGAGAGACCTGTCGCTGTCTATCATCATCTCGAAGATGCTTGACAGCGACAGGTGCTAGTCGTTGATGGCCTCCTTTTGTGAGGTCATGAAAAGGAAGGAGGCTGCGGAGCGGGAACTCGAGGCGTCTGCTAACTCGCCGGAGAGGAGGAGGCGCCGTTATACGCATTTCCTCCCACTGCCTTAAGAGACGATACGGCGTGACCAGCAGGCCAAGCGTTGGGGAGCCGGAGATCGAATGTCAGTAGACGATCTCTTCGGCGCCCCGTAAAAGCACGGAAGGGGCCGTTGTAGTTTTAGCGGGTATTCCGGTCGGGCTTCAGCCGGCCGGTGAGTGGTCATTCGGTGAGCGAGAGAGCCGGCTCAAACTGGAAGGATTTTGGTTGGCAGGCAACGACCTAGCTGTACCTCTAGTATTGCCAAGGTCTACGAGCGGCTGTAATACTTACTATTATGTGTGCTGCCTGCTTGTTCTCGCTATAAGCAATAAAAAGAAATGTCAAAAAATCTACCATTCTATTGAGAATGGCATGCCATCACTAACGAACCAATAGCTTACAGCTTTGAGATATAAAACGAATGTTATATAATGGCCTTATATTCTTAGAAGTGTTGTTAGTAGATAGCTTTATTGTCTATATATTGTCATAATAGAAGAACTTACCCCAGGAACTGGTGAGATACCGCGGTCGTCGATACCAAAGCTTGGGACGCCAGCGTGATCTGAAAGTTAAAAGAACAAGAATTGAAAATTTGAAGATGATATATCTCATCCATGTGTGTCGTAAAAGACAACTAAGGCATATAATACACATATAACATCTATGCAAGATAAGGAAAACTTAAAATAAAACCCTGGTATAGGCATTCATTTCGAGTTGACTACCCTAACATAGTACCTATATGTTACTCTCATCATCATCATTCTCCTACTCTTATACCAGTTACTTGGGGTCGATACAATATGTACTATTCTTTCATAATACCTATATGTTGTAAAAGTTATTGGCAATAGTTTTATGACCAGCCGCCTGCCAGACGTCAACCCTCTTTGGGAATATAATTGCTGACCAAACGGACTCAGGTGAAGTTGGCCCAGGTCGATATAAAAGCTGTTAGTCGTCTTTTACGACATGCACGAGCAAAGTCAGGATTGGTGGTATACGTAGCCGGTACCACACAGCTGTAGAGTATATGTTACTCTCATCATATGGTGATGAAAGAAAAAATATCAGAATTTCAAAATTTTATCATTATTTTGAGCTGATATCACTTGATAAGTTAAGATAATTATAAAAACAAATATTATTACCACGCTGGTCAGACGGATTGGTAAGGGACTTAATTTCGAGATTTCCTTCCCTTCCTTAGTTATTATCTATAAATTAAATTTCTTAGTTGTCTCACGATACCCACTGCCAGGTAAGCGGGTGGTGAATTGTGGCATCTGATCTAATTGTAGAATATAGTTATCCATTTCATTTGCGAATATCAAAAATAAAAATCCCGTAAAAATGCTGTTTTAATAACAACAGACAAAGATCGGGTACCGGTGGCCCGCTCGCACAGCGAAGAGAGGTGTTTGCAGGGTGGGTCTATGGGGTTGCGCGCCGCCTCTTCCGTCGCCCCGGACCGATTTGGCGGGGCGCGACCACGTCCATAGCCCACCGCAAAAAAAAAAAGAAAAGGGTGGGATAATAGTTGACGGACAGTGATGGACGATCCGGTACGAAATAAGGATGGATAGTAGATGCTGAATACGACGCTAATATATTTTGCCGCCTTATCTGTTTGCTTGATATTGTAATAAAAGATTTTTTTTTTTTAAAGACCGCATAAAGGAAATAAGCCTTGTATTACGGGGACTTTACAAATTGCAATTAACGCAGATATATATATTACATCCAGACTCAGAACAACACTTTGTGGACACAAATTATTGTCGTGCGTGGGAATCGAACTCACGGCTCTGGCGCGGAAGGTCTGTATCTTAAGCGCTACGCAATCTGTGCAGTCATCGCCATTAATTGAAATCGGATTATAAATATAGACCTAAATTATAGGTGATTAATGTTGTTAAAAGTTTAAATTTTAATCTTACGATTTGGAAGTTATAATTATGCATAGTATTAGTACAATATTTTGAGCTATATTTTCAAAAAATGGAAATAAATATATTAAATATATCTAAGATTTTTCCATTTTTGTCATTGATTTGATTGTTTCCATTTTTTGAATCTGAGCGTTTATCTAGACTTTTGTATATCGATGTTGAAACGGGTATGATGTTACAGAAACCACAATCTATATTCTCTATAAGGGGACGTACCCAAACTAGACATCTTTTATCGGCCTTTAAAAATAACACGCTTGCTCACAGAGGCAGGCAAAGGGATTAATTAGGTTTTTGTTACGTAGTCTCACAACATTAGCTCTTTTTTAATTCACAGATGGCTGCATTGACACACACTACAATAGTTCATTTAAAACTGATTTAATTGTAATTATAAGTATATATGCACTTTTAGCAGTACGCGGAAAACGACAAAATAATAAAAATAAACTTGAACCAGATTAATTATTTTTTTAACTTCCTGTTTACCAAAAAAATGGATTAAAACACATATTAATGAATTAATACGTTAAGGATGATATTGGCGTATATGTATAGGCGTCACAGAGGGAAGGTGTTAAATTTAGTACAAAAATGGGCCACGTATTATAGGTTTGCTCCCTAACCATATTATGATATGGGGACGTCCATTAATCACGTGCTCTTTTTTTAGCTTATTTCAATCCCCCCCTCCCCCTTGGTGATACGTTGTGAGGTTTAAGACTATTAGTCCCCCACCCCCACCAACATCACGTGAATTTTTAGTACCTACAAAGAAATAGCCCTCAGCTCATTATATTTTCGGTTTTTTGCTTTTTTATACTTCGCAAAAAGGTTTTTATATAGATCACCTACTTTAAACTTCGTTCCTGGCCTGGCAACGGCAAGTCAAAGTCACACTACACGCCGCTTTTCAGTTTGGAAATCGCAGCGTTTGACGAAAAAATAAATACACGTGATACCTTACTACACCCCCCTTTCCATTGTGATATTTCGTGATTTTTGTCAAACCCCTCCCTCCCCTTTCAAACCTCACGTGATTAATGGACGGCCCCTATGTGAGTGGAATCGCTGTGAAATGATAATCGTTATGACAACATATTAACATGTTAGAAGTTTTTTTATGCATTCAAATTGAAGAACGTATTATGACAAGTGTTAATGGTGTGTGTGTATCTCCGTTGTCATAACAAATCAAGATGTATGGTGTTAAAGTGTCGTGTTCGAATCACCGTAAGGATAGTCGGGCTCGTCATGCTCCCACGGCAATTTACCGTCATTGAAAGAGTGCGTGCGGGTGTGGACGTGGTGCTCGTCAACTGTCTCAGGTTCGCTCGCCTCGTGCTCGCTGCCATCTGAAATTAAGAAAATACATCGCAATATAATTGCAGTATTAATGTTGAGTAGGTTAAAATATGGAATGAATATATTAAAGGAAGTTTGAATGTTGCGTCTATGACCTGAAAGTTAAGGAGTGAACGCTTGACATGGTATGGACACGTGATGAGACGGGATGAAAGTAATGTTGTGAGGAAAGTTTTTAATGGGAAAGTTGAAGGCTTTAGTGGTAGGAAGACCTAAGAAAGATGGATGGTCTATGTGAAGCATGACATGGATAGAAAGGGAGTGACTACAGGGATAACGTTTAATAGGACTGTATTGAAGAAGAGGGCATGTTGCGTCGGCTCCAAATAATTGAAGTAAGAACAAGATGATGATCATGCTTAGGAGGTATTAATGCAAATACATATCATCACGCCAATGAGTTCAGTGTTGGGGTGGGCCTGCATCAAGGGTCGGCGTTAAGTCCTTACCTCTTCCTGTTGATAATGGATGCCTTAACATCGGAGATACAGGAAGAGGCACCCTGGTGCATGCTTTTTCGCTGACAATGTTGTTCTTATCGGAGAAGATGGGCTTGAGGTGTACCTCAAGTATGTGTATGCTCTGTAGAGCATGCTGGAAAAAATGGCGCTGTAGATTGGAGAACGTTGGCTTGAAAATCAGCAGAACAAAAACAGAGTGCATGTTCTGCGATTTCGGCGGTCTCTCCAATTTTACACCCATATCTCTAGATGGACTACCTATACCAGTATACTCCAACTTTCGATACCTCGGTTCGCTTATCCAAAGCAATGGCGACTTGGATCGTGCGATGAAGTACAGAATTAACGCGGGATGGATGAAATGGCGGCAGATCACAGGTACCATATGTGACACTCAAGTACCCTTAAAATTGAAAAGTAAAATATACAAAACCTTAATAAGGCCTGCCGTATTGTATGGGTCAGCATGTTGGGCTGCAAAAGCGACGGATGAGAGACGGCTGCATGTAGCAGAGATGCGAATGTTAAGATGGATGTGTGGCCTGACGAGAATGGATAAGGTAAGAAATGACTATATAAGAGGAAGTTTGAAAGTGGCGCCAGTGACGGAAAAGTTGAAAAGTGAACGCCTGACTTGGTATGGACATATGATGAGACGGGATGAATGTAATGTTGGGAGAAGAGTTTTAAGTATGAATGTTGAAGGCTTTAGGGGTAAGGGAAGACCGAAGAAAAGATGGATGGATTGCGTGAAGCATGATATGAATAGAAAGGGAGTGAACGCAGAGATGACATCGGATAGGATTGAGTGGAAAAAAAGGACATATTGCGTCGACCCCAAGTAATTGGGATGGGAGCAGGGTAATGATGATATCATCACGCCATATCCCTTGCAGGATAGGCAGAGGAAACAGAGTGCCAGAGAACTCTATCCTTGCATACTTCACTCGCTTCCTCGACATTTATAATTCTCTTCAAACACGCTCGCCGGTTTCGAAGACTCTTGACTCCACTTTCCTTAAGTACGTGACCAATCTGGTCTAGGTAGGTTAATCTCGATCTCCCCCGGTACGGATGTAGGTACATCCTTCCACTTTCGCATTGTATATCTTCTTAACCAGACATTCGTTCGGCATTCTTTCCACACGTCCGAACCATCGGAGCATCCCCTTTCGCATCTTTACACCAATATTAATTAATGCAAATATTTAAAATTATTTACACATTTGTAGTAAACATATGCCGATAATTTACTCTCTGAATTTCTAGGTTTACAAGTTCAAAATAACATAATAGGTAGGTACTAAAAATATTTTTTTATTATTATACATTATGTTTATGTGTGTGGTGGTGGTGGCAACGAATACTACTAACCCGTACATTGCTCGTAGGTGTCGTACAATACAGCTAAAAGTTTTACATAGACTTGGGATATCTTATGCTGGTCTGGTCAAATTTACATTAGATGTTTATTTGATTTTTGGGTGGTTGACGTCCGGCAGACGAACAGTCATAAAACTACTTCTAAAACTTTGCAATATGCACGATGAAAACAGAATACATATTGCTTTAAGAGCAGGACAGTGATGATAGGCATCAATATTAAAAAAAATATATGTATTTGTAAATAGCAGGAGAACCTTAAGTCATGTACAAAAATCCGCCAAGTGCGAGTTGCACTCGCGCGCGAAGGATTCTGAAACATTATATACTATAAACGAGCAGAAAACGGTAAAAAAATCAAGTTTATTGTATGGGAGCCGCCCAATATTTATTTTATTTTATTTTTAGTATTTGTTGTTATAGCGGCAATAGAAATACATCATCTGTGAAAATTTCAACTGTCTAGCTATCACCGTTCTTGAGATACATCCCGGTGACAGACGGACGGACGGACGGACAGCGAAGTCTCAGTAATAGGGTCTCGTTTTTACCCTTTGGGTACGGAACCCTAAAAAGTACATAAAATCTAAAGGGAAATTCAACTTCTGACATGTTGATGATTGATGACTGGTCAAATTATAAGAAATGCGTTACAATTTGGAATTTATAATGGCCTTGTACAAAGTACATTAAAAATGCAGAAATCCAATACAACGCCTAAGAGGCTCGTTGTTCCAAGTAATTATCATAATGACGTAAGTATTGTATTAAAGAGACCTTGACGCTTGGAGCGCATGTCAAATCATACCTGGATTGTCCAATGACCGTATCACAACTTTATATATATTTTTTATTTAAATAAACAAGCTGTATTCGAGTTATTTAGAATTAGCATCCATATAATCGTAGGAGGTATCCATTAATTACGTGAGCCATTTTTGTGGATTTTTGATTCCCCTCCCGGTTTGGTGAGATGTCGTAAGATTTTTCTCGATAACTCACCCCCTCCCCCAATCTCACGTGAGATTTTTCAAAACTTGTACTTTGGTATAAAGGTTTTTTACTTTCATTTAACTTTAATTTAACTTAACTTTCACGTAGTTTTACAACAGTTTCTGTTAAAAAAAATACGTGATATTTGCCAAGAACTCCCTCTCCCCCCAAGTGATATTTAGTAAGATTCGGCTCGACTAATACCTCACGTAATAAATTGACGCTTCCTTAGGCAGTGAATTAACTAGCTACTGTCGCCGTCCATTGTTTGCGTTAGATCTCGTCCAATTCTATTCAATTGTATTTATATGCCGATGTAACTGTTAGAATCAAACTTGTGACACTTCGCACAATAGTTCGATATTTAACCCATTACACCATTTAAACATTTGAAGCATCATCACAATAAAATATAAATATGTTCAACCACTTCAAAGTTTATTTGCTCTGCAGTGGCGGTTCCGATTATTACCAAACTTGATATTGCTCGTGGGTGTTGTAAAAGACAATTAAGAGCTTTACATCAACTTGGGCCAATTCTGCTTAATGGTATCTGGTCAACAATTACATTCCCAATTACGGTTGACCACCAACCGAATGCGGGCGACACCGTGACAGCGAAAACTATCGAGTCGAGATGATACCCGAAAGGGTAACGCTAGCGGCGTTGAAACGTACGTGTACGGTGGACGCTCGTCGTTCCATCTGGCACGGAGGGTAATAATACTTTAATTCTATTCTATCACGAAGTGCTCATTCAAATTAGTTACTATCAGTAGATATTATTATCATTATGAGGTTTGACACACAACTGTACCGTTAGATAGCATTGACCACATCCCGGGTCAGACAAGTGATAATTTGTGACCTAAAATTCATGTAATGTTTATTGTTTAAATTTTATCACTACCCGCTTATAAAAAAGTAATGTTCCCACCGTTTTATCACTCATTATAATTCTCACGGTAATAATGAAAACCATTGAGGGAGAATGGGCACTCGCCTTGTATTCTGCCCAAGAGAGGCAAGTGTACAACAGTGGACCCCACTACACTAATGATAAACGGATAAAATATTCTGTAGTTCTTACAAGAAATACTATACTACAGTAATCATTTTCTTGCAAGTAATATGACTATTCGTCTTAACTCATATACTTCTCACTGATGAGCTCGAGCCTTAACCACACTAGGAGAAAATTGGCCTAATGTACCATGCTTTGGGGCGTCGGGGATCGAATGTCAGTAAACGATCTCTCCGGCGCCCCGTAAAAACGCGGAAGGGGGCCGCTGTGGTTTATTGGGACTCGCCGGTCGGACTAGCCGGCTGGCGAGTCACACACTCCCTCCCGTCTCGACATCGGCGGGAAGGGGTTAGCGCGTAAAAGCGTTTCCACAGCGTAAACAACAAAAAAAAATGTACATACACACACATACATATTATCACGCCATATCCCTTGCAGGGTAGGCAGAGAGAACAGAGTGCCAGAGAACTCTATCTCTGCATACTTCACTCGCTTCCTCAACATTCATAATTCTCTTCATACACGCTCGCCGGTTTCGGAGACTCTTGACTCCACCTTCCTTCAGTACATGACCGATCTGGTCTAGGTAGGTTAGTCTCGGTCTCCCTCGGTACCTACATCCTTCCACTTTCGCATTGTATATCTTCTAAAAAATGTACCATGCTAGTTAAACGGATTGGTGCAGGATTTTAGGTCGGGCCTTCCTGCCCTTATGTGGTGAAGCCTCACGGACAGCAGTACGACTATTATTAGACCTTAAAAGCTGCAATAGTCAGGTGGGTAATCAATAGATTCTATGTAGTATTCAAAATTTATAGTGCGCATCTCTTTTCGGAGTTATAATATCGGTACTTCAGAAAACCCGTTAGGCTATCATGAATATCTGCCACAGTCGATGGGGAGTATGTAGCTTCAAATATTGTGACTACTCTAATTCTACATTACATCCCTTCAACCCAAACAGTCACTTAAATGACAGTCATGTTCTTGGAACAATTATATCCTACTGAAA
This sequence comes from Lymantria monacha, assembly GCA_905163515.2. NCBI lineage: Eukaryota > Metazoa > Arthropoda > Insecta > Lepidoptera > Erebidae > Lymantria > Lymantria monacha. Next base: position 1,640,890 of record LR991094.1, on the reverse strand, counting down.
TGCTATCCTACTGCAACTGGACTAGTAACTTTAATACATTTAAAAATTTAAAATACATTATTTTGACCCCAGTTTTTGAATATTCATATTTTTAAATACGCATTCATATTTATGGTAAGACTAGGATATTTGATGTCCAACATTGTAGTTGTTATCAGAAATTTAAAGGTTGCTTAGTGTCCGTTAATTAGCTATTTATTTCTGACCATTGCCAATATAGCTCAGCAACTAGCTAAGCACTTAACACGATTGCAATGCGATATAGTAGAATCAATGTTAAATGATTTTAGTTAGTTACGATATTTTGACAGATTACTCTCTATAAATACAGAAAATTGATAAACGTTTTGTTATTAAACATGCTGAACTCCTATGTTCAGTATTAGGTGGATATTACTTGACCACTGAAGATAAAGATTCAGTACTGCTGGCTGCACAAATGGTGATCGAGACAGTCTACAGCAGGTAATGCTATCCCTCCCGACGTCCTAGGCGGATTGGGTGGAGTGAGTCCAGACCATATCTGTTGCCTAAAAGAAATTGTATATACTAGCCGAGAGGTACCTAATAGCTACCTTTTTCCAAGTAAAGATTCGGATGAGCACTCAAACTCATATTCAGGCGAATAGGTTCCAAGAGCGCCACATGGAGAACGAACTTCAGTTTGGGGGATTTTTGAGGGAAAACTAAATTCTGATAATGCGAGTTTCTCCTTTTATGTTTTGTCTCAGTTTCACACGCTATTGGCCTGATATCTACGGTAGCATAATATAATAAATGAATTGGAACATTGTATGTACTTATTGACCCTTATGTAAAGATAAACAAGTTGTATAAACTTGACATTGTTGTTCGGTACAAACAACGAGACGTCTATCTCGTAGTGTTTCATCAAATTATGCGTTAGATAACATTGTTTAAAAATTAAAAGAACTGCTTATCACTTAATTGTGTGTGTTTTCTTGTAATATACTAGTGGTGCATTTCGACTTCGGTCTTTTTTTTTTCAAATGACTAAGGCAATAATCCTTTTATTGCGGGCGCTTTACAAACATATAATTAACGGATTAAAATACATCCAAACTCAGAATAACATTTTGTGGATCGTACAAAGTATTATCCTGAGCGGGATTCGAACCTGCAGCACTGGCATAGTACGTATCTTAGCCACTACGCTATCTGTTCAGTCATGACATATTCATCTGTGCACTCATGTCATGTGCATGAAAAAATTATCTACAAGCAGTTAATTTCAATTCGCCTTATCGCCATCCACAGCTGGACGTAGGCCTCCCTCATGTTACGCGCTATCCTCCGTCAGTGACAGACAGGGGCCGTGTGGGATTCACCGGCCAGCTGGAACCCGACCAGGATACCCACTAAAACCACAGCGGCCCCTTCCGCGCTTTTACGGGGCCCCGGAGAGATCGTCTACTTACATTCGATCCCCGGTACCCCAACGCCTGGCCTTCTGGCCACGTCTTATCGTCCCTCAAGGCGGTGAGACGAGGGGCGCATAACGGCGCCTCGTCCTCCCCGGTCGCCGGCGGCGGAGCGAGTCGGCGGACGCAAGCGCCTGGCGTTCCCGCTCCGCGGCCTCTCCTTCTTTTTGATGATGGCCTTACAAATGGAGGCCATCGACGACCAGCACCTGTCGCTGTCAAGCATCTACGACGGCCAGCAACTGTCACCAGGTCGCCTGTCCACCTAGTTGGCGTCCTATATTGCGTCGTCCGATACGTGGTCGCCGCTCGAGAACCTATGGGCCGCAAGGGTCCGGGTGACTACCCAGCCCGGAGCCCGAGACTGGATATTGATTCGTATAGTTACCCCCGTTCAGAAATTTTCAAAATTTGTTTCAGGGAAGAATGATGGTCTGCTCAGATTCATACATTTTTCGGAAGTTTTAATTTTACTTTCGCACGCACACTGCCCGCAGGCTGGTGCGTGGCTGACGGACGCCACTTCGACTATATGATCATTTCAAAGCTGATGTTATTATGTTATATTAATTTAAAGGACCTTTTCCTTACATCTGAATAGCATAATATTACAATCCCCTTTCTTTCACGTGAATAAAATACGGCCGAGGGATCACCAGGAAAATGTATAGTAAAACCCAGAATATTTAAATCCTTTACTTTTTAAACCTACGCCTTTATAATTAGGAATTTATTATATTTATTTATTAGCGTTACTAGGGAAATAACTAATCATTTCACCAAGTATCTACCGAGCCCCGCTTTGCTTAGTACCTAATTGATAATTTCTTCACGCAAAAGTCGAACAATGGGCGAACCGCTATTTGAGCCTGGCAGCTTATACTTAGCAGATAACCAATGCCAATAGACTAAGGAGGCGTAGAATAATATTGATTACTTTTGAGTAATGTTAATTATAAAGAAAACAATTCCCCCACCCCCCGTTCTTTCCCGTGGGTGTCAGAAAAAACGTTGAAGGGATATAATAGATATATAATAGGCATCTGCAACACTTTGTTTGCATAGACAACAGATGTAAAACTCGAAATAAAACCCTATACCAACCCGTCTGACAAGCTTGATATAGCAGGTCAATTTCGTTCCCATTGTGACTTAATATATGAATTGTGATCAACATGGACTTTTGACAGGAATTTGAAAACGTCATGTGGTGCTCTTGTATTATATTCGATATTTTAGTGTTTTAACGTGTTATATTAGATAATTTTGATGGCATTTTATGTAATATGACGTGGCGGAGCTACTGGGATGTAGTGAATATCATATAAAAGTGCTTTATAACGTTTTCGTTTTCCATCAAAATGCCCACAAGATACCATTAACAGTGTAGCCATTGCACTGTTAATGGCGACAATTTGACTTAGACAATGACTAACTTGAAAGACTAAAAACGTGAAGATATTCATAACTCGACACTGGCACCAATAGCTGATTGCTAATATATAAGAAAAAGAAGAAGTGATCAATCAACATCATCATCCTGCTTTTATACCAATTACTTAGGGTTATACTCGTATATGTGTATATATAATATATGCAATATGCACTCTTCCTCCATCAGTACATATTGAAAAGAGTTATTGGCAATAGTTTTAGACCAGTCGCCTGTCTGACGTTAATCCTCCTTGGGAAAGTAATTGTTGACTAAATGGCACCAGAAGTTGGCCCAGGTCGATATAACGACGCCCACGAGCAATGAGCAAGGGTTTGGTGGATTTGGTGATATTCGTAGTTGCCATCACACAGCACGTATTTGAACTGAGATGAAGATGAGTATTTACCATTATGAGTGCTATCTGGTTTTTTGTCCGAGGGCTCGAGTAGGCCGTCGTCGATGCCAGGGTATGGAGTAGCATCCTTCGGAGGGTCACCATCCAGATCGTCGATTTCAGGACCTTGGAAAATAAATTCAAATGATATTTTTAAATTGAAAATGGCTACAGCACTCAGCTTTATTAGAAGCTATCATTACTTTCGAATTCTGTGTTTCTTCTTGTTGGGTATAAGCCTCTAAGGCGATGCAGGTCGGTAAAGTTACCTTGTAGATTTTTCTCTAAAAGTTAAAATATATTTTATTTATTGCTTATAGTGGCAAACGAGCAAGCAGCACACCTGATGTTAAATGTCACTGCCGCCCATGGACCTTTGCAATACCAACGGTATAACTAGGCCGCTGCCTACCAATAAAAACCCCAAACCCACCCAGTTGGCCTTCCGGCTCTCTCGCACACCGAACGAAGCGCAACAGCACATTACCATTGCTCAGACGTCGATCTTCTGCGAGAGTGTTGTACTAGTAGAAAAAATAAATAATAAAATACTTACCAGCTAAAGGTGGTCGCGGTTTTTCTCTGTCTGGCTCCAGCAGTGGCTGCGAAGGTTGCGCTGAATCGGTGTCAGTGGAATGATGATTGCCGTTCTGCTGTGAAAGAGTAAATAATGTTAATTAAAAATTTCCATCTGAAGGTTATTTACTCCTCGGATGGATCGCATATCCTGTGAACTGGTTTTCATTAGGATTAAAGAGGTAACATGACAAAGTAAAAATATCAAAGAAATATAAAAAAAAATAAAAACAATTGGCTGCATATGTGGCGTAGTGGATAAGACTGATCTACTGCACCAAGTATCGTGAGTTCGATTTCCAAGCTGGATAATACTTTGTGTGATTCACCAATTGTAAGCGATGACTAAAAAACAATATCTGTTTTGAACTAACGGCCATTGCAATTCCATAACAGCTACTATCCTGGAACCGCTCTTGACTATATATTTATATTTTTTGTAGGGCTAAGACATAAGGCACGAAGAGAAAACTTGTTTTTCGAAGTACTTTACAAACATACAACCGATGGTCAGGAATTACATTTAAATGTAAATTAATCATTTATCGATGACACAAAAACTATCTTGCGTGGACATCGAATTCACGACGTTCAACACAGTCAAGAGAGTACATTACGCAATCCACAAATTGTCTGGGTGTGTATTTGTGTCCGTTAATTGCACATTTGTAAAGTCCCCCGCAATACACTAAGGATATGTTTTATCCTATAAGGATATATTATATCTTTGGTGCAGGGAGTTGCCAAAATAAAATAAAATCAACACGCATAGAATCGGCGATTGCTCTTGATGTTATTAGGCTCCTAGGAGAGTGCTAATGCCCATTCATCCTAGACCTTTCAGAGCTGATTTTCACAATTGCCAAGATAAAGGATGCATTTGATTGTTCATAAACTTTGCGAGTTCACTTACACATTGTTAGTTTTAACTTAAATTAATGCAAAAAACCAACACTGGATCGGAACAGATTCACTACTTAGAAGATTGCGCAAGTAACTTAGCCAATTATACCTTTTTATATATTTTTAATTTCCTGACTTCTTTTATAATAGTAACAGTTTTATATTTGCTGTGTAGCAGCGGTTTCGAATACAACCAACCCTTACATTGCTAATGGGTGTCGTAAAAGATGAGTAGAAGTTTAATATAGACCTGGACTAACTCCACCTAGTGCCATCTGGTCAACAAATACATTCCCAAGTGGATATGACGTCACATAGGCGATCAGTCATGTAACTATTGGGAAAAATTTGCAATATATATGATAGAAAAAGACCACATATTACGTTGATCACAAGTAATTGTGGTAAGATGAAGAACATCTATCTCTTATCCCAAAACTTCTTCAATATATTTACTAAGCATTAGCTCCGGTGCGATGCCCTTCGAGCCGTGATATAAAAAAAATCTAAAATGTACTATAATACAAAAAAATTAAGCGTATACAAGATGAGATCAAATTATAAAAATGTATGGCGTTGGCGTCGGTGACCATATTTAGTGATGTCAGTTTTTATAACCACGTTACTGCTTAGTATTTTTTTGATTATTATCGAGATGAAATAATCATATTGATTTGAAGTAATTAATCATCATAGCCCATATACGTACCAATATTAAGCATGTGCCTCCTACAAATGATGGTAAACAGTCTTCTATACCACGCTGACGAGAGGATGTCTTTTTGAAATGTCTCAAACTCTTTGTGTGACAAAACATTAGCGAGAAAAAGAGCTTAACTGTTATATCGCGTATTTATTAATTAATTAAAATGTTTCCTTGTTATTACAGGTATTTTTCTATAATATAACCGTGTGGTGACGGAATAAGAATACAATTCACCATCCCCTATCTTACCCGTGATTGTAAAAGACGAATGGGATATGCATAGAAGATTTACGTAAATAAAACTCGAAATAAAATCCTATACTAACACGTCTGACTAGCGTGGTGCAGGTCATTTTTACTCCTATTGGGGGGAGGTTTGAGTCCAGTAGTGAGACGCATATGAGCTGAAATCACGATGATGATGAATACAAAAGTTTCGCATTCATCGATATGTATGCATTTACGACAATTGTTTACAACATGTTTAGTAAATGCTAGCTTGTATGTAGTAGCCCTCGAACCAAGGTACAATGTTTCTAAAATATAATATGCCAGGCACACTGGCTTTATTAATTTTGATTGACAGCTCTCACGCTTTACATAGCACTGTAATGCGACAAAGACAAGTCGCTTTATTTATTTGCTACTTATTATTTAAATCTAAAATTTAAATTGGAGATACATAGGTACATACATAGCCTCATGCCTGTTTCCCAGAGGGGTAGGTAGTGATTACGGATTGCCACAAACCACGATCCTGACATACCTCCATCGCTTCATTCACACTCATCACAGTCTTCATGCATGCTCTACGGTTACGCGTACTCTTAACCTGCCCTTTCGCTAACACATCTTCAATTTGACCTAGAAAAGTACGACGTGGTCTTCCCCTTGTAATCGTCCCACTCACACTCGCTTTGTATACTTGTTTAGTCAACCTTTCTTCACTCATTTTTTCCACGTGGCCAAACCACATCAGCATTCCCTTTTTTATCTTTGTCGCTACTTCTTCATTCACACCACGGCGCTGTCTTATAACACTATTCCTAATTCTATCTTTCAGACTTAAATTGGAGATATATGGTGAACTATGAATAGAAATACCCATGTTTCTCATTGGGGATTTGGCAATGACTGATAAAGTAAATAAATGACTAAACAAATTTGTTATGGAGTAGTTAGCGGCCCAAATATGGACCATCAAGATGGGCTTTACCAAGTGCATGTCCGTAGCAATGACGCATAAAAAAGTAAAGTGAATGGTGGTCTACATACTGCCAATTAAATACCAGATACTACGAATACATTACGAATATTATCATTAAGTTATTTTAGTCAAATGATTGAATTAAATCCCCGTAATAAAATGGTTACATATTTTTGTGTTTAAAAAGGTTTCTATTTAACTGACCATTATGAATCATCATCATCATCATCATCACAGCCCATATATGTCCCATTGTTGGGCACGGGCCTCTTCCTTAATAAGAGAGAAATTAAGCTACTATACCACATTGGTCAGACGTGTTGAAATAGGGTTTTGTTTCGAGTTTTCCTTCTCTTGCTTAGATGTTATATGCGTTTTATATCCCTTAGTCGTCTCTTACTATCACCCACGGGTAATATAGGGGATGGTGAATTGTATTCTTACTCCATCACCACACGGATAATTTTTACATTTAAAATACAGACATTAAATTATGTCCGTATTACGCTAAGGAAGGTTTTTCCATTATTTTTTAATGGAGGATGAATAAGCAGGCCTCTTAAATGTAAATAATAAATACGGTTCATAGACCTCTGCTATTCTAGGGACTCAATCATGTCGCCTATCGAAAGGTGGTGGGTTTACCCATTAGCTCGCTCGCCAATTAAACGCAGAAGCAAATTGATAACTATTAGCAAAAGTAAATTGCTATCTGCGAAAGTGTGGTACTATCCCAGACGAACTGTGCCATTTATAGCTGCAGGCAGAAAACTGCCAACTTGTGGCAATAACACTTAGATATTTAGGTGGATCAGATACACAATAGATCCACAATCCATCTCCAAAGTCATAGCATGGCCAAATATTTATATCCACAACATAGTCGCAGAATATTTTGTTTCATATATTTTTTTAAGACTGGATACATGTTTAAAGCTATTTTCTTTTTTGTATAAGATTATTAAACAAGTTTTTTTTCCATTTAAATAACCGTTAAGTTAATGGTCTCATCATTCTTTCGCTCAGATTGTGGCAAATTGATGCGATATTTTTATATATATAAAAAAATAACTATTGACGTCATCTATACGGAATTAAGTTCCTGTTTTATCTATGTCAAATTTCATATAATATTTTAACATCTGCAATAGCTTAATTGATAAAGAAATGTACATAGTGATCTTAGATTCAAAATTAAGTTGCACCGTCTCATTGATTCGAAGAATTCTTAAGTCCTGGGAGGCCTCATAATCAGTTGTATAACATGCACATTAGCGTTTGAGATGTCCCATGGTATTGGTTCCTCGACACCGGTGCTTCGGGCACCGGGTTATCCTTTCGGGTATCATTCCCTCTCGACGCTCCGGTAAATATACGTAAGATTTACGCGGTCTGCTTGGTGGTGGCGGACTAATACCCGGTCCGTCCTACTCAAAGCTTTACTGCCTACAGTATTATCATATATCATGAGAAACAAATTATTTACTTTACAAAATAAAAATTAATAGAAAAAGAGAGAGAGAGTTTTTTTATATCATTCATCTTTAGATTAAGAAATAAAGATAAAACATTATAAAGTCTTATAAAGGCTTAGGTTTATAACGGCAATATAGATATGAAGCTGATAACAGATAGCTCGTCTGATTTGTGACGATAATTGAGTGGTGAACTAATCATCATCTCAACTCAGTTACGTCCCACCGCTGGGTTTCTGTACAATATATAGGAAATTGATCTACTTTACCACGCTGGTCAGACGTGTTGGTATAAGAATATATTTTAAGTTTTCCTTCTCTTCCATGTATGTTATATCGTATCTCTTAGTTGTTTTTTACGATACCCACGGGTAAAAAAAGGGAGTGGTGATTTATATTTATATTACGTCACCACACGAAACTTTTTGGGAATTAAATGACAATAAAATAATGTTTCTTTATTCACCAACTTAAAACCGCCTTTTTATTGTTTATGGTGGCAAACGAGCAAGCAACACTCTTGGTGATAAGTCTTACCGCCGTTCACGAACTTTGCAATACCAACGGTACAGCATAGCCCTTGCCTACCAAACCAAACCCACCCAAATGCTTCTGGCTCTCTCTCTCTCTCTCTCACCAAACGAAGCGCAATAGCACATGGCCACTACTCAGACGTAGATTTTCTACGAGAGTGTGGTACTATCCCGGATGGTCCGACCCGCGGCTCTTGGTCAAAAAATGTCAACAGTGTGGCGCTACCACTATAAATATCTATTTAATTATAATAGGAAAATTTATTTGACCCCGATATAAACAAATAATAGTATCATTTATAATAATAAGACCTAATATTCTACATTTGATATTGACTCAACATCATTTACCTTGGCCCACATACAACACTAGCTCCTGAACTAGATTGTCAACTACTACAGACAAAACTACGCTTAACTAATTACTATACTGTATCATACTATCCATGTTGTGACGGAGTAAGAATACAATTCACCCAACAAATTTTAGGCGTAGGTGATCGTAAGAGGGCCACCGAAGACAAAGATCGGGGCCCGCTCGCACGGCGAAGAGAGGAGTTTGCATAGTGGGTCTATGGGGTCGCGCGCCGCCTCTTCCGTCACCCCGGACTGACTTGGCGGGGCGAGACAACGTCCATAGTCCAGCGCAACAACAAAAATAAAAGGTGATCGTAAGAGACGACTATGAAGTACAAAACGCATATAACATCTATGCAAGAGAACGAAACTCGAAACAAAACACTACCAAAACGTCTGACCAGTGTGGTTATAGCAGGTCATTTTCCCTCCTATTATAGAGGAGCCTCGAGTTCAACCGAGGGACAAATATGAGCTGAGATGAAGATGATATTGTACCATACTATACGAATACGAAAAAGTTGAAGAGTAAAGAGGAGGGATGAAATATAACGTTGAAAAAATATGACGTTGTTGGCCAACTTGGAAATCTGAATGTATGTTTGCATTGCAAACTTTGCATTAGTCACGTGGAGCGGGTCTCTCACTTCAAGGTAGTTGAACGGAACGATGACTTCTCTATAAAAATTGGAAGTCTGTGTATTCCAAATTATGAGTCATAAATTGGATAATTTTTCTACAATACACATTTTAGAGTATTTAGCTATTCTTATTGGTACATTTGTCGCTTTCAATATTTAATGTAATAAAACTTTGTCTTTTATACTAATTAATTTTGACCAATAGTTCGAAACATATCATGATAACTGATTTGAGTGGAGCGCCATTAAGCAGCTACAATAAGTTGACGGTGTACAAAGCGGAGGTGAAGGGGCGGTTTTGGCAATGACGCGACATTATTTATGTATACATTTTATTATAATCATTTCAGTTTTTATTATTTGCTGCTTACTATACGACAAGTGAAATCATTATATTAAGTGTACCTTTTTCAATAATAATATTATGCATAATATCTTTAGAACAAGTAACTTTTAACTATTTGTCTGTGGGTTTTTTTATCTGTGTCAATGTATGTTGCACAGCTAATTTTCTGAGTCGCTTACAATGAAATTTAATATAAATAGTCTGTAGCCTGAATAAGAAGAAATGCTACCTTTTCGTAACAAACTACAAGTTATGTATATTATTATTTCTCTCATTTTAATTGTTATTTTATATTCGTCAAATTAAATAGACTCGTTGTTCATTGTATAAACAATAGCAAATATATTTAAAAACCGTCAATACTTAACTCATGGTTAGAAATGTTCACATAGTTGGGTCTGTACCTGCATAGGCAGCCACAGACCCGAGCCCGCGAGCGCATAGCAGGTGAAACCAACACCCTACTTATAAAGAAACGTCCTATTCAAATTATAATGTCTCTAAACCCATGCTGTAAAGTACCATATCTTTAATTCCATAGCGCACTCTTCCATGGAACAGACTCGCTATATAGACAAGTTAAAGACCTTGACTATATCGAAACAGTCATTACACCACAACTAGAACATTGATGACGTAGGTACAGATTACCAAAAATATACGAAGTTTGCTTTTGAAGGTATACATATTTAACGCCTGCATCTTTACTTATTAACGTTTAGGTGATAAATGTTAAATAAACTCACTGTGACCGTTTTATAATTCAGTAAACTAACTGTCTCTAAATGTCGGCCTCATAAAAAAAAAGGCTTAAACTCCCTCAGCAGCATTATAGAGAGGGCTCGGGATTTCACTATATTATAAAATCTGAAATACCGAAATCCGTACAAAAAATGGATGTAATTGACATCGCTCAAAAAATTAGTATGTTGAAGTCAAGGGGGCGAATTAGATCGCTCGTCGAACCGACAACCGTTGGGGAAGAAAGGTTCTCGAGTGGCGACCACGAATTGGACGACCCCAAACTAGGACTGACGACCTCTCAAAAGTCGCATTCATAGTACAAAGTTGAACTTTTTCTTCTTCAGCGAATATACGTCCATCTTGAGCCAATCCTCCTTCTAGTGAAGGAGAATTGACTTGTTAGGAAAATTGACCTACTATATCGCTTTTCTTATCCGTTTGGTGACGGAGTAAGAATACAATTCACCACCCCCCATCTAGCCCGTGGGTGATCGTAAGAGACGACTAAGGGATATAAAACGCATATAACATCTATGCAAGAGAAGGAAAACTCGAAACAAAATCCTATACCAACACGTCTGACCAGCGTGGTATAGTAGGTTAATTTCCCTCCCATTACGGAGGAGGCCCGAGCCCAAGAGTGGGACATATATGGGCTGTGATGATGATGATGATATCGCTTTAGTTTATAAGCTAAGCGTATAAGAGTTCGGAAGCTGTCATCTAAGAGCCTATGAAATTGTTTTATGCCCGTTTATTTTTGAGGTGTTTTTGACTTGTCACCACGTTATATGGTTGACTCATCATCACATTGGAATTTTGACTCGGCACCACATTGGAATTTTACAGCTATTGTATAATAAAATCCCCTTGCAGCTAGGGTTTAATTTATAATTCATTTTCCTGAATCACATGTGAGTTAGAAATGATGTCGGGGAATAATTATTAATTAATAACAACTAGTCCAGAATGTTAACCCGGGATTTCAGGATCATCTTTTACACGAACAATGCACTGCTTTAAAGAGATAGTTTTGAGTTAAGTAAAGGAACGTACCCAAATTACGCGTAAAGAATTTGCAAAAAATGGATCTTATTTAGTTGTAAAATCCTTGAAATTAGTTTAATTTTATCATTGACTATACGTTTGTTTGTACAATTGTTTAGTTATTTTGAGAACGTTGAAATTGACAGATGACGAACCGCGAATAGAAGATGTACTGTGAGTTGTGACGACAGTTTACATGACCTCGCTCGGGCTATGAACTTTGCAAATATTATCTACGCCATAACGTCTGTACACATTTAAAACTTAGACTGTTATTTAAAATAAAATAGTATGGTGAAACTGTGATACCCTTATGACATATTTTTTGTTTTTAGAATATCTGTTTTTACTATCCAATACTTCAATTGTGTAATATTCAGAGAAACGACAGAAATCTCCGCATTATCATTTTATATGTAAATATCTATTTAAACTTGCGAGTTTTATATACATATTTATATATTTAAACTTTAGCTGTGTGGTAGCGGTTATGAATACTACCAACCCTTACTTTGCTCGTTTTTAAACGTTTTAACCCTTACTCGTTTTTAACCCTTCGTTTCGTTTTTAACCCTTACTTTACTAAGAGCCTTATGATAAATAATATGGGCCAACTCCACCTGATGTCGTTTGGTCAACAATTACATTCCCAAGGGGGGTTGACGTCTGGCAGGCGGCCGGTCATAAAACTATTGCCAATAACTTTTACAATATGTACTATGAAAGAAGAGTACATATTAAACGACCCCAAGTAATTGGGATAAGAGTAGGAGAATGATGATATATTTAAACAATAAATTTTGTAACCAAATTTCTTTTTTAAAGGACACTATCCTGCACTAAGTAAATAATCCTTGTATTGTGGGGGACTTTACAAACACACAATTCATCATCACAGCCCATATATGTCCCACTGTTGGGCTTGGGCCTCCTCCCTAATAGGAGGGAAATTAACCTACTATACCGCGCTGGTCAGACGTGTTGGTATAGGGTTTAGTTTCGAGTTTTCCATCTCTTGCATAGATGTTATTCATGTTATATGCGTTTTATATCCCTTAGTCGTCTCGTACGATCACCCAAGGGTAAGATAGGGGGCGGGGCATTGTATTCTTACTCCGTCACCACACGGATAACACACAATTAACGCAGACATATTACAACCAGACTCAGAACAACACTTTGTGGATCGCACAAAGTGTTGTCCTGAGCAGGAATCGAACCCACGGCACTCGCACGGAAGGTCGGTATCTTAACCACTATGCCATATGTGCAGTCGCAATGTAGTACGAGTTCAACAGAAACTTAATTACATTTGGTTATCTTTCTCACATTTCACGGCGACGGCGACGGGATAAAAATACAATTGTCGCCATCTCATACTTGTACATGATCAAAATCGGCTAAGGTACAAGAGAGTAAACAGCAGCTCTTATCTTAAAAATAAAAATTAATTATTTGAATTTGTAAAATAAAAATTAAATGGCTCGATAAAATAAAAAAAAACTATAAAATCATAATATCCGTTGTAATAATCTTTGAACAATATATATAATATAGTTCAATAACCTCTGCCCATACTGTATTCACTGAGTATGTTGGCATAACAACTATGTATGATATACGTAGATACAGCACCCGCAAATTCGTTACTAATTTGCTAATATTTTTATCTACCGCAATTGCTATGTGGTAGCGGCTACGAATACTACCAACACTTATTTTGCTCGTGGATGCTGAAAAAGATGATTAAGAGTTTTATATCGACCTGGGTCAACTCCAATGACATTTCCAAGAAGGGTTGACGTCAGGCAGGCGACCGGTCATAAATATACTGCAATATATAAGATGAAAGAGAAGTACATATTGTTCAAACCTCAAGTAATTGGGATAAGAGCAGGATATTGAAATGAGATTTATCTATCGCATATGATTTGTCAATTGATTCTGTAATAATTCTTTTTATTTTTCTTTGCTTCTTAGTGTTGGGTCTTCTTCGAATGAGGGACATGTAGAGCTTGACTAAACGGGTTATCATTGGATTTTATTTCAAAATTGGCTTCTCTTGTTATTGTCTGCTTAAAAGATTTAAAGGATTTTTATATTCATAATACATCATTCAGTCTTTTGCTATCTACTGCTGGATCTAAGCCTCCCTCACAGAACACCAGAAAGTGCGCTCCTATATCGTCCGCATCCAATACCTTTATCGAGTCGTCGATTCACCTGATGCTCTCCTACTCTATGTCGTCCGATACCAGGTCACCACTCGAGAACCTTTCTTCTCCAGCGGTTATAAGATTATTTCGTGTATAATTTAAAAAAGGAAGGGTGATGATAGTATACTCTGTCACTATATGGATAGAAGTGGTTATCATCGTCTTAGTTATACGGAAAGTATTGATGATGATACCGGTGGGCTCAAAATAATTTTGGAGGACCTGCATAGGACGGTAATTAAGGTAATATACCACGCTAGCCACGACGGGTAGGTATGGAGTTTCATTTCGAGCTTTTTTTTATCATGCATATATGTGTATGTACATAATAATCTTTAATAGAATAAAATACAATGCACCACTTCCTTCATTTCAGTTGCTGTAGTAAAATGAATAAGGGGTATGATATGCAAGAAACGACTATGCAAATGAAGAAAATATCAATCAGTATGACCAGTATAGTATAATTATCTTTTTATTGTAGAGGAAGTCCGAGCCTGCCAGTAAGGAGAAGAATATTTTAACAAGGAAACAGTAATGGTTCGAAGCTTCGACAAAATGATTAACTGATGGATATTAATACAAAATATCTGGATGACCGGTATCAGTATTTTCTTTTTAGTGTATTTTGTCGGATATATTTAAATATAATAAAAATAATTAACAAAAATTAAAAGAAAACTTTGAAAACGCAAAAAATAATAAAAAAGGGAACCTAAATATCCTAACTTAAATATGTATTAGACTGCTCGATTTTCCAACTAAGCTATGTTTATTCTTATTGATAATGTCAAAATTTGTGTTCTATTTTAATTATTTTCAACCAACGAAAAATTATATTTTTTCGTTGCCTGAAAATACTGACAAAACAATATTTTCTATAAATGAAACCCAGCTAGATCGATTAATCGCCCCCGGAACCCCCTGCATGCTAAATTTCATTTCATGAAAATTGAAGTTGCCGAGATTCAGATATATATGTCGCCGCAACGATTAATTCCATTGTAAACATAAAATTAATAGTAAGCTGATTAAAAGTAGTAAGCTATTGTAACAATTGTAAACCAAATTATGTTCAGTATTTATCTAAGTACCATCCTTTCATTAATCGCAATTTCATTAAGATTTGTTTATTTAATCGTAAATAGAGTTCTAAAGATTCTAGATTTAATTATTATTTAAATAGGTTCAGTAAAACTTAATGACTTAACGATATTGGTTAAAATATTTTAATACCGTCTCTATTAAGGTTCGGATTATTAATGTGATTTTTAATAAGAAGGGTAGATGAACACTCGAACGCTATAAAAGCACGATTGTTACGAGCGGTCAGTTCAGTTGGTTGCTAGCGTTCGAAGGAATAACACTGTAAGTAGAATTAATGTAATATTGATTAAAAATATTAGATTTGGTATTGCTTGCTTTAATTTATACTCCAGCTTCAAAACTCTATTATCTTTCCATCCATGATGGTGAGAACCGGAGTATACTTGGTTATTAACATCATGGTATTGAGATACGCCCAATTAATCTAGATAATAGCAGAACCGGTGACCTTACCATGGTCGACGGTTCTGCAGCTTTTTAAAAACATTTTACCCGATTTATATTTGACATCAGAAGTGGGATAATTACCCACCTTATTGCTAACGTTGCTGTCCGGATTTTACTCTCTTTTTCAGATAAATTATCACCGCGTGAATATATAACTACCCGCTATGATGGATGCTCAGAACGAAGCAGCATCGGCAAGCTCTACGCCCAACACCGTTCCCGAAAAAGACACTGGTTCGAGTACGGCCACGAGCGTCGTAACGCCTCTACAAATGCAGTCTGGTAACGTACCACCTGAATTTTACCAACATATGATCACAATAATGCAAAGCATGAGTGAACGATTGTCGAAACAGTCTGATAAGGTTAAAATTACCGATGTATTTTTGCCATCATACGATCCAGATGGTAATGTTGGGGTCCGTGAATGGTGTAACCACATTTCTTCTGCCAAAACTAATTACGAGCTCAGTGATTATGATATTCGTATGAAAGTCACTAGTTTGCTCAAAGGACGCGCCAAAATATGGGCTGATACTTGGCTCGTCACTACTTCCACGTGGGAGGAACTGCGTCAGAATATTATAACGACATTTGAACCAGAGAACCGTTACTCACGAGATATACTCAGGTTTAGAGAGCACAGTTATGAGCCGTCTAAAGATATAGCGCAATTTTTATCACAATCATGGATTTTGTGGAGGCGTGTGACTAAGGACAAACTTGATGCCTATGACGCAGTGGAAGCGGTTATAGGAACCATTAATGACGAACGCCTTAGGATTGAATTAATGAATGCCAGAGCTACCTCTGTACCAGAATTAATATCGGTTGCCTCGTCTATTCGCACTAAGCGTCCCAGTCATCAAAATTCCAATCAACCATTACCCAAACGTTTAAAATTCTCTATAGATAATCGTAACGCTTCTTTTTGTAACTTTTGCAAAAAACCAGGTCATGCTTCTCGGGACTGTCGCTTTAACAAAAATACGGTATTTGATTTGGATAAGCGAACAGACAAAACTAATATGTCGACACCATTACCAAAGCAGCCCGACAATAAGATTTGTACATTTTGTTCCAAGCAAGGTCGTACATTTGACACATGTTACCGTCGAGAACGGCAAATAACATCAAATATCAATTCGGTTATTATAAACAAATCACGTCTAAATACTATGCGTGTTCGTGTAGGAGACATACTTATTGATACAGTTTTCGATAGTGGTGCCGAATGCTCTGTCATGTCCGAGACTATTGCCAATAAGTTACCAGGCAAACGCCAGCATATAGTTAATTATCTGCGAGGTATCGGACCTTTTCCAATAGTCTCTACAAGCATGTTGAAAACTGTTTGTGTTATTGACGACATAAATATTGAAATTGAATTTCATATCTTACCTGATTATGAAATGACGACAGATGTGCTGATAGGAGCGAACATATTAGGCGGGACGGGACTAAGCGTTGTTATAACTGCAAATACCGCTACCTTACATTTAGAGCCTCGCGTCATGCACATGCGATTGAACCTCCCATTATTTGATAGTATAAATCACGACCTAAGCGACGCCTCTGAGATTGATCAATTATTTCTCTTATTACATAAATACTCTGCTATTTTTACGCGCGGTTTTTCCCAAACTCGTGTTAATACTGGTCAACTAGAGATACGTTTGAAAAACCCAGACAAGTTTGTCGAACGCAGGCCTTACAGGCTAAGCCCGGTAGAGCGTGAAAAGGTTAAAGTAATTGTTAGAGAGCTCATCGATAATGATATTGTACGCGAAAGCAAATCTCCTTATTCTAGTCCGATTATTCTAGTGAAGAAAAAGAACGGTGATGACCGCATGTGTGTAGACTATCGAGAGTTGAATGCGAATACAATACGTGATCATTACCCTCTTCCTTTAATCGCGGATCAAATTGACCAATTGGCCGGTGGTCTGTACTATACAACACTTGATATGGCTTCTGGATTCCATCAAATTCCCATAGCACCGGGATCCATTGAGAAGACTGCTTTCGTAACCCCGGACGGACTTTTTGAATACAAAACTATGCCTTTCGGATTATGCAATGCACCTTCTGTGTATCAAAGGTGCATAAACCGTGCTTTAGGGCCTCTATTAAGTCCAGGTAGCGCAGATGCGGTGCACAACGATAGTGTAGCTCAAGTCTATATAGATGACGTAATAAGCAAGTGTCGTGATTTTCCTTCTGGTCTAGCGTACTTGGAAAGAACTTTTATAGCGTTACGTGAAGCTGGCTTTTCCGTCAATATTGATAAATGCCTTTTCTTCAAGCGATCCATCGAATATCTTGGTAACGTAGTAGAAAACGGTCAAGTCAGACCCAGCCCTAAAAAGATCGAAGCATTGTTAAAAGCTCCCGTACCAACCAACGTAAAGCAAGTACGGCAATTTAATGGCCTAGCAGGTTATTTTCGTCGTTTTATACCTGATTTCGCGCGAACTATGATCCCCCTTTACGATCTCACTAAACAAGGTATCAGGTGGCAATGGACTCATGTTCATGAACAGGCACGTCAAAAGATCATCCACCTCTTAACTTCTGCACCAATTCTTACAATATTTCGAGAAGGAGAGCCTATCGAGTTATTCACCGATGCCAGTAGCCTTGGATTTGGAGCAATACTGGTTCAAATTATCAATCAGCGGCAGCATGTGGTAGCCTACTTTAGTATGCGTACCACAGATATAGAGAGTAGGTACCACTCTTATGAACTTGAGACGCTGGCTGTAGTGAGAGCCATTAAACATTTTCGTCACTTCCTTTATGGACGCAAGTTTAAGGTCATTACCGATTGTAATGCCCTTAAAGCCTCTAAGCATAAAAAGGATCTACTGCCGCGTATTCATAGATGGTGGGCCTATCTCCAAAACTTTGAATTTGACATAGAATACAGGAAGGGCGAGCGGATGCAGCATGCAGACTTTCTTAGCAGAAACGTGGATCCTCTAACTGTCAACGTTATGAGTAATAACCTGGATTGGATAAATATAGAGCAGCGACGCGATAGCCAATTGCGACCAATAATAGATGCTCTACATAGCGGCGAGAGTGTAGCAGGATATCATCTAGATGGTAACGTTCTTAAATTCGAAAGGCGAGATGATATCCTAGGTGTACAAAAACTAATTGTTGTACCTAAATCATTCCAATGGAGTCTGGTAAATACTTTTCACTCTGCCCTTAAGCACCCTGGTTGGGAGAAGACTCTTCACAAAATAAAACAAACTTATTATTTTGACAAAATGAGCAGCATTGTAAGAGACTTCGTAGACAATTGTATTATATGTAAAACATCGAAACAGACGTCTGGTGCTACGCAGGTGCAGTTGCATCCTATTCCCAAGCCTGTAGTACCATTCGAAGTCATACACATGGATGTCACCGGTAAGCTGGGCACTCCTAGTGACCAAGAATATGTAGTGGTTACAATAGACTCCTTTACTAAGTACGTATTATTTTACTATACTAATGACAAGAGCCAACACAGTACCTTAGCAGCCCTGAAACAGGTAATTCACCTTTTTGGGGCTCCAAAACAAATCATTGTAGATGGCGGACGAGAGTTTTTAGGCGAATATAAACATTATTGCGAGAAATTCGGCATAGAAATACATTGCATAGCTCCTGGCGTCAGCAGAGCAAACGGCCAAATAGAGCGGGTAATGGCGACATTAAAGAATGGACTCGTAATGATAAAAAATTACGAGACTCCTGAATGGCATACAGCATTAGAAAGTCTCCAACTTGCTCTAAACTGCACAGTACATGCCACAACAGGTGTTGCTCCACTCACCTTATTAACCCGGCGCCAAAACTGTGTACCAGTAGAGTTAATAAACTTGGTTAACCTCGACAACGCATCAATCGACATGGAAGCTCTCGACCGTCACGTACACCACAAAATGACTGCAGTCTCTGCTAGAGATAAAACTAGATTTGACAGAGGCCGTGCTAAAATTCGAGGTTTTCAACGAGGCGATTTTGTTTTAATAAAAAATAACCCTAGAAATCAAACTTCCCTCGATCTAAAATTCAGTGTTCCCTATGAAGTCCACAGGGTACTTGAAAATGATCGCTATCTCGTGAAGAAAGTTGTTGGCCACCATGGACGACCTCGTAAGGTTGCACATGACCAATTGCGTCGCGCCCCACAACCTGGTGGTGCCGATCAGATCGCCGTGTCGCCATCAAACGACCAACCAACTGGACCCTCGAGTGTCATGACGGAACACAGTCCGGTACTCAACCCTGATACACTTCCGACGGAGCATCAACATACAGAAGATTAAACAATCCCGGTGAGAACTTTTTGAATCATTGCGTAAAAATGTCTGTACTAAACAGCTTAGTATGTTACGTACGAAAGCTGTCGTGCATATTCAAATTAATCAAAAGATGCTATTGGCGCGTGGAGCTGTCCAATAAGCCATATTATTTATTACAAAAAGATGCTATTGGCGCGTGGAGCTGTCCAATAAGCCATATTATTTATTACAAAAAGATGCTATTGCCGTGTGGAGCCGTCCAATAAGCCATATATAATAAACCCATCCTGAAAGAATAATAGTCCTCTGTGTACCACGGCGTAAAGGACCGCCTAGAGCACAGCATCGACCTACCTCTAACATCCTTTAGAGCCTTTGTTATAAACAGCACCAACCTCACCAACCTATCCTTCCTTTCAACTGATACATGCAGTAAAGAGTAACCCATATTACTCTATTAAATCCACTAGTTCATGTGGAGAATTAAGTAACCACTTCTACGTGTATAAATTGGAGTGAGCTTAAAGGTACTGTGGAAGTACTTTTTCTCAAAACTAATAACTTTACAGAACACATCAAAGCAGCGATGCAGAGCACGCATCGGATATCAGTATGGCCGTGTCGCCGCAACGATTAATTCCATTGTAAACATAAAATTAATAGTAAGCTGATTAAAAGTAGTAAGCTATTGTAACAATTGTAAACCAAATTATGTTCAGTATTTATCTAAGTACCATCCTTTCATTAATCGCAATTTCATTAAGATTTGTTTATTTAATCGTAAATAGAGTTCTAAAGATTCTAGATTTAATTATTATTTAAATAGGTTCAGTAAAACTTAATGACTTAACGATATTGGTTAAAATATTTTAATACCGTCTCTATTAAGGTTCGGATTATTAATGTGATTTTTAATAAGAAGGGTAGATGAACACTCGAACGCTATAAAAGCACGATTGTTACGAGCGGTCAGTTCAGTTGGTTGCTAGCGTTCGAAGGAATAACACTGTAAGTAGAATTAATGTAATATTGATTAAAAATATTAGATTTGGTATTGCTTGCTTTAATTTATACTCCAGCTTCAAAACTCTATTATCTTTCCATCCATGATGGTGAGAACCGGAGTATACTTGGTTATTAACATCATGGTATTGAGATACGCCCAATTAATCTAGATAATAGCAGAACCGGTGACCTTACCATGGTCGACGGTTCTGCAGCTTTTTAAAAACATTTTACCCGATTTATATTTGACATATATATACATTCAAGAATTGCTCGTTTAAAGATTTTAGATTACTGGGATATTATAAATTATAATATTAAATAATACTCTGTGGTTAATTAATTATTTATCGCAGACTAATGATATATAAATCAATTATAATACAAGGATAACGTCAACATTCGTAAGGACAATACACTGACTAATTGGAATAATTTACAAATCAGAAGGATTCTAAGGATCTATATTGCTTGAAAACTATAATTACTAGGTATTTTGCCTTTACTAAGTTCATTGTAGGGTGGAAATATTAATTTTACGTAGTTCTTTTAAAGTGATGACACATGTCTCTTTAACTGAGCTTTGCATATGGATTGCTTTTAAGATTACAGCTATAAATTGAAGGATGAATGGAGACTTGCAACTATCATCTTTCACCCCCTCCGTCAAGCGTGTCGATTATTTAAATATACCTTGCTGGTTTTTTTTTTTTGTTTTTTATTTATTATGTAACAGTGGATGTCTATAGGCTGATAAATGGATCTATGAATATCTTTTTGAGTCATCATCATCTTCTCAGCTTTTATATGTCCCACTGCTGGGCTTTAGCCTCCTCCACAATAGAAGGAAATTTTCCTATTATACCGTACTGATCAGACGTGTTGGTATAGGATTTAATTACGAGTCTTTTTTCTTTGTATAGAAGTTATATGCATATTTAATCTTTTAGACTTTTACGACACCCACGGACCATAAAGAGGGTTAGAGGAACCCTCTATGAATAACAGAGAGCAAATGACAATTGATACTTGAAATTCTGTCGAAATTGATTGCATTAGAATGTTTACCTTAATAGTAAGTATTAGAAATATTAATGGCTAGAGGAATATGAATGATATAATTGTATTATAAGTTGAACTTGTGACTTAACCGTTAGACAATATTCACGGAACTTGTATTCACACGCACATATACCTACTGAGAAGTGGTTCAACGACCCGCGAATATTAATTATAGATAGGTTGGTTAATATTTAATGTGTTGTTGATAAAGTATTTTAGATTTACCTTATAACAAAATAAACGATAAATTATATTAAGATTCGAAATCAAGTTAAGATCAATAGATACTTTCATTTATCTATAATTGTATGTACCTAGTCTTGTCATAAATACTGTAACAAAGAAAAAAATGTTTTCTATTTCAAATAACATTTATGACTTTTACAGTGTGTTAGTTTAATACATAAATATAAAACAATTTAAAATATAAAAAACTTATTCGAAGTAGTCTTCATTGGCTGCAATACAGTCCTTTAAACGTTGGGGCCAGTTGTCAATAGAAACACGCAGTCTTTACATGGGAAAATTCTTCACTACCAGTCGTATGGATTGTTTTAGGGACTCCAAATTATCATGGCGTTTAGTGCAAGCCGTACTCTCTAAAACTGACCGTAAGTCATAATCCAGCGGATTAGGATTAGGACTAGACGACGGCCAGTCTTCAGCTCTGATGAAGTCCGAAACGTTCGTTTCCAACCAAGACTGCGTAAACCGAGCTTTATGACCCGGCGCCGAGTCTTGCTGGAAGTATGATTCTTGGTTATTGCACATGGTGTTGTTAAGGTGCTTTACTACATTCTCAAGAATGGTATCTTGATACACAGGTGCCGATGTTTTGATACCTTTTTCACAAAAGTATTGCTCAGTCACTCCTTCATAGCTAATACCCCACCTAACCATCAGTGAAGTCGGATAATGCCTCCGTTGCACTCCGTCGACTAATTGGGAAGCTTCCTTATAGCTTTGGGCATAAAATACAGTATTTTTGTTTGTTAAAATGTTTCTCAATTGTAAAAAATTTCTCATCCCTAAACAAAATTTTTCTGTGACCTCCCTTTGCGTACCGCTTCAGTAGTTGTTTAGATTTTACCACTCTATTCGTCGTCTACTCGTTTTTAAATTATCAGTTAGGAAATGACCGGTACGTCTCTTAAAGGCTGCAAGTCCTATGTCATCTTCATCCATCTCCCGAAATAAAATCGTTTGCTTTCGGACAGGATTTCTTCGAATTCTTTCTCTTACTGCTTTGACCACCTTTTTCATACGAACACTACGTGGATGGCCAGATCTTTTTCTGTCACAAACAGAGGAGGTCTCATTGTACCTATTAATAGCCCGGTACATAAACAATTTAAAGTAATATACGCTTGCGTATGGAAAGTTTTAAAAATTGTATTTGGTTCCATACCTACTTTGTGTAATGCAATCACAGCGATTCGGTTCTCTTTATCACCCCACTCCATTTGAATATCGCAAAATATTGTACAATGTATTGGCGCCAAAATGAGAAAACACAATGAACAATCATATAAAAATGACAGATTCCAAATTCAAATGTAATATTTTGTTTATTTTTAATTGTAACAGTACTTATGGCCAGACTAAGTATATGTGTTTCTATATAATAATTCATGTATATATTTAATATTAGTAGTGTGTATGTGTGTGTAATTAGGATAAGAGTAGGAGAATGATGATTAGTAAGGGTGTAGGTATATTGTATATATGTAACAAGTAATATGTGTATAGATATACTGTGTATTAAGTCATTTCTTCTCTTTTCTTTCCTTTTCAATTTGTTTAGCCCTTGCTCACTAAAAATAAAAATCCATCCTAAGGTTGTCTGGAAGAAATTATAATATGCGATAAGACCACCTAATTGTACCAACGTTAAATTATTGTTCTTTATTTTATTCCTGTACTTAGAAATGGTGTGCAATAGTTATTGTATTGTATTGTATAGTTTTACCGTGTTAGAATGTTTTTATTAACTCGCTTTTTTACTTGTAGATCTATCCGGGTGGATATTGTAATTAATTTTAATCTAACTTCCTGATGAGTTGGATAATTCTAATTTGGATCATAGCACAGAAGTGGTTGACAATGCATGCAAATGTGAACAAAATTAAAAGGGTCTGCAAAAATGTTTTATTTTATTAACTTCTAAAGCCTTGAATCTGAGTCATACAAATACTGATTTAGTCATATTAAATTATTTGTGGTTTAGTGATTTTTGCACGAACCTAGAGGATGAACTATGACTTTATATTTTGTGTAATAATTTCGTATTTAAATAATTATTTATGACACATCCATCCATCGGCCTATGACCATCCATGGTTGACTATAGTACTACTTAAATGTTGATAATAGCCATAATTGTTGCGGTTAATTCGAATTCTAAGTCGTTTATTACAATTCCACGAGAGCAATTACATATTATCAATTTCAACACCGATCACCGGATCAAAACACGACCGTCACTGAGTAGATCCGACAAGAAATTCAGGATTAATAAAGGACAGCTCATCATCATTATCTCATCTCACACACAACCCTTCCTCTACTTTAGGAAAAAAAATGACCTTCTCTACCAAGTTGTTCAGGCGTATTGGTATAGAGGTTTATGTCAAGTTTACCTTCCTTTGCGTAGATGTTATATGCACATTACTTAGTAATCTACAACAGCCATGGGGAAGGGCTGGTAAATTGTATTCTTACTCTGTAATACGGAAAACTCTTACTTGTATGCTATCTTATTTGGCACTTACTGGAAACATTTTATTATATTCCTTCCTAGTGATCTATTGTAATAAGACGCATTGTCTTCCATAATAAATTTATCTTTACATCAAAGAATATTGTATGCAAAATTATGACATGTAGAGCGACTATTGACTCTCGAGTATTTGTATAACCAAACCGGCTTAATAATGGCAAACAAAATCAAATTCACGCTATTATTGTATGACCAATAGGTAATAACGTTAATTTCTCAGCGACAACATTGCGGCCAAATTCTGTTCTATGTTCAAATTTTTTTTAGGCGGGAAAATGGATATTCTGTATTTCAGCTAAATACAAGATAAGGTAAATATTTTTTTTTTCCAATTTATTTTATTGATATCAAAACTAAAAGGGTTCAATTACAACAGGTACAATTTTTATGACAGATAAGAAGGCAAATTCAAATAGACCAAAACAAAATCATGCACTGTACGATGCAGAAAGAACGAAACGAAGTTTAATTCAAATAGATAAAAATAAGAGGAAAGTCACTGTAAAATGTATCTCAAGAGATTTAATTAATTCCCAAAGGCGATCAAGCAATCATCTTCAAAATGTAATAGCATTACTTTTCAAGTATGAGTTGTGCGACATTTGCGGCAACCGCGGGATAGTGATACGTCTTATTTCTTATCCCTAATTGCAAAATAATAATTAATGTCCGCCATCTGTTCGTCATTTAAATTATTAATTCTACATCTGATCTGTCCGTCATTTAAATTATTAATTCTACATATATTTAAATGACAATATATAAATTTATTGTTATACACCTATGTAAGGATCATTTATAAAACATTTATTACGTATAAGTCATATAAAGACATCGACAAATTCTCAATTTTAATTAAAACTAAATAGTTTGAAATAAATCTAAAAATTATGTATCGACGAATCTGAACGCGGCCGCGAGCTGAGAAGATTTGACGAGAAACTCGGTAGGCTCGTCATTTAAGTTTTTAACCGACTTCAAAAAAGGAGGAGGTTCTCAATTCGTCTGTATGTTTTTTTTTTATGTTTGTTACCTCATAACTTTCGACTGGGCGAAGCGATTTTAATGATTCTTTCTTTATTTGAAAGCTGGTGCTTCCTGTTTGGTCCCGTTTTAATTTGGTCCAGTTCTGACAATGGCATCCATGAGAAAAACCATATAATTCTAAAATTAGCATTAAGTATGTGCGACAAATGAACGAGTAACTCAAGCCCCGCTACTAATAGAACATCCTATGTGTTTCTGTAACACTAAAAAGTAAAAAAAACTACGTTTAAAAAAACCGACTTCAAAAACTGAAAAGTACAAAATAACTTAAAATACTATCATTTGTATGTGCTATCTATTGAAAGGTTTGAAGGAGGTGCCGGTGTCTTTAGTGTAGGAATTTCAATACAGTAAGTAAGCTGTTTATAATTTTGTTTAGGGCTTGGCACCGATTTCAAACCTATCAATAGATAGCACATACAAATGATAGTATTTTAAGTTATATTGTACTTTTCAGTTTATGAAGTCGGTTTTTTTAAACGTAGTTTTTTTATTACTTCTAATATGCGTTTCGAAACAGAATATATGTATTTCTTTTTTATTTTCAAAATATAATATGAACTACTAAAACAGCCCCTTACGGTTAAATGTTTTTAATCGTTCGAATATCATTAAAATTCATGATTAATTTATCAGAAAATGAAATTAAACGCGAATCGTTCGGACCGATGACTATCTATGTCACATATTGAAAGCATCTACATCTAATTACTAATCGTTAAAATGCTTGTTGGATTGCAACCATAATTGGCAAACAGTATTGCGTGATACACAAAGAAAATCAAGCGATTGTTATTGTTTAATTATTGTAATATATAAGAGCAGGTTTTATTTAAAACCTAGTGTAGCATTGTTGAAGGATTTCTCGTTTGGTGTTGAAGTAAGAATACAATGTGTCACTATCATTTTGAACATCCTTTTGCACGCCTCATAAGCGAAGCGTTGAGATGATCCTCTACTCCCGATATATGAAAATCACGGACTTTTCAAATCTAAAAATGACTATTTTTTTCTCACACTGTACTTATAGGACAACATTATCATACACATGTAAATAAAAAAACAATCGTTTAAACTTATTTAATATTTTTAAACAGCAATTATTTTATTTAAAGTAAGAAAAAAGTTGATTAAAAATAATATTCGAAGACGTCCGTGTGTCTGTGCATATGGATCTGGTACTCTCACGACCGTATAAATTGATGTATTGAACAAAATGGCTAGGTAATTCTTTGTCGTTTAATTAATAAAAATCAAAACTGCTTAGTCTTTATGTATACCTTATGAAAATTGGATTCGTTTACAACGCTTGCAAGCTATGTTTTGTGCTACGTCGAGAATGGCGCAAAATTTTAAAAGTATTTTTTTTCTTTCATTTATGGCATTGACTAATAAATAGTATAGTATAAATAGCAAAAAAAATATGAAGCGTGCACTTTTGGATTTTCCAAAACTATTATTACCTTCACCTGTTCGTATGTAACGGATTCTTTGAGTTTGATTTTTGCATACGTTCAAAAGGTCGGAGTAATTTGAAATTGTGCACACTCATCAAGGACCGATGATATATATTATCATCGGTCCTTATGTAATTTTAAAAATTTGTCTCATTATCTTTACCAGGACATTTGGACCCGAACCTATAAATTAGGATTAGTGATTTCTACATTATTTTTACTTATGTTAATGGCGTAAAAATAATAACAGAATTCAGCGCCCTTTCTTTTTCTTTAGATGTTGTAAATGATGCCCACCCAGACCAAGGAATCGGTACCTGTGGCTAGTCCACTGACGATGTGGAGGGTATATGGTAGGTTATGAGGTCACACGCCTCACTTTCGTCACCCCAGCCGGAATGGGCGGGATATGCCCAGATCATAGTCTTCCACAAATAAAAAAAGGTATAAAAATAACTGATGTTGATAAGTATATTATAGCACTGTTACAAAATATAACCCTATATCAACTCACGCCTAGATCTACGATTTTTTTTAAATTAAAGCAGAAACTTGATAATGGCGCCCCCTCTCTCGAACATTTGAAATAAATTATATAACAACTCAGAAATGTGTAATAGCTAAATGATGTTGATTTCAATTGAGTCGCATAAAATGACTTACTTTGAGCGCGAGTCGGGGTTTGAAGTCTGGATCACGTAAAAAAAATTGTTGAAACCTGTTAGCCGCAATAAGCTCTCTATTGCATAAAATTAAAGATGTGAGGCGAAATGCGTATTAAAATATCTGCTTAATCTTTCCTGTGAAGGAAATACCTATTTGGTTTGGTGGCATATATTTATACATGCAGCTGATGATGTAAGGTTACTGGTTCAACTTCTGAATGAAAAAAACTGTTATTTGGCTTTATGTCAGAAAATCTTTCATCATTAGAAATGTTGCATCCGGCCTCGTTTATAGTAGATGGCAGTAAGATTTTTATTTTAAATAATAATCATGTTTTCGACTTTTTGCGACTTAGGTGTGTGGTATTTCTTTAAAATGTACCAGGTGTTGGCAGAATATCAGCGCTATTTTATAAAATAAAATAGCCATAGCTGAGCCAATAGCCTTTTGTTTTCTCGTTAATGTAATTTTATACCAGAAGTTGTTTTCTTTAGTTATGTTTATTTTCATTAGTTTTTAACGAGAACAAAATAAATGTTTTTCTTTCTTTCTTTCTTTGGTAGTGGCTACGAATACTACCAACACTTACTTTGCTCGTAGATGATGTAAGAGACGACTAAGAGCCTCATAACGACCTGGGCCAACTCTGATGCCGTTTGGGCAACAATTACATTCCCAAGGAGGGTTGACGTCAGGCAGGCGGCCGGTTATACCAAACTATTGCCAATAACTTTTACAATATGTACTATGAAAAAAGAGTACATATTGTATCAACCCCAAGTAATTGGGATAAGTGTAGGAGATTGAAGATGGATCATGTTTTCGACTAAGGAATAAAATATACCGAAGTATGTCAGTTACATTCCTGCAGTACCATGTTCACTATAAGGACGCAAGAGGCCCTTATCTACAGTCCCCAACTCTGATGAGGGTCCCGAAAGTACGATATATGTACTTATTTGCACTACCTACAATATTATTTCTATTGAAATCAATTCAAATTACAATCAATTCAATACAAATTGAAATCAATTCAAAATTCCAGCAAATCTAATTAATAACATATTTTTGATTTATGCCAATCAATTATTATTAATAAAAATAAACATAAAACCTAAATATTATTTTATAATTATTTAACTTATTTTAGATTTACTATTGAGCCTAAATTCTTGTGTATCCAACGACGGAATCGCCTAAGACGGCCCTGTATATCTGTATAACCTTTCGATGATGAGGTGACTTCATTGCTTTTATAAGTTTTACTGTAAAAAAATTTATTGAATTTAGCATAATTACGATAACGCTAACTTTCGAAGCAATTTCTTTTACTAAATTCAATTATTATTTTAAATATTAACAATAAATATTGCTTTCAAATAGTACTAAAATATTAAAAATACTTACGTAATGGTTTCTTTCACTGTTGAGCAAAACATTATTGGGAGTGACTTTGGGCACTGCCGGCGTGTTACCGAAAATCCTCTCTATCTCACTGTCCAAGTGCTTGTCAGAATCTTTATTATTTTCATTCACAATCTCCAACTTCACTTGATCTTTGGCCATTGTTGCACTTTGTAATAAACCGTTCTATTTCACAGAAAGTTTTTAATAAAAACTTTAATTATTTCGCGTTGCTAATTCGCGTCAACTCGACGCTGCGTTTGAGTGTAAACTGATTCATATGAAAAACCTGTTTGTCTATATTATATGAGTTAATGAGTTGATCTTTAAAAATAACTGCTATAATACGTACTCGTTTCTATATATTTCGCTATTAGGCCGAAATCTTATGTAGATTACACGTGAAATTTTGCTCTTGTAAAAAGTCCCTGAAACATTTGAAGTGATAATGGGTGACGCATTAAATAAATATTATATCATTAAAATTTTTAGTATTTTTAGTGGTTCTAGTAAACATATTGGCAATTTCCCATATTTATTCAATTTGTTTTCGGATTTTCGTAACTATTTTTCTGAGGATACATGGGGTTTCGTATTTAGAGGGTGCATATACAATACATATAGCAAAACAGGGACTATGAATACGACCAACTCTTACTTCTCGTGATATTGGCTTTATAACATGGGCCAACTCCATCAGATGCCAGCTGGTCAACAATTACATTCCAGGATTAATATCAGACAGGCGGGCAGTCATAAAACGATTTCCAATAACTTTTGCAATATATACTATGGAAGTAGGGATTGCAATCCGGAAACCGGATCCGGTAATCCGGCAGATCTTGCGTCATTAAACGTTCACCGGATCCGGTACTAGTATACCGGATTTGGCGACCGGATCTGGTGTTAGCAATTCTTAACAAAATAAGAGAGCTGTTGCCGTAAGTAGGCACTTTGAATGCTTGTGCGTGGTGTTCATGTGTGCGAGTCGTTGGACGCCGAGTCACCTCAGCCCACTACTTTGCGCCAGTACTGCGCTGCTACCCGCATCCCGCATTCGTATATATATATATATTTTTTATTTTTTGCTTATGGTGGCAAACGAGCAGACAGCACACCTGATGATATATCCGCATAATCCACTTGTTTATAAAATTACTTATTAAAATAATTGATCAACCTGTGAAAATAAAATCTAGGAAGACTGAGATACTCGTTAATTAGTTAAAATTTTACTAGTTATCTAAACTACTAGATTTTACTTGTTTGCTCTTTGTCTAATCTTGACGTCAGGCGGGCGGCCGGTCATTAAAACTATTGCCAATAACTTATTGAATATGTAGGAAGAGGAGTACATATTGCGTCGACCCCAAGTGATTGGGATGGGAGCAGGAGAATGATGATGCTCTTTGTCTAATCATAATATGGGACTTGAAATAAAATTGCTATTAAATATGTTTTATTTTTTATAAATTACCTATATTAACTACAATGGCACTCGATTAACTTACTAAATACCCGAATACGAAACGAAAAATTATGTCACAAGCGGGGTAATTTTTCGTTTCGTATTCGGGTATTTATAAATAATTAAGCATATTAAATGCTAAAAATTTCAGTAATTTGAACTTACTAAATGCTCATTTTGAGTCGAAAAGTGAAAATCATTCTGATTTGATCAATCCGGCCGTATCCGACCGGATCCGGCCAGATTGGTGGAAAGATGGTCGGATACGGCCGGACTGAAAATGACGCCGGGTTGCAATCCCTATATGGAAGGTAAATAGTAATGTGAGAAGGGATGGTACATATTGCGTCGACCCAAAGTAATTCTGCTAAAACAACATAATAATGTAGCGATTGAAGCCAGGAAACACACATGATAGATACAAATACAAACTTTAAAATAAATAAATCAATAGCTACTAGATTTAAACAGAAAAATGAAAAACCCAAACATTAAATGAAAAATAAATATATATAAAATTCCTATGCCTTGCAACTAATTTAAGAAGGACCTCACTCAGCATTAGCTAGATAGAAACTTGGCGCTGGTGTTCAGCTTAACCTTATTATGACCCACGGCTGTAACTACACCCTCGCATACCTGTCCTGCCTTCTGTCTGTCTATTAATGAGCTATATTGGCAGTCGAAATTTTCCCAAACATTTCTATAATCTATAAAATCCGATTACGAAATGAAAAATGAGATACAATTAGTCGCGGTGGTGTAGTGGCAGCACGATTGGGCCGGAATCCCAATAGGCGCGGGTTCGAATCCCGCTTGCGACATGATTTTTCATTTCGTAATCGGATTTTATAAATAATTAAGCATATTAAATGCTAAATTTCAGTAATTTAAATAACAAGGTTGTGTCATCGTTTAATACAATTCTAACTGTAAAGTTTGAAGTATTAAGCCTATAACAATGTGTAAACATTGTCGGGTAGATAGCATACCGTCACCTTAAGACGTAAATACAATACAAAATGAAATTTGCATGTCCTACAATTAGTCGCGGTGGTGTAGTGGCAGCACGATTGGGCCGGAATCCCAATAGGCGCGGGTTCGAATCCCGCTTGCGAAATCATTTTTCATTTCGTAATCGGATTTTATAAATAATTAAGCATATTAAATGCTAAATTTCAGTAATTTAAATTTCTATAATCGTTATATAAACGATAATAAAATTACATGAGAATATCTAGATTGAGAAAAATTTTTGACTATATTTATACAGTAGTCCATCTATCCATCAGCTATTAAATGTCCATTGTTGGACATAGACCTACTCACTGGAATACCACTCACCAGACATCAGAAAGGTCCTGTGCTACTTGCATCCTTCGGTACTCTGCAACCTTTGAGATATCGTTAGTCAACTTAATGGAGATAAACAGTAATCATCATCATCATCATATCAGCTTATATATGTCCCAGTGCTGGGCACAAACCTTCACCACAAAAAAGGAGTGTGTGTGACTTATGTACACGCATTAGAAGTTATACTTTTTTGGCGTAACAAGATAAAAATCTTTTCAAAAATTTTATTTTTCACCTTATTCTACGTTTGTAGAAAAAACGACTCTAACAATAGAAAAAAGGTATTTAATACATTGATAGTTTTATTATAACGTATTATCTAGTTAAATAAAGTTTATTTAAATATCACAAAAAACGAAAATGTTGACTATACTTGTAGCTAATTTCAGGGTGTCGGTTTTTCGTGACGGTGTGCGCGCGCATCGTAAAAATTTACTCTCATCATTTTTCCCTAACGCGCCAAAAGAAGTATTACTTCAATAAGAGAGAAATTGACCTACTGTAACACGCTGATCAAAAGTGTTGGTATAGGGTTTTATCTTCGAGTTTTCCATCTCCTACTAAGATGTTATCTGCTTCGCGTCCCTTAGTCGTTTTTTACGATCATCACGGAGGTGCGGGGTGGTGAATTGTATACTTTTCCGTCATCTTACAATATTATTTACCTTAAAATATATATAAAATATTGTAAAGTAGATTTATGCCACCGTTTTCAAAGTATCAGTTAAATGGCAATGGGGAGGAATACTTCAGGTCATGAGGACACCCTTTCGTCATCCTAGACGGATGTGTTGTATTCAGATGTAGCCTGTTAAAAATATACGGAAACTTTCGTTTTGCGATTCATCATCTCAGCTCATAATATGGCGTGACGTACCGTAGCCCGCCGCCGAAAAAAAAACAAAAAGCTCATAAAATGTCCCACTGTTGGGCTCGAGTCTCCTACGTAATTGGAGGGAAATTGACCTACTACAACACGCTGGTCAGACGTGTTGGTATAGCGTTATGTTTCGAGCTTTCCTTCTCTTGCATAGATGTTATATTCCTTTTGTATCCCTTAGTCGTCTCTTACGATCACCCACGGGTAAGATAGGGGATTTGTATTCTTACTCCGTCACCACACAGATATTGCGATTAGCTGGTTTTTATTGAAACAGGCTTTATGTCGACGTGCATATAGTCTAGTACTAGATAGGTATGTTATTATGCCTTAAGAAATGAGGTCGCTGACCCTGATTTCTCATAATATTCGAGGTCGAACGTCATTCGCACTTTCATCAAGAAATTCTTAGAAGCGCAGTACAGACGCAAATTGTGTCCGGTGGAGGGAAATATGTTATGATAAAATACAGTCTTAGCCAATACGATTGAGGATAAAGCCATATATAAAAAAAAGTGTGTGTGTACGTAAAGTGTGTGTGTACGTAAAGTGTGTGTGTACGTAAAGTGTGTGTGTACGTAAAGTGTGTGTGTACGTAAAGTGTGTGTGTACGTAAAGTATGTGTGTACGTAAAGTGTGTGTGTACGTAAAGTGTGTGTGTACGTAAAGTGTGTGTGTACGTTATGTACACGCGGTAGAAGTTATACTTCTTTGGCGTAACAAGATAACAATCTTTTCCATAATTTTTTCCATCTTTCGCCTTATTCTACGTTTGTAGAAAAAAAACGACACTAACAATAGAAAAAAGGTATTTAATACATTGAAAGTTTTATTATAACGCATTATCTAGTTAAAAAACTAAAATGTTGACTATAGCTAATTCAGGGTGTCGGATTTTCGTGACGGTGTGCGCGCGCATCGTAAAAATTTACTCTCATCATTTTTCCCTAACGCGCCAAAAGAATTATAACTTCAATAAAAGCAAAACAAATATTGATATTTGCAAGATTATCTTTCTTTATTTGCTTATTTGCTTAGGATATGGTATAATATTTATTATATACGTAATATTAAGTTCCCGCTGTGTGATAGCGGCTGCGAATAAGTACTACCTTACTTTACTCGTGAATGTCGTAAAAGACGACCAAGAGCTTTAAGTCGATCCTGGGCCAACTACACTTTATTGCGTCTGGTCAAGAATTACATTCCCAAGGAGAGTAGACGTCAGACAGGTGGACAGTCTTAAAACTATTGCCAATAACTTTTGCAATATGTACGAGTAAATATTGCGTCGACCCCAAATAATCGGGATCTCTTATCCCGATTATTTGATGACAAGGAGAATGATGATGTAATATTAATTTCATTTCACCTTTGTATAATACATATCTTGTCATTACAAGTGATTAGTTTAAATAAAACTTTTGTACATATTTAATATTAAAAAAAAACCATTAATTGTATAGAAGTTCTTTTCAAATAATTATGATTTTAATTTAGATTTAAACTTTTGTAGGGGAAGTTCCGTAAATAGTTGAGGAATATGATTATAGATATTTATGCACATTAAAGAGCTATTTTTGAGATGAAGAGTGTTTCTACAAAACTCATTCTCACTAGCTAAGTAAGCTACCTTGTCATAAATCTACTATATTCACTTACTTTGGTAAGAATATGTCGGTTATTTCTTATATGTATTCCAATTTCTAAAATATACAATGATTATATTATTGTCAAAATAAAAAAAACATTTAGATTTCTGAAAATTTTGACTATACAGATGGTGTAGTGGTTAAGATTCCTACCTATCGTGCCAGTATCGTGGGTTCGATTCCTACGCAGGGCAAACTTTTGTATGATCTACAAATTGTTGTTCTAAGTTTGGGTATAATTTGTGTCCGTTAAATTATATGTTTTTAAAGTCCCCCACAATACAAGGATTATTTCATTAGTGCCAAGTGTTGTCTTTAAAAGAAATGATTCTACAATTAACATATGGTGCATCATCAAAGCAATAGCTCTTAACCACTTTTTTGGACAACAAAAGCTCTATGGACATGAACAGAATTATTGAATAATATTATTTAAAAGGCTGACCGACCGCATTCGCAACGACGACGTAAGAGAGCGAGTAGGTATGAAAGAGAGTATTGGTGTAAATATGCGAAAGGGAATGCTCCGATGGTTCGGACATGTGGAAAGAATGCCGAACGAACGTCTGGTTAAGAAGATATACAATTCGAAAGTAGAAGGATGTAGGTACCGGGGGAGACCGAAACTCATCTACCTAGATCAGATTGGTCACGTACTGAAGGAAGGCGGAGTCAAGAGTCTCCGAAACCGGCGAGCGTGTATGAAGAGAATTATGAATAATAAGGAAGCGAGTGAAGTATGTAAGGATAAAGTTCTCTGGCACTCTGTTCTCTCTGCCTACCCTGCAAGGGATATGGCGTGATAATATGTATGTATTATTTAAAAAAGTATAACGTGTGAACGACGTGACGACGCCCTTCCTTTAGAGATCATAAAAAGTAATAAGGAATGCAAGTAGATAACCATTTTCCTAACGAAAACAAAATGTCGACCAGATCGGTCAGGTACTGAAGGAAGGTGGAGTCAAGAGTCTCCGAAACCGACGAGCGTGTATGAAGAGAATTATGAATGTTGAGGAAGCGAGTGAAGTATGCAGAGATAGAGTTCTCTGGCACTCTGTTCTCTCTGCCTACCCTGCAAGGGATATGGCGTGATGATATGTATGTATGTAAAACAAAATGTTATAATACCGTATGCCATCCCGTCTGGATAATTTAGTGTAGTAGGGGAATTCCTTAATCTGGAGGAAACCTATGCCTAACAGTGGGACATAAATATATAAGCTAAAAGGAATAAACTATTGCACTGTTATCAATATTGATAATTATGAGATTGATTGCGATAGTAGATATGACAGAAGCGCCTGAACGCACGCCAATTGCAACAAGTTCTAAAGTTCGAGTTGCTTCAAGTGCCCTATAGTAGGTATACTACTTCAGACGTGATCTGCAGACTGCCTTATACTTACGCTAAATATTGCATTCCCAGGTCGATCAGTATTTTAATTATTACGTCATCTGCGCAGTCGTTTCATCCGCTTCTTATGACGCCACGGGAAAGTAGTAGGTAGTGATATCATCATCATCACGCTAGGAAAGGAATAATTTTCAATGTATTTTTTCGCGTCGTAACAGAATAAGAATACTAATTGTCACCCTCTTCCTTGCCTGTGAGTGTTGTTAAAAAGTACTAACGGATTATGACATGCAGCTAACACATATGCAAGATAATTAATACTCTATGATAACACGTCTGGTCAGCGTGATATAGTCAATTTTCTTCCACTGTGTAGAATGCCCGAGTTTAAGCACTTAGGCTCGCTTCTCCAAAACGACAGCAATATCGACCGGGAAGTTAGTAGGAGAATGACTGCAGGCTGGATGAAATGGCGATAGGTTTCGGGAACAATATGTGACGCGCAGGTGCCCCTTAAACTTAAGGTGAAAATCTACAAGAGTGTCATTAGACCTGTCGTTATGTATGGATCTGAATGTTGGGCATTGAAAAAGACGGATGAGAGAAGATTGCATGCTAGTGCTACTGAGATGCGTATGTTAAGATGGAATAATGTGGGGGTGACAAGATTAGATAAGATACGAAATGAGTATATTAGGGGAAGTTTGAAAGTAGCACCAGTGATAGAGAAGTTTAGGAGCGCGAGATTGTCTTGGTATGGGCATGTGATGAAAGACATGTGACATGTGCTTGTGGATGGCCGTAAGAATAGTGGGAGACCCAAAAAGAGATGGATGGTTTGTGTAAACGAGGATATGGGTATGAAAGTTGTGAGTGCAGATATGACGGCTGACAGAAGATTGTGGAAGGCAAGAACATGTTGTGCCGACCCCACTTAGGGTGGGATGAGGGCAGGCAAATGATGTGTAGAATGTTCTAGTCCAGCTGTTAGACGCATGCCTGAAAAGATGATGTAACAAATTCTTAAGATTATATTTTACGTTTCTTTAATTAGGTACTTCAACGGGGACTGGTATTTTTATTCAGCCTCTTTTCTCTCATTCTTATAATGTAATCCGATATGCTTAAATAGAATGATTAATTAGCTTCACACGTCCGATCGCGTAAAATAAATGACAACTGATGTTTACGCGAGTATAACGGGTTGAGAGCCCTCAGCGCTCACCCACAGTCCGGGTAAAGTTGTCATAGCCATCTGAGGCTAACAACTAAGACACACAAAAAAAAAAAAAAAAACGCGAGTATTACACATACCTATGAATTAAACATAATTTTACGAATTTGATTGTGTATGTATTTAATATTTACTTTTCTCTTTTACTTTTTCTATTTACTTTTTGTTGGTAAAGTGAAACTTTTCTCCAATATCTATAACAAAATAAAACAACTAAGACGATAGTACTCATTTCGCCGATGTAGTTTTTGCTCATATTTTCCGCACTAATAATTTAAACAAAGATTTTCTTCACACACCTGCACTAATCTATCAATCTATGTATAGGTATATCTGTTAGTAGACCAACTCAATTATCTATATAATTATTACTACTTTAATTGTAACCTCACTTAGTTCACTACCAAATGTGAAATACTAGGGAAATACCAGCAAGAATTTAAGAAACAAAACTTTCTGTTTAAAGATTCCCTCACGAATGAATCCTTGTATCGAAGGAGATAGGTACTCAGCGATAGAATTAACAGATATAATTAATACACAGACGTAGAACTATCGTTTGGTTATTTCATATACCAGTAGGCATGGACAGTCCATACACCATGTCTATTTTTATATTCGTGTATACGCCCGCAAATAGATAAGACATTGCCTACAAGGGCACCAACTCAAATATTCAATTGAATAATGTTGTGTAAAGATATTATATAAATAGTTACGTTATATTTTAAAACAATCTGACTTATAACTTCGTTAGTTTCTCATAAGAGAGAAAATCTTTGTGAGTGATCATTGTAGGCAGTAATAACGTGTGATGACGGAGTAAGAGTACAATTCAACATTACCTATCTTATCCGTGGATCATCGTAATAAAAGACTAAGAGATATAAAACGCATATAACATATGTATATGTAAGACATGGAAAACTCGAAGCAAAGCCCTGTACCAATACGTCTGATCAGGGTGGTATAGTCGATCAATTTCCTTCCTACTATGCATGAGGTTTGAGCCCAACAGCTGGACATATATGAGCTGAGGTGATGATGATGAGGATAATCGTAGTATCGTCATGGTGGTGATTTTATATAGCCTTCCTCGTTAAATAGGCTCCAAGACAAATAATTTGTTGATTCGAACTAGAGTTTTTGAGATTACCGCGTTCAACCAAACAAACAAACTCTTTAGTTTTATAATATTAAGTATATATATAATTAAAGTATTTATACACTGCATAGATAAAGAAGTGTTTAAATAGAAGTATGTAAAGACTATAAAATAACAGACTCCAGATATTGTATACGATTTGGTATGTATTAAATTCAGCGTGATTCTCTCTAATTGCTATAGTAATGGTAGGACTATACGCTCGCAGAAAATCGGCGTTTCAGTAGTGGCAATATGCAGCTGTACTTCGTTTGATGAGTGAGAGATTCGGCAGCCCTACTTTCCGGGTGGGTTTGGAGCTTTCATTGACAGGCAGCAGCTATGTTGTATCCCTGGTACTGCAAAGGTGTGATGTGTGCTCGTTTGTCACTAAAATCAATAAAAAAGGCAAAAAAGGGAACCCAGCCTAAGTTAAGTTAATTTAAGTTGGTTATGACTCAGATGTATACGTCTTGTAGGCGGAGTAAAACAAGCTGTGTCATTGTGTGATTACTGTGAAAATCATTTTGGGCGAACTATTGGTATTTGGCCCATATCTTCGATGGTCCTTCCGTAGAGTTATCCTTTCGGGTATTATCATCTCGACGATTAGTGGAGTAATCTCTGTAATATTCACCCAAAGACTTGGCTAGAGATACGATAAGTATTTAAAAAAAAACCGGAGGTGTCAAGGGACACCCGGATGGAACGAAGTTCTATTTTAATTATATAATTTTTTTCTGCCTTAAGCGATTTTTATCGTTATATTTTAGCCAATTTGCAAAATATCTTTATAAATTATAGCCTATGTGTTATTCTGATGTGCAAGCTATATTACTATAAATTTCATCAAAATCCATTCAGTAGTTTTTACGTGAAAGAGCAACAAACATGTTCACATCCATACATTATTACAAACTTTCACGTTTATAATATTAATAATAGGATATACAATTCCACTAGACTACCAAAACTTTTCGGCCCCGAGCTCGAACGCGAGCCGGCCACGCGGCCCGGTCACGGGCGAAAATAATTTCGTTGCGCATTATTTTGATTTTGCTATATCTCTTAAGGTATTGATTTAATTTGCATGGTCTGAAGGAAAAAAAATATCTTCATGAAATGCTCAAGCCAACTAATGTATTTAAAATGATAAGGATTAATACAGTATTTGTGTAAATAGCTTTTCAATTACCGTTTTATAATAGAACATTTTTTAAAGTATTAAAATGGATATAGTATGTTATCCTTAAGAGATAGATATATACCATCGCGGACTTTTTTGTAGGCCTTTTTAAGCTGTATAATACTGTAGTACTTTATTTTGATCTATTTCGTAGGGTTCAGCCAGCGTTTGCAATGTAAGCGCAAAATAATGTGTTTATTTACGACATCACATTAGAAACCTCTAAAATTATCAGTGTTTCTCTAGTACATTATGCATATATTATACATATAAACCTTCCTCTTGAATCACTCTATCTATAAAAAAAATCGTCGCGACACCACACTGTTCAATGCGAAATAGAAATGAAAATATCTGGCTTGCTTTCTATAAGAGAACCGACGAGCGACGCCGCACAGCTTACAATAGCTTACTATAGCAAAAAGTGTCGTGACAACTTTTCGTAAGAATTTTTTCCGTCTAGCCCCCTTTCACAACGCGCGATAAGGAACTTCGTTCCAATAAAGAATACAAAACGCAAATTGCTAGCCATATTTGCATAACCATTTATTTGCTTGATGTTTGAATCTGTGATATTGCTATTATATTTTAGTAGGAGTTTTTGAGTAATAATTCTAAATATTAGGGTCTTTTATTGACTTTGGTGGCAGATGAGCTAGCAGTCTACCTTATGGTGTTACCTGTCGCTTATAGACCTTTGCGATTATAGAATCATAGCCAGGTTGCTGTATGCTCTCACTAGCGAATATATTCATATATCTTGGCAGCCTCAAACAATGCCTAAAATTAGCACAATAATTTACATATGTAAATTATTGTGCTAATTTTAGGCACTGTATTTTTTTTTTTTTAAGATTATACAAGAGAAGAGAACAGTAAGTAAGACATTATTTCACCATCTTATCTCATACATATATAGGTATGTCTGGAGACACCACACAGATCCTATGCCTATATGGCTGCAGCCTTGTCCTAAATAAGATAGAAATTGATTTAGCGACACGCTGATCTGATGGTTGTACATTATTTAGAGTTCTCCGTCTCTTGTAAAGAGTAGACATATATAATATGCGGATAGCATATTATATCCCACGATCGATGTTTACGACACCAACGGTCAAAAAAGGGGTGGGTGGTTTTATTCATCTTCGTCACCACATGTGAGAATAAATAAGTATTTACTAATAATTCGTTGAAGAAAAGGTCTCGAGTGGCGACCACGAATCGGACAACGCAGCGTAGGACGACCTTCCATTCGGTGGACTGGTGATATTATCAAGGTTGCAGGAAACCGTTGGTTGTAGCCGTTGCAGATCAGGACCGTTGCAAAAGGCATTTCCGTAGGGAGACCTATGTTCAACAGTGGACGATTACGGGCTAATGGATGGATGGAATAATTCGTTGAATCAAATTTCACTCATTTCATATACTATGTATTTTCGGATCGGCTTCCTCGTTTACTTACTAGATGGCGCTAGTATCAGATGGTATATACACTTTATAATTTAAAAAAATAGCAGGACCTTATTTGAAATATAAATACTATGAGCTGACACTCATCATGACATGTTATTTCCTATTGTATTTGTAGATATTACAAATTAAGCTATCAAGCTTAATTTGTAATATCTACCAATAGTAGTCGTGGTCGTCACTCGAGAATCTTTCTGCCCCAACGGTTGTCGGTTCGTCGTGTGATAATGATGCCGTACAGAAGGCAATACGCCATAACAATAGTTATACCAACCAGAAGGAAATGAAATGTGCTACCAGCTCATTCAATGTATGTGTATTCGTTGTATAACAACTCCAAATCGATATCTGTGGTCAGTCCAAATGGTAAGGCACATTATAAGGTTGCCTGCCGCCCCTTCCACCGCCCGAGGGTTGTTTGCGAAGGGGTGAGTCGACCATAGCTTGAAAAAAAGGCGTTGTTATTTATTATTATTATTGATATATAAGAATATCTTCTTAGGTTATTAAAATATACAAGGCAATTACAGTTTAGTTACAATACTTATTAAATGACTAAGTAGTAAGTATGTTTAGTGATAGGTATAAGGTATTTGTGTATTCAGATCGGCTACAGCTGGATATCTGAGTTAACCTACATTAGTTGTATCTATCAAATATATACTTACTATATGTCCGTCTGAAGGATGTAGGTACCGAGGGAGACCGAGACTCACCTATCTAGACCAGATTGGTCACGTACTGAAGGAAGGTGGAGTCAAGAGTCTCCGAAACCGGCGAGCGTGTATGAAGAGAATTATGAATGTTGAGGAAGCGAGTGAAGTATGCAAGGATAGAGTTCTCTGGCACTCTGTTCTCTCTGCCTACCCTGCAAGGGATATGGCGTGATGATATGTATGTATGTTCTTGTATAACACATACAGTGTGCATACCTTAAGCTTAAGGTATAGGTAAGCTTTTAGTTAGTAAAATTAGGATCTACTTTTGTATACTTTTAAATAACTGCACAGATGCGGTATGATATGGACCTATCGAACCAGTGTTATGGGTACGCTTCTCTGCAGGACATTGCTTTTAGAGACACTAAACAAAAACTGACAAACTTTAATTATAAATTATCAAATTACGCTCGGACCAAATGAGTGTAATTTGTCTGCGTTAATTATGTTTTTAATTTCCTCCGCAATACAAGGATTATTTTCTTAGTGATGTGATGAATATGGTCTTATTACATTTAATGTAAGAATTTATTAAAAAAGGAGACTGTTTTTGGGCTATAGCCATTATAGCTTGGTACATAATTGATTTTACAACTAACTAATTGGGTTAATTTACTGATGTTTCGAACATTTTAAACCGTTCATGGTCACGGACTCCGTCCTTGAAAGTGTTCGAAACGTCAGAAAATTTGAAAAACAAATTCGAACGCAATAAAGTTTCAAATAAATTTTCAATACATCTATATATAAAAGAAAATTGTGTTGTAACTAACACAATTTTCTTTAACACACTTATAACTCAAGAACGGCTGGACCAATTTTTATGATTTTTATGTTTTTGAGTTTGTCTTAGTCGGGAATAGGATATTAAAATATGACATTAATAAACAAAAAAATATCATTAAAAAAACATCAGTTCAAAACATTTTATTAATGATAATGATGTAACAAACGCAACAGACAGCTCACGTCATAACGTGGTCTAATGGTTTGTTTTGAAAATACCGCGAATAGTGAAAATTATTTTTTTTCGGCCAGTGTTCGTTTTGTGCGAGTGTTACGAATTTTTACGAATGTTGTTATAATAAATCATATTGTGCCTAAGTCAACGTCTAGCAGTGGATAATGATGGTGACGATATTAGAAATGACTAATATTACAAAAAATACATACAACGAAACATAGAACCCCCTCCTTTTTGAAGTCGGTTAAAAAGCTAATTAGTAGGTATTTAAGATCCTATATCTATATATATAAAAGAAAGTTGTGTTAGTTACAACACTTATAACTCGAGAACGACTGAACCAATTTTTATGATTTTTAACCGACTTCAAAAAGGAGGAGGTTCTATGTTTCATTGTATTGTATGAGATATACCGTACATCATCAGCTTACCTAAATGAGTTTATCACTGCCAGATGCAAATATTTGAAGAGCTTTAGAAAATATATGAGACACGTAATATGTGCCTATAAAATTTGAGGGTTGCCCTCGATTTCCAGGAATTTCCATCATCAGATCATGATTTGGTGACAATGGGACAACCTCGGGAGTTAACTTGAAAGAATACAGCTAAAGGTCTATGCGTGCGTATGATATTAAAAGAATTATCCTCCAACTCCTAACCGTTCAGGAGATGTACCTTCCATCACCAGCTCACCTAAATAAAATGATCACTGCCAGATGCAAATATTTGAATACCTTTGAAAAATACATGAGACATGTGATATGTGCCTATAAAATTTAAGGTTTGCCCTTTATTTTCAAAAATCCCCATCATCAGATCATGATTTGGTGACAATGGGACCACCTCGGGAGTTAACTTGAAAGAATACAGCTAAAGGTCTATGCGTGCGTATGATATTGAAAGAATTATCCTCCAACTCCTAACCGTTAAGGAGATGTACCTTCCATCATCAGCTCACCTAAATGAGTTATATGAGACACGTAATATGTGCCTATAAAATTTGAGGGTTGCCCTCGATTTCCATGACTTCCCATCATCAGATCATGTCTTGGTGACAATGGGACCATCTCTGGAGTATACCCTTTAGAAAGAAAAAAAAATTTGGAAATCCGCCCACGATAGACAAAAATATCGCTGAACATACATAAAAAAAAAAAATACATACAATAAAACATAGAACTTCCTCCTTTTTGAA
Organism: Lymantria monacha; assembly: GCA_905163515.2. Classification (NCBI taxonomy): domain Eukaryota; kingdom Metazoa; phylum Arthropoda; class Insecta; order Lepidoptera; family Erebidae; genus Lymantria; species Lymantria monacha. The sequence continues at coordinate 1,596,962 of LR991094.1, read as the reverse complement.
GTCGGTTAAAAATTAATACATAATTAGAATTAGACAAGAATTGAATAGTTCATCTTATTTTTCGGTTTTTAGTGTTTTAAGTAAGTATGGTTTTTGGCTGATCTTATTTTGAAGTCGGTTTACATTTTTTTTTAAAAGTTTAATTATGTTTTTAAACGGTTTTATTTTTTTATTTTTTTCTTGAGTCAAATTTAGTAATTAAAATTTCACCCTCTTCCTGACAACCGATTGATCTAAAATTTGGTATACGCCTTTGGTTCTGGTGACAACACAATTGTATTGTAACAAAACGTATTGTAAATTCAAGTTGGCTGCCGTAACAAAATGGCAGATAACCTATTTTTTTTCAATCCCACCAATTTGGATATCAAATGAAAGGGCTTGACAAATAGAAGATAGTGCACTATACAAAATCAAAATCTAAGATGGCGGATAATCTATTTTTTTTTTCAATCCTATCAATATGGGTATCAAATAAAAGGGCATGATAAGTAAAATACAGTGCACTATACAAAATCAAAATCTAAGATGGCCGCCGCTACAAAATGACGTATAATTCAATATCTGAATCTCCCACCCAAGTCAAGATTTCGTATCGTGTCAAGGGCTTTTTGGCGTTAAGGTGGCTAAAAATGATATGTCGTTAGCGGTACACCACCCAAGTTAAGGTAAAAGGTTAAAGCATTTTTTTTTTTTTTTTTTTTTTTTTTTTTTTTTTTTTTTTTTTGGGGGGGTGGGCTACGGTCGGCGCACTCCTCGCACCACTCCGTCCGGGGTGACAGAGGGGCGTAAGCGCGCACACCCGTAACCCACCCGTGACGTCGCCTTCGTCGTTGGGCCGACCACCGGAGCAGAGTGACTTGACGTCAGTGGTCGGCCCGACGGAATACCCCTGAGGAGTACCCTCTCCTCGACCGACATCCCCCCCTCGGGTAGGATGTCGGTCTTTCCTCACGCGGTCGGCCTCTCGGCGGGTGACGGACTAATTCCCCGATCCAGTCACCCGCGGCCTTGGCTAGGGCGGCATCAGGCGCAGGTAATCGCGCCTGCGCCGCCCCAGTCGCCGGCGGCGGCTCGCGCCGTCGAGGAGACGCTCCTCGCGCACGCGCTCCGCCGCCTCCTTCCGCGAGACTACTGCCTCGCAGAAGGTTGCGACCGCGTCCCAGTTCCTGACGCTGTCGAGCATCGCCCTGGCGATGGTCGGCAGCGTCAGGTCGGCACCGATGATTGCGACGAGTTCACGACGCTGCTCTGCCCAAGCGGCACAAACCTCGAGCGTATGCTGCGCCGTGTCTTCGTCGCAATCGCAGTGGTGGCAGGACGGTGTACTCTCCCTCCTGACGACCTTGTGCAGGTATTTGGCGAAGCATCCATGCCCCGTCAAAACCTGCACCAGTCGGAAGGAGAGCACCCCGTGCCGCCGTTCCAACCACTGCATCAGCACCGGCCGGAAGGCCTCTACGGTCCGCACACCGAACCGAGGCCTCTCCAGCCAGACTGCCCAACGGGCAATGACATCTAGGCGGGCGTCAATGCGCCAGGCGGTGAGTTCCCTCAAAGAGGCCACACCGCCCTCCGCGCGCACCCCCGACACCCGCCGATACAAATCGGCGAGCATTTCCGCCTCCAGGTCCCACGGGGGACTCCCGGCCAACAGGCACGCTGCCTCCGTCGCCACCGTGCGGTACCCGCGTACAGCCCTGACCGCCATGGCCCTCTGTGGTCGCCACAGAAGAGCCCTGAGTCGGACGGTCAGGGACCCCGCCCACACCGGTGCGCCGTACAGGGCCATCGACCGGACGACCCCCGTGTACAGCTGTCGGCACGTAGCGCTCGGTCCGCCCACATTCGGCATTAGCCATGAAAGGGCGGACGCCGCGCCGACGAGCCGCGGAGCGAGCCTGCGGAAATGCTCCCGAAACCACCAATGCCCGTCGAGCACCAGGCCCAAATACCTCATATGGGCCCGGATGCTGATGTCAACCGAATTGACGGTGATCGAAACGCCGATGGGAGGGCCCATGCGGAGTCCATGGAACAAGAGGGCCTCCGTCTTGTCCAGGGCCACCCTCAACCCCAGCGCCTCGATCCGCCTGACGATCTCTTCGGTGCCGAGAGTCGCCAGGCCTGCCGCCTCCTCCAGCGTCCTACCGCGGGCTGTGACGAGCGTGTCGTCGGCGTAACAGATCACGCCCAGCCCGGGTAGGAGGCTCCCTCTCAACGCCCAGTCGTAGCCGATGTTCCACAGGGTGGGTCCAAGGACCGACCCCTGTGGGACACCGCACGTCATGGGCGTTCGCACAACGTCCCCTACTCGGTTGGTGTAGAGGACGCTGCGCCCCTCCAAATAGTCTGCCACTAGCCGCCTCAGGTAAAAAAAGGTTAAAGCATGCCAAGAACTGTATGGTGTTAGGGTGGCACTATAAGCTATATGAACGAAATCATTTGGTCCCAATTTCGTCGAACCCAAATGTATGCAACAGATGTACCTTCGCTTCGAATTGACTTTGCAAGAGACGGCGTACATCTTATACACCCGAAAGATATACAGTTTCCAGCCAAGTTTAATTACGGGACGGCTGAAAGACGAATATTGTCTTTAATATTGTCATGGACTTCCACGGTGCATAAAATGCAGGGCAGCACTGTGGATCACGCAGTCGTATACTTAAGCGCGAAACTATATGAGGAAGGCCAAGCCTACGTGGTTCTTCGTAAAGTGAAATCTTTGGAGGGTTTACGTATCGAAGAGTTAGAATGTAATAAATTGATGGCCAAGAAACCTTGCAATAATGATGGCTTAAATGAATTAAATAGAATGAGAAATAAAAACTAAAAACTTGAAAATAAAAAAGGTAAAAAAAAAATTAAGTTAAACGGTTTTATTGTAAACAGTCGGTAATTTTACAGATAAATGTAATAAAAGCTAAAAATTAATTAAATAGATACAGTCATGGGTACCAATATGTATACATTGTCACCTTTTTAAAATAAAGTAACTCATAACTTACTCAATTTGCGGCAATAACTATGTTCATATAAATTCTTAAAAATGCACTGTATTGTAGATTAATGTAAGTATGTCAAAAGATGATATTTTTAAAATACACAAATTTTAAACATATGCATTGATTAGACTAAAATAAAATCGTGGGACACGTCAAATATCTACAATCGTCGATTAAAATGTCCGTTTTGTAGTGCAAATCTACTCATCACATTCATTAACTGTTAGGCGGAACAAAGTGTGCCGGCGGCGGGTCCGCTAGTTTGAAATAAAACTATTTATAAAAATAGTTTTATTTCAATTCAAATGTGTAATACTCGCGTAAATATCAGAAATCATTATAAACAGGTTATTTAGACCTGTGAACATAATTGGAATAGGATTGATGATCATACAGTCGTCCAAATCGGTTGGACGCCTGTATGACCTTTGTGTAATTAAGAATTAATTTTAAATGTAGTGTATCTTTCCATCCATTAGCCACTGTTGGACTTCCCCACGAGAATGCTGTTCAGAGCTCCTGTGCTACCTATACCTATACCAAATCCTGTGGCCACCTATATCCAACTGCTTCCTACGATTTTTGAGATGTCGTCAGTCAACCTATTGGGGGTCATTCTACGCTGCGTTGTCCGTTTTGTTGTCGCCACTCGAAAACCTTTCCTTCTCAAGAGTTGTCGGTTCAACGAGCAATGTGACCAATTTCGTGATCAATTCTGAAAAATTATGAAATGTGATTTAAATTACATATAATTAAATAATATCAAAATTAACAAAAAAAAAATCGTTCAACTAAAACAATTTGAGATATATTTATTGGATATAATGGTATCGACTGAATAGGTGGCATAGTGGTAAAGTTAACGACTTACAAGGTCAACATCATAGATTCCATTCCCATAAGATAACATTATAAGCAATCCATAAATTGTTGTTATGAGTCTAGTCCTCTGCGATACAAGAATTAGTACCTTAGTTCTGGGTATATCTAAAAAATATAAATGCCTTCAATCATAAAAGTTGTGTGGTAGCGGCTTCAATACTACCAACCCTTACTTTACTCGTGGATTTTGTAAAAGACGACTAAGAGCATTATAACGACCAGGGCCAACTCCATCTGATGCCGTTTGGTCAACAATTACATTTCCAAGGAGGATTGACGTTTGACAGGCGGCCGGTCATAAAACTATTGCCAATAACTTTTACAATATGTACTATGAAAGAAGAGTACATATTGTATCGACCCCTAGTAATTGGGATAAAAGTAGGAGAATGATGATGATGCTTCAATTCTAAGTAAATGGATACGAAATGGAGAAAAAGTTCTTATATAATGATAAATAATTTTTAGAAATACTTTCAATCGTACTTTGATACGAAGTGGAGAGAAAGGACTTTTATAACAATAAAGTTAACTAATCAGTGTGGTGATGGAGTAGGAATACAATTCAGCACCCCCTACTCTTGCCTATAGATCGTAAAAGATGACAAAGCAATATAATAACATATATGCAAGAGGACGATCTCTGGCATATATGTTATTATATTGCTTTGTCATCTTTTTTTTTTGAGGAATTGTGCAAGAGAAGGCAAACTGACTGACTAGCGCAGTATGGTAGGTAGTTCATTTTCTCTCCTATTGTGGAGGAGTCATCGTCATCATCATTATCACAGCCCATATAAGTACCACTGTTAGGCTCGGGCCTCCTCCGTAATGGGAGGGAAATTAACCTACTATACCGCGCTGGTCAGACGTTTTGGTATAGGGTTTTGTTTCAAATTTTCCATCTCTTGCATAGATGTTATATGCGTTTTATATCCCTTAGTCATCTCCTACGATCACCCACGGGTACATATATGACTTATGAGCTGAAATGAATACATGCTTAAACAGAAATTGCTATTGAATAGAGAGTGTAATCTAACGACAATTTAGTGGACGTACCATAAACAGCAAAATACATAACAGATAAGATAATATTAACACAATGAGTCAAATAAATTACGTAATTTAATTGTAACATGTCCGCTACACTCATTTTAGTTCATTGAATTAAATGTCATCATTCATTGAACTAAATGTAAATACACATATTGTATTGTATGACGTTGTAACAAACTGTTATTTAGTTTCACCTGCCTCGAAGTCTGTGTATACAGATACACAGACTTAACAGACAAATCATGATAGATATGAAATAAAACACTCCCATTTCTCGGTGTCCGTTTGAACTGAAATTTTGATTTACACTTTTAAGGTTATCATAATATAAATATTTTTATAAAATAATTTAAAAATAAATTTATTTAAGGACAGAAAAAGACAAAGACAAGGACCTCAGAATGCTAGAAGTATTGTATCAGTATCAAGTCTATAGAAGGATCAACTTTATTTTTTCATAAAACAGTTCGGACTAATGAATAAATTTTTATATCATCATCATCATTTCAGCCTATTGCCGTCCACTGCTGAACGTAGGCCTCCCTCATTTTACGCCACAGAGTGCGGTCCTGTGCCGCCTGTATCCAACGACGCCCAGCAACCTTCACTAGGTCGTCTGTCCACCTAGTAGGGGGCGTCCCACACTGCATCGTCCGGTACGTGGTCGCCACTCTAGAATCTTTCTTCCCCAGCGGTTGTCGGTTCTTCGAGCGATGTGGCCTGCCCATTGCCAATTCAGCGTGCTAATTCTTCGTGCTATGTCGGTTACACCCGTTCGTCTGCGGATTTCCGTATTTCGGATTCTATCTCGCAGAGAAATCCCGAGCATAGCCCGCTCCATAGCACGCTGAGCGACTTTGAGCCTGGTTATGAGGCCTACATTTAGGGACCACGTTTCCGTGCCGTAAGTCATCACTGGTAACACACATTGGTCATAGACCTGTGCTTTCAAACACTGAGGTATGTTGGATGAGAAGATCTTCTTAAGTTTCCCGAACGCTGTCCAACCGAGTTGGATTCGTCGGCTGACCTCTTTCTCGAAATTAGATCTACCTAACTGGACTGTTTGTCCGAGGTAAACATAATGATCGACAATTTCGAGAATCGCATTGCCAACTAGGACCGGTACAGGAATGACATGGGCATTTGACATGACTTTCGTCTTGTCCATGTTCATTCGTAAACCCACTAGTTTGGATACCCTGCTGAGATCGTTGAGCATGGTGCCCAGGTCCTCCATGGATTCTGCCATGACGACATTTTTATATATTAAGGTCCAATTTTTATATATTAAGGTACAAATATACAATTAATGAATACAAATTATATCCAATCTAAGAACTATTATCTCTATGGGATTAAATTTGGGACTCTCGAAGTGGAAGAGCGGTACTTGACCACTGTGTCATCTGTGTATTTTTTTATCTTGTGATTAGTGACAATACTCCATTCCTATTATATGGTATATCTTATATTATATGGTATCCATCTATTAATTAGTTCCTGAGTGTTTTATCTATACGTCTAGTAGACCCGCTCAGCAATTGGGTTGCCGGTCGCTGTTGAAGTTCTAAATTGCCCAGTATGTTATTGCTACCCATTTGCCTAATGATCAATTGTTTATTATATCTATAACGGAAAAATAAAGATGGTGTTTCCAAGCTACGTATTCTTTTCGTCGTATTCAGTGCAAACATTAACAATTGGTAACAATGATAACTACAAGCGCGTTTTCGTGTCCCTTATTAATTGGGTTTTAATAAGGAAAATAAATGTTCTAATAAAAATATAAAGTTAATGAATTGCCATTTTAAATACCGTCCACCTACTAGCCTAATGGATATACCTATAAATAAAGTTAAATACGTGAAAACGTGGTCTCTAAATGTCGGCCTCATAAAAAGGCTCAAAGTCGCTCAGCGTGCTATGGAGAGGTCTATGCTCGGTATTTCTCTACGTAGTCTACGTGATAAAATCCGGAATACGGAAATCTGTAGAACGACGGGTGTTACCGACATAGCCCGAAGAATTAGCACGTTGAATTGGCAATGGGCAGGCCACATCGCTCGACGAACCGACAACCGTTGGGGAAGAAAGGTTCTCGAGTGGCGACCACGAATCGGACAGCGCCGCGTAGGACGACCCCCCACTCGGTGGACTGATGACATTATCAAGGTCGCAGGAAACCGTTAGATGCAGGTGGCATAGGACCGTTGCAAATAGCATTCTCGTGGGGAGGCCTGTGTCCAACAGTGGACGTTTACGGGCTGATGGATGCATGGATGGATGGATGGAAATTAAATAAGATAATTGACATATTTAATAGCTTTTTAAAACATCGTATAAGAACTAGGTTATATCCTACAATTACTCAGCATCATCTCAGTCAACATACGTCCCATAGTAAGGCTCGGAGTCGGGCCTTCTCCATAGTGGGAGGAAAAATGACGTGCTATATCACAGATGTTTCAGAATAGGATTTTATGACGACTCGTCCATCTATTTTGCAGCATCTTATCTGCTTATTACTCCATAGTTATCTAATACTAACAGCCATTGCCTGTCCGTGTGGCGCTGGAGTAAGAATACAATTCTCCACCCCCTATATTACCCGTGGGTGATCGTAAGAGACGAATATGGGATATAACACGCATATAACATACGCAAGAGAAGGGAAACTCGAAATAAAACCCTATACCAACACATCTAATCAGCATGGTATAGTAGGTCAATTTCCCTCCCATTGTGGAGGACGCTCGAATCCAACAGTGGGATATATATGAGCTGAGTTGATGATGATGATGATGAACACCGATTAGTAAGTAAGGCAGTGCTAAATTGTATTCTTCCTTTATTTCCAGACCGAAGTATCAATTAATTTAAAGTAGGTAGGTTTCACTTCGTAATCGGGTTTTATAAATAATTAAGCATATTAAATGCTAAATTTCAGTAATTTAAATAACAAGGTTGTGTCATCGTTTAATACAATTCTAACTGTAAAGTTTTAAGTATTAAGCCTATAACAATGTGTAAACATTGTCGGGTAGATAGCATACCGTCACCTTAAGACGTAAATATGATACGAAGTGAAATTTGCATGTCCTACAATTAGTCACGGTGGTGTAGTGGCAGCACGATTGGGTCGGAATCCCAATAGGCGCGGGTTCGAATCCCCCTTGTGACATTAAAGTAGGTATGTTCATTTTCTTCTAATTGTGGAAGAGCCTAAAGCCAGTAGGGGGATGTATATATAGGCTGAGCTAATGACAATAATTTATTTTCTTTGTTAAAAGAAATCTAATTAACAAGCCAACTTCTAGTAGATATATCATTTTAAACGTCCTTCTTCAGGCGCTACAGATGTCAAATAATGGATACGAGCCTCCACATCGGATATTAAATTAGAACTTTAATTCTTTTATTTAAATGCGGTACTACATCAATCAAGTGATTGGGATATTCAAGTCCTGCTTCTCATGCAGCAGCGATATCTGTGTCTACGTCGTTGTCTTCTTTTATGGTAATAATGAGAAAAGAGAGCCTGACGAATTGTATTATTTTACTCCATTAATACACGAAATAAAATTAAATTTTGAATAGTGGTAGGACCACACTGTTGACAGTTTTCTGTTTACAGCTGCAGGCCGGTCCGTCCGGGGTAGTACCACACTCTCGCAGAAGATCAACGTCTGAGCAATGGCAATGTGCTGTTATGCTTCGTTCGGTGAGCGAGAGAGCCGGAAGCCCAACTGGGTGGGTTTGGGGTTTATATTGGTAGGCAGCAGCCTAGCTATACCCTTGGTATGGCAAAGGTCCATAGGCTGCAGTGACACTTACCATCAGATGTGCTGCTTGCTCGTTTGCCACAAACAGCAAAAAAAAATTGTGAACGTAATTATTATAATTGATAATCAAAACTTATTAAATGAGTAATAAAATTTCAAAGATCAATCAAATCAAATCATTTATTTTGCATAAGCCCCATAGGGGCACTTACATGTTGTCAATTTTACATTGTTTTTTAAATTAAATTTAATTAATCTACCACCGGATCGGAAAGCAGCCACATACTGAGAAGATCCGGCAAGAAACTCAGTGGGCTCGTCATTTTTAGGGTTCCGTACCTCGAAAGGAAAAAACGGAACCCTTATAGGATCACTTTGTTGTCCGTCCGTCCGTCTGTCCGTCTGTCTGTCTGTCTGTCAAGACTCTTTTTCTCAGGAACGCGTGGAGGTATCAAGCTAAAATTTATATCAAATACTCAGGTCTACTGTCCCTTAGAGCTGTGAAAAAAACACGCCACAAATTTAATACCATTTGACACAACCGTGATCGACGTCTGCCCATATGGATTAAATCGCTTAACCGCTTGCGCGTTCACATCACTTCAGTCACAAAGCGTGGCGTGGTTTGAATGCGATATAGTATACCTATTTGGCTTGGCACCGACTTCAAATCGTGTTAGTGAATTTCTAGCATACATTTTAATTATATTTTATAAAAATTAATACATAATTAGAATTAGACAAGAATGAAATAGTTCATCTTATTTTTCGGTTTTTAGTGTTTTAAGTAAGTATGGTTTTTGGCTGATCTTATTTTGAAGTCGGTTTACATTTTTTTTTAAAGTTAAATTATTTTTTAATTTTTAGTGTTAATAACCGTAGTTAAGTAATAATTTTAACTAGTTAATATAAATTAAATTATTTATTAAATATATCACTATGAGTAGATAGACTAAAAATGCACGTGGCACGAGGAAGAATAGAAGTAGGAAATCAAAAAATAAAGAACGTATTTTGAAAAAATGGAAATGAAATGCTGTATCTCATTGCCAATGGTTTAAATTTCACTGTTTCAATCAATTCGCGTATACACCATATATGTGCTATCGATGCGTCACGTGAGGCAGCAACTTAGGTATGAGATACTACCAACATCCAAGTGATGTAAATAATTGTTACGGTTTGATGCAATTGTTAAAACTAGACATAGGCTCCAGAGTCATGGTAAGATGCAATATCTCTGTCATTAATGGCTTGGTAAGCGGGCAATGGGGATAATATCCAAACTTGTAGGCTTCCCCTTCGTTGTGACCAAATTGAAACAGGCTAGTTACCTGATTTAGTTTTTATAAAATTTAATGACAATAGTGTCTATTGGCACAAAAGTGAAAGACAATGATGGGTTAGTTGCCATAGTGCCTGTGTCAACCATATATCAGGCAACGAAAATGTTTGCCAATCTTCTGTTGGGCGGTTATGGTATATAAATCCCAGGGTACTTTACAAAGCTTTAAACAAATCTGTCATTGATTTAGGCAAAAATAAAATTGCCAATGATCAGTTTTATATTGCACTGAGTTGTGTAAAGACTCTAAAGGGACAGCTTTTTGCGACTTAAGGTTTAATATACTACTCAAAAGACTATACCAGGAGAAAGCGTAAGCCAAAGAATAAGACGGTTCTAAATAGGTACGTATTTAAATTTAAAAAAAATGATGAAATTATCCAATACGGCTGCACAGTGTTTCGGAAACTTAAGAGAATCTTCTCACCCAATATATCTCAGTGTCTGAAGGCACAAGTCTATGACCAGTCATGATTTATGACATGAAAATGTGGGCCCTAAATATGGGTCTCGTAATAAAACTCAAAGCCGCTCAGCGTACTATGGAGCGGGGTATGCTCGCTCGTTTCTGTACGAGATAAGATTCGAAATATGGTAATCCATAGAATAACGGGTGTAATCGACATATCACGAAGAATTAGCACACTAAGCGGCAATGGGCAGGCCACATCGCTCAACGAACTGATAATTGCTGGAGAATAAAAGTTTAGCAATTTATGGCGAAATATGAGAGAAGCTTACGTTCAGATGATGATACATATGTATATATATTTACAACAGTTCGACTTTGAGAAAGGCGAATTGAAAAAGGTTCATCTTTCCAGCTTGGTATGTTATTTTCTACCTACGTAACAAAGATCATATATCGGCAACATAAAGAATTACCTAACTCCTAATCGTTATGGAGCTTCAATTATTAGCTTACGTGATTAACTTGAAAGAACACAGTTAAAGGTCTATGCGTGCATATCATATTGAAAGAATTGTCCTGCAACTCCTAACCGCTAAGGAAATGTACCTTTCATCACCAGCTCATCTAAATGAGATTATCACTGCCAGATGCAAATATTTGAATAGCTTTGGAAAATATATGAGACACATAAGATGTGCCTATAAAATTTGAAGGTTGCCCTCGATTGCCATGAATTTCCATCATCAGATCATGATTTGGTGACAATGGGACCACCTCGGGAGTTAACTAGAAAGAACACAGTTAAAGGTCGATGCGTGCGTATGATATTGAAAGAATTATCCTCCAACTCCTAACCGCTAAGGAGATGTACCTTCCATCACTAGCTCAACTAAATGAAATGTTCACTGCCAGATGCAAATATTAGAATAGCTTTGAAAAATACATGAGGCACGTAATATGTGCCTATAAAATTTAAGTGTTGCCCTCGATTTCCAAGAATTCCCGTCATCAGATCATGATTTAGTGACAATGGGACCACCTCGGGAGTTAACTTGAAAGAATACAGCTAAAAGTCTATGCAGACGTATGATATTGAAAGAATTATCGTCCAACTCCTAACTATTAAGGAGATGTACCTTCCATCATCAGCTCACCTAAATGACTTTATCACTGCCAGATGCAGATATTTAAAGAGCTTATGAAAATATATGAGACACGTAATATGTGCCTATAAAATTTTAAGGTTGCCTTCGATTTCCATGACTTCCCATCATCAGATCATGACTTGATGACAATGGGACCACCTCTGGAGTGTATACTCCTTTAGAAAGAAAAAAGAATTTTGAAAATCGGCCCACAATTGACAGAAATATCGCTGAACATACATAAAAAAAAAATACATACAATGAAACATAGAACCTCCTCCTTTTTTGAAGTCGGTTAAAAAGGGGCGCGCATGGCTAGCAGGTGCCTCTATCGGTCAAATTCGGCAATACAAGCGTCATTCGTTCATTTCATTTTGTTTGACTGGTAATGTTGTTGCATTTTGAAATGAATATTAAAAATGCTAAATACATCTCGAAAGGTATTTCAAATAAAATACAAAATGCTTTTTACTAAAAGGCATTTAAATGCAAAATACAAAATAGGTATTTTGCATTTTGTATTTGCATTTTAAATAGAAGTATTTCAAATAAATCGCATCTCTGATCAAAACCTACAGGGTACTTCCCGTGAACTCAGAATCTTGAAATTTGGAATGAAGCAACGTCTTATAGCACAGATTAAGGAAAAATTGTGAAAACTGTAAATTTTTGATTACATCATATAAAAAAAATATTTTTAATCATTTTAAACTCACTACCCCTTTTCACCTGAACGTGTATGGTTAACAAGCAGCAGTTAATTTTGCACTGACAATGAACGGGCAGCGTGACCGAGTGGTCTAAGGCGCTGGTATAAGACACCGTAGGCATGAGTTCGAATCTCACCGCCGCCGAGCTCTTTTTGCTAATATTTTTGCAAAATTTATTTATAATAATTTAATAATATAATATTATAAATAAAATAGTTTAAAAACGTGTTCATTAAATGTTTTAAAAATTTGTAGTTTTAATATTTATTAAAACTACTAATTTTTATGTACTACTAATTTAGGTGTAACTTGAATTAATATCAAAGAAAAAAGAAACTTGAAAAGAACATCATCATCATTCTCCTACTCTTATCCCAATTACTTCCGACGTCCCCCTCCGGACGTCGCTCAAGGGGAGAGTACCTCTCAGGGGGTATTCCGTCGGGCCGGCCACTGACGACAAGTTCACGCTGCTCCAGTGGCTGGTCCAACGACGTAGGCGAGGTTCGTGGGTGGGTTACGGGTATGCGTGCGTACGACCCTCTGTCGCCCCGGACGGAGTGCTGCGAGAAGAGCGCCGACCATAACCCACCCTAAAAAAAAAAAATCCCAATTACTTGGGATCGATACAATATGTACTCTTCTTTCATAGTACATAATGTAAAAGTTATTGGCAATAGTTTTATGACCGGCCCCCTGCCAGACGTCAACCCTCCTTGGGAATGTAATTGTTGACCAAACGAGATTTTTAGTTTTACGGAACCCTTCATGCGCGAGTACAACTCGCACTTGGCCGATTTTTTTATTTTTTTATTATATTTTTTCACGAAAGAGTTTGGTACATACATACATATCATCACGCCATATCCCTTGCAGGGTAGGTAGAGAGAACAGAGTGCCAGAGAACTCTATCTCTGCATACTTCACTCGCTTCCTCAACATTCATAATTCTCTTCATACACGCTCGCCGGTTTCGGAGACTCTTGACTCCACCTTCCTTCAGTACATGACTGATCTGGTCTAGGTAGGTTAGTCTCGGTCTCCCTCGGTACCTACATCCTTCCACTTTCGCATTGTATATCTTCTTAACCAGACGTTCGTTCGGCATTCTTTCCACATGTCCGAACCATCGGAACATTCCCTTTCGCATCTTTACACCAATACTCTCTTTCATACCTACTCGCTCTCTTACGTCGTCGTTACGAATGCGGTCGGTCAGCCTAACTCCACAGATTTCCGCAGAGATCGCATTTCGACCGCATTAATTTTACTTTCATACTCTTTTATATCCCCGTGTGGCGACGGGAATAGAATACAAAGGTCGTCACCCCTTACTTGCCCGTGGGAGTCGTAAAAATCGGCTAAGGGTCTCACCGGGAGATTGGGCAGCGGCTATCTCCCGGGAAACTTAATAACATCTACCGCGATCGCCAATCCGCTCGCCAAGCGTGGCGATTATGGCATTATTACCCCCCCAAAATAAATATGGATGCACAAAAAGTCACGGCCCCCAGTCACGGCAGTTCCGCTGGAAACCGCTGGATGCAGGTGGCACAGGATCGTTATAGATGGCATTCTCGTGGGGAGGCCTATGTCCAACAGTGGACGTTTACGGGCTGATGGATGGATGGATGGATGACTCTTTTCTGCATACCCAACTCTCACTTCCATACAGTAATGTTGGGACAAGCACTGCGTTATGTTTTGCTACACGTGCCTTCTGGCTGAGGTGGTGGCTGCCGAGAAGTTGCCCCAACGCTCCGTTCACTCTATTTCCCGCATTCACTCTTCGCTCTATATCACTGGTGTACCTTCCATCTCGGCTAAATCCACATCCAAGATATACAAATTCATCCACTTGCTCTAGTACATCATTACCTATTGTTACTCTTACATCTGTTCTGGCTTCATCTCTTTAAAAAGAGTTTGGTTACATGTTTAATTTATGTTAGCTCCAGTGATATGCCGTTCGAGTAAAGATTCATTTTTTTAAAATTTTGTATATAATACAAAATTAAACTAAGAATATTTATAAAACAAAAAAGAAACAAAAATGGCTGGACCAGATCCCACAAACGGCACCCGATCACGAGTTAACTATTAGAGCAGCCGTCACGCCCCTCAACCACATTGGAGGGAAGGGAGAGACCCGCTCCACGTAACTACCGCAAGCAGAGGCCTTTTCAGTGAGCATGACCACACCATAATCTATAAATTTGAAACAAATAGCTTGGATAAATAAATACATAACTCATTAGGCAAAACACGCTACACTGTACAATTAAGACAATACAAATAATACAAGAGTATCAGACGACAGTGAGGATCAGCGTCAGAACGCTGTAAGAGATAAACATTAAAAGGGCAATTGCTAAGAGAGGAGCTGCTCATAACCATTCCGTATTATCATTTAGATAATCCGAAATGCTGTAATATCCTTTTCTGCACAGTCTGTTTTTGATAGCCTTTTTGAACTTATTCATTGGCATATCTCGGATATCTTTAGGCAGTTTATTGTAAAAGCGTATACATTGCCCCATGAAAGACCTACTAATTTTTTGTAGGCGAGTATGATAGATAACCTTTGTTGGCCTAGGTCATTATAAGGCTAATCTTAGTCGTCTTTTACGACATCCACTAGCAAAGTAAGGGTTGTTAGTATTCGTAGCCGCTACCACACAGCATGGACTAAAGATACAATATGTCAGATTTATTATTATTTTTGGCTCCAATGTTATCATTTCTGATTCAATATAGTTAAGATAAAACCAGAAACACAAAGCCAGTGTTCCTCTTAATCTTAACAAATCGCATGGAATATTATGAAGTTTTCAGAAACAAAAAAATACTTGTATAAGTTATCCCTATAATTGTATGAATCATATTATTACGCATATATATTATGATTCATAGAAATGATACAAAGGTATCATTATTATTACTATATCAACTCCAACACTTTAAATTAACAATACAGTTTTAGAACTCGTCTCTTCGAAACACATCATAATTTCATTTGAGAATATTACATATTATAATAATTATTATCTTATATTCAAAATTACAATTTCGATTAAGGTAGTTTTATTTGTTGAATGTTCTTATCTTGATATTGGTGTTTATTACAAGTGAGTAACGGCGAGGCCAGTCGTACGTTGTACATCGATAAAGTCGGGAGTTTCACTAACGTATCAGCAAGTAAATAATTTGTCAAAATGGGTTGCGGTGAATTCCTCGTGAAATATATATTGTTCTTCGCTAATTTGGTATTTGCGGTAAGTTAACATTGATTTATTTAAATATATTCTATTTTGTAAGTCTATATTTTGTTAATGTTAATTTTGTTAATATTTTAATCAATTTATCAGTGTAACTTTGTTATTTTTTGATAAATATTTTCACAAAAGATATTTATGTCTATGTGAATCATAGTTTTACATGACATATGTACTTATTTAGATTTATATCTATCGTTTGATAATATGTAAGAGTATTTTTTGGTAACTATATGTAGCATTTTATTCTTGTTTGCGGGTAGATTTTAAATCACATACTATTCACGTTTTATTGAGATTTAAAATTAATTTATTATTTTTTAATACTATACTCTTCTATAAATTTATTCAATTGTTCATCCCCACAATTTAGTGTGTGGGTACGTTATTTCTATTAAAATCAGGTTTAGACAGTATAAGACCTCATACATACACATACATACATATCATCACGCCATATCCCTTGCAGGGTAGGCAGAGAGAACAGAGCGCCAGAGAACTCTATCTCTGCATACTCCACTCGCTTCCTCAACATTCATAATTCTCTTCATACACGCTCACCGGTTTCGGAGACTCTTGACTCCACCTTCCTTCAGTACCTGACCGATCTGGTCTAGGTAGGTTAGTCTCGGTCTCCCTCGGTACCTACATCCTTCCACTTTCGCATTGTATATCTTCTTAACCAGACGTTCGTTCGGCATTCTTTCCACATGTCCGAACCATCGGAGCATTCCCTTTCGCATCTTTACACCAATCCTCTCTTTCATACCTACTCGCTCTCTTACGTCGTCGTTACGAATGCGGTCGGTCAGCCTAAATCCACAGATTTTCCGAAGAGATCGCATTTCGACCGCATTAATTTTACTTTCATACTCTTTTCTGCATACCCAACTCTCGCTTCCATACAGTAATGTTGGGACAAGCACTGCGTTATGTATTGCTACACGTGCCTTCTGGCTGAGGTGGTGGCTGCCGAGAAGTTGCCCCAACGCTCCGTTCACTCTATTTCCCGCATTCACTCTTCGCTCTATATCAGTGGTGTACCTTCCATCTCGGCTAAATCCACATCCAAGATATACAAATTCATCCACTTGCTCTAGTACATAGTAAGACCTCATAATGCTTCATTAAATAAATATGCGATGTAATCTTCATGTAAAATTAACATCATTCTTCTGCTCTTATCCCTATTACTTATGGTCGACGCAATATCTCTTCAATCCTATATATTGCAAAAGTGATTGGCAATAGTCTTATGAACAGCCTGCCCGACAACCAATCAACCCTTCTTGAGAAAGTAATTGTTGATTAGACATCAGGTGGAATTGGCCCAGGTCGATAGGTCGATACGCGCAAAGTAGGCGTTGGTAGTATTCGCAGCAACTACCACATAACCTTATCCTTCTAAAATAGGAATACAAATTAGTAATATATATATATATATATATATATATATATATATATATATATATATATCTATATATATATATATATATATATATTGTATAGATACCTATAGATATTAAGATATCTTTTTATCTATGAAACAAGTCGTGCCGACTAAAATCTAATACGAGCCAACATTCTAACTCATAACATTTGTTTCTTTTTCTTTATTTAAAAAAAGTTTAATGAAGTTGTTTTGATTATGCCGGTCAATTAGATCTATTATACGAACTTATTGGAAGAATTTCCACGTAACATTGCACTAAAATCCAACTGCTTCTTTTTGCAGCCTGGATTTAATGCAATATTATGTTACTAGTAGCAGTTTTAAATGACATATAGAAATAGTAGCTTTCTTGCACCCACTTTATTGTGGTTAGGCTTTGGTTTGAACACAACCCGGCCAAACCTATAACCTACGGTACACTAAGGTTTTATCAGTATTTGGGTGAACTACCGGTACGGTATTCTTGTCTATGGTGACTTATTATTATTTTGGGATTGATTCTCACGCACAAAAATGAATTACGTGTTGCTGTTGACCTTTCTTCCGGTTACCATACCCTCAGGAAAGGTTACGCCCAGGTTACCACACTATCAAACATATGATTCCACATAATACAGGCATACTCAAAAGATCTTTAATGTGAATTACTTTAAAAAGAAAATACTATGTTTTAATCGACCTTCCTTATTCAGCATGTATAGATATCGCATTTCTATATATAAAAAAAATATTCATCAGATAACGTTGCCACGAAAAGGTGATATCATTGTGATAAACAAATAGGTGTAGGTATATATGTACCTTGAACTCAACACCACACCTGTCTACTACAGCGTTATATTATGATTATGCTAGGTATCAAGCACGGCTAGGAACGACACGGCTTGCTATGCCCACTAGGATACAGGCTTTTCCGTGTAGTAACTGAATAAGAATACAATTCACTACAGCCTATCTTGTCTATGGGTGTCGTAAAAGACAACTAAGGGATATAATATGCATATAACTTTTGTGGTAAAAATATGCTGCTCGAATCATTGGCGATGCCAAACTCATGGGCAAACTGCAGTCGGTGCAGCGGCAGAAAGACTTTCGGTCTCTCTGTGTGTAATCTATTGACTCTTTCATATGTAATCCTCTAAGGATCTATATAACTTGGTGCCATCATCTTTTAATCACCATACTATTCGTCGCTATAACAGGGTTCAAATATTTCACGTTTTTGTGCGATTACATAATTTGTGCTATTTACGACCCGTATTAATACTCTAATCTTTCTCTCGTCTAATAAGTTTTCTTGCAATAAAATTAAATAGACTTGCTTATTTTAAATAAAACTGTTCATTGTTCGTTTACCAGCACCGAAGTCAACCAGCTAGCCAGTGTCTTAAGCTCGATGACAAGAAAAGATTTCACATCCTTTCTTTTATATTAAAATTGATGGTGATCTCTCGGCTTACGTCAGATCATCAGTCAGATCTTTAGGATCGGATTTTCGATATACATGAGCTCTATATTAATCCATTTTTTAGATATTCAATAGGCTGTAGGCGACAAGGAATCATTATCATCTTACCCAACTTTTCATAATATATGTATATACACTATAATAAAACTTAGCGCCACCTTTTTCTTTTTCTATTATCTTTATCAATATTTTGTTGATAAGTTCACTTATACTATACCCGAGATACTTACGCTGTAAAATATAATTATGTTTCAATTTATGCCACTTAATTTAAAATGTTATACCAAACGGGAAAAATTTAATAAATAATTAGCGCAAATATGGTGTAAATACCTTTAGTAAATATGGATTAAACTATTTAAAATGGATATAAAAAATATAATACCTATAATAAATTACTATAATCATACTCTTATTTTTCCTATTTGTAAATTTGCATACGGGTTTTTGAACTATTAGAAACTAAATATAGAATATTACATTTTATTAAATTGAACTTCCTTATTAATCTTTAATACGTCCACTGCTGGGTTTGAGGCTTCTCTCAAATAGATAGACGGGTTTATAGAGAGGTTTTTTTTGTAGCCTTCCATCTCTTGCAGGATGTTATATGCATTTTATATTCCCTAGTCATCTTATACTATATCCACAGACAAAAAAGGGAGTCGTTATTTGTATACTCTGTTCATATATACCGTGTGGTGACGGAGTAAGAATACAATTCAATACCCCCTATCTTACCAGTGGGTGACCGTTAGAGACGACTAAGAGACATAAAAACGCATATAACATCTATGCAAGAGAAGGAAAATTCGAAACTAAACCCCATACCAACTTGTCTGACTAGCGTGATATAGTAGGTCAATTTCCCTCCCTTTATGGAGGAGGCTCGAGCCCAACAGTGGGACGTATATGAACTGAGATGATGATGATTTTTGTGCTATGGAATAAGTATACACCACACGAAAAAAGATTATTTGATTATTATATGATTCACAGATGGAGTAGTGGTTAAGATACGGATCTACTATTCCAATGCTGTGGCTACTATTCCTACGTAGGACCACAAACTGTTGTTCTGAATTTGAGTGTAATTTGTGTTCGTTAAATTATATATTAGTAAAGTCACCCGCAATACAAGGATTATTTCCTTAGTGCGGGATAGAATCTTTAAAAAATATATATTAATTTCAGATAAAATGTAAAATTGAAATCACTCATAGTGTTCATAAGTCTAATTAAACTTAATACAGTTAAAAATAATAATACAAGAAAGTTGATAATGTTTAAAGTAAATATATAACATAAGTTAGTACTAAACATTCAACATAATATAGCAAATATAAGTGCCCTGTTGTTTTTAAAGCCACGCAAACGCACCTAAATATGTCTGATAATATGATAAGAGGTGATAAGCGGCTATAGGGGAGAGATAAACCAACGATTACTGATACAGCAGTATTGATTGTGTACAATTAAAACGAAATTCATATGAAACATGTTATATATATTGGTATAATTTAGATAATATTCATAGTTCTGCTATGTGGTATCAGCTACGAATACTACCAACTTTTATATGACTCATGGGTCTCTTAAAAGACAATAAAAATTATAAACTAAATGTGTATCTATGTATGAGAATTATGAATGTTGAGGAAGCGAGTGAAGTATACAAGGATAGAGCCATAGAGCTCTCTGGCACTCTGTTCTCTCTGCTTACCCTGCAAGGGATATGGCGTGATAATATGTATGTATTTACGATACAATTACTTTCACGTAGGTGTCGTAAAAGATGACTAAGGGATTATAAAGCAGTAAACATTTATGCAAGAAAATCTAGAAACAAAACTCGTTATACCAAGCTCTCTGGCTTGTTGACTATAATAGGCGAGAGACAGCCATTATGAGTAAGAATCACTGAATAGTTGGACATTGAATGGGAAATAATATGTTAATCAGAGTGGTATATAGCCCAAAATGTATTTAAAAGTGTAAAAGATTTTCTAATTTTCAGTAATACTTGTTCCAAGACATAAATTCGACGTTGATTTTTTTTTCGTTGTAGCTTATCTGAGATAAGGTGTGGCGGTATAGACTGTTATGTACTAGTGTTATCTGTATGACCTAAATGAATAAGAAATTATGGCATACTAAAAGTGGGTATCTATTTGTGGTGACAGAGTAAGAGTACAATATTTATCGACCCTAACCAAGGATGATAAAGAAAATTAGGTTGATTGCTCGTATATTTTTTTTTGTATGGCTTGTGGTGGCAAATTAGCAAGAAGCACACCTGGTGGTAAGTGTGCTGCTTATGGACCTATTCAGTACCAAGGGTGAAACTAGGTCACTGCCTACCAATCCAAACCCACCCTAAAAGTTGAGTATCCGGATCTCTCGCTCACTGAAACACAACAGTCTAATGCCATTGCTCATAAAATCTACCAAAACTAGCAATAAGCATGATGAAAGATCAGTTCATATTGCGTCGACTACACCTAATTAGTATAAAAGTAGGATAATGATGATGATGGTGATGATCATATATTTATATTTTATACGCTGTGAAACAAATAATCAGCGCTCGTATTGTTCAGTTTATGACTTTATGTGTAAAACGTTTGTCTAATTTTACGGAGATGTGAGGTCATGTTTAAACTTGGAGAGGATGGCTCAATTTATAGGCACTTTAAATCGTATTAAAAATGTGCGTATATCTCTTTAAAGAGAATAAACGGTTTGGTCATTTAGTATTATGCAAGATAATCAGGCGTCATAGTGGCTTAAATAGCATAAAAAGTGACATGTTTTTGATTTCATATACATCCCACTCTTGGACTCGAGCCTTTTCTACAGTGGGAGTGAAAGTGGTCTATTACATAAAGTTGGTCAGATGGTTTGGTATGGGGTTTCTATGGAGTTTTCCTGTCCTTCCAATGATATTATATACTTGCGTTCCTTGGTTGCAACAGTAAGCAACAGGTTATGATCATCATCATTCTACTACTCTTATCTCAATTACTTAGGGTTGAATATGTACTCTTTTTTCATAATACATATTGTAAAAGTTATTGACAATAGTTTTATGACCAACCGCCTGCCAGACGTCAACCCTCTTTGGGAATGTAATTGTTGACCAAACGGCATTAGATGGAGTTGGCCCAGGTCGTTATAAGGCTCTTAGCTGTCTTTTACGACATCCACGAGCAAAGTAAGGGTTGGTAGTATTCGTAGCCGCTACCATATAGCACCCTATAGCCTATAGCCCTCTGACCAGCGTGGTATAATAGGTCAATTTCTATCCTGTTGTGGAGGAGGCTCGAACCCAATAGTGGAACGTATATGAACTGATGACAATGATGTAAACAATTAGGTGATGACAAAAAATGGTCTACGCGTGAATGTGAGCAAAACCAAAATAATGGTCTTTGAAAGAGATGAAGCCAGAACAGATGTAAGAGTAACAATAGGTAATGATGTACTAGAGCAAGTGGATGAATTTGTATATCTTGGATGTGGTTTTAGCCGAGATGGAAGGTACACCACTGATATAGAGCGAAGAGTGAATGCGGGAAATAGAGTGAACGGAGCGTTGGGGCAACTTCTCGGCAGCCACCACCTCAGCCAGAAGGCACGTGTAGCAATACATAACGCAGTGCTTGTCCCAACATTACTGTATGGAAGCGAGAGTTGGGTATGCAGAAAAGAGTATGAAAGTAAAATTAATGCGGTCGAAATGCGATCTCTGCGGAAAATCTGTGGAGTTAGGCTGAC
This sequence comes from Lymantria monacha, assembly GCA_905163515.2. NCBI lineage: Eukaryota > Metazoa > Arthropoda > Insecta > Lepidoptera > Erebidae > Lymantria > Lymantria monacha. The sequence goes on along the minus strand of LR991094.1, from coordinate 1,574,643 downwards.
CGACCGCATTCGTAACGACGACGTAAGAGAGCGAGTAGGTATGAAAGAGAGTATTGGTGTAAAGATGCGAAAGGGAATGCTCCGATGGTTCGGACATGTGGAAAGAATGCCGAACGAACGTCTGGTTAAGAAGATATACAATGCGAAAGTGGAAGGATGTAGGTACCGGGGGAGACCGAGACTAACCTACCTAGACCAGATCGGTCATGTACTGAAGGAAGGTAGAGTCAAGAGTCTCCGAAACCGGCGAGCGTGTATGAAGAGAATTATTAATGTTGAGGAAGCAAGTGAAGTATGCAAAGATAGAGTTCTCTGGCACTCTGTTCTCTCTGCCTACCCTGCAAGGGATATAGCGTGATGATGTATGTATGTATGTAAATAAAAAAATCAATTTATATTCAAATTAATTAATCATTAGACAATATCGCTGACTCCTGGTCAAGAAGGAACGCGCAGTTTTAATATCGAAATAGCACTTCGGGGAACAATCCCCTTGGATATGCTGGATGACTTGATTCGCCTACAAACTTGCTTATTCCTTTTCACGCACTAACAAATGATATTTATAAATTAACTAGCTCATTCAAGACGCTATTTTGTACATAATATCTAACAAAAAAAGTAATAAAATTAGTATTCTGTGAAATTTATGGGACCGTTCCCTATTGGGCCGGCCACGGACGTTAAGAATTCGGTATGAGGTCGACTCAAAGGCTATGGGAAGGAATTACGATGGGTTACCAGAAAGAAAGAGCGGCGTGTGTCCATACCATAGCCGGCCACCAATCCGCTGGGACCAGTTGTTAATCTAAATTGTTCTTGTATTCACATGAACACATACAATAAAAAAATATTGAAATCGGTCCAGCCGTTTATAAGGAGGGTTACACACATACAGAAAAAATATATAAGTATATAAAGATTGCTGTTTTATTTAATTTCAGTTGGCCGGGCTAACACTGCTGGGTCTGGGCATCGCTATACAACTTCAAATCAAGGAGATTGTGGCAATAGCAGATGCTAATTTCCAAATAGCGCCCATCACCGCTATGGTGGTGGGTAGCATCGTGTTTTTCATCGCATTCCTCGGATGCTGTGGCGCCATCAGGGAGAGCAACTGCATGCTTGTCACTGTAAGTGTTTTTTGTTTATTTTCTTATTATTGCTTCTATTAGTAAACTAATAACCTACTACATGATAATAAGGGTTAAATGCAGCTCATAGACCTGTGCAATACCAGGGGCACTGCCAAGTTGTCGTAAACATTGTATTTCCATTCTCCGGTACTCTGTCCTAACCGAAAACGTCAACTTTTGGAACGAAGTTCCTTATCGCGCGTTGTGAAGGGGGCTAGACGGAAAAAATTCTTACGAAAAGTTGTCACGACACTTTTTGCTATAGTAAGCTATTGTAAGCTGTGCGGCGTCGCTCGTCGGTTCTCTTATAGAAAGCAAGCCAGATATTTTCATTTCTATTTCGCATTGAACAGTGTGGTGTCGCGACGATTTTTTTTATAGATAGAGTGATTCAAGAGGAAGGTTTATATGTATAATATATGCATAATGTACTAGAGAAACACTGATAATTTTAGAGGTTTCTAATGTGATGTCGTAAATAAACACATTATTTTGCGCTTACATTGCAAACGCTGGCTGAACCCTACGAAATAGATCAAAATGAAGTACTACAGTATTATACAGCTTAAAAAGGCCTACAAAAAAGTCCGCGATGGTATATATCTATCTCTTAAGGATAACATACTATATCCATTTTAATACTTTAAAAAATGTTCTATTATAAAACGGTAATTGAAAAGCTATTTACACAAATACTGTATTAATCCTTATCATTTTAAATACATTAGTTGGCTTGAGCATTTCATGAAGATATTTTTTTTCCTTCAGACCATGCAAATTAAATCAATACCTTAAGAGATATAGCAAAATCAAAATAATGCGCAACGAAATTATTTTCGCCCGTGACCGGGCCGCGTGGCCGGCTCGCGTTCGAGCTCGGGGCCGAAAAGTTTTGGTAGTCTAGTGGAATTGTATATCCTATTATTAATATTATAAACGTGAAAGTTTGTAATAATGTATGGATGTGAACATGTTTGTTGCTCTTTCACGTAAAAACTACTGAATGAATTTTGATGAAATTTATAGTAATATAGCTTGCACATCAGAATAACACATAGGCTATAATTTATAAAGATATTATGCAAATTGGTTAAAATATAACGATAAAAATCGCTTAAGGCAGAAAAAAATTATATAATTAAAATAGAACTTCGTTCCATCCGGGTGTCCCTTGACACCTCCGGTTTTTTTTTTTTTGCGGTGGGCTGCGGTATGTCACACCCCACTAATCCGTCCAGGATAACAGGAGAAGCCGTGCACGATCCCGTAGACCCACCCTACAACGTACTTCTCGGCACCGTGCAGGTGGGTCACCGGAACGCGGTATTATTCTTCGGTGGCCCACCCAGTCGACGCCCCGTCATCTCGACCTAAACTTGGTCTCAATGTCAGGGCGTCGTTCTCACGCGTTGGCCTCGCTCCGGGGCGACCAGACTAATCCCCTGTCCGGTTGCCCGCTGCCTCGGCTAGGGACCCAAAGACTATATACAATTTAATAAATCAGTCAACTTTAAGAGACCTCACTTGTCATGTGTGATAGGTTGGATACCCGTGCAGGATAATTAATTTTGTAATTCATAAATGATGCTTCTTTCTGTATGGTGACAGAGTAAGAATACAATTCGACACTCCTATCTCGCTTGTGGCTGTCGTAAAAGATGACTAAAGAATTATATATCCATTAAACATCTATGCCATAAAAAGTAAACTCAAAATAAAACCCTATACCAACACTGACCAGCGTGGCAAGCTAATCTCTCTCCTGTTCTGGAGGAGGTTCAAACCCATTACTGGGACGTATACGAGTTGAGACGATGTCAATGAAGAAACGATAAGAAAAAAGTCGTATCATTTCTTTATGGAATAATTTCAATAATTTCCATCAATATAAATATGTTATTCTTTACACGTTTTTGTTTCCAGTACGCCATCTTCATGCTCGTTCTGATGATCGTCAAACTAATCCTGGCCATTCTGATCTTCACGAAGTTAGACGACGTCCTCGTCCAATTACCACGTTGGCTCAACGAGGCCTTCAGTAAGGATCGCATTACGTTCCAGGGTATTGAAAGAACAGTAAGTTAACATTATTATTGCTAAGCATACCAGAGAATACATACTATAACGCATAAGTATATAGTTTGCCTCATGTGATGTAGGCGTAAAATTACCATAGGTACCTACCTCCTATTTCCTTTCCGATAGGAGTGATTACTAAGAGATTGGTGTCAAGAGTTTTCAAAGTTCGTAGCGTGAAAAGAGTTTCCCATGTACGTAGTGTCAAGAGTTTATCAAGTTCATAGCGTCAAGAGCTTCCCATGTGCGTAGTGTGAAGAGATTCTCTAGTTCATAACGTCAAGAGTGGTTTCTCAAGTTGGTAGCGTAAAGAGCTTGCCAAATACATAGTTTGAAGAGATTCTCTAGTCCGTAGCGTCAAAAGTTTTCCAACTGCTTAGTGTCAAGAGATTCCGAAATACGTAATGTCAAGAATTTCCCAAATTGCTTAGCGTGGTTCTATCATTAATCCCTACTAATATTATAAATGCGAAAGTAATTCTGTCTGTCTGTCGCTCTTTCACGCCAAAACTACCGAACCGATCTAAATGAAATTTGGTACACAGATAGTCTAGAGCCTGATAAAGGACATAGGTTACTTTTAATGCAAAAAAATGGTTGTAAAGGGGGATGAAAAGTTGTAAGGAAGTACCGTCATTTTTGAAGCCAGAAGCTTGAAATTTATTTTTAGGGTATTGATTAGATGGGGTACGATGCCAGAAACCTCCGCGTGGTGTACCCTGGGTGCGGGCGACAGTCCCCCAGACCCCTCTGTCGAATTGTCGCCCGTAGCGAATCTCTGGCGCGAGGGGGGGTTCCCCAGCAATGGGTTGAGCCCCAATTCGCTCCTGACCCTCTAGTTGTAGAGGGTACAGGAGGCGAAATTTCGGACGGGCCCGGTCACTCATTCATTTGAGGGCTGGGCAGGCTTATGCCACCGCCGACATATCGTAAACCTGATATCTTGCTTCAAGACAAGTTGTCGTGAGGCGTAGTATCAGGAACGAGGGTCTTGGCTTAACCGCCCGGACCGCGAGGAAGACAACCTCTATAAAGAGTTCGAATTAACATTCGAATTCGGAAATCACCCAGAATCTTAAGTTCTGGCGTGCGGCGAGAAGATGCATGGCAGATGGGTTGTTCTGTCGTTAGTACGCTCCAGCCAGGGTACCGGCCGACCCCCTGGTTGGTAAATGTAGGCTTGCCCGGGTACAGGGATCTCTGCCCGGGTCGACCGTCTATTTCTCCCGTAATCGTGGGAATTGCTATGGATTTCTTAAAAACACCTCAACCACCAACACAAGACGGGAATCCAGAGGATTCCCACATCACGGCCTCGTCAAGCCAATGCAAAACTGACCAAACCGACGCCTCGTCCTCAGGACTGGAGGCGTCAGCCAAGGGCCCGGCACAAACCACGGAGGCCCAAAAGAAGAAGCCGAGGAAGTACCGGAAACGGACAAACTGGTCGACGGGCAAGGCTTCCCCGACAGAGAGGAAGCGTTTGGCGGAGCGGAGGGCGCAGAAGGAGGCCGCTGCCGCCAAACTGGAGGAAGACGGCGGCAGATCCACTGCAGAGCCGTCAATGGACGAGGGCGACGGTAGTGTCGCAGAGCCGTCCAGAGACGAGGGCAGTGGATCTGCCGATATAATGGACGAGGGCGGTAGTTCCGCAGAGCCATCCAAAGAGGCTAGCGGGTCGGCGCAGGAAACCGCCGCCGCCAGGTCGTCGCCGCGTCTTGCGGCTGCGGCTCCGACGACAAGGGAGGAGGCCCTCCCCTCGAAGGTGCGGAAGCGCCCCCTGAACAGGGATGGCAGCTCGAGCGCCGATTCCGAGGGGAGTGTGACGATCATGCCTCCCCCCAAAGTGCCGGCCTCTCGCAGAGGGCGAGGGGCCGCGGTGTCGGGAAGGGCGACCCACTCCCCGGCCGGCGAAGTGCGTGGAGGGGCTGAGGCTGGCAGGCAGACCGGCAACGAGGCGGCCGCCGCGAGGGTGCTGGGGGTGTTGTCCAGCATCCCTCCCACCGAAGTGGCGGCCGCTGGTGCCCGCGCGAGCGCCCCAGCCGCAAATATGGAGGCCCTGCAGGCCGAAAACGCCCGCCTTGGTGGCGAGGTGTCAGGTCTACGGGCCCAGAACCGCCGGCTGGAGTCGGAGCTGGCCGCGGTGCGGAGGACCAATCGCAACCTCGCCAAGGACGTGGCCGAGCTGAGGGCTCAAATGGGGCGGCTCGTGCCGTGTGCGCCAACTGCAACGGCTGCGCCAACTGCGCCGGCTGCGCCAACTGCGCCGCCTGCGCCAACCGCGCCGCCGGCCAGTGTTAGCCGCCGAGGAGCTGTCGCCGTCGTCGCCGCTTCGAAACCGCCCCGAGGCGCCGGCCGTCCAGTGGCTGCCGCCGCACAGAGGAAGACGCCTCTGACCGCGGAGCGTGCGCCGCCGACCAACACGCCAATTGTCGCCGTCGTGGAGCAGGTCCCGGCAGAGGTCCAGCCGGTGACACCGACCCCGCTGCCCGCGGTGGGGGGTGTGTCGGACGAGGCCTTGCGCGCCATTATCGACGCCGTCGGTAATATGGTCAATGCGCGCTTTGCCGTTCTGGAGGCAAGGCTGCCTCCAGAACCACGTGTTCGACCGCCTCTCGCCGCGGATAAACGGCCATATGCGGCACCAGCTCCCGCCCCGCTGCCTTGTCAGGGTGGCCGTGTGGGGGGAAGCTACGCCGCGGCCGCGGCTGGGCCCAAAAATAAGGGGCCCGCTCCGACCCAAAAGAAGACGGCACCGGCTCCTGCCGGACTGCAGTCGTCGCCAGCACCAACACCGCCAGCGACGACTAGCGCAGCCGCGACTACGCCCTCAGCGCCCGGCACGCCCGCTACGCTCGAACAGGGTTGGCAGGTGGCCGAGCGCGGCAGAAAGAGTCGCGGCCAGAGGAGGAGAGCGGCGGCCAAGCGCGCCGCTGAGGTCGTCGCCCCCCAGGCAGGAGTCGGAGGAGGCGGCACAACGAAGAAGAAGAGGCCGCGCAAGGGGCTCCGGCCGCCGAAGACAGCCGCAGTGGTGATCACTGTGCTGCCTGAGGCGGCAGAAAGGGGCCTCAGCTATGAGGCCGTTCTGCGGAAAGCCCGGCGGGAGCTCGACGTCTCCGACATAGGAGGCGTCGAAGCCAGGACCCGCAAGGCCCGGACAGGGGCTCGGATTCTAGAGTTCCCTGGGGCCGAGGGCACCAGGACGGCCGATAGCGTGGCGTCGAAGTTGAGAGGTCTGTTCGCCGAGGAGGGTGGCGTTAAAATCGCCAGACCCGTGAAGTGCGCCGAAATGCGCATTGCGGGTCTGGACGACTCTGTGACGGTGGAAGACATCCGGGAGGCCATTGCCTCGAAAACCGGGTGTCCCATGGACACCGTCCGGGTTGGTGCCATCCGGCCCGGTCCGGGCGGCGTAGGTGCTGCCTGGGTGCAGTGCCCAGTGGAGTCGGTCAGGCAACTGGCCGACTCAGGCAGGCTCCTCGTGGGCTGGAGCTCAGCGCGAGTCACCGTGCTGGAGCACCGGCCTGCGAGGTGTTTCAAGTGCATGGCGGTCGGTCACACCCGGCCAACATGCACTAATTGCTTTGACTGCGGCGGACTCTGTTTCCGCTGCGGTCAGACTGGGCATATGGCGGCATCTTGCGCCGCCCCGCCCCACTGCCCCGCGTGTGCGGCGGGCAATAAGCCCGCCAAGCACCGCATGGGCTCTGGGGCGTGCAGACCTCCGGCTTCGGCTCCAAAGGGGCGGAGCGGCCCTTCGACTCCGGCCGCTCCCGCTCCTAGCGCGGCCCGATCGCCCGCAGCAAGCCAGGAGGTGATGATGGACACGGCCCATTAATGGCTGCCCAGTTCACTCACCTCCTGCAGGCCAACATCAACCACTCCGCCGGTGCACAGGATCTCCTCCTGCAATCCATGGCGGAGTGGTCGATCGGTGCAGCCGTAGTCGCGGAACCGTACGTCGTGCCTGATCGCCCCAATTGGGTGGTCAGCCGAAATGGAACCGCGGCAATCGTCACCTCCACGCAGCGGCACTTCCCGTCCTTATCCCTCTTGGATAGGGGCGAGGAATTTGTCGCGGCGGATTGGGGAGGGGTCACGCTCTACAGTGTATACCTCTCCCCTAACAGGAGAATGGACGATTTCGGGGCCTCCCTCACCACCTTGGAGGCTTCGATACGGCGACTGGCACCGGGCCTCGTCCTGGTCCTGGGGGACTTCAACGCCAAATCCACGGCGTGGGGGTCCCCGATGACGGACGATCGTGGGCGGGCGATCGTGGAGTGGGCGGCGTCACTGGGCCTCTGTGTCCTAAACAGAGGCTCAGTGAACACGTGTGTGCGACAGCAGGGTGGGTCGATAGTGGACTTGTCGTTCGCTAGCCCCGCTGTCGCACCACGAGTGAGGAACTGGCGTGTCCTGGAGGAGGCGGAGACCCTGTCGGATCACCGATACATCCGGATGGAGGTCTCCCCTCTCCGGGACCCCAGCAGGGGTCACAGGGCGGACCGGGCTCCCGCATTTCCGCGGTGGGCTGTGGGGCGTCTAGATAGGGACCTACTGGCGGAGGCGGCCATCGTGAACACGTGGCTGTCCTCACCACCCCCAGCGGACGGAGTGGACGTTGAGGCTGTCCGCATCCGCAGTGCGTTAACGCAGGTCTGCGATGCGTCCATGCCCAGGGTGCGGCGTCTACCTCCGAGGCAGGGGGTCTACTGGTGGTCCCCAAGACTGGCGGACCTTCGTGCGGCGTGCATTAGTGCCCGAAGGTCCTACACCCGCAGTCGGCGGCGTCGCCGCGATGTTGAGCGGGAGGGCCAGCTGTACGAGGCGTACCGCAGTGCGCGTACCGCCTTTCGGCTGGCCATCCGGTCCGCCAAGGACGCAAGTTGGCAGGAGATGCTGGACGGTCTCGACCGTGACCTCTGGGGTCGCCCGTATCGCGCGTCGCTGAATAAGCTTCGCGCGCAGGGTGCCCCCCTCACCGAGACCCTCCAGCCCGACCTCCTTCGTAGAGTGGTCGAGGAGCTGTTCCCGCGGCAGTCGGAGCACACGCCCCCGGTCATGGCTTCGCCAGATCACGACCGGGAGGCCGTCGAGAGTGTTCCGCCCGTGACGGAGTCGGAAGTGGGGGCAGCCGTGGCGAAGATTCGATCCGCCACCACGGCCCCCGGCCCGGACGGAGTCCCAGTCCGGGTGTTGATGTTGCTCCTCGAGCATCTCGAACCTCGCCTCAGGCGACTGTTCAACGCCTGTCTGACGTCTGGACAGTTCCCTGAGTGCTGGAAGGAAGGGAGGTTGGTTCTCCTGCAGAAGCCGGGACGGCCCCCGGATTCGCCGTCGGCCTACAGGCCCATTGTGCTTCTGGATGATGTGGGTAAGCTGCTGGAGCGTGTCCTCGCTGCCCGCATCGTCCAGCACCTGGAGGAGGTGGGGCCCGATCTGTCGGACGCTCAATTTGGGTTTCGGAAAGGGCGTTCGACCATCGGGGCTCTGCTACGCCTGAGGCAGACGGCCGCGGAGGCTGTCGCCGGCAAAGGAGTGTTGTTGGCGGTGTCGTTGGACATCGCCAACGCCTTCAATAGTCTGCCATTCAGCTGCATCAGGGAGGCGCTCCGGTTCCATGGAGTGCCCCTGTACCTCAGGCGGCTGGTGGCAGACTATCTGGAGGGGCGCAGTGTTCTCTACGCGAGCCCCGCAGGGGACATTGTGCGGACGCCCATGTCGTGCGGCATTCCGCAGGGGTCGGTTCTGGGGCCGACTCTGTGGGACATCGGATACGACTGGGCGTTGAGAGGGAGTCTTCCCCCCGGGCTGAGCGTTATTTGCTATGCTGACGACACGCTCGTCACAGCCCGAGGCAGGACACTCTAAGAGGCGGCGAGCCTGGCCACTCTCGGCACCGAGGAGATGGTCAGGCGAATCGAGGCGCTGGGGCTCAGGGTGGCCCTAAACAAGACGGAGGCCCTACTATTCCATGGGGCCCGTGTGAGGCTGCCTATCGGCGCCTCGTTAGTCGTCAACTCCATCCACATCAGTATCCAGGCCCATATGAGGTACTTGGGTCTGGTGCTCGACGGGCGATGGTGGTTCCGGGAGCATTTTCGCCAAATTGCTCCCCGGCTGGTCGGCGCGGCGCCCGCCCTTTCTCGGCTCATGCCGAATGTGGGCGGACCCAGTTTCGAGGGCCGACGGCTGTATGCGGGGGTGATCCGCTCAATAGCCATGTACGGCGCACCCGTGTGGGCAAGGGCTCTGAACGCCCAGCTCAGGGCGGTGCTGTGGAGGCCACAGCGAGCCATGGCGGTCAGAGCCATTCGCGGGTACCGCACGGTGTCGACAGACGCGGCGTGCCTATTGGCCGGGACACCCCCGTGGGACCTAGAGGCGGAGATGGTCTCCGACCTCTACCGGCGGGTTACCTCAATGCGCGAAGAGGGTGGCTCCCCATCGTTTAACGAGATAGCCACCTGGCGCGAGGACGCCCGCCGAGAAGTCATCGCCCGTTGGGCTACGCGGTTGGAGAGGCCTAGACACGGTGTCATTACCGTTGAGGCCCTCCGGCCCGTACTGATGGAATGGATGGAGCGGCGGCACGGGGTCCTCACCTTCCGACTGGTGCAGGTGACAACGGGGCACGGGTGTTTCGGGAAATACCTGCACACGGTCGTGCACAGGGAATGGACTCCGGGCTGCCATCATTGCAGTAGTGACGAGGACACGGCGCAACATACGCTCGAGGAATGCTCGGGCTGGGACGGGCAGCGCCGCGACCTCGTCGCTATTATCGATGCCGACCTGACGCTGCCGGCTGTCGCGAGGGCGATGGTCGACAGCGTCAGGAATTGGGACGCGGTCGCCGCCTTCTGCGAGGCTGTCATCTCGCAGAAGGAGGCGGCGGAACGGGACCGGGAGGATTCCCGTGACCCGGGCCGCCGACAAAGATCGGGTACCGGTGGCCCGCTCGCATGGCGAAGAAGAGGTGCTTGCAGGGTGGGTCAATGGGGTTGCGCGCCGCCTCTTCCGTCACCCCGGACCGATTTGGCGGGGTACGACGTCCATGGCCCACCACAAAAAAAAAAAAGGGTATTGATTAGATATAAATAAATATGACATTAAAATGTTGTAAACATGTACCCTGAAGGGGTAAAATAAAAATAGGGGATGATACACTTTAGAAAGTAACCTTTTACGCGGGCGAAGCCACGGGCAGAAGCTAGTATAGCATATACATAACATATTTATCCAATTAAACGCTTGTGGAATCTGCTTCAGTAGTATCTTATACGTTATATCTATTTGAAAATTATATCGTGGTTCGAAGAGCTGGACACTGGAGCTAATACTTACTAAATATTATACAACTTTATATCAAAAGAAGATACATATTAAAAAAAAGAGTCTTGACAGACAGACAGACGGTCAGACGGACGGACGGACAACACAGTGATCCTATAAGGGTTCCGTTTTTTCCTTTCGAGGAACTGAACCCTAAAAAAAGACAAACCCGCTAAGTTTCTTGTCGTGTCTTCTCAGTGCGTTCCGACTCTGTAGTAATTTATTGGTTTAATTTATGGTGAAATATAAATATTTAAATGCTATTTAATTGCTATCTGGAATGTAAATCTATACATCAATAATAAGTGCAATAAAATCCGTAAAAACGGTTTTGTTTCATAAATTATTTTATGATTTTGTTTTTTTTTTCAGTTCAGTTGTTGCGGTCCAATGGGTTATCCCTCCTACGCACCCCTACCACTACCAGATACGTGTTGCGCGACTGCACCTTGTGACCAACGAAACTCATACTCGGGATGCAACGACGCCGTTGTAGCATTCTTTAACACATTCGGTATGGCTATCGGAATCGTAGCTATAATCGTGGTTGCTGTTGAGGTAAGCAAATCAACCATAAATCTATTAATGTTCGCACATAGACCTTCCCAGGATCAGATCAGGAAGGGGTACTATCATCCTCGCCACGCTTGACAGGCAGGTTGGCGATTACAAATAGTACTTAAAATTATTATTTCATAATTATCCATAGCACACCCTCATCCCACGCTAAGAGGAGTCGGTACAAGATGTCCTTACCTTCTCACTAATCTCATGAACTACATTTTAGATTCTAAAACTGTTTAGGATCATCATTCTCCTACTCTTATCCTAATTACTTGGGGTCGATACAATTTGTACTCTTATTTCATAGTACATATTGTAAAAGTTATTGGCAATAGTTTTATGAACGGTCGACTGCCAGACGTCAACCCTCTTTGGGAATGTAATTGTTGACCAAACGCCATCAAATGGAGTTGGCCTAGGTCGTTATAAGGCTCTTAGTCATCTTTTACGACATCCACGAGCAAAGTAAGGGTTGTTAGTATTCTAAGTCGCTACCATGCAGCTTTGTTTAGGATATTTATTATTAAATATTTAGGCTATAATAGAAGTAGGAAAGTCGCATTAAACCATTAGATGCAGGTGGCTCAGGACCGTTCTGAGTGGCATTCTCGTGGGGAGGCCTGTGTCCAACAGTGGACGCCTACTGGTTGATGGATGGATCGATAGAAAATTGAAATGGAGCGACAGAAACATTTCATTCAATTTGTTTTTCGTTTCGTAGAAATTTTGTTTTAACAAATTCGACAAAATTTGCTAATATCGCATATCAAAGTTTCTGAGTAATCGACGTTGTATAATAACTGCTCAGATAACGAATGGTGATTATGTATTGTGGATAATATTGATGTTGATAATATTAAGAAGGCCAAACGAAATAATAATATTAAATATCTAGCTTTTAGTACAATTATTTATTAACAAAATAAGTTCAAATGCATATTGTTTTGTTTGCAGTTGGTGGCTGCTATATTCGGTTTGTGCCTCGCCAATCACGTCCGTAATAAGAGCCGAAGAGCACGCTACTAATTCCACTTTTGATAACATTATGAATATATTTTAATATTAAGTTTATAACTAGTTATTGTATTATTATACAACCAATAAGACTACAGTTGAATTTTATTTGAGAACCTTATCTAACATAGTGATCTGGACATTGATTGACTAGGGCAAATTGAGTGTGACCAGGGTAGATTGAGTTATATTTAAACAATCCAATACATTACTGTATCAGTATCATCTTAGCTCATGTACAGGATGGAAGGGAACCGCTCCCGAAAACAAAGACAGGTAACCCTACTAGTCCTACTTGTAATGATAGGCTAGAAAAAAATTCGAATCGGATGTAAAAAAAATTTTTTTCTCCACGCGAGATCGTTGAACTCTTGAACATATGATCGTGAGTTTTGAATAGATTGCGTCTTTTTGTCATCTGAGTAAAGTTACGTATTGTTTATGTTATTATCGTTACATGGCACTGTCCTAATACGATGGAATGTGAAAAAAACTTAAAAATTGTTGTGAAAAATAAAATGTTTTTTCTTCCGAATCGATTTATTTTCTAGCCTATCATTACAAGTAGGACCAGTAGGGTCACCTGTCTTTGTTTTCGGGAGCGGTCCACTTCCACCTGTATATCGTACTATTGGGCTTGTGTCTCCTCGTAAAATCTAAGTGAGCTATTACACTGTTCACATGGATGGATATAAAATTTAATATCAAATATGCAAGATTTGGAATGAACTACCTGCTGCTATGTTTCCCGAGCGCTATGACATGTCCTTCTTCAAACGAGATTTAAGAAGAGCACTTTCTTCACAGTAGGCAGCGGCCTAGATGTGCCCCTGGTATTGCTAAGGTCCATGTGCAGCAGTCAACATCACTAGCAATCAGATGTGCTGCTTGCTCGTTTGCCACCACCGGCAATAAAAAAAAATATATTCCTTCTCTCGTAATATAATAATATGCTTTCGTTACTTGTCTTTTACGTCTAAGAAGTCACGGCTAAGAAGTGTAGTGAATTGATAACTACTCAACGACTACACATAAAAGATTATTGATTACATTTTGTTGATTTCACATTTGAGTTATACTTACGGGTTTTCTTATGAAACTAAATTTTGTTAATCGAAAAAATACCATAGAAAGGACTGTAATTCACATCTATTATAAATCAGTGAAAAGTATTTAAACGGATTTCAAATAGATGTGATTAATGTTTTGCTTCTGTTAATCTGTTTGTGGAGTTTGAAATGACCTTTACCTAATCATCTCTGCGATCAATCTAATAAATAATGTAAGAAACCTAATATCATCTTTTCAGCTTATATATGTCCCACTGTTGGACTCAAGCCTCCTCCATAATGGGAGGCAAAATTGATCTACTATACCACGCCGGTCAGACGTGTTAGTATAGGGTTGTGTTTCGAGTTTTTCTTCTCTCACATAGATGTTATATGCGTTTTAAATCCCTTAGTCGTCTCTTACCCACGTGTAAAATAGAGGATGGCGAACTGTATTCTTACTCCGTCACCACACGGAAATTCGAGTCATGTTTAATTATTAGTTAAAAAGTATTTATGTATTTATTGGTTAAAAGTATTTATTATTTTGTATTCTACTCAAGATAAATTTGGTTGTGTTGTGTTTTTCTCAAGGAAAATGATATTATTTTCTTTAAATAGTTACGCAAGATTACAAAAGACCTATGAAATTTATTTTATTTCATTGGTCATTTTCACTTAGCGCCTTATAAAAAAAGAATGCAACATGCATTCGAACAGTATTCGTATCAAGATATGAAATATATATCAGGCTTTATTTTACTTGAGATATGGTTAACTTGGCCGCCGAAGACAAAGATCGGGTACCAGTGGCCCGCTTGCACGGCGAAGAGAAGAATTCTTGAAGGTTGGTCTATGGGGTTGCGCGCCGTCTCTTCCGTCGCTCCGCACCGATTTGGCGAGGCGCGATTACATCCATAGTCCACCGCAAGAAAAAAAAAGATATGGTTAACATATTGGGCAGACCACCGATTCCAAGAAAGGTGCCAGTGGTCCGCTGAATACATGGAACTCTAGTATCTCCTCGGATGGTTAGTCAGTTATACCCTGTCTGACGGACCATATTCAGCCCATAAATAGGATAGTGAATTCGTATTCTTACTCTGTCTTCACACGGACATATTACACTGTAAATTTATAAAGAAAATTATTGATACTGATTGAAAAAATACAGATACAACTTGACAGTTTTTGAATCTACCCACCGCATAAGACATGGATTCCTAAGTACTCCTAACCTATAATATCAATCCTTTTTTTTTTGTGTTTTTTTTTTGTTTGTGTGTGTTTTAGCCGCAGATGGCTTTGACAGCTTTACGCGGACCATGGGTGAGCGCTGAAGGCTCTCAACCCGATTGAGGTAAGCTAAGCGACATCGCCCAAGGGCTCCCCCTGTGGGGAACGGACCTCGGCTTGGGGCGTCAATGGTGGCAAAGTGGGCGTGCCCACGTTTGGATTTATGATTTTAGCGCGTCGCGATTTCGCACCTCGACGGCGAGGACGAAACCGCGGATATTTATGTGTAATGGCCTCGCGGGCCGTGTAAGCTCTTAATTGAGCGAGTGTGATATCGTCGTCGTCGATGACGTGCCGCGGACGTTGGATTTTTGAATTACAAGATGGCGTGTAGGAAACCGCCCCAACCACTAGTGGGTTGAGGTGTGTCATGGCAGAGTCAAAGTAGCTCTGGGAGCAATAAACCTTGTATTGTAGTCGACTTTACAAATATTCAATTTAACTAATACACGTTACATTAGAATAACAATAAAAAAATGTGGACTGCACAAAGTATTATTATTATTTCTATGTAACAATACTGAAGGAAGGTGGAGTCAAGAGTCTCCGAAATCCGCGAGCGTGTATGAAGAGAGTTATGAATGTTGAGGAAGCGAGTGAAGTATGCAAGGATAGAGTTCTCTGGCACTCAGTTCTCTCAGCCTACTCTGCAAGGGATATGGCGTGATGATATGTATGTATGTAACAATCGAACACGACACTGCTGCGCTGTAGGACGGTATGGTAGCCACTACGCCGTCTATGCATTCGTATTTAAATTGACTGCCTTGTAACATAATTATGCTAACGAGATTGTGTGGACTTGCATATCGTATCCCTTTTTAAGTGGAATTATATCCATGTCACGAAGGGATAAAAATATAATCGTCGATCGCAGTCATAAAAATCGACTAATGGTATCACTAGTAGGAGAGTGGGCAGAAGCTATTTCCTCGAAAACGTACAACATCTACTCCAATCCACATCCCGCTTGCCAAACGTACCGATTACGGATCTATGTACTCAAATGAATGACTGCATTCTATGGGGAAGGCTTATGTCCAGCAGTGGACAGCGAAATGTTGAATTATGTTGCTTCACTTTCAATGATAAAAATTTTTAGTGGTAGGACTATACTGTTGACAGTTTTCTGTTTACAGCCACAGACCGGTTCCTCCGGGGTAGTAGCACACTCTCGCAGACAATTGACGTTTGAGTAATGGCAATGTGCTATTGCGCTTTGTTCGGTGAGTGAGAGAGCCGGAAGCTCAACAATCTGGTAGGTTTGGGATTTTCATTGATAGGTCCATGAGCGGCAATAACACTTACCATCAGATCTGTTTGCTCATTTGTCACTAACAGTAATAGAAAAAAGAAAATATACTACTTTTCAATATTTACTATTCCGATATACCTATAATGTTAAAAATGAAAGAAATCAGGCAAGTTTTCAGTGAAAGTCCGTTACGTAAATTTATACATTTTTACATAAACTAAGTGTTAATCTGTTTGTAACTTTACATATTATTACCTGGTCACTTATCGCTTTCTTTATTAAGCGTTATTTGTGAAGAAAGTCATACGATAAATAACTGAAGTTTCTTTATGGTAGAGTTTGTGCATACCTGTTTCATACGTCCCACTGCTGGGCTCAAGCCTCCTTCACAATAGGAAATGAAATGAAATTTATTGCATGAAATATGGTTTACAATGTGCAGTTAATAGTGTATAAATAGGTCTCACATATTTCGTCGTTGACATTCACGACATACAATATTAGGTACATTTATAGTTTTGATTATTCTAAATTTAATTTATTATGAGCATTAATTAGATTTTTACACACATCACACAATTTGTTATATGACATCTATATATATTTATATATATATATATATATATATATATATATATATATATATATATATATATATATATAAGAGATTTCTACCTATGTATTGACTCATCACGATATCTCTGGAACCATAAGGCCTACAAACCTTAAATTTGGTAGGAATATTTCTTTCGCCGAGTATGTTTAAAGTTTCTATGGGACAACGTGATTCCTTTGTCCAATCTATTTCAAATTTTGCATAAACATTCTTTAACAGAATTGATGAAAGACGTGATTATCATATTATATTGAGATTTATCTTCTGACTGAGTTAAAAAGGGGTGGAAAGTTATTTTAGGGGTGATTTGCTTTAAAGTTGATATCAATACTTCTTAGTGATTTTGATTTAAAAGAAATTTTATTTTGACACATGTTTGAAAACTCAATTCGATTATATTCAAAAAACCGGCCAAGAGCGACTCGGAGTCACGCACGAAAGGTTCTGTACCATTATCTATAAATGGCAAAATAATCATGTTTGTTGTATGGGAGTCCCTCTTAAATTCTCTATTTGTTTTATTTTAATTTAATTATTTATTTCTAAAGTGAATATATTACTAACTATTCTGAGAATATTTCAAACGTCTACCTATTTTTGTTATCAATATCGAGCAAAAAGATTACCTTTGTTGTGTGGGAGCAACCCTTAAATATTTATTTTATTGTTTTTTAGTATTTGTCGTTGTAGCGGTAAAAGAAAATCATCATCTGTGAAAATTTCAACTGTCTAACTATCACGGTTCATGAGAGCAACCTAGCGACAGACACGCGAAGCAACGGACGGACAACGGTGTCTTAGTAATAGGGTCCTATTTTATCTTTTGGGTATGGAACTCTAAAAAGGTTGATGTCACATAAACGTTTGGTACAATGCAAATACTTTTTAAAATTGAAATGTCTTGAATGTCACCGCACTATATTAGTACGGTGTTTATAGGTTTCTAAGCTTTAGAGAGGTCATGTACTTTTAGGACGCGGCCTCATATGAACGTAGACTTTGAAATTTGAAATGATTGGACGGTAATTTTTTAAGCAGAATATTAAAATTCCAAGCCATGGTAATACCTTCCATCGAATAACTGAAATCCATCGATCACACGATGCATTACAGTTTGTGTGACAATATTCGTTTGTACCATGCTACGGCGATGGTCGATACTCTATTTCAGCAGTTGTTTGGTCTTTGTGCTAGGATATAGTTATTGCGATACTAAAACCACAAACACCGCTTTATAAAATTATATATACTACAACTTTATATTTTACCCTTTAATGATTATAAAAGGAGTGTAAGATCATCTGCTATATTTTCGTTCACTGTTTAGCCAGTTTTTAATAAGCATGTTTGCAAAAATCGAGACAGAAGGAATGAGTTATAATCTATATACGTATAAGAGATTTCCACCTATGTATTGACTCATCACGATATCTCTGGAACCATAAGGCCTACAGATTTTAAATTTGGTAGGAATATGCCGTTCGCTGAGTAAAGGTCAGCTAACAACGGATTTTACGAAATTTCACCCGCAAAGGGTGTAAAAATCACATTTTTAAAATATATTTCCTACACACTTAAATTTCGGCAGGCATATTTTTGTTACAATACACAGGTTAACTAAGAACGGCTTTTTAAAAATTCCACCCCTAAAGTGGATGCCGTAGGTGTTAACCCAAAAAATCAACATATTCCAATACTGCCCCTACAGACTTGGAATTTAGTGTGGACTTTCTTTCTGCCCTGTAAAAGTCAGATAAAATAGGATTTTAAGAAATGCCTTCTCCGAGAGGAGAGAGAAATTCTATGTAGCGAAAGTAGACGTAACCGAAGCGAAGCGAGGGCGGGTCGTTAGTAAATTTATATAGGAAGGACAATTGACTTATTATACCTCACTGGTCAGACGAGTTGGTAAAGGATATAATTTTGAATTTTTATTTTAAGTTTTATCTTCTCTTGCATAGATATTATCTGCATATTTAAGAACTTAGTTGTTTTTTTTGCGCACCCAGAGGCAAGAGAGGGGATGGTGAGTTACATTCGTAATCCACCATAGTGTTAGAATAATTACTTGTGGTAGGACCACGCTGTTGACAGTTTTTTGTCTACAGTCGTGGGCCGGTCCGCCCGGGATGGTAATACCACACTCTCCCAGAAGAGCAACGTCTGAGTAATGGCAATATGCTATTACGCTTCGTTTGGTGAGCGAGGAAGCCGGAAGCCCAACCGAGTGGGTTTGGGGTTTATATTAGTAGACAGCGGCCTAGCTATACCATTGATATTGCAAAGATCAATAGGCGGCAGTAAAACTTGCCATCAGGTATGCTACTTACTCGTGTGCCACCGTAAGCTATAAAAAAAACTATAATCTATCATCACCATCATTTTCTCACTAATCCTTTAAGCCAGCTGAGAGAAACTTTCGTAATAATCTTCTGTTTTACATATACATATCATCACGCCATATACCTTGCAGGGTAGGCAGAGAGAACAGAGTGCCAGAGAACTCTATCCTTGCATACGTCACTCGCTTCTTCAATATTCATAATTTTCTTCATACACGCTCGCCGGTTTCGGAGACTCTTGACTCCACCTTCTTTCAGCACGTGACCAATCTGGTATAGGTAGGTGAGTCTCGGTCTCCCCCGGTACCTACATCCTTCCACTTTCGCATTGTTTATCTTCTTAACCAGACGTTCGTTCGGCATTCTTTCCACATGTTCGAACCATCGGAGCATTCCCTTTCGCATCTTTACACCAATACTCTCTTTCATACCTACTCGCTCTCTTACGTCGTCGTTGCGAATGCGGTCGGTCAGCCTAACTCCACAGATTTTCCGTAGAGATCGCATTTCGACCGCATTAATTTTGCTTTCATGCTCTTTTCTGCATACCCAACTCTTGCTTCCATATAGTAATGTTGGGACAAGCACAGCGTTATGTATTGCTACACGTGCCTTCTGGCTGAGGTGGTGGCTACCGAGAAGTTGTCCCAACGCTCCGTTTACTCTATTTCCTGCATTCACTCTTCACTCTATATCAGTGGTGTACCTTCCATCTCAGCTAAAACCACATCCAAGATATACAAATTCATCCACTTTCTCTAGTACATCATTACCTATTCTTACTCTTACATCTGTTCTGGCTTCATCTCTTTCAAAGACCATTATTTTGGTTTTGCTCACATTCACGCGTAGACCCCTTTTCTTACAATCTTCTGTCATTGTGTCGACTAATGTCTGCAGGTTAGTCGCTGACTGTGCCAGCAGGACTGCATCATTTGCTTAGAGCACAGCAGTGACCACTGAGTCGCCCATCTGGACTCCCACATTCATATCGTTCAACCTTTGGAGACATTTATCCAGATATATGATAAACAGCCTGGCTGACAGAACGCACCCCTGCTTAACGCCGATATTGACGTCAAACCAAGGCGACCTTCCATCATCCAGCCGCACACAGGCTCTACAGCTCATGTAACTGGACTGTACAGCCTGTAGCAGTTTACCGTTAATACCATACTCCAGTAAAATGTCCCAAAGTTACTTTCGTACAACTGTGTCAAATGCTCTCTCCAAATCCACAAAACTGCAGAAAACCCTCTGACCTAGAGCCAGATGCTTCTCCACAATGTTGCACAGAGAGAACACTTGATCCATGCATCCCCTTCCACTCCTGAAACCTCCTTGTGTCTCACACATCAAACCATCGGACACCATCCTCATTCTCCTTTCAATAATTTTACCGTACACTTTTGCTGCCAAACTGGTCAAGCTTATGGCTCTGTAATTTGCGCAGTCATAACTTGAACCCTTGTTTTTAAAGAAAGGCACGATGACTGTGCTATTCCAGTCCCTGGGAACCATGCCTAAACTCCAACAAAAATTGAGGAGCAACAGGAACGCCTCCCAGACACAGGATCCACCAAGCTTGATCATCTCGGCAGACACCATATCAATGCCCGCTGCGTTACCATTTTTCAAACTTCTTATCGCCCATTCAACTTCATCCACACTGATGCCATCGGAGGACGCCGGTGCTGAATGTTGATCTACTAAACCACATGCGACACCGGCGTCAACCGTAGCATCCGCATACATATCGCCAAAATATTCACTCCATCGGCTTAACACGTCTTGTGTTTGTGTAAGAATGTCTCCACCTTTAGACCTTATTTTATTCATTCTGAAGGCTCACCTACCACACCGAGACTTCTTCACCTCCCTCCAAAAGAGTTTGGTGTTACCCTCGAAGTGTTTAGTCAGCCTATCTTCTGCACTCATATCTGATCTATCACGTTTCTCTTTTACTAAGGCCTTGGTGTCATTCTTACATTGCTGATATATTTCTTTCTTCTGTTCAGTCATACTGTCATTCAGATTCAAAGAAGAGACATAGTCCAGCCACGCTTTCTTCTTTTGCTCTACGGAAGCTGCCACTTCCGCATCCCACCATGCATCACCATTTGTTTTTCTATGCTTCTTTGAACTTCCACATACTTCTTTCGCTGTATCTACCATACTCTCTTTCAATATTCTCCAGCATTCTTCAATGTCCGATTGCGGCTGGCTTGCTATCGTCAGCCGTTCTCGGACACCCTCTGCATACTTTTCTCTTACACACTCTTCTTGCAACCTTTCAACCTTTATTCTTTCAAGCCCTCCGAAGTGGACACGCTCTCGCCAGTGCCCTGTAGGGTCTTGCGTCCATTATTTTGTTTCGGAGACGACTATCTACCAAAATTAAATCTATTATACTTTTCTGTTCATTCCTTCTCCATATGGATATGGATGTCCTTATGTTGAAAAAATGTATTTGACAAATAAGGTTTCTCTCCATGCATACATCCGCTATGAGCCTACCTGCGTCGTTCATTCTCTTATCACCAAATGGACCAAGTACGTCCTCATAGTTGGGACGATTGGTCCCCACCCATCCGTTCAAATTGCCGCATACAATCACGCGTTCGCTGGCTTCTGCCATATACAGAACTTTCCTAACATTATACCAAAACTTCTCTAGGTCTGATGCCACCGAGGATCCCACGGGAGCATATGCTACAACTATGAATACCTTGGTGACACCTAGTTTTATACGGACCCAAAGAAATCTGGGATCATACATTCCGTAATCCTTCACACCTGAGGCCAAGCGAGACGACAACAGCACTCCTACCCCTATGCTGGCTCGATCGCTCTGTGGTACACCAGACCACAGAGCCATGCCGCCACCAGGAAGATCGCAGGCGTCGCTGCTCCTTCGCTTGGTCTCTGTTACACAGAGCACGTCTAGCTGTTTGTCCGCCATGACGGTTATCAGCTCATGCAATTTACCTTCCACACATCCTCTTACATTCCACGTGCCCACCCGGCACTCTGTTCTCCTGTACTCGCCTGACTGGGTAAGGCGTGATGGGTGGCGGCCGCCATCGCCGCAGCTGCCGATGTTCTTACCGACGGGGGCGGGTCGGTACGCGTCGTCTCCGAGGGACGCCCTAACCCGCACTGCGGTATGCATTAGAGATGAGTAGTTCCGGAGCGTAATAGTTCCGAGAACTATGTCTTTTGCCGGAACGATCTAGTTCCAATCCAACCACACGGCTGAGATAGTTCCATGTCCGAGTCGTTCCGACGACCGAGTCGTTCCGACGACCGAATCCTTCCGACGACCGAGTAATAAAGTGTGCGTCATGCATGCGCCTAAATATTCTTCTATATATCGTCGTCGTCTATATATATTTTGGTTGTCAGTCCTAACCCTGTCATGTCAAGTATGAGGGTAAATCAACTGATATTCCGACAATTACTGACAAATAAACGGAACCTAAAAATAACTTGTATTTCGTAGTTTATAGCTCCTTCAAAATACTAAATTTGAAGGAGTTAAGAACTAAGAAATATGGATCTTGAATGGCTGGAGCCGATTAAAATTATGTCCGCACATGTTACGTTGGATTGGATTGCATAATCATGTCATTAGAACCGATAGGATAGGACTCGTGTACTATCTGTCAACGGAACTAGATAGGTCCGCGAACATGTTTCCTGGATATAGTTCCGACAGAAAAAGGAATCGTTCCATGTCCGATCCGCTCCAGGACATGATTTGCACATGACTAGTATGCATTCGAGCCGGATTAGCGGTCTAACTAGACTGGCAGGGGACGCGACGAGCACGCTCCGAACTATGCCCCCTAATATTATACCTATTCTGTTTTACGATTCATCTTAATACTGTATAGTGGCAGCGTGTTTTTTATATTTCTGATTATATGGACCAATGATTTGTACAATCCAAATATAGTCGCTTCGGGAAACCGCTATGTAAATAAAATGTTATAACAGGAATCTGTCATCGGCTACGCGTTCTACAACGCTCTGCATAAAGATACAATGTTTTGTATCGCAGAGACTGTTATAAAAGCAGATAAAGGGTCCGAATACATAGGATTCAAAATAATCATCTCCGAATTGTTCTGCGTGGACTTTGAATACTCGATATTCGGCATAGGAGGTCACTACTAGACCATTTCGAGAAATTTTAATAAATTACAAAAGGTTTAATAGATTTTCCCGCGCGTGCGTGATCTGTAGAATAAACATTTTTACTAAACAACTTTGAGATAAGAAGGAGGTTTTTATTCGAATGTTTATATATGTATGTGTACGTGCAAGATCTGGAAAGAACTACCTGCTACTATGTTTTCCGAGCGCTATGACATATCTTTCTTCAAACGAGGTTTAAGAAGAGCACTTTCTTCAAGGTAGGCAACGGCCTGGCTGTACCCCTGGTGTTGCTAAGGTCCATGTGCAGCAGTATCACTTACCATCAGATATGCTGTTTGCTCGTTTGCAGCCACAGGCTATTGCCTGTGGTAAACGCAAAGGCAAAAAAATGTATATTTAGGCTGATCGCGATTATCTAAATGATTAAAATTTTGCATTTGAATTTTATTTACAAATATTGAGTCGATCGGTCGGTCAATTCTAAATCCATTCCAACCGCTTTACTAATTATGTCAATCTAGGTAGATTCTTACATCATCCCATCCTGCTCTAATTGCATTTATTACCGGGGCAACGTAATATATATATTTCATTCATTGTGCAATTTAAAAATTATTTTATATTAATATTTGAAAGAGATTAATTTTGAATTAATCACATTTAAATTGCGTAAAATCGTTTATGATTTTTATGTTAAATATCTTTTGGTATCAATAAAAAAAAAACTCCTACCTCTCAGATCAAGTAGTACATATATATAAAGTACTAGAGAAATCGGTGAAGCTGTATCGGAGATTGATATGAATGAATATCGTCACACGATAGTTTTATATATAATGAGAAAGGAGCACTATCTATCCATTCAATGTTTTACGTTCCTTTTCTTATAACTCACGTGT
Organism: Lymantria monacha; assembly: GCA_905163515.2. Lineage (NCBI taxonomy): Eukaryota > Metazoa > Arthropoda > Insecta > Lepidoptera > Erebidae > Lymantria > Lymantria monacha. The sequence goes on along the minus strand of LR991094.1, from coordinate 1,550,897 downwards.
CACCAAAAGATCATCTTTTCCGCTTGATTTGACGCAGAATTGGAATGCAGAACATGGAACGCTTTGACAGACTTTCTAGACTATTCTATCAACGAAACAATCAAAGTTAAAATTAAGCGAGCGCCAGGTGACCATACAAACTTTTGGCAACTTTGAGTCTATTGTATGTTATTCGTATAGTTCAATTTTAAATACAATTTGTATTTAAATAATATTCTTGTTATGATGTGCAGAGGTAGTATTGGAAATTGAAAATAAATTAAAAGATACAAACGTTATTTATACGTCTGTATCTTTTTACGAGAACTTTAAAAAAAGTTCGAGCGTTAATACCTGACATAAAATGTATGAAAACTCCAAAATCAAAATTGCACAAATTCATAATACAATAATTAATATAAATAAATACAATAATGAAGATAATTAAAATATAATTTTTTGATTTTGATAAAGTTGATATTAATAGACTTATATAATCTTTTTTTTTTTAATAAACGACGCAGCATAGAACTACCGTCTCACTAGGTGGACTGACGACATCGAGTCGCAGGAAATAAGTAACAGTTAAATGCAAGTGGCACAGGACCGTTCTGAGCGGCATTCTCATGGGGAGCTCTATGTCCAACAGTGGACATCTACGGGCTGATATACGGATGGATGGATGAAAAATTTTCAACATAAAATCCCTTTTTCTAAAAAGCTAGTTTTAGCCTTACAAACAATAAAGTAAAAGCCTCCAGAAAATTATATGGAGACTCAGAGATTTTTAGCAGTCTGTGGTCAGGACATACCCCGCCCATTCTGCGGCGTAGGGCCCCGTAACCACCGTATTCCTTTTCCATCGCCATTGGACTGACCACTTGTACCGATTCCCTATTATCCGTAGCCGGCAGGCTTGGCCCGCCTCGGGGCGGCGCAGGCGCGAATATCTGTGCCTGATGCCCACCTAACCGAGGCTTCGGGTGATCGGACCGAGGAATTGTCCGGTCACCCGACGTGAGGCCACAGCTTTCGCCGTCGGGGCGTCGACACGAGAGGAACCCGCAAGGGTAAACCGCCGGGCGGGCCACCGAAGACAAAGACCGGGTACCGGTGGCCCACTCGCACGGCGAAGAGAAATGTTTGCAGAGTGGGTCCATGGGGTTGCGCGTCGCCTCTTCTGTCACCCCGGACCGACTTGTCGGGGCGCGACCACATCCATGGTCCATACGCAAAAAAAAAAGAAGGCTTGGCCCGCCTTAAGGATATTTATATGTTAAAAAAATCTTAAAGTTATAAGAAAGTAAATGAAACTTACGTATCGTTTACTGTATAATTATTGTATTGTTAACTACTTAGTGGTATCTCGCATGCGATACATAACGTAAACATAAGTGGGGACATCGAACGCAACAGTGTTGGACACAGACCTGTCCAGTATAACGGAACTGTGGACATCACCACAATTACCGCAAAGCCGCTGCATTCAGCTATATAGTTAAAGATATACACCAACTTTAAATTATTTGTTTATGCACAAAAGAATAGAGAGAGTTTTGAAAGAATAGAGAGAATATGCTATTTTTATACGTAGTCAACGTAGTGTTCGTTAATTATAAGTTTGTAAAGTCCACCGCAAGAAAAACCCTTAGTGCCGGTCTTAAAAAAATGTGGCGTGATTGGATATAAAAAAAACCGTCCAAATTTGAGTCGGATTGGCTCACCCCGGGCTACGTATCATCGTACAAAATTTAGTACTGTATGAGTGCTTTTTTTTTAAGATAACAATCTGCGCTATCGAAATAATCCTTGTATTGCGGAGGACCCGATGCAGAGCGACACAAAGACGACTAAGGGTTTTAAAATGCATATACATATTCATGCAAGAGAAGACAAACTCGAAACAAAACCCTATACGTCTGTCTAGCATGGTATAGTAGGTCAATTTCTATCTCATTATGGAGGAAACTCGAGCCCCGCAGTATGACGAATTATACGAGAAATACAAAATGATAGCTTTTATAAGCAGACAAAATATATCAAGCACGCTTTCATTAACTAGAAAAAAAAGTGAAGCGCTAAATGAGCTTTATTGTCATAGGACACATCATCAAAGGTAACAGATTTGTATCGAAGCACAAATGATACAGAAGTGATTTTAAATAAAAAGCCTCCAAACCAAATATAGCTGATTGTAACGGTACTGTCTTGCATCTCGCTGCGAGCCGCTGTAGTTCAATCACCTCGTTACATTACAGGGAAACTTTGCTAAATATCACTTTATATTCAACTTCACATTCTCCGTGTGCTGATGGAGAAAGTATACAATTCACCAAACTTTCATTTCTAATCGTAAAGGATGTTTAAGGGATATACATAGTATTCAAGTCATAATATCGGCAACTGTATGTCAGCCTATTTTTTTATAGTAACTATGAACCTGTCACCAGGCACTAAGGAGATAACCTAATCTCACCTCCATCCGTATGTCGTACGTTGTCCGTTCTTAGTCCATCGTCACACGAAAAAATTTATCACATAAATAGAACAAAATAGAAATCTCACCTTTTGACATTGATGCATGAACAATTAGATGCATGGACAATTAGATGCATGAATATATTTGATGTTTGAACGATTAGTTGCATGAATAATTTGATACATGAATATATTTGACATATTAACGATTAGTTGCATGAATAATATGATGCATGAATAATTTGGTACATGGACAATTAGATACATGGACAATTAGATGCATGAACAATTAAAGCAAAAATATTAGACTTCTGTCCCTATACCCTGTTCAAAAAGAAGAGATGAAAATTATGGCAGCTTCCATATACGAGAAAAGGGAACAGACCATCATAACTGGTCGTAAAAGTACAATGCGTCACTTACACACTCATGCTACCTAAAATTTAGGTGTGGTTGATAAAAACCGGGCGCTCTAGAGCATAGCTCTAAATCTGCTCAGTATATTATAACAAAGGAATACGAGAAAGAATCCCTAATTGGAACAAACTATCACAACCTATGTGAATTTCAGATTCATTAGCCCAATATATTGTACAACATAAACTCTTTAGTCAATGGTGTGGTCGTGGCGATGGATAAACAATAATGTCACCACCCTCGCCCTTTAATTTTGTTTGGGAGTCGAAGCAGGCGGAGGAATTACTGGGAAAATGGTCAGCAGGTTATAGGCAGGCCAGTAAAGAACTGGCCAACCTATAACACCAATTGCTATCGCAAACCCGGATCTAAAAGTTAGTGGCTATGAAAACTATGCCCAATAGTGGACCTCGATGGGCTGATAGATGGGCAGTGTCTATCCTCAGAATTTTTACATAATAAATATTAAAATATCATTATCTTTTTGGATCCCTACACCCGTCTGACCAGCGTGGTAGTAAGTTAAATTCCCTCCCATTGAGGAGAGTATCCACCCCCTATCTTGCCCGTGGATGTCGTAAAAGACGACTAAGAGATAATATGCATCTAATATCTATAAAAGAGAGAAAACTTCATATAAAACCCTATACCAACCCGTCTGGCCGGAGTAGTATAGTGGGTCAGTTGCCATCCTATCGTGGACGTGGCTTGAGCCCAGCAATGGGACGTAATGAGATGAAGTGAAGATTATGTCGACTGAAATAAAATTGATATTTTGTTTGAGAGAGTTCAGATGTCTCTGTGTAAAGATATTCAGACAAAGCTAGTTGGACTAGAAATGTGACCCCAATTAAGAATAATAAAGGCCACTAGGATAAAGACATTATAACAGATTTTGGCGTGAACTTTGATTTATTTACACCAAACTAGCTTTTAAATATTTTCTTCGAGTAATCTAAATATCTAATGTCTAATTTGCATATGTTTTAGTAAAATAGCTTCCTTTAGGCACGTCATTAATATCATTCGAATTTCTTTCGCTAAAATGGAGTCGTAAATTATTTGAAATAAAACTACTTTTACGGATGCTATAGCGTTTGTATTTGATTTTTAATTGCCCGGCGTATCGAACACTTTACAGTGATCATGGTCACGGGAGGACTAAGGACGGAGTCAAAAAAATCAAATACAAACGCGATAGAATCCGTAAAAGTAATTTTATTTCAAATGTGTAACGCTCGCGTAAACATCAGAAATCATGTCATAAATTATATTAAAGTATGTGAAATAAAACTATTTTTAAGAATTTTATCACATTTAGTAGGCACGAGTATTTGTTTCTTTTATTTTCACTACGTTTTCAATAATTTCAAAGTTTATTATCACTGGAGGACTACAGTGTTACACTTTTAGCTAGTCATCGTGTTTACAATTTTTTTATCCACCCGCTACAGTCCATCCATCAATCAGTCTGTAGACCACTGTTGGATATAGGCGTCCCTACGAAAATGCCACTCAGAATGGTCCTGTGCCACGCCACTTACACGGTTTCCAGCGTTTTTCATAATGACATAAAATTTTCTGAATGTGATAACATAAAATTCACAAATATATAATTAACGGTTATAGTTTATATCCAGACTCCGAATAATAATTTGTGTACCGTATCAACCGAAATCGAACCCATAACACTGGCACTGTAAGTCAGTATGTTAATGACAATTCCATCTGAGCAATCTATGTGTCTATTTTCCGTGTGGTGACAGAGTAAGAATACAGTTCACCACCCCCATCTTACCCGTGGGTGATCGTAAGAGACGACTAAGGGATGTAAAATGCATTTAACATCTATTCAAGAGAAGGAAAACTCGAAACAAAACCCTATAAGTACCAAGACGTCTGATCAGCGTGGTATAGTAGGTCAACTTCCCTCCCATTATTATGGAGGAGGCTCGAGCTCAACAGTGGGACGCATATGAGCTGAGATGATGATGATAAAGAATCTCTAGATAATGTGTCAGTGTAATATAGCGGTAATATTACGCTTAGTGATAGGGCAACTCTGTTTGCAGTTTTTTGTGTACAGCACCCGCTGGTACCTCCGGGGTAGTATCACACTTGTCTGAGCAGTGGCAATGTTGCGCTTCGTGCAGTAAGCGTCAGCTCATTTTTCTGGGTGAATTTTAGTTAGTAGGCAACGGCCTATGTGTCCCCTTGACATTGCGAAGATCCCTGAGCGGCAGTAACACTTACCATTAAGTATACTGCTTGCTCGTTTGCCACATATCATCATTCTCCTCCTCTTATTCCAACTTCTTGGCGTCGACGCAATATGTATTCGTACTAACTCTACTTGAGAATATAATTGACAACCAAATGGCACTATGGCTTAGATTTTTCTTACATAGTCAATTTAACCTTTATTTTTTTTTTGCAGTGGCGATGGTCAGATCACACCCCGCTAAATCCGACCGGAGCGACAGATGAAGTGGCGAGCGACCCCATAGACCTGCCCCGCAATGTACCTCCACGCCGTGCGACTGGGCCACCAGAATCCGGTCTTTGTCGTCGGTAGCCCTAGTCAATTTTGCCTAGAAAAATATCGTTCTTTCGAACTAGCTTTGAATATGGCGCGCAATGTTTAGTGGTTCTTAAACTCACAGTTGGTGATACAGTTAATTATAAACATGCAAGCAATCTTATGCTATAAACGCCGTATATATACTACTTTACGCCGTATATATATTACTATATAATGATCTTTATAAAGACGAATATGAGTCAAATTATTTTCAATTGTTTCACATTGTAACTGCAAAATGATTAAAAATTATACTTGTTGATACTATGTAAAAACTTTAAGGGAAGGGGGAGGGGTCTTAGCATATACTGCGAGTAGTCAGCGAGGGAAGGGCAGGGTCGACAAAATACAAAAAAAAAATTGATGAAATAGTATGGATAAGTTCCCTAATTGGTCGGATGGAACTAAGAAGTAATAGATATGAGTTTTTATAAATAGCTTAGCATGTGATTTATAAACTTTTGTTATCAATTTCTATAATCTATCTCCGCACATTTATATCAAAGTTTGTACATAGTAACAAAATAAATAACATGTTTAAATAGTTTGTCTATGTAAGTAGATCACTGGGTCGTTTACTGTGAGCCAACTTTCCTATGCCAGTGACATCAATCTGTCACTGTACGTCTTGGTGCCTAGGTCAGTTATTTTGCATTAAACATGACCGCATCCATGGCCATAGGTCATTTGTACCAGTTAGTGTTTTCTTTTTGAAAACAATACCCCGTTATTCAAATTACTGAAATTTAGCATTTAATATGCTTAATTATTTATAAAAACCCGATTACGAAGCGAAAAATGATGTCACACGTGGGATTCGAACTGACACCTATTGGGAATCCGGCATAATCGTGCTGCCACTTACACCACCTGTCCTACAATAGGTCACAGTATTAAATGCAATTAGTAGTAGCAGTATTAGAGCCTGTGTGCGGCTGGATGATGGAATGTCGCCTTGGTTTGACGTCAATATCGGCGTTAAGCAGGGCTGCGTTCTATCAGTCAGGCTGTTTATCATATATCTGGATAAATGTCTCCAAAGGTTGAACGATATGAATGTGGGAGTCCAGATGGGTGACTCAGTGGTCTCTGCTCTGCTTTATGTAGATGATGCAGTCCTGCTGGCACAGTCAGCGACTGACCTGCAGACCCTAGTCGACACAATGACAGAAGATTGTAAGAAAAGGGGTCTACGCGTGAATGTGAGCAAAACCAAAATAATGGTCTTTGAAAGAGATGAAGCCAGAACAGATGTAAGAGTAACAAAGGGTAATGATGTACTAGAGCAAGTGGATGAATTTGTATATCTTGGATGTGGATTTAGCCGAGATGGACGGTACACCACTGATATAGAGCGAAGAGTGAATGCGGGAAATAGAGTGAACGGAGCGTTGGGGCAACTTCTCGGCAGCCACCACCTCAGCCAGAAGGCACGTGTAGCAATACATAACGCAGTGCTTGTCCCAACATTACTGTATGGAAGCGAGAGTTGGGTATGCAGAAAAGAGTATGAAAGTAAAATTAATGCGGTCGAAATGCGATCTCTTCGGAAAATCTGTGGAGTTAGGCTGACCGACCGCATTCGTAACGACGACGTAAGAGAGCGAGTAGGTATGAAAGAGAGTATTGGTGTAAAGATGCGAAAGGGAATGCTCCGATGGTTCGGACATGTGGAAAGAATGCCGAGCGAACGTCTGGTTAAGAAGATATACAATGCGAAAGTGGAAGGATGTAGGTACCGAGGGAGACCGAGACTCACCTACCTAGACCAGATTGGTCAGGTACTGAAGGAAGGTGGAGTCAAGAGTCTCCGAAACCGGCGAGCGTGTATGAAGAGAATTATGAATGTTGAGGAAGCGAGTGAAGTATGCAGAGATAGAGTTCTCTGGCACTCTGTTCTCTCTGCCTACCCTGCAAGGGATATAGCGTGATGATATGTATGTATGTATGTATTAAATGCAAAATTTCAGTAATTTAAATAACAAGGTTGGGTCATCGTTTAATACAATTCTAACTGTAAAGTTTGAAGTATTAAGCCTATAACAATGTGTAAACATTGTCGGGTAGATGGCATACCGTCACCTTAAGACGTAAATATGATACGAAGCGAGATTTGCATGTCCTACAATAGTTCACGGTGGTGTAGTGGCAGCACGATTGGGCCGGATTCCCAATAAGTGTGGATTCGAATCCCACTTGTGACATCATTTTTCGCTTCGTAATCGGGTTTTTATAAACAATGCCCCGTATTGAGGAATGAACACCTATCTTGCGAACTCCATAATCATACAAATAATGGACACATGTTTTTAAAGATAACACTACATTAAAGAACTAATCTTACCGGTGGGTGATCGTACGACACGACTAAGGGATATAAAACGCATATAACATCTATGCGAGAGAAGGAAAACTTGAAATTAAACCCTATATCAACACGTCTGACCAGCGTGGTGTAGTAGGTTAATTTACCTCCCATTATGGAGGAGGCTCGAGCCCACCAGTGGGGCATATATGAGCTGAGATGATGATGATGATGAAGGAACTAACCTTTGTATTACGGAGGACTTTACAATTACGTTAGCGTGACATGATAGATTTAGACCGATGTTATGGATTTACTTATGGCACTGAAACATGATCTCTAAATGTCATCTTCACAAAAAGGCTCAAAGTCGCTCAGCGTACTATGGAGAGAGAAAGAGAAAGAAAGAAAGATTTCATCATCATCATCATTACAGCCCATATATTTCCGACTGTTGGGCTCGGGCCTCCTTCGTAATGGGAGGGAAATTAACTTACTATACCATGCTTGTCAGACGTGTTGGTATAGGGTTTTGTTTCGAGTTTTCCTTCCCTTGCATAGATGTTATATGCGTTTTATATCCCTTAGTGGTCTCTTACGATCACCCACGGGTAAGATAGCGGGTGGTGAATTGTATTCTTACTCCGTCACCACACACATAAAGAAAATTTATTACGGGATTAAATTTGAAAGACAGAAATCCGTTGAAGATCAGGTGAATTAGCACGTTAAAGTGACAATGGGCAGGCCACATCGTTCGTAGTACCGACAATGTCTGACAATGGATGTCTACGAGCTGATATATGGATGGATGGATGAAATACTTGCCGCCCTAGGACCAGGCTTAGGCACCACAGTCAAGAAATCATAACCAATGGGCAATCCAACGGTGATAGGGCATAGATACAGTAAGCTATGATGTCCCAGTCGCTCATCCGTTATTCAAGACGGATTAGACAAGGTGAGTCTGAGAACCATAACGGGCCACAAAAAAAATAGGTCATGGCTTTCCAGACAGACTGGATGGAGCGGTGGCACGGAGTCCTCTCTTTCCAGCTGGTCCAGGTTTTGTCAGAGCACGGTTGCTTCGACAAGCACATGGCCGCAAGGAGGTTGCAACGAGGACGCAACGCAGCACACCTTCGAAGATTGCGTGACCTTGGCACAGCAGTGGCGTATACTTGTCGCAAACGTCGTAGACGTGTCAACCTGATTCTGTTGGCCGTTATGAAGGTAATGGTCATCAGCGTCAGGAACTGAGACGCGGTCGCCGCCTTCTGTGAAGCAGTAGTCTCAGGCAAAGCAGCGGTGGTGCATATAACGTATATATTGCAAAAGTTATTATCAATAGTTTTATTACCGGTCGTCTGCCAGACGTCAACCCTATTTGAGAATGTAATTGTTGACCAAACGGCATCAGGCGGAGTTGGCCCAGGTCGTTATAAAGCTCTTAGTCGTCTTTTACGACATCCACGAGCAAGTAAAGTTTGGTAGTATTTGTAGCCTCTACTACTAATCTAATTAACTTATTAAAAATCTTTGTTATGGAAATTTATTCCAATTACGTTACTAGTTAAACAGCAACGGGTACCCACTCCTAGTAACGGATATTTCGTTCCTTTCTCACCTTTAAGGAAGGCATTTTATCTGTTTGTTTGTTTTTATTTTCTTTGTAATAGACTCTGGTTTGGATAATGGATTTTTTAAAGACATCACCCTGCACTAAAGAAATAATCTTTGTATTGTGGGGGACTTTACAGACATGCAATTAACGCAGACAAATTATACCCAGACTCAGAACAACACTTTGTGAATCGTACAAAGTATTGTCCTGCGTAGGAATCGAACCCAGGGCAGTGGCGCATAAGGTCGGTATCTTCACCACTACGCCATCCGTGCAGTAATTATTTTGTCCTTTTTTCGTAAATAAATATATTTCAATGATGTGTAAACTGTATGATTACAAGTAAACGTGAATTGTGTGGCCAATACATTTTGTTCAATAACCGCCGTTTATACTAACGGTCCATTTTTATAAGTATAAACTCACAAGTGTCACTTTTTGTTAAAAATAAAATTATCGTTTCATCCCACATACATCCCACTGCTGGGCTCGAGCCTGCTCTGCTAAGAGAGAATTTGACCTACTAAGCCTACTATACCACGCTCGTCAGACTGGTTGTTATTTTTGGAGTTTACTCTTTAAGAATCGATTTTCATATAAGGCGCCCGGTATGAGAAAAATTTGAGGAGTAAAATCTAGTGATCGAATGACCTCGTCACGTTTTTGGTGCGCAACCTATTCTGCGCACCTTTTTTCTTTCACTTCACTGAACAGTTTTAATAAATGTAAATAAATATATATATATATATATATAATTTTTAGTCAAATGAGCTTTTTTTGCGCCTGTTCTGATAATCGTACTTAAGGAGTAAACTCCAGTCGTGCATCGGAGCTGACACACACACTTTTTTTTTGTTTTTTTATTGTGACGGGTTATGGTCTGATCACACCCCGTTAATCCGTCCGTAGAGGCTGATTGGGCGAAGGCGACACTTTAGCACTATTTTCAAATTCGTTGAGGTATCGATATTAGATAGATAGACAGGCCACCTATGGCAAAGATGTATTAGGTGGGTACCTCTGGCAATATAGAGGTATAACGCAGCAGGCTATAGGGCTACATGCCCTCCATTCTACCACACTGGACGCTTCGGGTAGTATGTGATCGGATCTCCTAACTTTTTCGTTCTACATAAACAACAGTCTCTCATTGTGGGAGGCGTTCCGTCACCATAGAGTGCCTCCATATCACCGGAGGCTATTGGCTGTTTGGATAAAACTATGTGCTCTGGAAGGGGCGCCGTTGGCAACTAGTGAAGTGGAGCCGCCGATATGCGCACCTCCTCGCATGACAACACGTAGCCAGACGGCTATGCACTGATGTGTCAGGGATTAAATGTCATTAGACGTTCTCGTCAGTACCTCATAAAATCGCGGCAGGGGTGTCCATAGTTTTAGTGGGTTTCAGCAATCTGTTTAAGAAAAGGTTTGCAACTCATTAGTATACCTCTGTGTTAGTTATTTCTATCAATAGTCAAATTGAGAGTGAAAATAGCAATATAGGTGTTTTTCCTTGTCCCTTAGTAATCTCGTGCCCCTAATCATCCCTAGTTAGTCACTGCTCTAAAATTGTCTTACAGAACATTCATCATCAATAAAAACCTCAACCTTATTGTATAATGCAGCCTTGCTGGGCTCGAGGTGCCTCCACAATGGGAGGCAAATTGACCTGACACTGATGACAGTTAGCATTGAATTTTATCAAATTAAATTTATATTTTAAATCATCATCTCAGCTCATATAGGTATGTCCCGTTGTTGGGTTCGAGTCTCCTCCGCAATGTGAGGGAAATTGACTTAATGTACCATACTGATCAGACGTGTTGGTATAGGGTTTTGTTTCGAGTTTCCTTTCTCTTGCATAGATGTTACTAACATTTAATATCACTTAGTCGTCTCTTACGATCACCCATGGGTAAGATAGAGGGTGGTGAATTGTATTCTTACTCCATTACCAAACAGAAAAATACAGAACAATAAAAGTACGTGTGAGTCGTCTTAACGATGGCCAATACCCCGTTGACAGATAAATATTTGCCTTTCGAGCTCCGAGCACAGCGCATGCGCATACATTAGAATAAATTCCTATAAATTAACATCGGAAGTATTAATGTCGAATGTCTCCAAATAATACTGGTTCTTTGTAATATTTGTGAGAGAGACCGTTGAACCTACAGACACGTTTTAACTTATCTTGCGTGTTAAGTTCTCCGCGTATTGATGGATTAAAAATACAATTCACAGCTTCAAATTACTGAAATTTAGCATTTAATATGCTTAATTATTTATAAATCAGGTTTTTATAAATAATTAAGCATATTAAATTCTATTATCTATCTATTTAGCCGAGATGGACGGTACACCACTGATATAGAGCGAAGAGTAAATGCGGGAAATAGAGTGAACGGAGCGTTGGGGCAACTTCTCGGCAGCCACCACCTCAGCCAGAAGGCACGTGTAATGTGCAATACATAACGCAGTGCTTGTCCCAACATTACTGTATGGAAGCGAGAGTTGGGTATGCAGAAAAGAGTATGAAAGTAAAATTAATGCGGTCGAAATGCTATCTCTTCGGAAAATCTGTGGTGTTAGGCTGACCGACCGCATTCGTAACGACGACGTAAGAGAGCGAGTAGGTATGAAAGAGAGTATTAGTGTAAAGATGCGAAAGGGAATGTTCCGATGGTTCGGACATGTGGAAAGAATGCCGAACGAACGTCTGGTTAAGAAGATATACAATGCGAAAGTGGAAGGATGTAGGTACCGAGGGAGACCGAGACTAACCTACCTAGACCAGATCGGTCATGTACTAAAGGAAGGTGGAGTCAAGAGTCTCCGAAACCGGCGAGCGTGTATGAAGAGAATTATGAATGTTGAGGAAGCGAGTGAGGTATGCAGAGACAGAGTTCTCTGGCACTCTGTTCTCTCTGCCTACCCTGCAAGGGATATGGCGTGATGATATGTATGTATGTATGTAAGAAAATTCGAAATAAAATTCTTTACTAACCCCTCTGACCAACTTATAGTATGTCAATTGTTCTTCTATTATCTGTATCTGTAGGAGGGTGAGCCCAGCAGTGGGAAATATATGAGCTGAGATAAGGTGATGATGATGATGATGATGATGATATGTAAGTTCATTAAATCTTTTGTCATCTTCCTAACCAGTACACTATAGTTACCAGATTTAATTCTCCTTACTCGTTTTCCGATATCCATGTGGTGACGGAGTAAGAATATAATTCACCACACATTTTCTTACTTCTGGATGTCGTACAAAATTATCAAGAGATATAAGTTCTATGCAAATGAAGGAATACTCGAAATATAACCCTGTACCAACACTTTATGTACGTTTGATCAAAGGAATATAATAGCTCAATTTCCCTCCTATATGTAATGAAGGTTCGAGCCCAACATTGAGATTTATACGAGCTAAGATGACGATGACTCATGTCCAAATGTATACTCGTATTGCCTGAGAAGAAAAAATACTATATATTTTTTTTAAACGTCAACACTCTGCACTAAAGCTGATATCAGACGGTTCACTCGAGTGATGGTTCATTTTTCTTTCATTTTATGTTCACACGGCTAAAGCTGATATCAGACGGTTCACTCGAGTGATTGTTCACTCGAGTGATGGTTCATTTTTCTTTCATTTTATGTTCACACGGCTAAGAGGGAATGATTAAAAAATGAACATTCACTATTTATTTCTTTTAATATATCATCGAATGAAGTCGTGCGTCTTGGAATTACTTTAATTTATGATCATTTAATCAATTTTTACTGATATTTCTTTTAGTGGTAGGACCACGCTGTTGACAGTTTTATGTCTAAAGCCGTGGGCCGGGTCATCCGGGGTATTACCACACTCTCGCAGAAAATCGTCGCTTGAGCAGTGGCAATATGCTGCTGTGCTTCGTTCCATGAGCTAGAGAGCCAGAAGCCCATCTTTCTGGGTGGCTTTGGGATTATTGGCAGGCAGCGGCCTAGTTATACCTCTAGTGTGGTAAAGATCCATGGACGGCAGTAACACTTAACAACAGGTGTGTTGCTTACTCGTTTGCCACCAGAGCACTAAAAAAAATCAAAGAGTTGACAAAAAAGAAGTAAAGAAAACGTCGACGGTGATGGGTGCTACCATGGATTGAAAGAAAAAAATATTAGCAGCATCAAATACATTGTTGAGAGAACTAGCAGTTGAAGATCCTGATTCATATTGCAATAATCTTTTTAAAGTTCTCCAAAAAATGTAATGTATTTTGATCGATCCACTCGATCGATCAACACACACACATACACACACATTTGCCGCGTGCGATCAGTGCAAAGCAGCGCAGAAAATTATCAACACGGGACGTCCTTCGGCTACAGAACTTGAAACAAAATGACCGGACCCGAATGAAAGTTCTCTCAGTGTTCAGACTGTTCATTTCTTGTTCACTCGGAGTGCGAGTGAAAGATGCCGAATGCCAATATCCAACACTGTTGGATCGTTTCACTAATGAATTCATTCGGCACTAATGTTTCATTTTGTGTTCAGATGCGTCACTTCGAGTGAAAGATGCAAAATGAAAGACAAAAATGAACAAAAAATGAACCGTCTGATATCAGCTTAAGAGGAAATGATTTAAAAATGAACATTCACTATTTATTTCTTTCAATATATCATCGAATGAAGTCGTGCGTCTTGGAATTACTTTAATTTATGATCATTTAATCAATTTTTACTGATATTTTTTTTAGTGGTAGGACCACGCTGTTGACAGTTTTATGTCTAAAGCCGCGGGCCGGTTCTGCCGGGTTATTACCACACTCTCGCAGAAAATCGTCGCTTGAGCAGTGGCAATATGCTGCTGTGCTTCGTTCCGTGAGCGAGAGAGCCGGAAGCCCATCTTTCTGGGTGGGTTTGGGATTATTGGCAGGCAGCGGCCTAGTTATACCTCTAGTGTGGTAAAGATCCATGGACGGCAGTAACACTTAACAACAGGTGTGCTGCTTACTCGTTTGCCACCAGAGCACTAAAAAAAATCAAAGAGTTGACAAAAAAGAAGTAAAGAAAACGTCGACGGTGATGGGTGCTACCATGGATTGAAAGAAAAAATATTAGCAGCATCAAATACATTGTTGAGAGAACTAGCAGTTGAAGATCCTGATTCATATTGTAATAATCTTTTTAAAGTTCTCCAAAAAATGTAATGTATTTTGATCGATCCACTCGATCGATCAACACACACACATACACACACATTTGCCGCGTGCGACCAGTGCAAAGCACGCAGAAAATTATCAACACGGGACGTCCTTCGGCTACAGAACTTGAAACAAAATGACCGGACCCGAATGAAAGTTCTCTCAGTGTTCAGACTGTTCATTTCTTGTTCACTCGGAGTGCGAGTGAAAGATGCCGAATGCCAATATCCAACACTGTTGGATCGTTTCACTAATGAATTCATTCGGCACTAATGTTTCATTTTGTGTTCAGATGCGTCACTTCGAGTGAAAGATGCAAAATGAAAGACAAAAATGAACAAAAAATGAACCGTCTGATATCAGCTTTAGGAACTAATCATTGTATTGCGGAAAATTTTGGCGCGAATATGGAAATGTCATGTCACGCTCTTGTATTATATTCAATTCTTTAGTCTTTTGTAGTGTTATATTGAATAATTTTGCTGGTATTTTATGGAATATTATACAGTTAAAGTGCTGAAGTATAGTGAATATGGTATAATAGTCGTTTTCGTGTATTTTCGTGTTCACCCAAAATTCCCAACGAAACTATGAATTTGGTTATCAGTGATAGTAACGACTTGACTTACTGACGGACAGTGACTATCAAGGACTAATTACAATTTGAAGAAGTGGTAAACAATAATACGGAAGACAAGGCACGAAGTGTCTAAACTATGAAGTCTTGGCTTAAAGGTCTAAGTAACCAAGCCATAAACTCCATTAAAAAAAAATTGTATTGCGGAGAACTTTATAAACATAATTAATAGATACAAATAACACCCGGACTCACAACAACCATTTGTGGATGACACAAAGTGTTGTCATACGTTGGAATCAAACCCGCGATACTCGGCACGCTGGTCAACTATACATCATCATTTGCCTGCCCTCATCCCACGCTAAGTGGGGTCGGCACAACATGTTCTTGCCTTCCACAATCTTCTATCAGCCTTCATATCTGCACTCACAACTTTCATACACATATCCTCGTTTACACAGTCCATCCATCTCTTTTTGGGTCTTCCACGATATTCAGAACAGTAGGTTTTTTTATTGTTAATGGTGGCAAACGAGCGAGCAGTACACCTGATGATAAATGTTACTGCCACTCAAGAACTTTTGCAATGCCAAGGATACAGCTAAATCGTTGCTGGTTGCCACTTACCGAACGAGGCACAGCAGGACATTGCCATAGCTCAGACGTCGATTTTCTGCGAGAGTGTAATACTATCCCGGATGAATCAGCCCGCGGCTGTAGACAGATGTCAACAGTTTGGTCCTACCCATAATAAAGGTATTCACGTTTTTCAAATATATGATATTTTTTTTGATTGATTCTATTTTTATTGATTGATTCTGCGAAGGTTTTAACAAGTAACAACCCTTATGAGGAATGAAATTGAAAAATGATATATATTAAAATAAAGTTACGTAATGATCGCGCGAAATCAGTGTGACATAACCAATTCGTACTATATCAAAGCTCCGAAGGTTCACTTGCAAAATTTCTTATAACTATTTATACGCTAACAGGTAAAATACCCAAGAATTATTCATACTCAGTATTAATAAAATAAAACTTTAAATATATTTTTATCTGATAAAACCTTACAGGTAAAAAAACCCAAGATATATAACTTATTCATACACAGTATTAATAAATAATAAAATAAATCTTTGAGGATATTCTTATCTGAAAAAACCTTGCCAGCTCAGTTTCGCTCATGTGCGAGATAAGATTATTGAAGCATAAAACTATCATCTCTCTTCGCATACGTCCCACTATTGGGCTCGAGCCTCCTCCGTAATGGGAGGGAAATTGACCTACTACATTACGCTGGTCAGACATGTTGGTATAGCGTTTTATTTCAAGTTTTTCTTCTCTTGCATAGATGTTATATACGTTTTATATCCCTTAGTCGTCTCTTACGATCACCTACGGGTAAGATGGGGTGGTGAATTGTATTCTTACTCCGTCACCAAATATTATTACTGATAACAAATTCTTAAATTATTTCTGTGTGGTGACGGAGTAAGATTACAATTCTCCACCCCTTATCTTACCTGTGGGTGATCGTAAGAGACGACTAAGGGATATAAACCCCATTCATCAAAATTGTAGAGAATTTGATTTTCTACAACTTTTGTCTCTTTGTCTCTTTTGTCTCTTCTCTCTTTTGTCTTCCAGCGATGGTGTGGAAAAGAGTATTTCTAGTACGCAGCCACGGACGCACTGCTCAGTTTTGGATTGGGAGTAGAACCTTAAATATTTTTTCTACGAAAAAAATTATACTTATCAAAATTACAGAAAATTTAATTTTCTATAACTTTGTTTCAGACCATATTTTCTCTAAAGTTGAAAATAAACAAAATACAGCGACA
This sequence comes from Lymantria monacha, assembly GCA_905163515.2. NCBI lineage: Eukaryota > Metazoa > Arthropoda > Insecta > Lepidoptera > Erebidae > Lymantria > Lymantria monacha. Next base: position 1,533,890 of record LR991094.1, on the reverse strand, counting down.
TTTTCAGAAGAATGCTTTTTTATTGATAACTCAAAAAATATCGATTCTACAAAAAATATGAGATTAAAATTATATAGAATTGAATTTCCTACAACTTTTGTCTTTTGCATTTTCACCTAAAGTCAAAAATGACCGAGTTATTCGCCAAAAACTCATTTTTGGAAAAACCAAAATGGTGGCTAACGCACATCCCCTAGGCGGTCGAAAATCGAGATTTAAACTACCAGAGGGACCCCCTAACGATTGCAAGGAAAAAATCGCTGTGCGAAATTAATGTAATTTCACGATGAATTTCGATCTAATTTGACTGGGCTAAAAGTTTAACGTAGTTTTCGTAAGCGCCACACAATAAATATAAATATCACTGTTATAAAAAAAATAAAAATACAACATATGTTAACTTTATTAATATTAATTATAAACTAGTTTTTGATTGGTTGAAAGTAGTTCATCTAGTAACCTCGCTAGACATTCATTATATTAACAGGATTTTACATGAAATTTCGCCTTAATGAGTTTGTTCGCATCGAAACTAATGATTTATTATGACCGTTATAGTTATATGCGTTTGTTTCCGGACAAATATACAGTAATACACATTAATTTTAGTAATAGCATTTGTTTCTCTGTCCATCCATCCATCGGTCATGATATTGGTATACACTGTTGAGCTATTGAATTGGTTTTCTCGTTCGGGGGATAATGTTTTAAACCTCACGCTTAGCAAACGGGTTGCCGCTTGCTGTTTGTAATATAAGTTTGCTGACTTTTATGTCTCCCAGGGGAATCATTTTATTTTTCTTTATTCTATATTATGGCAATTGAGCAAGCAGCAAGCTCACTATCACCCGCAGACCTTTGCAATATCAGAGGTATAGCTAGGCCGCTGCCTACCAACCAAAACCCACCCAAGTTGGGCTTCCGGCCCTCTCGCTCACCGAACGAAGTACAACAACACATTGCCACTGCTCATACGTTGACTTTCTGCGAGAGTGTTATAACATTATATTACCACCCATCACATGGAAATTATATTTTAATTTCCTATAATAAGTAGGCAGTCTAAATTTGGTGTATTAGTCTACCACAGTTCCAAAACTTTGGTATTATTAGGAATTTATTGATAAAAAACTTAATTAATCTTTTCTTAATATACAGTCTTTATGTGCTATACCCCCTTTGCCTTTAGTTTGATTTTAAATACGATTGAAAGACTCTTAAACATCAGCTAAACTTGAATTTCTTGTTTCACACACAAGTTTTTCTGTACCCGTTAACGTACCTATAGCTTCGGGATTTGGGAATGACTTAAAAAAATATAAAATATTTCCAGTTCCGTGACTATACCTTCATCATTATCACAATCATCATCCTTTTTTTTGATAGGCTATGGTCCGAACACATTCCGTCTATTCCGTCCATAGCGTCGGAAGGGCGGTGTGTGGCCCCATAAACCAACGTGTATCCATCGCCCCCATCACCATCGAGCCGGCCACTGGTGCTGCTGCTTGACATCCGTGGCATCATCATCCTGCTCTTATACCAATCACACGAGGTCAACGCAACATGTACTCCATTTTATTTATATGATGTACAAAACTAATTTTTGATCGGCCACCACCCTTGGGAATGTAATTGTTGACCACAAAGCATCAGATGGAATTGGCTTAAGTCAATACATATAAAGTTCCTTTTTTTTTTCTTTTTTTTTTTTTATTGCTTATGGTGGCAAACGAGCAAGCAGCACACCTGATGGTAAGTGTCACTGCCGCCCATGGACCTTTGCTATACCATGGATATAGTTAGGCCGCTGTCTACCATTACAATCCCAAAGCCCACCCAGTTGGGCTTCCGGCTCCCTCGCTCACATAACGAAGCGCAATAGCATATTGTTATTACTCAGACGTCGATCTTCTGCGAGAGTGTGGTACTACCCCGGATGGACCAGCCCGCAGCTGTAGACAGAGAACTGTCAATAGCGTGGTCCTATCATAATTAAAAAGCTCTTTGTCATCTTTTATGCAACCCGCGAGCTAAGGGCTGGTAGCAGTGGTAACCGCTACCATAACCCATACATAAGTATTTACATTACTGTATGGAAGCGAGAGTTGGGTATGCAGAAAAGAGTATGAAAGTAAAATTAATGCGGTCGAAATGCGATCTCTGCGGAAAATCTGTGGAGTTAGGCTGACCGACCGCATTCGTAACGACGACGTAAGAGAGCGAGTAGGTATGAAAGAGAGTATTGGTGTAAAGATGCGAAAGGGCATGCTCCGATGGTTCGGACATGTGGAAAGAATGCCGAACGAACGTCTGGTTAAGAAGATATACAATGCGAAAGTGGAAGGATGTAGGTACCGAGGGAGACCGAGACTAACCTACCTAGACCAGATCGGTCATGTAGTGAAGGAAGGTGGAGTCAAGAGTCTCCGAAGCCGGCGAGCGTGTATGAAGAGAATTATGAATGTTGAGGAAGCGAGTGAAGTATGCAGAGATAGAGTTCTCTGGCACTCTGTTCTCTCTGCCTACCCTGCAAGGGATATGGCGTGATGATATGTATGTATGTGTATGTATGTATGACCAGCGCGGTATTGGTTAATTGCCCTCCCATCACGGAGGCGGCCCGAGCCCAACAGTGGGACATTTATAGGCTGTGATGATGATGATAAGGATAAAGAATGATGAGTGATCATTATTTTATATATTGTTAAAAGAAATAAAAATATTTTTTGGGTAACATTACATTGTGTATTAACACAGCATAAGATGTAAAAATTAATTACTAATACATAACTCAAATCGTTAGGCTTTGTTTAGTCAATTATCGGGAGGATCGCGGTCAAGAAAACGACAACCTTAATAAAAAAAACCCGAAATTATTATCCAGTCACAAAATTCACCATTATCTTTTATAATTACATTTTTTTTAATATAAACTTTACTCGAAAAAATAACAAAATAATTTTTTTTTCGGCTTTTTTTATCGTCATCTTTTATAATTATTATTAACTAACCAAAGCAATAAATTGTTGTACATTATCAGTAAAAAATTAAGTGAAAAATTACCAACCATTGTGTAAAGTTAAATGCATGCTTTTTTTTTTGATAACGCAGTGGTCCGAAATGCTATTACGCACTACCCCCGGAACGGGGAGTGTGGGACTCTCTTAGCCTCGGGGCTAGGATACCCACTAAAACGTATTCACTGCGATTGCTGTTAGCCGAGAGGGCTTTTACAGCTTAACCGGATTATGGGTGAACGTTGAGGGCTCTCAACCCAGTATAAGTTTTAAGCGACATTCGCTTTTGCTTCTGTTTCGTTCTTTTATAGAGGAATACTTGGAGAGATGTTACGGTGCCTTCTTCTAACAACTTAGATAAGTTATTCTAAATTTCAGTTGATTCATGAAATCTTTCTTCTCTTTTGTGAAAAAATATAATAAAAAAAAATGACAAGCCCACTGAGTTTCTTGCCGGATCTTCCCAGTATGTGGCTGCTTTCCGATCCGGTGGTAGATTAATTAAATTTAATTTTAAAAAAAACCAATGTAAAATTGACAATATGTAAGTGCCCCTATGGGGCTTATGCAAAATAAATAATTTGATTTGATTTGAATTTGTATTATATAGGTTGCCAAAAATTAGCCTCTAACTATTACTGTGAATATATGGTTTAGGAGATATTGCAAATTTCACCAGGGTTCTTCATTTGAGTAGAGCAAAGTCGTGGCATAGAATCTTAGGTAATTTATATTTCTGTGGCCGTTTGCATTTTAGATCTCTATGGTCTACCGAGAGAGACTCCTTCTGTGAAGATATGATGTTACGCTAATAAGTAGGACATACTTAAATGACGTATGACCACTGACCTCTTGCCCCACGTTCAATTATTTTTTTTTAATCAACACCCTGCGCTAAGGAAGTAATCCTTGTATTGCGGGGGAATTTACAAACATATAATTCATCATCACAGCTCATATATGTCCCACTATTGGGCTCGAGGCTCCTCCTTAATGAGAGGTAAATTGAAATTCTATACCACGTTGATCAGACGTGTGGGTATAGGATTTTATTACGAGTTTTCCTTCACTCGCATAGATGTTGTATGCGTTTTATATCCCTTAGTCGTCTCTTACGATCACCCACGGCTAAGATAGGGGGTGGTGAATTGTATTCTTACTCCGTCACCACACGGATTACAAACTACGGAATACAAACATATAATTAACACAGACAAATTATATCCAGACTCAGAACAACACATTGTGGACTGCACAAAGTATTAAGTATCAAGTGTGGACTGCACAAAGTATATAGTATCAAGTATCCTGCACAGGAATCGAGCCCACAGAACTGGCACGGAAAGCTCGTATTTTAACCACTACGTCGATCATTTTATGTAGCATGAAAAAATATTGTGGATTTTTTGGAGATATACCTTATTCGGATTTCATCATGTTTCCTCGAGAAATAAAATAAAATTCACTTTCCTAGAGCTGATTAAGGCAGAAACTAGATGTTAAGGTTTTTGAAGGCACACTCCGCTTTTTTTTGTGTGTTACTTAGCTGTGAGCCAACGCAAGACAGACATCGCCTCACCCTTGGCAAAAGAGTCAGAAATAGCAGTTCACATATTACGATTCCCGTAAGAATGTTGCTACCCAATCCCTGCACCACTAGCCGCTGTTGCGACTCAAACTGGATAGCAGAGAATATTGATAGATTATATAAATGACCACATAGCGACTACTATTTTCCATCCATCCATTAACCCGTAGACTTCCACTATTGCACATAGACTTAACCACTAGTATGTCCCACAGAACGGCGCTTATTTCCTCTGAGTATCATCTCAGCTCATATATATCCCACAGCTAAGCTCCAGCTTCCTCCAGAACAGTCTATATAAGGTTTTATTTCAAGTTTTCCTCATATTGCATAGACGTTATATGCATATTATATCCATTGGGCGTCTTTTATGACACCCATGAGCAAAACCTGAGGTGGTGAATTATATTTATAGTTCATCACCACGTGGAAAATATCCTAAGCATCAACAGCTATTCAATACACAATATTAGTTATACACTCTTTGTAGTTAATTAACATATAAGTAATTGCATGCACCGTAGACAATTTAAATACAAATAATGACAAAAACGTTTAGCACAAAGTGACCGTACGGAAAGCGTAAACATGGATGTACGCGGCGACTGCGGCCCATCGGATACCGTTAGCCCATCTGTATAAATGGGAAGCGGCTACCGGCCGACTTAGTGTGTCGCGCATCCACTATGAGACTGTACGCGTTATTACTGCTCGCCTTATACGCGATCGCGGCCCGCGCCGCCACTATACCCGACAACGTCGCCCCATTAGTTGCGACAAAAACAACAGACGTATCTGATGACTATACTCCACAGCGTGAAGAGGAACAGGAGCACACGAACGTTATCAACGATGTAAACAACAAACTGCGCTTTAAACCCGCCGACATTCCCGTCGAAGTTATAGTTGAAAATGTTCAACCAGCGCTGAAGACCGTTACTGTCAAGGATGACGCCGAAGAGATTGTCCGAACACCTATTGATTTAAACAATCCTGGTATCCCACAGCGTCAGGAGCATGACTCACAAAACCCTGAATATTATGCAGCTGAACTGAACCTCGTTGAAAGCTACAAAAAGAATGTCAATGAAGCCCAGATCATGTTAAAGCAAGGATTCAAAAGCGTGAGCGATGGTATTCAACATATGGCTGAGAACAACGAACAAGTAAAATCAGTTCAACAGAGCATTCAACAACTGCGAGATGGTTTCGTTGAAAAAATTAACACATTAAGTGGAGCTATTCAGAACTATTTAAACAACGCGAACGCTGATGATACTCCTTCACAACAGCAAACTAAGGCCAATCTCGAGCAACTAAAGATAGGCCTGAATAATCTTAAAAGCGACTTTACAAAGGGTGCAAGTGCTTTGGCTAATGGCGTTGAATCTTTTGCATTTTTAAAGGCTGAATCTTCAGGAGAATCAACTTCTACAGCAAGTGAGCCTCCCAACTTTATGGTAAATATTCAACAACAGTTCTCCAATTGGATGAATTCTGTTTCCTTGCCTTGGAGCAACTCAGCATCAACTACACCTCCTACAAATGAGGCCGCTCCTGAGGGAACGCAATCCGACACAGGAGCATCGGCAGCTCCAGCACCAGCGGGTGGTATTTGGTCAAATCCCTTCAATTTTCTAACTCAGCTGCAGAACAATCAGCCACAGAACAATCAGCCGCAGAACACTCAGCCACAGAACGATGAACCAATAGGTTCATTTGGTTCTGGTAACGGCATTATCGTACATACATTTAATAATATATGGAACATGTTCCAACCGACAACCGCACAACCGCAACAACCTGATCAAACTGCAACTGCTTCAACAGAGCCGAAGCCAGATGAACAAACGCAGCCTGAAACTAAACCTGAAACACAGGCCGCGGAGTCAAAACCCGAACAGGCAGCTGCGCAGAGTCAACAAAGCGAAGGCACTACCGTGGGCCCCATCAGGCAGATCTTGCAAAACAATCCTATTACTAAAGGCATTACGAATGCTGTTCAAAGGTTGCAAAACGTTAACAACCCTGAAAAGCCCAGAGAAGAGGTCAAAGAAGAAAACAAAGAGGAAGACAAAGACAAGGCCGTAGTAGAGTCTGCGACTGTTGAAGACGCACTTAACTTACAAAATAAGGGACATTTTAATGATGGCCACAACTCAGGTGAGTAAAATCTCATTCTCATATTATTATGCTGTAGTCTCCCGTGAAATGATTATTCTATGAAAAACTTGTTTCATACTGAAAATCTACAATGTATAACTTCAACTTCACGTAATTAATATTTCGTACACTCAGATTTGTTTTTTTTTTATAGACAACAATACGCACTAAAGAAATAATCCTTGTACAGCGGGGGACTTTACAAACATGCAATTGACGAACTCAAGTTACACCCAGACTCAGAATAACAATATGTGGATCACACAAAATATTATCCAGCGTGGGAATCGAACCTACGACATTTGGCACGCTTGGGACAGTATCATTACGTTATCTGTTACGCATTACGTTATCTGTCAAGCGTATTACTCGCCAATAACTGGTACTTTAATGCTGAACGCATCAGATACTAAAGTTTCTGTTATAATTAAGACTATTTATTCACAACATGCAATATATGTCCAAAACAGCATTATAACTGCACAGATGGTGTAGTAGTTAAGATACCGGTGTACTTTGCCCGGGTTCGATTCCCACGTAGAACAATACTTGCAAATATGTTATATTGAGTCCGAGTATAATTTATGAGCGTTAAATTTATGTTTGTAAAGTACAAGAATTATTTCCTAAGTGCAAGGTTGTTGACTTAAAAGAAAAAGTGTGCATGGCGATGATACGGCAAAATCTCCGCTCCCGGACCTAACGGGATACCCGCCCGAGTGTTGTCCGCTTAATGACTACGATTACGAAGACAACTTGCAACATATCGTCCATTACAGTAATTGTTATCATAAAATTAATTATTTTATGATTAAAGAAAATTGATGACTGATTTTAGATTGCATTATTAGTTCAAGTTATGAAACTATTTTAAATATATGTGAATCAAATCAAGTCAAATCATTTATTATGCATAAGCCCTAAAAGGGCATTTACATATTGTCAATATTACATATTATTTTAAATGAATCTACCACCGGATCGGAAAGCCGCCACAAACTGAGAAGATCCGGCAAGAAACTCAGCGGGCTCGTCATTTTTTTTTTAAATTACATGTTTTCTTAATATTATTGGATACATGTTTAGACCATTTAAGCTCCAGTGCGATGCCCTTCGAGTAAAGATTTATTTTTTAAAAGTTAAATACAACATTAACAAAAAAAAAACAAAAAAGAACAAAACAAAAAAGAACAGAAATGGTTGGACCAGATTCCACAAGTGGCACTCGATCACGAGTTAACTACTAAAGCAGCCATCACGCCCCTCAACCACATTCGAGGGAAGGGAGAGACCCGCTCACGTAGCTACCGCAGGCAGAGACCTTTTAGACTTTAGTGAGCATGACCACACCATGAATGATGACCACACCGTGAATATCTTGACATCAAGTCACTATACGCTAATAAGATGACGATATACAAAGAAGGTTTTCAAAGAAGGTTTTTTTTTGTTGTGGCTGAATGAGAACTAATTTGCAACTCTGCACTTTTTCGCGGGCGTTTTAAATTATCACTATGGTATGGGATATGAGTAGATGACATCAACGCAATGTGAGTGATATGTAATAAATACCATAATTGGAGGCGAATCTTGTTCTAAATAATAGGATATACTTAGATTGAGGACTGGAGGGAAGTGGAATCACTCTTTTCCAACTCTTAACTTTTCTTTCTAAATTTGTTGCGGGTTCCAAGACAATTAAAATCATCTCCCGGAACTGCCTGAGGGTCAAACCTCGGTGTCATTTATAGTGACCATTGTGGATCCTGGCTTACAGGAGTTACAATGGTGGGAATGTGTGGTGAGATTAGTCCCAATAAAAAAAATACCTAGATTGATAAGCAACAAAGAAAGTTCCAATATCAGTTGCGCGCATTTTGCTAAAAGGAAATCTAAAAAGCAGCTCAATGCTCCAAAACTGTAAAAACCATCCCGGTACATAAACTCCAATCGACATAGAATTGTCAACATTCCACAATCTAAACACGACTATAATATAAATAAAGTTTCATTATATTCCTAGACCGAGATGGATTGTATTATTTAATTGTTTAATTATGCAGAAATAAATAAAAACCAAAATAAATGTGATGACGTCACATATAGGCTGAATCAGTAGTCGCCTTTTCTAGTTTGAATTTAAAATAGAAAATTACAAAACGTCAACAAATTGACGTAAGTAAATAAGTATATAGTTGATTTTGTGGAGTTTTGGCGGCAATATCAAAGTGTTATGTGGCGGTCTTGTATTATATTCAATACCTTAGTGCTTATTATATTAAATAATTTTGCAGGCCCTTTATGTAATGGAATACGCAGAAATTACTGGGATGTCGTGAATATGATTTAAAAGTGCTTTACAACGTTTTCATTTTCTACTAAAATTCCCAGAATAAAGCATTAACAGTGTGGCCATGGCACTGTTAATGGCGACAATTTGACGTACTGACGGACAATGACTAACATGAAGAGACTAACGGCCTAAAAAGAATTATAGCTCGACACTGGCAAAAATAGCTCGTATAAGTAGCTGATTGCCAATACAGAAAAAGAAGATGTATGTAGTTTTCAAAATATCAATATAAACAAAGCCGTTACCATTATGCCGTGTACATACATATATAAAATAACAATTGGAGTTTACGACTTCTTAAAATAAAATTAAATTAAAGTATGAAAACTATTAAATTTCCAAAAAAAAAATATTTAATCTCATTTTATATAAAAAAAAAAGTGTGTGTCAGCTCCGACGCACGACTGAAGTTTACTCCTTCAGTACGATTATTATTTACATTTATTAAAACTGTTCAATGAAGTATTATCTCACGTCAGAAAGTGAAAGGTGCACAAAATAGGTTGCGCACCAAAAACGTAACGAGGTCATTCGATCACTAGATTTTACTCCTCAAATTTTTCTCATACCGGGCGATGAAAATCGATTCTTAAGGAGTAAACTCCAAAAATATTAAATGTTGTCAATTATGCCTTCAGTCTACGCCTGCGCGGTTTAAAAAATATTGATCTACATAATGATAATAAAAGTGCTAAATTTTCCTACAGTGCTCGCATGGAGTAGATTCGTCAACAGTCTTATAGGCACTATAGGTGCAGTGCTAAACGGAACCACTACTAGTATATCTACGGCTGTAAACAGTGCCATAAATACTCTCGGCTCGAATATAGAGGTACACGTACAAAGGATATATGTGTGTGTCTGTGTGCTTACTGTTGTATGTGTCGCTTGATCGGTTTGCCTTTTAATGTTAATTAACATAACATTTTGTATTTGTTATAACATATGAATGTTTGTCTTAATACTGCTTACAGACATATGGCCGGCTTTGAGTATGGTCATTGTCATCCAAAAGTTATCTGTGTATTATGTCTGACAGAAATATCAAAATTTAAATGGAATCTTCGTATGAAGATAAATTAAATTATATTATCAATAAAAAACTTCACTGCAATTTTATGGCATTTGGTTATAAGTAGCGGCCACCCTTGCTAAGTGCAATATTTTCGATTCAAGTGGGGAGATTTATTTGTGCGATCCACATAATTATCATTATAATTTGTGTTCCTTAATTATATGTTTGTAAAAAATAATATTCTAATAATTCATATTTGTGTTATTCTATTTAATTCTATTTTTTTAACCGACTTCAAAAATGAGGAGGTTCTATGTTTCATTTTTATAATTATTAATATTGGCAGTATCCATTAGATATAGAGTTATTCCCCGTGTGGCGATGGAATAAGAATATAATTATCGCCTACTCTTGCTTGACCGTGGGAGTCGTAAAAATCACTTAAGGATATTTTTTTATTGCGGTGAGCTATGGATGCGTCTCGCCCCGCCATATCAGACTGGGGTGACGGAATAAGCGGCGCGTGACCTCATAGACCTACCATGCAAACTCCTCTTTTCGCCGTGCGAGCGAGCTACCGGTACCCGATCTTCGTTTTCGGTGGCCCGCCCGGCGGTTTACCCTCGCGGGTTCCACTCGAGTTGACGCCCCGACAGCTTTCGCCGTCGGGGCGTCGTCAAGGATATCCTGCCTGGAAAATAGACAGATGCTATCTCCAGGGAAACGTATAATACCTACTGCGCCATCGCCATTCTGCGGTAGCATCCTGTCAAATGAATGTGTGCGTTCTATGAGGGAGGCCTACGTGTAACAGTAAACGGCGGCAGGTTGAATGATGATAAGACTAGCTAAAATTTAAAAATATGTATATTAAAAATTGTATCTACTTTAAAAACTACATGACATTATATTTAGTAGGTATATTTAACAATTTATTATAATGCATTTTATGATAGCGCATTTCACCAAGACGGTTGTTGTGTACGCGATATCTTATCGAGTAATTATCGCCTCGAGTTCGCAGCTTTCACCTTCGGAAACTATGTCTTGCCCTCTATTTGGAAACCTGATTTGTAGGCGCACCGAATTGTAAATGGAGATTCTTTATTCTAGGTAAAATAAAATAGCATTCAACATAATAAACGCTTAGTTTAAGCGATAGATAGAAGGATATATTTTTGTATGCGCGATCAGCTAATTAATTTTGTTTTATTTAAAAAACATAATACTCCATACTTCGTACAATGCTTTAAACTGTAGTTATAGTAAATTGATTTAATAAAACCATTTTAATAACAAATTAGAAATATATTTTATTTACGTTTATTATTCATTTATTTATGAATTCATATTTAAAAATAAATAAAAAAAATATAATATTACAACTTACCTAAATAGGTACTTCACATCGTATTATTTTTGAACGAAAAAAATAAGCGCTTTTCACTTTCAAAGACTTATTTATCCCAATCTAATTAAATATCATGCTGATATTTTTATTCGGTAATCATTTTAAATTATCCAGAATTTTCCTAATTTTTTTTCAAGTAAATTTAATTGTATATTTTTAAAATTCCAGGGGATAATATCAACATCGATAGCAGGCTAAAAGAGAATGAAACCGTGAAAGAGATTCCGAAAGAAATCATTCCTGAAGTTCAAGAGGCACAAAAAGAAGAAGAAAAAGAAAAGGCCGATGAGGTCGTCGACAAGACTGAATAAGTCCTTAGTGTGATATAAATGATAGGTTATTTATTTTTTAAACAAAAATGAAAACAGTGATGTAGGCAATAAAACATTCGCTCATTATGATTTTGTTTATTTGCAGTATAAGAATATTTATAAAATTTATGTTATACGTATAAATACATACTCTAAACTTCTGAAACCCAAAAGGACAATATGGATTTTGAATGCATAGATGATGCAGCGTGCTGTATCGTGAGATCAATTCCCACTGCAGGAATTTGTGTAATCCACAAATTGTTGCTCTGTCTGAGCTTAATTTATTTTCGTTATTTATATGTGTATAAAGTCTTATAACGACCTGGGCCAACTCCATCTGATGCCGTTTGGTCAACGATTACATTCCCAAGGACGGTTAACGTCTGACAGGCGGCCGGTCATAAAACTATTGCCAATAACTTTTATAATATGTACTATGAAAGAAGAGTACATATTGTATCGACCCCAAGTAATTGGGATAAGAGTAGGAGAATGATGATATGTGTATAAAGTCCTCCATAATACAAGAATTTAATTCTTATAATTGAAATTAGTAAAAAGAAAGATGTATAACAGGGACCATGTGTGAAATCACCGCACCACTTGCCTCTTAAGCCTTCGAGAATGTTTTATAGAATTTACAAAGACACTTCTTAAGGTGTTTTTTTTTTATCGATAGAGTAATGAATAATTTATAATTTAAAATCCTAAGCCTTTACACTTCAATGGATAAGCAAAGTTATAAAACAATCAGACTTCATCATTTAATAACTAACCATATATTACATACATACATACATACATAGCCTCACGCCTGTTTCCCAGAGGGGTAGGCAGAGACTACGGATTGCCACAAACCACGATCCTGACATACCTCCATCGCTTCATTCACGCTCATCACAGTCTTCATGCATGCTCTACGATTACGCGTACTCTTAATCTGACCTTTCACTAACACATCTTCAATTTGATCCAGGAAAGTACGACGTGGTCTTCCCCTTGTAGTCGTCCCACTCACACTCGCTTTGTATACTTGTTGAGTCAACCTTTCTTCACTCATTCTTTCCACGTGTCCAAACCACCTCAGCATACCCTTTTTTATCTTTGTCACTACTTCTTCATTCATACCACAGCGCTCTCTTATAACACTATTCCTAATTTTATCTTTCAGTCTTACACCACACATACTACGAAGAGCTCTCATCTCTACAGCATTTATGCTACTTTCATGTCTTCCCTGCCAAATCCAACTTTCACTGCCATACATGAGAGTGGGAACTAATACTCCCTTATGTACAGCTAGGCGTGCCTTGTTAGATACATTCCTACTTTTCATAAAAGCGTACAATGCCCCATTCACTTTATTACCAGCATTTACTCGTCTTTCAACATCTTCATCATTTTTACCATAACTAGTAAACAGTACACCCAAGTATACAAATTCTTTCACCTGTTCCAATCCCTCACCATTTATAAAAATATTACATTCCGTCATACATTTATCCTTTTCAAAGACCATTACTTTCGTCTTACTTACATTTACTTTCATACCTTTTCTTTCAAAAGCATCATGCATAGTAGTTACCATCGCCTGTAAGTCTTCAGCCGACGATGCAAGTAAAACCTGATCATCGGCATAAAGAAGACATTTGACGAGTAACTCATTCATTCTTAAACCACATTATTTATTTTTCAAATCTTGCAAACAGCTATCCATAAATAGGTTAAACAGCCACGGTGACGCTACACATCCCTGTCTGACACCTTTATCAATGTTAAACCATTCAGTGTAGGACCCGTTTATTCTTACGCAGGCTCTGGAATCCTTATAAATGGATTCAGCGTCTGAATAAGATGGCCATTTACCCCATACATAGATAGTACCGACCACAGTTCATTCCTCCTCACTTTGTCATAAGCCTTCTCTAAATCAATGAAAGCGCAAAAGACTTTCTGACCTTTAGCCAAAAATTTTTGCGCCATGCATCGTAAAGAGAAAACTTGATCCGTGCAACCCATACTCTTTCGAAAACCCGCTTGTGCATGCCATATTTTCTTTTCGGTCACTTTCACTACTCTTTCTATCAACACTTTCGCATACAGTTTGCCGACAATGCTAAGGAGGCTTATGCCCCTGTAGTTTCTACAATCTTGCCGTGAACCTTTCCCTTTGTAGAGAGGTACGATTACCGCCTGACACCAGTCTATAGGTACTCGGCCATTAGTCCAGCAAAGATTGAAGAGCTGGTATAGGATGTTAGTTGTAATATCTTCTCCAGCCGTCAGCATTTCAACTGTAATCCTGTCATATCCTGCAGACTTACCCGCTCTCATACCTTTCAATGCATTTGTTATTTCTATCATACTTATGCATTCTCCTTCCTCCAGATCTCTTTCATTCACAAATGATAATTTTTGTGGCTCTTCTCTTTCCAATAAGCTTTCAAAGTATTCCTTCCATCTCTCTAGTATACATTCTTCTCCATACACTGTCCTTCCATATTTATCGCTGATCGAGACTAGCTCTGTATTTTGCGCTTTGTCTCGAGCCGATCTTATGGACTTCCAGAAAATCCTCGAGTTAGTTTGGAAATCCTTCGATAATCTTCTATCGTACTCGTCTTTTTGATCTTCTTTCTTTCTTCTAACAATTTCTTTCACATCTCATTTTTTTTCTCTTATATTCTTCTTTGGCTATATCTATGTCTTCATTCGTTGCTTTCTTCATTCTCTCATTGGCTCTGACAGCAAGCCAATCTACCCAGGCTTTCTTCTTCTCACGAACTACACTCTGCACATCTTTATCCCACCATATATTCTTCACCTTGTTTACTTTCATTCTTCTAGTCACACCACATATTTCTGTAGCAACATTTACCACCTGTTTTTTAAAAATCTTCCATAATTCTTCCATACTACAAATATCAGCCGCATGAAAAAACTTTTCCTTTAGTTTACTTTTGTATTTATCTCTAATGTACTCATCTTGCAAATTTTCTACTTTTATTCTTTCTAGCACACTTTTCGGGTTATGTATCCGGTTTTGCCACGTTTTCATAAGACCACTTATTCTAGTCATTACTAGAAAGTGGTCTGTATGAATACCAATACCGCGATATACCCTAGTGTCTAGTACTTTCTTACTGAGCCTTTCATCTACTATTACAAAATCAATTATACTCTTTCTTACATTCTTTGCTTCACGTGTATACATATGGATCTTTTTGTGTTCAAACATAGTGTTTGTAACACAAAGATTCCATTCCAAGCACACTTCTAGTAGGCTTCGACCATTTTCATTCACGCTTTCATCACCAAACCTTCCTAAAACCTTTTCAAATCCTTCTCTGCTTACTCCTACCCATCCATTAAAATCCCCTAACAAAATCAACCTTTCATTCAAATTACATAATCTCAAAACATCCCGCAGTTCCTCCCAAAATTTCTCTCTTGCATCCTGTTCACATTTATTGTTATGTAATCCCACGTTCACAGGAGCATATACTCCCACAACAAAAATACGAGTCAGACCTACTTTCATCCTTATCCATACTAATCTAGCATTCACACAATCATACTCTTTCACACATTGAGCCATTCGAGCAGAAAGAAGGAGACCAACTCCCTGGCAGGCTCTAGTAGTCATTGGTACCCCGGACCAGTATGCCATGTAAGGTCCATGACTAGTAATCTCACATCCCTTTCGCTTCGTCTCATTCACACAGAGAATATCAATCTTTTTATCATCCATCATTTGACATACCTCATTTAATTTCTCTTTCATTCCTCCTCCTACATTTAGCGTGGCAAAGCGGCACTCCGTAGACCGCTTTTCGCCCTCATTGGGAACGAGACGTGAAGGGTTGCGAGCCGCATCGCCGTCATTTGGAATTTTAAAATTTTTAGTACAATTCATAGCATTCCCACGAGTATTAGGGTATTAAACGGTCCACCCCCACAGTGCCCTTGTGTAGAGGTAAGATGGAATTTCTGCTGTGCCCTGTGACCACCAACACATGCACCCTCCGTTTTCGACCAGCTTACCCTCTAGCCGCGAATCCCTCAGCACGGGTCGGTTTACACCTTGGATCGGGGGTTATATTTCGGAGTTTTCCTTCTCCTAGATAGATTGCAGATCAGTGCTAACGAGGCCTATCTCCCCGGGTTATATTTCGGTGTTTTCCTTCTCCTAGATGAGTTGCAGCACAATGCTAACGAGGCTCATCTCCCCGGGTTATATTTCGGAGTATTCCTTCTCCTAGATAGGTTGCAGCCCAATGCTAACGAGGCCTATCTCCCCGATCCTCCTAACCATATATTAATCGCATTTAATCCTCGAGCTTCATATTGAGAATGTTTTTAAGCAGATAAGTATAGAGAATGTTGTGTGGTAGCGACTACGAATACTACCGACCCTTACTTTGCTCGTGGATGTCGTAAAAGACGACTAAGAGCCTTATAACGACCTAGGCCACAACTTCATCTGATGCCGTTTGGTCAACAATTACATTCCCAAGGAGGGTGACGTCTGGCGAGCGGCCGGTCATAAAACTATTGCTAATAACTTTTATATTATGTACTATGAAATAAGAGTACATACTGTATCGACCCCAAGTAATTGGGATAAGAGTAGGAGAATGATGAGACATAAGCCAACTCCATCTGATGCTGTATGGTGGCATTTTTACCGGGTGAGAGGCTTCAGCGCTCACCCATAGTCCGGGTTAAGCTGTAACAGCCATCTGCGGCTAACAGCTAAAAGACAGACACAAAAAAATATCACTTTCAGATGACTTACAAAGTTCAAACTTGGCATCCAGCTAGGCGATTGTGTGATATACAAAGAAAGAAATCAGAATACAGTGAATTTATAATATTTGAAAATTTTGTCGATTAATAGATTTTACTAGGTGAAACTTAGCGGTTAGTATTATTATAAAAGCAAAAACTTCTTTCTTCTTCATAAGAAAATAAGAACTTCCATAATGAAAAGTTATTTTTATCGTAATAAGTAGCTACTTTAATAACAGCTATTTATAAAACTTATTAACAAAGTAATACTACTAATTAACTAACAAAACCAAAATAATGGTCTTTGAAAGAGATGAAGCCAGAACAGATGTAAGAGTAAAAATAGGTAATGATGTACTAGAGCAAGTGGATGAATTTGTATATTTTGGATGTGGATTTAGCCGAGATGGAAGGTACACCTCTGATATAGAGCGAAGAGTGAATGCGGGAAATAGAGTAAACGGAGCGTTGGGGCAACTTCTCGGCAGCCACCACCTCAGCCAGAAGGCACGTGTAGCAATACATAACGCAGTGCTTGTCCCAACATTACTGTATGGAAGCGAGAGTTGGGTATGCAGAAAAGAGTATGAAAGTAAAATTAATGCGGTCGAAATGCGATCTTTGCGGAAAATCTGTGGAGTTAGGCTGACCGACCGCATTCGTAACGACGACGTAAAAGAAGATATACAATGCGAAACTGGAAGGATGTAGGTGCCGGGGGAGACCGAGACCAACTTACCTAGATCAGATTGGTCAAGTACTGAAGGAAGGTGGAGTCAAGAGTCTCCAAAACCGGCGAGCGTGTATGAAGAGAATTATGAATGTTGAGGAAGCGGGTGAAGTATGCAAGGATAGAGTTCTCTGGGACTCTGTTCTCTCTGCCCACCTTGCAAGTTATATGGCGTGATGATATCTATGTATGTATGTTTTTTAGTCTTATATTGAATAATTTTACTGGTATTTTATACAATATAGTACAGTTAAAGTGCTGAAGTGTAGTGAATATGGTATAATAGTGGTTTACGTGTATTTTCGTGCTTTCACAAAATTCCCAAAGAAACTAATTATTTGGTTATCAGCGCCAAATGAATGGTAACGACTTGATTTACTGACGTACAGTGACTATTAAGGCTATGCAATATGAAGAAGACAGTGATAAATAATATATGAAGAAAATGAAATAACACTTGGCCATATGGGCTTTGTCCCTCCCCTATGAACGGACGAATAAATCAAAAAAAGTCTGTGAACGCATAGATCAAAGAGTAAAGTTATTAAATTGAAAAAGAGTGGCAACTCGATGATCAAAAAATGTGCATGTATGGAAAGTGCTGCCACCCAGAGTTTAGGCGGTGAACTAAAGTTGAAGTAATATATATACATATCTACATGTGTATGTGTAATTACATAGAATTTTCTTTTACTATGAAAGCTACCCTGAAATATAAAAAAAAACATATCAGCTGATAATTAAACAATAATAATATCAGCCTAACATTGAAACTTGAGATAATTTTTAGAAAAATATCAATAATCGAAAATAGATCGATGACAATAAGTACCTACGCTAGGAACAAAAAATAACAATTCTCAGTTGTCAAACGTTTGACAGGTAGGACAAAATGGCAGCAGTTAAGTTTGTACAACCAATCTGTAGGCGGCGCGACGGTCAGTAAAAATAAGTAATGTTTTAAGTGTGCCCCCCCAGGCATAGATCAATACACGAAGTATTACTTCGTGGATCAATAGGTGAATATGGAAATGTCACGTCACGCTCGTCTTATATTCATTTCTTTATTGTTTTGTAGTGTTATATTGAATAATTTTGCTGATATTTTATAGAATATAGTACAGTTAAAGTGCTAAGTATAGTGAATATGATATAACAGTGGTTTACGTGTGGTTTCATATTTTGCCAAAATTCCCAAAAAAGAACCATTGATTTGATAATTAGCGCCCGATTAATGGTAACGACTTGACTTACCGACGGACAATGACTATTAAGATTACACAATATGAAGAAATATTAAGTAATATATGAAAAAGAATTAAATAAGACTTGGCTGAATGGGCTTTGATCCCTTTGCTTATCCGAACGGACGAACAAAACCAAAAAAAAAAGCATAGATCAATATATGAAATTATGAATAGGGTTTTGGATTTTTTTTTTTTTGACTTAGACAATGAACCGACATGACTGACGACTAAAATATAAATTTATTATAATTTTTTAAACTTATTTTACTTGACATTGGCGAAATTGTGGTTAATCACTCACAGAGGCCATTCACGAAGAAGAAGAAGAAGAATAGGGTTTTTGGCGCGAATGTGGAAATGTCATGTCACGCTCTTGTATTATATTCATTTCTTTAGTGTTTTGTGGTGTTATATTGAATAATTTTGCTGGTATTTTATGCAATATGGTACATTTAAAGTGCTGAAGTGTAGTGAATATGGTATAATAGTGGTTTACGTGTATTTTCATATTTGTCCAAAATTCCCAAAGAAAATCATTGATTAGGTTATCAGCGCCCGATTAATGGTAACGACTTGACTTACTGACAGACAATGACTATTAAGGCTACATAATATGAAGAAATGATGAACATTATATGGAAAATAATTAAATAAGACTTGGCTGTATGGGCTTTGATCCCTTTGCCTGTCCGAATGGACGAACAGAACCAAAAAAAAAAAAATTATCAAACGTTATGCTGACGTTTAAAGTCTTTGAGGTTATAAAGTTATAAACATTTGTGTTGAGAGAATCTGGATTTTTATTGAGAAGACAATGAACCGACATGACTGACGACTATAATATAAATCTATTATAATTTTTTAAACTTATTTTACTTGACATTGGCGAAGTTGTGGTTAATTACTCACAGAGGCCATTCACTAAGAAGAAGAAGAACATTTGTGTTTTTAATTAAATTTATAAATGAAGTAGATAATTATTTAAACAATGAACGGGTTAACGTTAAGAATAAATCGAAGTGGGAATAACAAACCGAAAAATTCTATTGGTTATCCTCCAGTGAAACTGATAAATACTTTTAAACATTCAGGTGAAAGAAGTTTTAAAACTCTATACAAAATAAAAATAACGTTCTTTCCAATCAATGTGAATATTGTTACCACATAATTGCTACCGTTAATAGTCAGTATTCATGTTTAAAAAGTTATTGATTTGATTTTAGGTGATAATAAGGATTTATTTACCAGTTTTTCTGAAGCTGGTACCACAGACGAACAATTAGCTGTTTTAAAAAGAATATTAGATAGATACAAAGAAGTTGTAAACTTAGAGGTTGTTAAGTTTATAGTTTTACTCTATTTACAATCTGATGCTAAACATCCTGTGAAATGTTTTATTTCAAGGTAATATTTCAGGTACCTCACATTAGATCTAGCTTTAAATTTATTGTACGACGCTCCGGCAACACAGCATGGTTTTCTGCTACCGGGGCATCCACTGAGACGCTACCCGAAAGGGTTACCCCTTTGAGTCGGCCACGGATGTCATGAAAGCGGTAACTGTGACTGTCCTGATGGCGATGGGACATAACCTGCCCAAAAAAAAATACTATATGCATTTCAAACAATATCTGGCAGTTAAAAATCGAGGGCTATCATATATAAGCAAGTTTAAAATATCAGACATATTAGGCAAGATTTTCTAAATGAAATAAGTCCCATACTTATTATTTGGTGGATTTGCTGTCACACAACTGCTTAGGGAACATACCCATATGTGACCCATGGTATACAATTTTTAATATGAAGTGATTACCCCAAAAAAATTACATTTCCTCAAAATGACTGGCCTATATCTATATCTGTCTGGCTGAAATACACAACAAACTTGCCTAAGAATGTTGAAAGTTGTACACATGTCTAAAAATTTATAAAAACTACTGAATATATATAAAATATGTACATTTTTAAGAAATAGTTTATATTAAAATATAATTTTTCATCAAATTAGTTTTCCTACACAGTCTATAACTATGTGGCTAGCATAGTAGTCTAAGTAACCAACACTTGGGCTGAGTATTATGAGTTTAATCCCGTCATAGTGATACTGTTGCCTAATCAATGCAGTTTTCAGTGAGATTGAGGGGGTCCTGATATCCTAAACACAGAGTGACCTATTTAGAAGATAGGGCTCACCCATGTACTTACTTGGCGAGTTAGGATTTCCTTGTTTCTTTTGGAATATCTATACTGATAAAAATAATTGTATACATAGTACCTAATTAACTATCTATAGTAGTAGTGCATGAAATGTTTATATTCTTTTTTGGATACAATAGAGACATTATTATTATTATAAAATCCTCGTGAGGTCCACTAATAATTGTTCTGAATCTGAATGTTACTTGTGTCTGTTCATTATGTTTGTGAAATCTAATATGATACAACTATGACTTTTAAATAAAATCAACATGATCTAGGTTTTCTTTTTATTGCTTTTGGTGGCAAACGGGCAAGCAGCACACCTGATGGTAAGTGTTACTGCCGCCCATAGACCTTTGCATAACCAGGGTTATAACTAGGTTGCTAGCTACCAATACATATGCCAAACCCACTCAGCTGGGCTTCCGGCTCTTTCGCTTACCAAACGAAGCACAACAGCATATTGGCATTGCTCAGAGATCGATCTTCTGCGAGAGTGTAGTACTACCTCAGACGGACCGGCTCGCCGCTGTTGACAGAAAACTGTCAACAGTGTGGTCCAATGAATACTAAGTGTGTACTGATTGTACACAATATTAGCATCTATATTAATATTAACATAGGTCCTTAATTTCAGACATGTTACAAAAAACAGCTACCTGCAACAACCGTTCACAGATGATTTAGCATCAGAAATAATGGTTCAAATATCAAATGAACCTTCAAACTACAAAGAATATTTAGATGTTGTAAGTAAAATGGTTATGTGCATTGAAAACTTTAATGCAGGTGTTGCAGCTGTTAAACAAGTGGAAACATTTCTAGCTGCTTATTTGAGAGACTGCTTGAAATTCAGTGTTAAAATTTTAAGGTAGGATTATTCACGTCTTTGTAGTTATTTTTTGTTAATTACCTAAATAAAATAAATCATTACTATTTTGAAGCTCAGACTGTGCAAGGGAAGACCCAACCACTCTCTCATGTTTCAATACAGAAGGGTATACACTCATACAGGATATTGACGCTAGAAAGTATAAACTAAAAAACCCACAAAATTAAAATTGTACACTAGAAAACCTTTTTTTTTTTTTATTTAAAATTTATTACTTTCGTATTTGTAAATCTAGAGTTGTCAATAACTTTAAATTTACATTTAATTTTTTTTTAAGCGCCTTTTATTATTTACCATGTTTATCCGTTCCAACATCAATATAATTAAGCTGTTTTAAGCAATGTTGAGTTGTTAAAACAAACAGGTGTTTTATATTATGCTGAAAATTGCCAGGTGAAGTTATGGAGACTACATTTCCTTGATATGTGGAATGAATAGGTTTGGAGAAAGCACCAAGCCCTGTGGTATGCCAGGTGTAACATGAAGTTTTCATTCTGTCGCTTTTACTACTTTTACCTGAATGCATCATCAAGTTGACAAAAAGTTAAAATTTTGATTATCTGTAGTGAAAATTTAGATAAACAAACAGCCTGCTGCCAATAGGATCAAAGTAGAATTCAAATGCTGTATTAGGATTTCCTCAAATTCAAAATTATACTTTTTATGTTTCAGTGAAAATAAAACTTTATCACCTACAGAGAAAAATGAAATATTCAACCTGTGTCATTTATCATTACGATTGTTATTGCATATAGTTCAGAAGGCCAGTGAAGATAATGTTAGCACATTAATCTTACTATTTGATGAACTAAGGTTGTGTATTCAGCAGCTGATGTTTGATAATGATGTGCCTATGGATACAAAGTCTGTTTGTGGCATACTCTACTTGTCTATGCACATTATGCATAGAGGTCCTGGTAGTTGGATTGATGTAAGTATAAATAATACAAAATACACACACACTACATAAAAAACTTAGCAAAAAAAAAGCCAAAAATGGTCTGACCCACACTTTATTTGGAGCTAGGCATTTATGGTCAGTAAATCTCTTGCCAATTAATTATTTGAATTTTCTATCTGAAATTTCTAATTCTAAATTCACTCTGGAGCACTGTAGTCTCTAGTAATATGTATTCTGGTCTTGTATTATCTGTAAATTGAGACTTCCAACATCTACAACCAGCCATAAGGCTTTCGAAGTTCACTATAAGACATAAACAAACCATGAGAAGAGAATAATGCCTGAACTAATGCTCAACTTTTCCTTGGATAATTGTACTGCCCATTACTTCAATATTCACTTAGCAATTTTTACATCCACGGGATCGTAAACAGATATTTCACCTTCATTTTATTAGAGGATTCACTTTAAACTTATCCACAGGTGTTAAATCCGCCCAGCAATAATGAATCGCTACTTCTGCTACTAATAAGGGAAGGGCACAAACTGTGTCTGTACTCGGCTGTAGCCACAGTGGTACCAGTAGAAAGCCTACAGACTCACTTTGTTAATGATAAACCAGCTGTACTTGGTCTACTGCATAAAATACTGGATATCGGTGACAGGTTGGTTTTTCTGAACTATTTTATTTTTAAATGTACAAACGTTTCATATATTTCAGATTTAGGATTTGACATGCATTTACAAAAACTTATTGGCGAGCGTAAACATACATACATATCATCACGCCATATCCCTTGCAGGGTAGGCAGAGTGAACAGAGTGCCAGAGAACTCTATCCTTGCATACTTCACTTGCTTCCTCAACATTCATAATTCTTTTCATACATGGGCGATTTTACAATTTTTTGACTGAGTGATGGCGTAGTGGTTAAGATACCGACCTTCCGTGCCAGTTGCGTGTGTCCGATTCTTAAGCAGGGCAACACTTTGTGGCATTCACAAGGTTCTGAGTCTGGGTGTAATTTGTCTTCGTTAATTATATGTTTGTAAAGTCCCCCGCAATACAAGGATTATTTCCTTAGTGCTGGGCGGTGGTTAAAAAAAACTACCTATATTTTTTTATTGCTTATGGTGGTAAGCGAGCAAGCAGCACACCTTATGGTAAGTGTTACTGCCGCCCATGGACCTTTGCAATACCAAGGGTATAGGGTATATATAAGGCTGGGCCGCTGCCTACCAATACAAACCCCAAAACCACCCAGTTGGGCTTCCAGCTCTCTCGCTCATCGAGCGAGGCGCAATAACACATTGCCATTACTCGGACGTTGATCTTCTGCGAGAGTGTGGTACTATCCCGGACGGTCCGGCCCGCGGCTGTAGACAAAGACTGTCAACTGCGTGGTCCTACCACTACCAAATGCCTTTATAAACTTTCAGGTGTTCTGCCGAATCATCATTCATTCTTGCCGTAACACGTACCATTCTACAGATAAGTAAGATGTTAGACGCTGTAACAAACAAAGCAACGGGATTGAGTATAGTGGAAAATCTATTGCAGTTCGCGTGGTCTCACCTCGACCACTATATGGATAGCGTCAGACACTTGACCGCTCAGACTCTCAGCATTGTTGTTCGACATTGCGCCAAATTGAACAGTGAAGGTATTTAGTATTTGAAGTGTTTAATTAAGTACTATCATTCCGCATGCAGCTTCGCCTGTGTGGTTTGTTGATGAAAAGGTAGCGTATGTCCTTTCCCAGGTGTCAGTCATGTTCTGTATCTCTCGGCATCCCTGAATAATTTTAGTTTTGTTTTTGCGAAAATCAATGCCGCCTAAGTTACTCCATATAATATGAGCTACCTGCCAGTGAAAGTTACGTTAAAATCGGTCCCGGTCCAGCCATTTCAGAGATTAACCGAAACATACAGACTGACAGACATGGATTTTTTTTTATGTAAGTATCGTATATACTTTCATATGCATTTAATAAACATACACACATAAATACATATCATCACGCCATATCCCTTGCAGGGTAGGCAGAGAGAACAGAGTGCTAGAGAACTCTATCCTTGCATACTTCACTCGCTTCTTCAACATTCATAATTCTCTTCATACACGCTTCGCCGGTTTCGGAGACTCTTGACTCCACCTTCTTTCAGCACGTGACCAATCTGGTCTAGGTAGGTGAGTCTCGGTCTCCATACATCCTTCCACTTTCGCATTGTATATCTTCTTAACCAGACGTTCGTTCGACATTCTTTCCACATGTTCGAACCATCGGAGCATTCCCTTTCGCATCTTTACACCAATACTCTCTTTCATACCTACTCGCTCTCTTACGTCGTCGTTGCGAATGCGGTCGGTCAGCCTAACTCCACAGATTTTCCGTAGAGATCGCATTTCGACCACATTAATTTTGCTTTCATGCTCTTTTCTGCATACCCAACTCTCGCTTCCATATAGTAATGTTGGGACAAGCACAGCGTTATGTATTGCTACACGTGCCTTCTGGCTGAGGTGGTGGCTACCGAGAAGTTGTCCCAATGTTCCGTTCACTCTATTTCCCGCATTCACTCTTCGCTCTATATCAGTGGTGTACCTTCCATGTCGGCTAAATCCACATCCAAGATATACAAATTCATCCACTTGCTTTAGTACATCATTACCTATTTTTATTCTTACATCTGTTCTGGCTTCATCTCTTTCAAAGACCATTATTTTGGTTTTGCTCACATTCACGCGTAGACCCCTTTTCTTACAATCTTCTGTCATTGTGTCGACTAGGGTCTGCAGGTCAGTCGCTGACTGTGCCAGCAGGACTGCATCATCTGCATAAAGCAGAGCAGTGACCACTGAGTCGCCCATCTAGACTCCCACATTCATATCGTTCAATCTTTGGAGACATTTATCCAGATATATGATAAACAGCCTGGCTGACAGAACGCACCCCAGCTTAACGCCGATATTGACGTCAAACCAAGGCGACATTCCATCATCCAGCCGCACACAGGCTCTACAGCCCATGTAACTGGACTGTACAGCCTGTAGCAGTTTACCGTTAATACCATACTCCGGTAAAATGTCCCAAAGTTCCTTTCGTACAACCGTGTCAAATGCTCTCCCCAGATCCACAAAACTGCAGAAAACCCTCTGACCTAGAGCCAAATGCTTCTCCACAATGTTGCGCAGAAAGAACACTTCATCCATGCATTCCCTTCCACTCCTGAAACCTCCTTGTGTCTCACACACCAAACCATCGGTCACCATCCTCATTCTCCTTTCAATAATTTTACCGTACACTTTTGCTGCCAAACTGGTCAAGCTTATGGCTCTGTAATTTGCGCAGTCATAACGTGAACCCTTATTTTTAAACAAAGGCACGATGACTGCGCTATTCCAGTCCCTGGGAACCATTCCCGAGCTCCAACATAAATTGAGGAGCAACAGGAACGCCTCCCAGACACAGGATCCACCAAGCTTGATCATCTCGGCAGACACTATATCAATGCCCGCTGCCTTACCATTTTTCAAACTTCTTATCGCCCATTCAACTTCATCCATACTGATGCCATCGGAGGACGCCGGTGCCGAATGTTGATCTACTAAACCACATGCGACACCAGCGCCAACTCGAACATCCGCATACATATCGCCCATGTATACATATGGATGTCCTTATGTTGGAAAAATGTGTTTGACACAATAAGGTTTCTCTCCATGCATACATCCGCTATGAGCCTACCTGCGTCGTTCACTCTCTTATCACCAAATGGACCGTAGTACGTCCTCATAGTCGGGACGCTTGGTCCCCACCCATCCGTTCAAATCTCCGCATACAATCACGCGTTCACTGGTTTCTGCCATATCCAGAACTTCCCTAACATTATCCCAAAAGTTCTCTAGGTCTGATGCCACCGAGGATCCCACGGGAGCATATGCTACAACCATGAATACCTTGGTGACACCTAGTTTTATACGGACCCAAAGAAGTCTGGGATCATACATTCCGTAATCCTTCACACCTGAGGCCAAGCGAGAGGACAACAGCACTCCTACCCCCATGCTGGCTCGATCGCTCTGTGGCACACCAGACCACAGAGCCATCCCGCCACCAGGAAGATCGCAGGCGTCGCTGCCCCTTCGCTTGGTCTCTGTTACACAGAGCACGTCTAGCTGTTTGTCCGCCACGACGGTTATCAGCTCGTGTAACTTACCTTCCACCCATCCTCTTACATTCCACGTGCCCACCCGGCACTCTGCTCTCCTCGACTCGCCTGACTGGGCAAGGCGTGATGGGTGGCGGCCCCCATCGCCGCATCTGCCGATGTTCATACCGACGGGGGCGGGTCAGTACGCATTTAATAAAAACTTGGAATTACAAACAGACACTTGAATTTTATTTATATGTATAGATTTTAATAATGAGTCCAGCTACAGTTATAATTCAATGTGCTGTTCCCTTGCCGAGGTCTTTTGTTAGGTCTTTTAGGAGGACATTAGGTAAGAGAACCCCGAATACAACCGTACTTCACGGACTAGAAGGATAGATTGTTGTCAAGCACGTCCTATGGGCAATGTTGCCATCGATACGACCATACAATGTACGGTTATAACGGTGCATCGCGTCCATGGCGATCTGTGATATGCCACATCTGATCGCCACAACGTTTGGCTTATACGCTACAAGGGGTCATTTCATAATTATGTACCTGTCTCCAAGGGGGTTCAAAAATATTTCAGCATAATCCTATCTTCGAGGTGTGGAGGCAAATTTTCATTTCATCATCATTATTTTAGCTCATATATGTCCCACTGTTGGGCTGGAGCGCTCCATAATGGGAGGGAAATTGACCTACTACACCACTCTGGTCAGACGTCGTATAGGATTTTCCTTCTCTTTCATAGATGTTATATGCGTTTTATATCCCTTAGTCGTCTCTTATGATCACCCACGGATAGGCTAGGGGGTGGTGGATTGATTGCTGAGGAAAGAAAAAAATTATCTTACTTCCTACTAATATTATAAATGTCAAAATTTGTGAAGATGTTTGGATGTTTGTACCCAATCACGCGTAAACTATTTAACAGACTTAGATGAAAATTGTCACATAGCTAGAACATTTCCTGGATTAACACATAGTATACTTTTTATCCCGGTAATGTGTTCCCTTGATATTGTTTTTAAAAGACAAATGGGAATAGCATATAAACCTTCGAGTGAAAAAATATACATACCAATTTTCATAATGATCAGTCAAATAGTTTCTGAGTTTAGCGATGTCATATATACAAACGTACTCTTTTATAGATTATATTTGTCGGCGGAGGATATCAGTTTTAAAATACCATTGCTAATTTTCAAATGCGTAATGGTGTTACTAGTAGGAATTATCACAAGATTAGTTGATACCGATAATGGAACCGGATCAGTTTTGTTGTGGCTACAGACAAACGGACAGGCGGGCTGAAAGCGGAAGATATGTGTATACTTAAACACTTCTTTATGTTATATTACAGGTGATAGCACAGCCCTTTATATATTACAAATGGCCTTAAATAACTTGGACACGTCACGTAAAAGCTACTATGTGATTGTTACCTGCTTGGTAAACGAGTTAGGTTCGAGTCTCGTGCTGCAAACGTGGCCCACACTAATACCAGATGTATTACAAGCACTTAGTTCTCAGCATATACAAGCTAGCGTGAGTAGAACCTTCGTATTTTACAAGCCTTTATTTATTCGCACCTGACCCGGTGCAGTCTGTTTGTTTGTCTGTAATACAATCTTATGCGTTAAATTTAAAACATTTCCTGGGATCCAATTGAATTGAAATTTTGTATACACATTTAGATCTGATGACAACGTAATGCGCAATACTCAATCATAATAATTCCAATATGGCCGCCGTTCCAAGATGGCATATTACATTATTTTATCCCAATTACTTATGGTCGACGGAATATTAATTCGTTTACCGTCTTACATATCGAAAAAGTAGAAAAAAATACACATTTAGATCTGATGACAACATAATATGCAATACTCAATCACAAAAATTTAGATATGGCCGCCGTTCCAAGATGGCGTAATACATTATCTGTATGCTTTATGGTTATAGAAACGACGCTTAAGAAAATCCTGCTGGGCGCTGGACTCCCCCCTAACAGTGAAGTAATTAAATTATATAGTGCTGATCGGATCACCCTTTTTTTTCTTGCGGCGGCGGGTTACGGGTCGTCAAACCCCGCTGATCCGTCCGGGGCGACAGGAAAGCGGCGCAAGACCCCGTAGACCCGCCTTACATAGACGTCTCGACGCCGTGCGAGTGGCTCACTGGAACGCGGTCTTTTTTTTCAGTGACCCACCCGGCGGTATCCTCTCATGTCGACGCCCCGTGCTGATCGGATAAGCCTAACGTTTATTTCGAGTTTGCCTAATGTTGTTTATGTGTATTCTCTGTGCAATAAAAAGTTACAAAGACAGGTATAATTAACAATATTTTAAATATTCCTTCTTTTCTATTTTATCTAGGCATCGACAACTCTAGAGACCCTACTAAAAAATCACGCAAAGTACTGCAGTACAGAAGAACTGAATGCTGTGTGGGTTAACTCGATACTGTCTTACGTGCAACACCAGGCCATCGATTGTGCTGTCTTCAACGTGCTGGAGAACTTGCTTGTTATAGCAATTAAACTGGATCACCAGCTTATGGATTATATGTGAGTTAGATTTGACCACGGTGTTAATAGTTTTTTTTTAAAGACACCACTCTCATCATCATTCTTCTGCTCTTGTCCCAATTACTTGTGGTCGACGCAATATGTACCGCTCCTCCTACATATTGCAAAGGTTATTGGCAATAGTTTTATGACCGGCCGCCTGCCTGACATCAACCCTCCTTGGGAATGCAATTGCTGACCAAATGGCATCAGGTAGTGTTGGTCCAGGTCGTTATAAGGCTCTTAGTCGTCTATTACGACATCAACGAGTAAAGTAAGGGTTGGTAGTATTCGTAGCCGCTACCACACAGCAAAGACAACACTCTGTACTAATGAAATAATCCTTGTATTGCGAGGGACTTTGCAAACATATAATAAACGCAGACATATTACACCCAGACTGAGAACAATACTGTGGATCACACAAAGCATTGTCCTACGTGAGAATCGAGCCCACGACACTGGCACGGTAGTTCAGTATCTTAACCACGCCATCTGCGCATTCAAATAGTCTTAGTAGATGTGATGGTGTGATAATTCTTAACATGAATTAAACAAATTACTGACATTTAGCATTTAATATGCTTATATGAAAAATCAATAATTTTTCGCTCGTAATCGAGTTTTTAGGAATTACACACTCTCCACGTTGATAAGCGATTATTATAGCATTAAGGGAAGGGACGGAAGCAGATATACCTGCAATAGAAGTATGGTTCAAATTTAAACTATGCCGAAACGTCTGAAGGGGCTCTAGCATACCATTGGAACTTCTATGAGCTGAATAAATGATGATGATATGTAGTTAATATACATTTCATTCAGCCTTTCATCATGCCCTGCTGGATGTAGGCCTCCCTCATATTTCGCCATAAAGTGTGACTTGTGCCGCCCACATCCAACGACTCTCAGCAGCCTTCACCAGATCGTCGGTCCACCTGGCGACCAAGTCGCGACGTAGTCAATATTATATTTTCGTAAAAAGGAGTAGGTACAAAATTTTGCTTCACGTAGTAATATATAAATGCCACTAGATGGCGCTAGAAGTACGTGGCGTCGGCAGTATTACAATTTGGTTTTAATCAATTCGTTATTTACAGCATACCACACATAAAGCGCCCGTGCAAACAATCTAAGGACAAGTCTTACGATTTGAAGTCTATATTGATGTTATTATCAGTCGTGCGCAAGTCTGGCATTAGCGTGAAGCTGCCCAACTATCACGGACTTGAACTGTTTAAAGGAATCATCGGCTATGATGTATTGAACCAAGCTGCTATTGATGCTGTTGATGAGGTAATTATACATCGGGATGAGTTTTCTTTTATTCTTTTTTCATCATCATCATCACAGCCCATAAATGTCCCACTGTTGGGCTCGGGTCTCCTCCGTAATGGAAGGGAAATTAACCTATTATACCGCGCTGGTCAGATGTATTGGTATAGGGTTTTGTTTCGAGTTTTCCTTCTCTCGCTTAGACGTTATATGCATTTTACGTCCCTTAGTCGTCTCGTACGATCATCCACGGGTAAGATATGGGGTGGTGAATAATATTCTTACACCGTCACCACACGGAAATACTCTTTCTTACGTCTTATAAATTGATGAACGCCGGCTACATTCACGAAAAAGTGTCACGTTCCGCCTGAGTTGAGCGTGCAAGCGAGAGCATAGAATAAACAACCTAAGCGTTCTTGCTATTTAAGAATTTGAACTGTTCATAAAGTGAAGTGAAAAGTTAATGTAGTTCCCATTGTTTGTGTTTGTTCATTTTTTAAAAGTATGCAATTCTTTATCAATATTTTCTTATGACTTTACCACGTAAAATCATCAACCAACCATAAGTTTTTTTTATTTGTATATAACCTTTGTTAGAAGTTGAAGAAGCAACCGGTAGTATCGCTTGTGGGATATTGTCCAGCGACAATCATTAACACTGTTTATATGTTTGCACAATTACAGACTCGGATACTTTCACTGTCACTGATTGTTGAATCTCCGAAAAGTACTGAGGAGTTTACAGGCGGGGACCTGTCGTTTGTACTGTATTACTTGAGATATAACATCAACGCGCAAGCACCGAACTTTAGACAACTCACTCTGTCCGTTATGAAGAAGGTAACTCTTTACTGAATAACTATACATTTACTTACTTCTATACATATTCATTAGGTTGTAGTTTAACAGTGATTTCAAAAATATGTGTCTAATTAAAAAATATAAAAATGCTAAAAAAATCACGTGATTAATGGAAGACCCCTAAACACTAACACTGTAACTTGAAATTCTTTCATATTCCAGTTCATAAAACGCTTCGAAGATAGCTATAAAGTAATCAAACGCCAAAAAGAACCTAAAATTGTAAAAGTTAAGGTCGAATATTATTTACAATTCTTGCGCAATTTACGTCAACAATGCTTCGATAGTTTACTGCCCGGTGCCAATTACAGCAGGCGATATATTGCACTGCAAATGTTAGTGTGGTGTGAACGATTACATATGGATGGATATAACAGGTGAGGTAATCAATTTTATGTTTAATTTCTAGTATAAAATGTACAATAAAACATGAACCTGTAGATGTAGAATAAAATTACAAAACAATCATGTTTCGAGATTATTTTGTTTTAATCTTAAAATAATATTACTCAAATTCTTAACAGAACTTCAAGGAAGTATTATTGGTTTTATTTCATAATGATATCATAGTATGAATCAGGGGTTATCCCACAGCCGGCAACGCTACCGTGACGCTGAGCGTGAGGGCTAGCTGTTTGAAGCTTACCACAGTACGCGGTTTGCCTTTAGGCTGGACGACAGGAGGTGCTAGAGACAGTTGAGCATGACCCTTGGGGTATCGTGCGGCGTTAAGTAAGCTGTGCGCGCGTGCACCCATTTAGGTTTTCGAAGGGGCGTTCGACGATAGCGGTCTTGTTACGCCTGATAGCCATGGTTGCGGTGGCGGTTACGCGCGGTGAGATTCTGTTGGCGGTGTCTCTGGACATCGCCAACGCATTTGATAGTATGCCAATTAGCTGCATCAGGGATGCGCTCCGGAATTACAGGGAGCCCGTAGACCTGAGACGCCTGGTGGCAGACTATTTGGTGAGGCGCAGCGTCCTATATAAGAACCAAGTGGGGGATGTTTTGCGAACGCTCATATCGTACGGTGTTCCATAGGGTTCGGTCTCAGGGCTGACCCTGTGGAGCATCGGCCACGAATGCGCGTTAAGAGGTAAACCCCGGGCTGGGCGTAATCTGCTACGCCAACAATACACTCGTCATAGCCCGAGGTGAAACGTTGAAGAAGACGGCACGCCTAGTAGCTCTCAGTACGGAGGAGATTGTTTAGTTCAGGGTGGCCCTGGACGAAACGGAGGCTCTACTGTGCTATGGTCCCGTATTAGTAGTCCCACACGCGCCTCGATTACCGTCAGTTCGATTCCTATCAGCAATGAAATACTTGAGCCTGGTACTCGGCGGGAATTGGTGGTTCCGGGAGTATTTCCGTCGACTTGCTCCGCGGATTGTCGGCGCGGCGTATGCCCTTTCTTGGCTCATGGTGAATGTGGGCAGACCCAATGCTACATGCCGATACGTGGCGATGACTGACCGCCTGCTTAACGTCAATCCTCCTTGGATATGTAATTGTCGACCAGTCGACATCAGGTTGAGTTGCCCCATGTTGATATAAAGCTCTTAGGCATCTTTTACAACGTCCATGAACAAAATAAGGGCTGGTAGTACGTAAATGCTACCACACAGCAATGGGTTATGGTCAGCTATGGGTACGTTCCCTTATTCCATTTGGTAAGTTATGTGTTCGTAGACGTCGATAAACAACACACGTCGCCTAATATCACTTAGCAGTTTTCTAAGACATCTTTCCTTGCACAACAGTTCGTCTTTATAACTCAAGTTAGAAAAAGGTCGTACACTTTTCCAGCTTGCTAAAATCATTCTATTTAACAAACACAAGGCAGTTACGAGGACTGCCGAAAGAAGTGAAAACTTAAACCTATGAAAAAAACAAACAAAAATGAAAGCGTGCCCCAGGGAGTACGTACGGGTGTATCCATACCATAGCTAGCAGTCAAAACAATAACTATTAAAGACTATTGAATCCATCTATCCATCCATCCATCAGCCCGTAAACGTCCACTGTTGGACATAGGCCTCCCCACGAGAATGCCATCTATAACGGTCCTGTGCCACCTGCATCCAACGGTTGCCTACGACCTTGATGAGGTCATCAGTCCACCGAGTGGGGGGTCGTCCTACGCTGCGTCGTCCGATTCGTGGTCGCCCCTCGAGAACCTTTTTTCCCCAACGGTTGTCGGTTCGTCGAGCGATGTGGCCTGCCCATTGCCACTTCAACGTGCTAATCCTTAGGGCTATGTCGGTTAAACCCGTTCTTCTACGGATTTCCGTTTTTCGGATTTTATCACGTAGAGAAATACCAAGCATAGCCCTCTCCATAGCACGCTGAGCGACTTTGAGCCTTTTTATGAGGCCGACATTTAGAGACCATGTTTCAGTGCCGTAAGTCATCGCTGGTAACACACACTGGTTATAAACCTTTATTTTCAGACACTGCGGAATATTAGACGAGAAGATCCTCCTAAGTTTCCCGAACGCTGCCCAGCCGAGTTGGATTCGTCGGATGACCTCTTTCTCGAAGCTACCCTTGTTGACACACTTTCGATCCTCTCCACGTTCTCTACGAGAGACTTACGAACGATAAACCATACACCGCTTTGGGATGGGTGATCTCCCTCCCGGTAGAAGACTATTGAATAATTGATAATAATTAATAATAACAATTATTACTGAATATAGTAAAGGCAGCGACACAGCAGTGAAGAGCAGCTGACTGCATCTTTCTCGCTGGGGTACACTCGGCGGTCCCGAGTTTACCCTGGCTCGAGCCTTTCACTTCAGAGCGTGACGGATCAGCCTCACTTACAGCACACGAAATAAATCTGTGCGCAGTGCACCAAAAGAGGTTTTCACTTTAATAACAACTCCTTTCAGTCTGCACTTGGCTGCGATTGCCAATATCCTAAATGAAAACTTGCCTTAAACGAAAAACGTGTAGCAATATGATCGAAATGTGTGTGTACTATTCGTCACTTATTTTAGAATATTCACAATTACAATTACATGTCTATGTAATTGTGAATAATCTCATTATGAATAATGCAGACATGTCCATATCTGTATTATCTTCTCTTCAAACTAATAATTGTTCTATTTTTACAGTATGTGGAAACCAGAGTATGTTGATAAACTTCTATTACATTTTGAAGACAGTTATGAAAACAACAAGGCGTTTGCATTAGAAGTGTTGACCAGATGTCCAGTTGAAATACTGAAGGTATACTTAGATTTTTTTATATTGACTTTGTACTCTGCACCAAGAAAATAATCCTTGTGTTGCAAGGGACTTTACAAACATATAATTAATGTAGACAAATTACACTTAGACTCTAACAACACTATGGATCGCACATACAAGAATACTTTTTCACAATAACCCTACGTAGGAATGGAACCCACAGCCCGGAACGGAAAGTCGATATCCTAACCACCACACCATCTGTGCAGTCATTATATTATAACCCATATTCGTTTTTGACGATTTCCGTGGACAGAAAAATGGTTAGTGAATTGTGTTCTTAGTCTTTAACCACATGAAAAAAAAGTATTATTTGTCACAAAATAAAACAAAAATGTATTATAATATCGTTTACTATACATTAAATATATATTTATAGTAATCTATTTTATATTTATTAATTTATTTGTTATATTTTATATGTATAAATAATTGTTAGAGCTGTGTGGTAGCGGCTACGAATACTACCAACTCTTACTTCGTGTATGTTGTAAAAGATGGCTAAGAGCCTTATAACGACCTGGGCCAACTCTATCTGATGCTGTTTGGTCAACAATTACATTCCCAAGGAGGGTTGACGTCTGGCAGGTGGCCGGTCATAAAACTATTGCCAATATCTTTTACAATATGTACTATGAAAGAAGAGTACATATTGTATTGACCCTAAGTATTAATCTTTCATTGTATTGAGTTTAAATACTATGCAGTTAGTAATTGTCACAACAGAAGGAATTTTGTACAAATTAAAACTACAATAAAAATAGAATTTCTTAAAATCGAAGGCAATGCCACCTACCTGATTCAATTGTTAATTTAAAATCATTCTTGAATTTATCTGAACACACACAAAAATTTATCAACATTGATCCAGCCGTTTAGGAGTTCAGTGATATACACACATACAGAAAAGTTACATATATATTGATTATGAACACAAACCTGTTAGGTTTGAAAAAAACAACACATTTCAAAGGTGAAATCTGAAGGAAATTTAAATATATATTTGTTGAGATTACTTCTAATAAAACAAAATAATTCAGAAAAAAATCCCAACTAATATTTATGACATTTCAAGTGCAGGAGGAGCAGTTTCTACATAGTGGTATCGGTTCCAATCCATTTTATTAATCTTACATAGAACTATGAATGTTTGTATCAATAATATTTGAGCACATACAGCGAGCATTACCTCCTTCATCACATTCTCACATTTTGCATTTAATATCAAACCATATAACGTCATAACTACATCACTTAATAACGGTAAAATATTCACCGTAAACACAAGCATATAGCTCATTTTCTTTTTTCTTATTTCATTCACAATTCTTATTAAAAACATAAAATTTAATGTTTCAATTTCAATTAAAATTACTAATATCATTATAATTTTATACATTGATGATTTAATCATAGTCAAAGCGACACCTATAATAATTAAAAGTGTTATGTAACTGATTAGCCAAAAATAATATATAGTATATAGACTTAAATTATGTTTGAAGTTTAATTTAACATATATATGACCCAACAAATTTGTAAATATACTCCAATGTACGGTTGTAGATGCTATTGCCATATATATCAAAGTTTGGAGGGTATCATACTTAGGATTATATGTCAGATTTATTATAAGTATACTTATAAATGTTATAACTCTAGATAATATTTGATTAATATAGCAGAAGCTATGTAATGATATCTTTGGTGTTGTTATATAATCAACCATGATTATGCAACCGCATACAACAGATATTATTATACTCAAATAGTATATCAATTCTTCGCCCGCACAAGTATTTTTCGATTCCATATTTGGATTTTCCTGTCAATTCACTTGCTGTGGTTATAAAGTTCACTATAGTCTTTTTAATTTTATTGTTTCATTTTTTTTCTCAACGAACACTTAGTAATACATAAGTTTTTAATGAGTCACATTTTTGAGGAAATTTGTATTCGAAATCTGATCTGATGAAGAAATTTCGAAGATAATCTTTTCTTTTAAATATTTTGATTTTTCACGGGTGAATAAATATCATTTTTCTACAATGTGTCTAATATAAAATTTTGAATTCATACGAGTATTCTTATCATTTCTTGAAATTTTTGAATAATGAGTTGTAGAAAAAATTTAAATTTTCTTCACTTTTGTCCTGACAGCACAAATTCTTTCACTTTAAACTATTTATCGAACAACAATACTGATACTTCTATATCATTTGTACTATACGTGAATTCAATTCTAAATGCTACTATTTTCAGCACGATTTCAAAAAGTTACAAATTCAAACGTATATAATATATATTTTTCTTTTCTATTCAAGTGAGTCTGACCCGGGGTTATTTGTTTAACACGAATGCAGCTAGTGGTTAATTATGTTAAATATTAATTAAAAATAATTAATGAGCGTTATCGATGTAATATCGGCTCGTTGTTGTTGATAAGTATTAAGTGCTATGGAATTTGGCTTGCATTGAAATTCAGAGTAAATGATTGATTCATCATAAGCAGGGGCGGATCTACCATATGGCTTTTAAGGCTTCAGTCCCGTTTAGTCAAAAGCCGTTAGTTACAGTTAAAAATAGACAATAATACTTTAAAGAATTTGCCCGAACGAAAGAGCAGAAAGATTGTTTTATAATTTGGCAATTTATTTACGGTTGTATTTAACAAACACTAATGGCATATCCTTACTAATATCATAAATGCGAAAGTAACTCTGTCTGTCTGTATGTCTGTCGCTCTTGCACGCCAAAACTACTGAACCGATCTAAATTAAATTTGGTACACAGATAGTCTAGAGCTTGATAAAGGACATAGGCTACTTTTTAATGCAAAAAAAAAGGTTGTAAAGGGGGATGGAAAGTTGTGAGGAAGTATCGTCATTTATAAAGCCAAAACCTTGAAATTTATTTTTAGGCTATTGATTAGATATAAATAAATATGACATTTAAATTTTCAAAAAAAAATTACGCTCAAGGGGTAAAATAAAATAGGAGATAAAAAACTTTAGGAAAGTAATCTTTTACGCGGGCAAAGCCGCCGGCAGAAGCTAGTTATATTATAAATCCAATATTTTATTGTCATATTAGTTTCCTACACTTTTAGTAATTAGGGGCCCTCTAAGTAGTATTAACCTAGGGCCCCCTAAACTAATTGTTCGGCTCTGATGATAAGTAATTTCAATAGTAATTTTATTTTGGAAATACTCAAGAAAATGATGATGATGTGACTCAAGAAAAATGGCTACCACAAACAAGGAACACTAAAAATTACAATACTATGCCAATCCATATGGCTAGTAGCTATTCTGAAATAGACTCGTACTTGTCATCTCAGCTCGAATATGTCCCACTGTTAGGCTCGAGCCTCCTCCATAACTATAGGGAAATGTACCTACTATTCTATGCTGGTCAGACGTGTTGATATAGGGTTTAGTTTCGAGTTTTCCTTCTTTTGCATAAATGTTATATGCGTTTTATATCCCTTAGTCGTCTCTTACGATCACTCACGGGTAAGATAGGGCGTGGTGAATTGTACTCTCTTGTGTCATCAATAAATTAGAACCATTTTGTTTTCAGGCCAATACCTACTCTATCAGCTTAGACGTAAAAGATATTTTTGCACAAGCATCGTCTTTGAAACCCACGGAGTGTGTGTCTGCAGCCTACAAATTGGACTTGTTGAGGCAAAGAATACCTGAACATGTACTACAGAATGAAACATGGTAAAGAATAGTAATATTCTAGAGTTAGAACTCGGAGACAGTTTCCCCTCCCTTTTTTTTGCGGTGGACTATGGATCATGAATAAATCGGTCCGGGGTGACGGAGGAGGCGGCGCGTGACCCCATAGACCCACCATGGTTTGCATGGTCCTCCTCATCCTCTCTTCGCCGTGCGAGCGGGCCACTGGTACCCGATATTTGTCTTCGGTGACCCACATTTTCCTCTCCTGGGTAAGCATTACACCAAATGCGATTACCAATGTAGCGTCGCGTTTACAATATTAGTACTCCTCTTTTGTAGATCTACATCCAGCAGGCGTTGATAAGCTGATGAATAGATAGATTGTTAATGCTGAAATATTGATGTGTACTACGATACTATACAAAAAAGGCAAGGTGCGTTGTAAAAACACATGACGGAAATGTAACTGCTGTATAACAGAATATTTGAATCAGCTCATATAGGTCCCACTGTTGGGCTCGAACCTACTCAACAGTAGGAGAGAAAATTGACCTTCTATACCACGCTAGACAGGTTGGTATGAAGTTTAATTTCGAGTTTTCCTTCTCTTGCATAAGTGTTATATGCGTGTATATCCTTTAGTCTATTTTGGAATACTCATAGAGGAGATAGGGTATATTGAATTGTATTCTGACTGTGTTACCATAAGGGACAAATATTTATCAAACATTTTTAAATAAAGATTATGTTTATCATTACTATTATGTTTTTTAAACATCACCTCACACTATGATAATAATTCTTGTAGTGAGAGGGACTTCACAAACATGCAATTAACGCAGACAAATTACACCCAGACACAGAACAACATTTTGTGGGTCAATGACACTGACACGGAAGGTCGATCATCTTAACCACTACGCCACCCGTGCAGTCGCAATTTATTTACGTTAAAATTATGAAAGCGAAATGAACCCATGTCTCTTGTAAAGTTCGCGAAGAATACGGCTTAAGCGACACCTATACGCGTATTTCGTCAAACGTATAAAATCAAACGAGTCAAACGCATAGTATGCGAAATAAAAGTCATTTAAGCCTTTTTTCCGCTAACTTTTTGTCATCATCTCAGCTCATATATGTCCCACTGTTCTGGGCTCGAGGTCCTCCATGGTAGGAGGGAAATTAATCTACTGTACCACACCGGTCGTGTTGGTACCGGGTTTTGTTTCGAATTTTCCTTCTCTTGCTGTTGCTGTTGCATGTTATATGCGTTTTATATCCCTTAGTCGTCTCTTACGATTACCTACGGGTAAGAGGGGGTGGTAAATTGTATTCTTACTCCGTCACCACGCGGATTTTTTTTTATATCTTTTTGTCATATAAGAAACTTACAGTAAACATTTCAAAATTCACAATAACAAAGTCAGTTTATTCCAGTGAAGTGACGGAACCAGTTACATATACCTTACTGGTGAGGCTGCTGTCTCGTCTGCGCCATGAGTTGGCCGTGTGTGAACGGAGCGTAGTACTGGCCGCCGTCAACGCACCAATGTATGGGCTCATACATTGCATCACACATCTGTTGGGCTCCGTGGATCCGGAGTGAGTTTTTATTCGTTTACTGAATAGCACGCCATCTATCAGACGTTTTCATACTATTCCGATTTATTATCGTAAATTATTGGTTAGAAGGATGTAGGTACAGGGGAAACCGAGACTCACCTACCTAGACCAGATTGGTCACGTACTGAAGGAAGGTGGCGTCAAGAGTCTGCGAAACCGGCGAGCGTGTATGAAGAGAATTATGAATGTTGAGTAAGCGAGGGAAGTATGCAAGAATAGAGTTCTCTGGCACTCTGTTCTCTCTGCCTAACCTGCAAAGGATATGGCGTGATGATATGTATGTATATAAGTATTGGTTAGAATTATATTACTATCGATAGGTACCTTAAATTAACTGTAGTTATAATAAAACAGTAGGGAGACAGTTTTCCGTATGATGATGGAGTAAGAACACAATTCATCACACCCTATTTTGGTCATGGGTGCATATAAGACAATTTTTATTATTACGATGATGATGAAAAGAGAGACAGGATTTTTGTCGGGAATGTTAAATTATCATGTGGCGGATTTATATTCAATATTTTAATGTATTACATACATACATATACATATCATCACGCCATATCCCTTGCAGGGTAGGCAGAGAGAACAGAGTGCCAGAGAACTCTATCTCTGCATACTTCACTCGCTTCCTCAACATTCATAATTCTCTTCATACACGCTCGCCGGTTTCGGAGACTCTTGACTCCACCTTCCTTCAGTACATGACCGATCTGGTCTAGGTAGGTTAGTCTCGGTCTCCCTCGGTACCTACATCCTTCCACTTTCGCATTGTATATCTTCTTAACCAGGCGTTCGTTCGGCATTCTTTCCACATGTCCGAACCATCGGAGCATTCCCTTTCGCATCTTTACACCAATACTCTCTTTCATACCTACTCGCTCTCTTACGTCGTCGTTACGAATGCGGTCGGTCAGCCTAACTCCACAGATTTTCCGCAGAGATCGCATTTCGACCGCATTAATTTTACTATCATACTCTTTTCTGCATACCCAACTCTCGCTTCCATACAGTAATGTTGGGACAAGCACTGCGTTATGTATTGCTACACGTGCCTTCTGGCTGAGGTGGTGGCTGCCGAGAAGTTGCCCCAACGCTCCGTTCACTCTATTTCCCGCATTCACTCTTCGCTCTATATCAGTGGTGTACCTTCCATCTCGGCTAAATCCACATCCAAGATATACAAATTCATCCACTTGCTCTAGTACATCATTACCTATTGTTACTCTTACATCTGTTCTGGTTTTATCTCTTTCAAAGACCATTATTTTGGTTTTGCTCACATTCACGGGTAGACCCCTTTTCTTACAATCTTCTGTCATTGTGTCGACTAGGGTCTGCAGGTCAATCGCTGACTGTGCCAGCAGGACTGCATCATCTGCATAAAGCAGAGCAGTGACCACTGAGTCGCCCATCTGGACTCCCACATTCATATCGTTCAACCTTTGGAGACATTTATCCAGATATATGATAAACAGCCTGGCTGACAGAATGCACCCCTGCTTAACGCCGATATTGACGTCAAACCAAGGCGACATTCCATCATCCAGCCGCACACAGGCTCTACAGCCCATGTAACTGGACTGCACAGCCTGTAGCAGTTTACCGTTAATACCATACTCCGGTAAAATGTCCCAAAGTTCCTTTCGTACAACCGTGTCAAATGCTCTCTCCAGATCCACAAAACTGCAGAAAACCCTCTGACCTAGAGCCAGATGCTTCTCCACAATGTTGCGCAGAGAGAACACTTGATCCATGCATCCCCTTCCACTCCTGAAACCTCCTTGTGTCTCACACAGTAAACCATCGGACACCATCCTCATTCTCCTTTCAATAATTTTTCCATACACTTTTGCTGCCAAACTGGTCAAGCCTATGGCTCTGTAATTTGCGCAGTCATAACGTGAACTCTTGTTTTTAAACAAAGGCACGATGACTGCGCTATTCCAGTCCCTGGGAACCATTCCCGAGCTCCAACATAAATTGAGGAGCAACAGGAACGCCTCCCAGACACAAGAGCCACCAAGCTTGATCATCTCGGCAGACACCATATCAATGCCCGCTTATATAACAGTGCTTTACATATATATATATATATATATTTGTGTGCCTTCAAAATTCGCAGGCGGTAGCATATTAGCAGTGCAGCCGGACACTGTTGAAGATTACGATTTGACTTATTGATTTACTATAACTATGAATAAGGTGATAGTTTAAAACTTGGGCTAAAGGTTTTGGTAAACATCCCAAAAAATATCCTTAAAAAATAATATAGACAATCATTTTATTGAAGATGTATGAAACAAAGTAATACGGGGGTGTTAGAATCATTCACAGTATACATACCGATATATTTTGGCATTTTAATCCGTTTATTTATTTGTTCGGAAGCCAAGCAAAAACTACTGAACTGAATTTCTTGAAATTTAGTATGATAAGAATTTATACTATTTTCTTATTTATCGGTCAAAGCTAGATAATTTTAAAAAATGTCCATCATTAACAGTTTCTAAAATTATATAAAAGCATATTATATCAACTTGCCGCGCAAGCAGCAAGCGAGTTGGCGATTAGTTCCTTAGAAGAGTATGCGGCCCTTTTTTTTAATTATGCCTCATCACATCATCATACAGCCCATATATGTCCCATTGTTGCGCTCGGGCCTCCTCCGTACTGGGTAATTAACCTACTATACCACGCTGGTCAGACGTGTTGGTGTAGGGTTTTGTTTCGAGTTTTCCTTCTCTTGCATAGATGTTATATGCGTTTTATATCCCTTAGTCGTCTCTTACGATCACCCATGGGTAGGATAGGGGGTGGTGAATTGTATTCCTACTCCGTCACCACACGGATAATTATTATACCTCAAGTGTCATTTATAACTCCCATGACTAGGTAAGGGGTAATGACACATATTTTCAATCAATCATTACCATGTGTTAAATGCTTCTTAATTATTTACAGAACAATATCACCAGATGCGCAGTGGAGCTCGCTGGTTGAGGACCTGATATCCACGTGCATGGCGGTGAACGCTGGCGTATCGAGTGTAGTGAACAACTCTTCCCCCGAAGGTCACCTGCCTATGGACTTGTCCGAAGTGGTCCTCACTGATCATGGGAATTCAGGGTATGTATAAATTGCATTATTTATTCACTGTACTACATATTCACTGATTAATTTGCTGGTCAACCTCATTGATGGGTCTATTATAACTCATCATTCTTCTATTCTTATCTTAATTACTTGGGGTTGGGGTCGATACATACTGTATGTATTCCTATTTCATAGTTTATATTGTAAAAGTTATTGGCAATAGTTTTATGACCGGCCACCTGCCAGACGTCAACCCTCCTTGGGAATATAATTGTTGGCCAAACGGCATCAGATGGGGTTGGCCTAGGTCGTTATAAGGCTCTTAGTCGTCTTTTACGACATCCACGAGCAAAGTAAGGGTTGGTAGTATTCGTAGCCGCTACCACACAGCTGATGATGGATGACTTCTGGTGATGGGTCTATTATACTGCTCATATATTAGCAATACTAAAGTTACTATATCTATCAATATACTATCAAGCAAGGAAGACCTGTTCATATAGGCAAGGTATCAGTTCACAATGGCGTCAAAGCGTGAAAGACGTCGTCAAGTTAGATTAATTTTATGGCATTTTATTGCAACTTATAAAATTAAAAAATATTTATTAATCTCTGTCTTTTTCTAGCAATACTGACCGACCCAATCGGGTGCTGATATTGTACTACCTATGTTCTATTAGTTTTCTAGTGTAATGCCTATAGATTTAGAAGTCCTAGGTGGCAAGGACTCCTAAATTGTAAGGGTAACACTTATATTATAAATAACGTAATTTATATTATTACTACTTTTATATATAAAACGAAGTGAGAGGAGACACCGGTGGTGTTAAATTATGCG
This sequence comes from Lymantria monacha, assembly GCA_905163515.2. Lineage (NCBI taxonomy): Eukaryota > Metazoa > Arthropoda > Insecta > Lepidoptera > Erebidae > Lymantria > Lymantria monacha. The sequence goes on along the minus strand of LR991094.1, from coordinate 1,489,887 downwards.
GTTTTTATAAACCCCACGAGCAAGTAAGGGATGATGACACGTTGTATTCTTAAACCGATAACCTAATACCTTTTTTTTTTTTTTTTATTGGTAGGCTATGGGTGCGTCTCGCCCCGCCGAATCGGTCCGGGGTGACGGAGAAGGCGGCGCGTGACCCCATAGACCCACCGTAAAATCCTCTCTCTTCGCCGTGCGAGCGGACCACCGGTACCCGATCTTTGTCTTCGGTGGTCCGCTCGGCGGTTTACCCTCGCGGGTTCCTCTCGTCGGCGCCCCGACAGATTTCGCCGTCGGGGCGTCGCCCTCACGCGGTGGCCTCGCGTCGGGTGACCGGACAATTCCCCGGTCCGATCACCCGAGGCCTGGGTTAGGGCGGCATCAGGCGCAGGTATTCGCGCCTGCGCCGCCCCGGCCGCTGGCGGCGGCCCGGGTCGCGGGAGTCCTCCCTGACTCGTTCCGCCGCCTCCTTCTGCGAGATGACAGCCTCGCAGAAGGCGGCGACCGCGTCCCAATTCCTGACGCTGTCGACCATCGCCCTCGCGACAGCCGGCAGCGCCAGGTCGGCACCGATAATAGCGACGAGGTCACGGCGCTGCCCGTCCCAGCCCGAGCATTCCTCGAGCGTATGTTGCGCCGTGTCCTCGCCACTACTGCAATGATGGCAGCCCGGAGTCCACTCTCTGTACACGACCGTGTGCAGGTATTTCCCGAAGCACCCGTGCCCCGTCAACACCTGATAACCTAATACCTAAGGGACGCAAACCAGTACCAAGTAACATCACTGTAAGAGAAAGAAAACTCGAAAGAAACTCTATATCAACCGGTCTGACTAACGTGTTATAGTAGATCTAATTTCCCTTCCTTTGTGGGGGTGGCTCGAGCCCAGCAGTGGCATGAGCAAAGATGATATGTGTTATAAGCTTTGATAGCTAAAGTCATGTGTGTGTAACAGTGGCGTTGTGCTGGACGATGGGCGCCAGGTGACCGCGCAGATGGTGCTTCTATGCGCCTGGAGGTCCGTTAAAGAGGTAAATAGACTCATATATAAACTATAGTAATCCTTGATAGGGCATTTTTAAATTTTATACTCTTAGTGATTCGACAAAAAATTTAACTGTCAATGTCAACTCTAACAGAAACACGATTCCCTCAAAGTTTCTTATGGAATTAATGTTTTTTTTTATTGCTTATGGTGGCAAACGAGTAAGCAGCACACCTGATGGTAAGTGTCACTGCCGCCCATGGATCATTGCAATACCAAGGGTATAGCTTAGGCCCCTGGCTACCAATAAAATCCCCAAACCCACCCAGTTGGGCTGTCGGCTCTCTCGCTCACCGAACGAAGCGCAATAGCACAAATGTGCAAAAAATCTTATATGGTTCTGTTAAGTTTTACAAGTTATCAACTAGCAGAAAATGATATATAACATTTGGATTTCCTATTTCACACTTCACTAATAACTTAACGGGAAGTTAATTATTAATACAAGTAAAAAGAAATTAAGCGTATGTAATGTTAATAAACAGTTTGTTGTTGAATACATATTACCTACAGTATTTATAATTATAATAATTAAAAAAGTATTTACTTGTCTGTAGCGTCAGGATCGATTTAAAATAATATTTGACTTTTAAATAGCTAATGTTATAGCAAATAACTTAGAACAATATAAAAAAGACATTAAAAATAATTAGTGTCCCATGGAAAAACATTAAAACCAATGAAATTGTGAGCAATATCTATCCCGATAGGGAAACAATTTAGTTCATATTACGTTTTTAACTAAATTGGCAAATAAATTTATTAATTATTATTTTTAGGACTGATAGTCCATTGAAATGTTACATTTTTTGGCCTAACCTTGCGTTTTTCAAAGTACGCATTTTTTTTGTTTGGATGTGTGGGCGGGGTCAGTAAAAGCTTAACCCCAAGTGTTGTGTGTGGGGTTGCAACCCTTGTCCCGTGGCCACCATAGAAGTAGTGAATACGTCTTTTTCTCCATATCTTTGAAACTATTAATCTGATAAAAATTTTGGAAAGAAATCAAAAATATGGGAGAATTACTCAACAAATTTTCTTCTTTGTTACATAACTTTTTTATTTATTATTTTACGACAAATGACCTTAGAACTATCTTGTAGAGTCTTTTGACAAATATTTTGACCTATTTTTTTACGATTCTACGGTTCAATATAACTTTTCAATGGACTACGAATAGAGAAACAATCGCGTTAATTGCTACCTTCTTGACTGAATAGGGAAACAGTCATGTTCATTATCACTTTTTTTGATTGAATCGGAAAATAATCATATTGTTTAAAACCTTTGACTGAACAGGAAAACAACCCTATTTGTTATTACCTTTTAAGTAAGTAAATAATCATTTACTTTATTACCTTTTTGACTTAACATGAAGACAATCCTATTCATGTTACGTTTTTCATTTATTTTATTGCACTCGGTGGCAAACGATGGAGCAGCACACCTAATGGTAAGTGTTACTGCCGCCCATGGACCTTTACAATACCAGAGGTACAGCTAGACCGCTGCCTACCAATAAAAAACTCCAAAACCCTCCCAGAAATTTCGGCTGCCGGTTGTCTCACTTCGCTTCGAGCAGTGGCAAAATGCTGTAAAGCTCTGTACAGCATATTGCCACTGCTCTGATTTTTTGTGAGAGTGTGGGACTACCCCGGACGGACCGGTCCGCGACTGTAGACAGAGACTGTCAACATTGTTGCCTTACTACTACCAACCTTATCAACCAATGTGACTGTAGCTACGATGATGAACAGACGATAATAATAAGTTTAACATTCAAACGTGTGCAGGTCTCTCTCCTATTGGGACTGATATCATCACGACTGAGTATCGCAGGTGAAGTCAATCCTATAGGCACCCTCACCGGTGATCAATTGGCGCATATGGGCGCGCACTTCACAACACTGTTGGCCGAGACCAAACACAGAGGTGCCTTCGAACAAGCATATGTGGGCTTCACCAAATTATTGGCTAGGTAAGCTTTCATTTTACTAGTGGTGAAAGAGTAGGATTATTTACCAACTCTCCTGTCTGCTATCGTAAAGGATGGCTAAGTTCTGATATGCATATAACATCTATACAAGAGATGGTAAAACTCGACATAAAACCCTATACCATTCTCTGTGACCAGCGTGATATAGTAGGTCAATTTTGTTTCCACTGTAGATAAGTCCAGAGTCCAACAGTGGAACGTATATGGGCAGGGAAGAAGAGGAATGGCCACCGAAGTCAAAAATCGGGTACCGGTGGCCCGCTCGCACGGCGAAGAGAGAGGATTTTACGGTGGGTCTATGGGGTCACGCGCCGCCTTTCCGTCACCCCGGACCGATTTGGCGGTGCGAGACGCATCCATAGTCCACCAAAAAAAAAAAAAAAAGGGAAGAAGAGGAAGCCATTCATGTTGTAGCGATTACTTGTAGTATCATTTTGGTTCCATAATATCAATGTAAGAATGCAATAGCCCCATTAACTCCTTCTTTTCCCACGGATACCCACAGTATCGTAAAAATCGATTAGGGAACATACCCATACCACGTGACCTATTCAGGATTGTGAGAACGTCTCCAAAAATGCCACGCTGAAATAAAATAATATACTATTGGATGGCCACCGAGACGGGGAGAGGGTAAAAAATTTCAAAATATATGTCACGTAGTACAGGTACGATTTCTTAAGGGATGTATGCAGATAAGCAAGAGAAGTAAAATCCGAAACAAAACCCAATATTATTTTGTGTAAGTATTTATAAAATATGAATTATTCAGGTTATGGCGGTGTCGCAATCCAGAGTTACATTCTCTACCTCAGAGGTGGCTGACAGAGCTCACTCGCACCATCGCCAGTGGGGACAAAAACGAATCGCTGTGCGCCACTCGACGGAGCGCCGGTCTACCGTTCATGATACAGGTCAACTGTTTAAAACCTTAGTTCTATTATTTTGTTTTTCCAAACGTACTGCTTCTTCATATCTCCAGGCGGTGATGGAGTAAGAATTCAGTTCACCATCCCATATTTTGCTCGTGTAGTAAAAGACAACTAAGAGCTTTAACATAAGCCTAGACCAACTGTATTTTTATTAGTAGTAAGACCACGCTGTAGACAATTCTTTGTGTACAGCCGCGGGCCGGTCCGTCCGGGGTAGTACCACACTCCCGCAGAAGATCGACATCTGAGTAATAGCAATGTGCTATTGCGCTTCGTTCGGTGAGCAAGAGAGCCGGCAGCCCAACTGGGTGGGTTTGGTGATTGTAATGGTAGGCACCGGCCTAGCTATACCCTTCGTATTTTTTTTATTGCTTTTGGTGGCAAAAAAGCAAGTAGCACACCTGATGGTAAATGTTACTGCTGCTCATGGACCTTTACATAACCAGGGGTATAGCTAGGCCGCTGCCTACCAATACATATCCCAAACCCACCCAGTTGAGCTTCCGGCTCTCTCGCTCACCGAACGAAGCACAACAGCATACAGCCATCGCTCAGACGTCGATCTTTTGCGAGAGTGTGGGACTACCCCGGACGGACCGGTCCGCGGCTGTAGACAGAAGAAGAACCCCAAATAATTGGAATAAAACAAAATGATGATGCTTTGAACAAAGTTGATGAATGATGTAGTCAGAGAAGGATGCTTCACATGTTCTTCATCATCATCATCACAACCCATAATGTCCCACTGTTGGGCTGGGGCCTCCTCCGTAATGGGAGGGAAATTAACCTACTATACCGCGCTGGTCAGACGTGTTGGTATAGGGTTTTGTTTCGAGTTTTCCTTCACTCACATAGAACATCTATATGTTGATGTTATATGCGTTTTATATCCCTTAGTCGTCTCGTACGATCACCCATGGGTAAGATATGGGGTGGTGAATAGTATTCTTACTCCGTCACCACATGTTCTTAATAAATATTTTAATCTGTCTATTATTTTAGGCGCTAGTGACGACGGAGCTCCAAGTTCAGTCCAACCCGAAGTGCTTCCACGCTTGTATGAAGAGTCTACTATCCTTAGCTCGGTCTTCTAAATGCGTGGAGTCTCGCTCTCACGCGTTAAACATATTGCGCGCATTGTTCCGCAATTCGACGTTGGACGAGAGCGTGGCGCCCTACGTAGGAAAAGGGCTCATGATTGCGCTCGGAGGGTTTGAAGGGGATTCTTGGGCGGTCAGTATTACTACCTATACCATTGTTTGATACTATGTTTAGGTGGTGTGTGATGGGTGCTCTAGTAGTTAACTCATGATCGGGTACCACCTGTGGAATCAGGTCTAACCAATATCTTTTATGTTATATTTTGGAAAATACTTGTAAACAAGTTCTGTAGGATTATATTAAGGGGCCATTCATAAATTATGTAAGGCGTTTAGGGAGAGAGGTGTGTTGACTGAATATTATAACTTCTTACTATAGGCAGGGAGTGGGTAGTGAACATCATCATTTTGTAAGATATTAAATTGAAAATACTATTTTTTATCAAAACTGTGATAGATTAATAAGATTAATGTTATTGCAGTGAGTTAATGATATCTACTTGTAGAAAGAAGATTTAAAAGATATTTTCAGAATAAACGGAGTTATATTTGATCAGTAGGGCCCTTTCTTATAAAAAATCTCATTAAGATGCAGGGATGGAGTAGTTGCAATCTTATAATGTCTTATGATATTGGCAAAATATTCAAAATCCCTTACGTAATTTATGAACGTCCCCTAATATTGTGAATGTGAAAGTTTGTGAAGATGTTTGGATGTTTGTTACTCAATCACGCGTAAATCGTTGAACAGCTTTGTATACAAATTGGCATTCAAATAGATCATTTCTTGGATTAACACATAGGATCATTTCTTTTAGTGATAAAGGTCTCTCTTTAAGCCGGCTGAAGTTAGTATTTATAAAAGAAATCATTTAAAAAAAATTAAAATAAGCCAAGTCCGTTATACCTGCCGGATCTTCACAGAGGCGGACGCGTTCCAAACCGCTGGTAGTTTGATTGTATTTATTTAATGTAAATTTTAGTCTCTATCTTACACGTGGATGTCGTAAAAGACGACAAAGGATTATATGTTTATAACATCTATACAAGAGAAGGTAAACTCTATACTGATGTGTCTGACCGGCAACCATTATGCAGTACGACAATTTCCTTCCTAACGTGGAAGAGGCTTGAGCCCAGCAGTGGAACACATATGAGCTAAGATACTGATGAGATGAAAATGTTAATAGAGTTAATACTTGCTAATCTTGTATACAATTTCATTTAAAAGAAGATTGCACAGATGGCGTAGCGGTTAAGATCGACCTACCATGCCAGTGCCGGGGGCTCGATTCCCAGGCGGGGTAATGCTTTATGCAATTCACAAAGTATTGTTCTGGCTCTGAGTGTAATTTGTCTGCGTTAATTATATGTTTGTAAAGTTCCCCATTATATTTTTGCAATACAAGGGTTATTTCCTTAGTGCGGAGTGATGTCACTTTAAAAAAAATATGTATCGGAATCGCAGAGTGCCGTTTCAATCCGAAATATTTAGCTTCGAATTTGTTAGCAGAGCCTCTGTTAAAAACTTTCAAACAATAGTGTTATTATCACAGATACAATTCGACACTCTCGCAAACAATTTTTTTTTTTTCATATTTTTATAATGTGAGACTAATGTACGATTTAGGAGCGCAACTCTTCGACGTTGCTGTTCAGCGCGCTAATGGTACGCGTGTTCGGAGTGCTGCGAGCCCGCGAGGTGCAGCCACTCAGCGTACGCAACAGAATGACTGGACGAATATTCTTCCTGAGATACCCGCGACTGTACGACTACATACTGGTATGTCTCACTTACTACAGAGACCACACCGTAGACAGTCTTCCATCTACAGCCGTGGGCCGATCCGTCTGGGTCAGTACCACACTCCCACAGAATATCGACGTTTGAGCAGTGGCAATGTGCTATTGAGCTTCGTTCAGTGAACGAGAGAGCCGAAAGCCAAACTTCCTGGGTGGTTCTAGGTTGACGACCTAGCTGTACCATTGCCATTACAAAGATTCAGGGGCGGCAGTAACACTTACCATCAGATGTGCTACCTGCTCCTTTGCCACCATAAGCAATAAAAAAAGACTGCGGGTGTGGACGGAGGAAGATTACAATGTTCATCCTTCATTTACCATAAATATCATAATGATTTCCCGTTTAGTAACGGAGTAAGAATACAATTTCCTACCCTAATCCTGCCCCGTAGATGTCATTAAATATCACTAAGGGATATAATATGATCTATGTAAGACAAGGAAAACTCGAAATAAAACCCTCCTATTCTAGAAGAGGCTTGAGCCCGACAGTGTGACGTATAAGAGCTGAGATGATTGTGATAATGATCGTAATAATTGATTAAGGAATTTAAGCTAATACTGCAGATGAAGGAAAGGTCGAAATAAAAGTACTGCGATCTATCTGGTCAAATCGGTATAAAATCTACGGGATGCCATGTGCGGACTTAGAAGGGAATATGTACGTATATGGTCTTATGGTTTGGTGGATGATTTTTCTTATTATTTTAATAAGCCATCAATGGATAGAATTTCTTATTAATCTATTTATCCACAGTAAAGTCGTAATCTGTGGATAGCTTATTATTTCTGCTCGGTGCTAGTAAAGGATAGCGGTTTATGAATAATCACTTAGATTATCAAAAACTGTCGTCCCTTTTCTTAGCTTGCATTCATTGTAATCCTGTGATCGATTTCAAATTAGGATAGGTGTCTAAAAATAAGACTTCATCATCTTTACCCTGCTTTTATCCACACAATCCTATCAGATGTCATCTTTGCGTTCACTCACTTTCTATCCAGATCATGCTTCACGCAATCCATCCATCTTTTCGTCGGTCTTCACACTTCTTCTTCCTTCTTCCAACTTCCACTAAAGCTTTAAACATTCACAACTTTCCTCACAACATTATTAATAGGACTTATAGCGAAATATACTAGATAACCTAAGTGGTATTCTAAAAAAAGCATATAAATACTAGGTAAAAAAAATAATAACGCTAATTTAATTTACAGGAAAAGCTTCAAGAAGTAAGCGCAAATAAAGACGCTCAGGTACTGCGACCCTCGCTGTACCCCGTGTTACTGCTTCTAGCGCGTCTATATCCATCTTCATTGGAAGGGACTGTCTCAAATTTAAAGGTATTCAATGGTTACTAGGTAACGGACTTAGTATGGCTTCATATATTTTGGTAATAATTTCAATTCTAATACCACTCTAAATTAAGGAATGTAGAGGTTTATCATATAAATGCTTGAATATACAGGTGCTAAAGTAAACCTTGAGGCAAACCGAAAATTGTAACTAAGAACTATCTCACTGATAAATCTCATAGTGATCTAGTAATAGTGGACTTCTCTTAAATTTTTATTAGTTTACTCTTAAGGTTTGCTAAGTTTAAAAATTATTTATATTTATCGGAGAACTATTATCGTACATTGTCAAATGCATTTTTAATAACATTTATTGTTTCATATCCAGCTGGTGGCGTTCATTCCGCACGTATTGTCGTGTGCTGGCAGCAGCGTGCTCAAGACACGACAGCTGGCCGCCACAGCAATGGTGCCGCTCATATCCCCTGAACAGTAATTATATTATATTATGTTAAAACTTTCACTCGACTTTTTGTCGGATTTTTATAGATACCTACGGCCTACGGGAAAAGAGATATCTATATCCCCACTCTATTTCTTGTGTGTTGTGTGCGTGTTGTTGATGTTGCTCTGGGGCCTCTTCCTCTTGTCCTGCCCTGTCGTGTGTTTAGATTCGTTGTTTGTTGCGTGTCTAGTCTGTGTGTGTAGCTTTCTTCTTCTGGAGTATGTGTAGTTTATGTATTTGCTGTATTCTGTGTGTGAGCTGTCTGATTGCTACGTCTACCCCTTCCTCCTCTAACTGTTTCTGGAATGTCAACTGTTGTGTTTGTATCCTGAGTGTTTGTTGTTAACTGCGTATTTTCTGATGGTTGGGTGTTTGGTGCTTGTTCTTCTTGTGTGTTTGTGTTATTTACAAACACTGTATCTCCTAGGGGGGTATAGTCCGGAGCGTGCTCGCCGCGTCCCCTGCCAGTCTAGTTAGACTGCTAATCCGGCTCGAATGCATACCGCAGTGCGGGTTAGGGCCTCCCCCGGAGGCGACGCGTACCGACCCGCCCCCGTCGGTATGAACATCGGCAGACGCGGCGATGGGGGCCGCCACCCATCACGCCTTGCCCAGTCAGGCGAGTCGAGGAGAGCAGAGTGCCGGGTGGGCACGTGGAATGTAAGAGGATGTGTGGAAGGTAAGTTGCACGAGCTGATAACCGTCATGGCGGACAAACAGCTAGACGTGCTCTGTGTAACAGAGACCAAGCGAAGGGGCAGCGACGCCTGCGATCTTCCTGGTGGCGGGATGGCTCTGTGGTATGGTGTACCACGGAGCGATCGACCCAGCATGGGGGTAGGAATGCTGTTGTCCTCTCGCTTGGCCTCAGGTGTGAAGGATTACGGAATCTATGATCCCAGACTTCTTTGGGCCGTATAAAACTAGGTGTCACCAAGGTATTCATGGTGGTAGCATATGCTCCCGTGGGATCCTCGGTGGCATCAGACCTAGAGAAGTTTTGGGATAATGTTAGGGAAGTTCTGGATATGGCAGAAACCAGTGAACGCGTGATTGTATGCGGAGATTTGAACGGATGGGTGGGGACCAAGCGTCCGGACTATGAGGACGTGCTTGGTCCATTTGGTGATAAGAGAGTGAACGACGCAGGTAGGCTCATAGCGGATGTATGCATGGAGAGAAACCTTATTGTATCAAACACATTTTTCCAACATAAGGACATCCATATGTATACATGGAGAAGGAATGAACAAAAAAGTATAATAGATTTAATTTTGGTAGACAGTCGCCTCCGAAGCAAAATATTGGACGCAAGAGCCTACAGGGGCCCCACAGTCGATACGGACCACTATCTCGTTATTGCGAGATTTAGTGGTCTGTTCAGAAAGTGGAGGCACTGGCGAGAGCGTGTCCACTTCGGAGGGCTTGAAAGAATAAAGGTTGAAAGGTTGCAAGAAGAGTGTGTAAGAGAAAAGTATGCAGAGGGTGTCCGAGAACGGCTGACGATGGCAAGCCAGCCGCAATCTGACATTGAAGAATGCTGGAGAATATTGAAAGAGAGTATGGTAGATACAGCGAAAGAAGTATGTGGAAGTTCAAAGAAGCATAGAAAAACAAATGGTGATGCATGGTGGGGTGCGGAAGTTGCAGCTTCCGTAGAGCAAAAGAATAAAGCGTGGCTGGACTATGTCTCTTCTTTGAATCTGAATGACTGAACAGAAGAAAGAAATATATCGGCAATGTAAGAATGACACCAAGGCCTTTGTGAAAGAGAAACGTGATAGAGCAAATATGAGTGCAGAAGATAGGCTGACTAAACACTTCGAGGGTAACACCAAACTCTTTTGGAGGGAGGTGAAGAAGTCTCGGTGTGGTTGGTCAGCCTTCAGAATGAATAAAATAAGGTCTAAAGGTGGAGACATTCTTACACAAATACAAGACGTGTGAAGCCGATGGAGTGAATATTTTGGCGATATGTATGCGGATACTCGGGTTGGTGCCGGTGTTGCATGTGGTCTAGTAGATCAACAGGTAAGGCAGCGGGCATTGATATGGTGTCTGCCGAGATGATCAAGCTTGGCGGCTCCTGTGTCTGGGAGGCGTTCCTGTTGTTCCTCAATTTATGTCGGAGCTCGGGAATGGTTCCTAGGGACTGGAATAGCGCAGTCATCGTGCCTTTGTTTAAAAACAAGGGTTCACGTTATGTCTGGTCAAATTACAGAGCCATAAACTTGACCAGTTTGGCAGCAAAAGTGTACGGTAAAATTATTGAAGGGAGAATGAGGATGGTATCCGATGGTTTGATGTGTGAGACACAAGGAGGTTTCAGGAGTGGAAGGGGATGCATGGATCAAGTGTTCTCTCTGCGCAACATTGTGGAGAAGCATCTGGCTCTAGGTCAGAGGGTTTTCTGTAGTTTTGTGGATCTGGAGAGAGCATTTGACACGGTTGTACGAAAGGAATTTTTCTTTTATAAAACTGCCTGCAATTATTATCACTATAAACAACAGATGACAACTGTCAACTGTGTAACAACTGTCAGTGGTAATGACAATTGTATTGTGCTAGATGGGCACTTTGTCTTTTGAGTAATTATCGATAGTGCTGCCAATGCATCAAACTTACAAAATAAGGCAAACCTAAACTAAATTGGTTAACATTAAAAAAAACCGTACGGAACATTAATTAAACAAACTGTTAATTCTGTATTAAAGACAATGACTCTAACATGGGGATGTTGTCCAGCGGGAGATAACGGTGAAAGCCACGTCATCTGTACCAAATGCAAAAAAGGCTATCACTATACTTGCATAGCCATTGAAGTTTTTGAGGTGACAGAGTCGTCTTGGCAATGCCCAGACTGCATGTTGAACTCTATAACGAGAATGAAGAAGGACGGAACATCAGTACGCACCAATTCCAAGGTTAACGTGCGTCCAAATAAGAGACAAGCTCTTCAATCGCCTCAAGGTTCAAATACGGATAAACAACGTTCACCTTCACTGGTTCGAGACATCGTTCAGGATATGGTGGAGAAGGAAATAGGTGGTCTAACCAATAAAATCACTAATTCGGTAATGAATGCACTTCAAAAAGAACTAAAGGTATTAAAGGATGAAATGGCAGATATTAAAGACTCTATGGATTTTATGGCTAACAAATTTGAAGAAATTACTGTTGAACAAAACTTAGCTAAAGAGGCTGTAAAAAGTATGGGAAAAGAAAATCTTAAAATGAAGTCCACGATACAAGATCTTAATATCCGATATCCGTGTAAATCATTTGGAACAACAAGCGCGTTCCAGTAATTTAGAAATACAATGTTTTTTATTGGTGGGCTATGGATGCGTCTCGCCCCGCCAAATCGGTCCGGGGTGACGGAAAAGGCGGCGCGTGACCCCATAGACCCACCGTAAAACCTTCTCTTCTCGCCGTGCGAGCGGACCACCGGTACTCGATTTTAACTTCGGTGGCTAACCTGGGGAAATTGTTAAATGCGCTCTCGATGATGAAAAAATATTAAAATGTACACGCATAGCCAAAATCAATCGCAGTAGCAACAGACCTCGCTCTATTATAGTCCAATTGGCAACACCTAGACTAATAGATAGCTTTCTAGCGGCATGTATAAAATACAACAAATCTAAGCCAGATGATAAATTGAATACAGCACACTTAGGATTCATGGGCGACAAATCGCCTATTTTTGTGTGTGAACATTTATCGATTACAAATAAGTTATTACATGCAGCAGCAAGGCAGAAAGCAAAGGCTAAAGGTTTTAAGTTTGTGTGGGTCAGAAATGGGAAGGTGTTTCTAAAGAAAAATGAAAACTCTGAAACAAAATATGTGCGTGACATGGACTCGTTAGAAAATATGAAGTAGATTAAATTTTATATATTTTTTTCTTTTTATTGTCATTGATTATGCATGTTTTTTATATAATATAATTAAAATTTACTAGTTTAAATATTTACTATCAAAATATTAGAGGTTTAAGGTCTAAAACTCATATTTTTTATCAAAACCTTTGTACTTCACATTATGATGTAATTATACTTACTGAAACTTGGCTGAACAGTTCAATACTCGATTCTGAATTATTTACTGATAACTACGTTGTGTATCGGCGAGATAGAGAAATAAAAAACGGTGGAGGTGTGTTGGTTGCCGTTTCAAAAATATATAATTCTGTACGTTTACACTCGAATGAAAGTGACTGCGAGGACCTTTGGATTGTTATTGATATACTAAAAGCCAATAAAAAATGGAACAGATAGCATTCTGTGCGGTTTATCTGCCACCACCGGTGCATAAAACTACACGAGCACTTTATCAAACAATGAATCTTTTCTATGAGAAATGGACTTCCAAATCTTGTATCATAGGATATTTTAATTTGAGTTCTATTGACTGGAGTGTAATAAATAATAATGAAAGAAAGTTATCCTTGCCTGCAGCTTGTGAATCACTCATAGACTTTTCTTATGTGAATACTTTACAACAAATTAATAATATTCAAAATAATAGTGGTAAAATTTTGGATTTAGTCTTGACTGATGTTCCATCGTATCTTATTTCTAAAGCGACGGATATTTTATGTCCAGAGGATCCCTACCATCCAGCTTTAGATATAACAATTCCAATTGCAAATATGACCACTTTAAAACTGCATAGAACTAATAGAATCGATTATTATAAAGCCGATTATACTATAATATGTAAATGTCTAGATGAACATGACTGGTATACAGTTTTAGATAACAAGGATGTTGATGAAATGACACAGATATTTTACGACATTTTATATGAGGCTATACAGTGTCATGTGCCTCAACGTAAGATTAGAAGCGGCAGATATCCGATCTAGTTTAACCGATGTTTGATACGCAATCTTCATAAAAAAGATAAATTAAGGCGTCGACTTAAAATTTATAAAAACCCTTTAGATGAAATTGAACTAAAATTTTTAACCGCAGACTGCAGAAAACTGAGTAAACTTTGCTACAGTAATTATATTACCCATATTGAGGACAGCATTTCAAAAAGCGATAAGGGGTTTTGGTCCTATATTAAAGCAAAAAAGATGCGATCTAGTCCATATCCTTCCTTGATGTCGGATGGATTACGTAAAAGTAATGACGGGGAGGAAATAAGTAACATGTTTACCTCATATTTTGTATCAACGTACACAAACGCTATAGATAACGCTTCTCTTTCCAATATTCTACCATCTGACAATGTTTTAGGAAATAAAAGCTGTTTCACGTCGTTGTACATTGAGCCTGAGGAAATACTTAAAAAACTTAAGCAACTTGACTCGACAAAGGGAGCTGGGCCTGATGGCGTCCCTGCTCACTTTGTCGTTTCATGCGCGACGAGTTTGGTCACTCCACTTCATATAATATATAACGAATCTCTAAAACGTGGATCATTCCCAAAGTGTTGGAAAGTTGCAAATGTGGTTCCAGTTCATAAATCCAGTGACAAACACATAGTAACTAATTATAGACCAATATCTATACTATCATGTATAGCCAAACTTTTTGAGTCTTTAGTTTATACATATATAGAGTCACACTTCCGGCCTTACTTGTCTGACTATCAACATCGTTTCGTGAGGTCCCGCTCCACTTGTACAAATCTAACTGCTTTCGTAGAGACCCTATCGGAAGCTCTGAATAGTCATAAGCAGGTGGATGTAATATACACTGATTTTAGCAAAGCTTTCGATAGGGTTTCTCATTCTATGCTACTTGATAAGTTGGACGCATATGGCTTCGCGGGTTCTGTGTATTCATGGATCGAATCATACTTAAGTGATCGTCTTTTTAATGTAGTCCTCAATGGTTTTAAATCGGCTAATTATTTAATAACTTCAGGCGTGCCCCAAGGTTCACACTTGGGCCCCCTGTTATTTAATATATTTATAAATGACCTTCCCAATTGCTTTCTATATGCTACACCACTTTTATTTGCAGACGACCTAAAATTCTATAAAACTAGAATCACATAGCGACATTGATTTGCTGCAGGAGGACCTAAATTTACTGTCTAAGTGGTGTCACAAAAATGGTATGTTATTAAATGCAAAAAAATGTCAGTTTATTAGGTTTACTCGTAAAATAAATGAAATTAAGTCAGTGTATAAAATAAATAATATTCAATTAATGGAAAGTGATTGTGTTTCGGATCTTGGTATCTTGTTGGACAAAAAACTAACTTTTACAGCTCATTTTGAAGTGACAATTAAAAAGGCATCTAGGGCTCTAGGATTCATTATACGAAATGGAAAGGTTTTTCGCGACATACAAACAAAAGTAAAACTATACAATAGTATTGTAAGAAGTGGTTTGGAATATTGCAGTGTGGTCTGGCGCCCGCATTATGCTACTCATATATTAAGATTAGAAAGAATCCAAAAGCGATTCCTCTGGCATTTGTCTTATTCCAGAACATTAACTATAAGAAAAATGTCGTATGATGATAAACTTATACATTTTAAAATAGACACACTTGAAAAAAGAAGACAATATTTAGATCTAATGTTCTTTACAAACTTCTTCGTAATAAAATATATTGTACAGAGTTGCTGGCAAGGCTTAATTTTAGAGTGCCGCATAGATTCCCTCGAGGACAAATCACTCCTCTCTATCCACCACTAAGAAGAACCGTATTAGGCTCCACTTCTCCAATTCCTCGTTTGAGTAAGCTTTTGAATCAGTATTGTGACTCTATAGATGTATTTTCAGATTCTCTCAGTCGCTTTCGTAAAATTGTACAAACGTTGATTTTATTGTAAATATAATATGGCTTTGTTTTTTTTAATTGTCTAGAATTACTCTTGTTTACTTTCTCTCTTAAAATACTATAGATAGATATATGCATGTGGTGTTTGCTTGTTATATAATGTAACCTTTTATAAATCTGTAAAACTAGAAATAAGTGCATGTATTACTGTTACATTTGTTAGCAAACCAAATAAATAAATAAAGGAACTTTGGGACATTTTACCGGAGTATGGTATTAACGGTAAACTGCTACGGGCTGTGCAGTCCAGTTACATGGGCTGTAGAGCCTGTGTGCGGCTGGATGATGGAATGTCGCCTTGGTTTGACGTCAATATCGGCGTTAAGCAGAGGTGCGTTCTGTCAGCCAGGCTGTTTATCATATATCTGAATAAATGTCTCCAAAGGTTGAACGATATGAATGAGGGAGTCCAGATGGGCGACTCAGTGGTCAATGCTCTGCTTTATGCAGATGATGCAGTCCTGCTGGCACAGTCAGCGACTGACCCGCAGACCCTAGTTGACACAATGACAGAAGATTGTAAGAAAAGGGGTCTACGCGTGAATGTGAGCAAAACCAAAATAATGGTCTTTGAAAGAGATGAAGCCAGAACAGATGTAAGAATAAAAATAGGTAATGATGTACTAGAGCAAGTGGATGAATTTGTATATCTTGGATGTGGTTTTAGCCGAGATGGAAGGTACACCACTGATATAGAGCGAAGAGGAGCGAGTTGGGTATGCAGAAAAGAGCATGAAAGCAAAATTAATGCGCTCGAAATGCGATCTCTACGGCAAATCTGTGGAGTTAGGCTGACCGATCGCATTCGCAACGACGACGTAAGACAGCGAGTAGGTATGATAGAGAGTATTGGTTTAAAGATGCGAAAGGGAATGCTCCGATGGTTCGGACATGTGGAAAGAATGCCGAACGAACGTCTAGTTAAGAAGATATACAATGCGAAAGTGGAAGGATGTAGGTACCGGGGGAGACCGAGACTCACCTACCTAGACCAGATTGGTCACGTACTGAAAGAAGGTGGAGTCAAGAGTCTCCGAAACCGGCGAGCGTGTATGAAGAGAATTATGAATGTTGAAGAAGCGAGTGAAGTATGCAAGGACAGAGTTCTCTGGCACTCTGTGCTCTCTGCCTACCCTGCAAGGGATATGGCGTGATGATATGTATGTATGTATGTACTTAGTAGAAGGTCCTTCCCCAGATACAGTACTTCTGTGACCTGCCCTAATGTGAATTACGTTACATTTATCCAATACAAATCGCATCCCTATGTCGCTAGTAAATATCTCTACACTATCTAACAAAACTTTTAAATTACTTTTATTATTTGCGTAAATTTTGAGGTCAGTTTATCCAGAAACTATCCTTGAGTTTGTATCCTTTCAATTCATATTTGTTAAGTATAAAAGAAATAGGATTTATTGCTAAACAAAACAGTAGTGGTGAGAGGGAGTCCCCTTGGAAGATACCGCGCTTAATATAAATCAGTTCAGTAGTTATCGACTCATGAGAGCCCCGAGCTGTCATTATCACCTTCCATGCTAGCATTGACCACTCCAGAAACCTTTTGATCACATGTGGACATTTATAGATATTGAGTACTTTAAGTAGCCATTCATGGGAAACAGTATCAAAAACTTTCTGATAGTCGATCCACGCCATACTCAAATTCTTTTGGGATTGATGTGCATCCTCCAATATTGCCTTATTTACCATCAAATGGTCTTTGCACCCTCTAGCTCTGCGCCGGCATCCTCATTCCATTCTTCGAGTGGTTCTTGTCCTGTGATTATTTTGGTGAATAACAGAGATAGATATTTGTGTGTGCTAGTGAGGTATTTTAGGTAGTAATTTTGTATTTTGTCTATACCCGGGATCTTCCAATTCAATAGCTTCCTTATGGCAGTTTTTACTTGTTCTATTGTAATTTCTTCTATGTTTGTTGTATCTATTGTATTAGTTGTTTCTTCTACTTCTTTTATCCAATTAGCTTGTGTGTTGTACTTTGTAGGTGTTGATAGTATTGACGTCCAAAATTCTTCTATTCCTTCCTTAGTCGGTAGTTTGATATCTGAGTTATTATTGTTTCCTAAGCTTCTATATAATGTATGTTCATTTTCGGCAAATAACTGATTTTGTTCTTTCCTGCCGCTTATTTCTTCATATCGTTTTATTCTAGCGGCTAGTGCTTTTATTTTTTGTTTGATGGTTTCGGCTATGTTATTGTGGTAATTTTCATTTTTAATATTGTATTTTTCGTATAGTTTGTTTTTTATGTTTATCATCCTGCGTGTTGTTGTTCCTCTTTTAATTTCTATTAGTTGCCCTAACTCCTTTCTAAGTTTTTCTATTTTATTTACTATACGTTTCTTCCAGGGTGGATCAGTTTTTGGTTTTATTGTATTTTTGGACATGCGAGGTCTCTGATTGTTGTTAATTATTAGTGTTTTGGCAGTTGCGTATATTATATTGTTTATGGATATAAGGCCGTTGTTAGTTATCAATAGGTTAGGTATGTATTTGTTAATAGTGTGTAAGTTGTCTATAAATTGTTTGTTTATTTTTGCTTTTGGTAAGAATAATCGATCGGCTAAAGTAGTTTCTGTGGTATCTGCTAAAATTTTTAAGAATTGCAAAATTAATGGATCCTGATCTTCGTTAAGCTCTATATTACTAGTAAGTTCGTCTATTGTAGCTGCTTGCTCTGATGAATTGTGTGTTTGTTGCGTGTTTGCGCTTGTTGTGATTGCGTGTATGTTTGGTGCTGTATCTGCGTGTTCATTGTCAATTGACACATAATCTGTGCTTGTTGATGGTAGTGTAAGTGTACCTTGTGCTTGTCGTTTTATTCGGTCTTGTATCTCTTGTGAAATAACATTTTGTTTGATAATCCTGCGTGTCTGGTTGCATAACTTATTTCCATCGAATTTTGGGATTATTCGGATTTCTGTCTTTGAAAAGTGTGTATAATTTCCTAATGTAGCCGGGTCCCGCAATGCGGGCTTTAAAGTAACAGTAAAGTGACTCCTCCGTCGCCTCGTTTGACCACTTTCTTCGTCTATCTTCATTACCTATTGTGGTCGATGCAGACGAACCGACAGAGTCTGTGGGCGAAGCCCTACTCTGCAAAGCATCGTCCGCCCCCTTCCCGCCCCCTTCCCGCCCCGTTGGTCGGCTGTAGCATCTTCGGTCCTCCCGACTCTCGCCCGCTTGTTCAGCAGAGAGCCGCTGACGGTTCGCATGCTGAGACATCCAGCGTCAGCTCCAGACGTGCCCCGGCAATCGCCCCCGGGAAGCGGTCCTATACGTGTTTCATTATTTTCAGTCTTCATTCTCTCTGGGTTGCCATTGCCATGTTAGCCGTGCCAGTAATTGATATTATCACGTGTCCGCCCTCCACTTGGGTTTGGTGGTTGACCCGGACGTATGGTTGGGCTTTGGAGGGCATATTATATTATATTGTTATATTGAGTCAAGGGTGTCCGAAACCGGCGAGCGTGTATGAAGAGAATTATGAATGTTGAGGAAGCGAGTGAAGTATGCAAGGACAGAGTTCTCTGGCACTCTGTTCTCTCTGCCTACCCTGCAAGGGATATAGCGTGATGATATGTATGTATGTATGTAGTAATTATATTTATGCATTAGCACTTCATTTCTGAATTTGTTGTCTGAGTAAGAGTATGATTCATCACCCAAACCTTTGCCCGTTTCTTTCATAAAAAACGGGAAGGAAGTTAATAATATGTGCTAATGATATCTGCAAAAGAATTTGAAATAAAACCCTGTTCCAACCAGTTGTTTGAGCAATGTGGTTTGGTACGTTCATCATTACGACTCCTCCGCGGAAGATCAGTGCAGGCTTCTGGCTACAATATACTGAGTTAGGCTCGTTTTGTGACAAGTAGTTTTATATGGTTGTTATACATTATTGCTATTTTGTCAAATAGCTCGTTACAATAAAACTTTTCTTTCTTAATTTTTATCCTATTGTGGACAATAGGATTAAAATTAAGAAAGAAAAGTTCTCCAGGGCGCTCGAGCCCAGCAGTGGGACGTATATGAGCCGAGATGATGCTGGTGATGATTAGCAATTAATTGTTAAGTTTCTACTGTATGCCATTCATCTTTTCCAGCAATACAGGACAATACCATGTACTGTTGTACTCACTGGACTGTACACATAGACAACAGTCTATGTAACATAGTTCTCTAACTTTTATTTCATAGTTACACAACTATGAAATTATATATATATATACAGGTGTAAGGGGACCGCTCCCGAATACAAAGACAGGTAACCCTACTAGTCCTACTTGTAATGATAGGCTAGAAAAAAAATCGATTCGGATGAAAAAATAATTTTTTTTTCACCACGCATGGTCGTTGAACTCTTGAACATATGATCGTGAGTTTTGAATAGATTGCGTCTTTTCTCATCTGAGTATAGTTACGTATTTTTTATCGAGTTATCGTTACATGACACTGTCCTAATACGATGGAATGTGAAAATAACTTAAAATTATTTGTGAAAAAAAAAATTTTTTTTTCATCTTGATCGATTTTTTATATATATATATATATATATATTATTTTCTGCCTACATACCTTTTTTTCCATTTTGCTTCACAGCTACATCACCCACATACGCTCCATGTTCAACCTTCTAAAACACGAATCACCTCGCAACTACTGTCACGGTATACTGCTACAGCTGGTGGCACTGCTCGATGCGAAGCCTGAAGATCATGAATCCCTGGAAATTCTGCAAGGTTGCGTGAAACATTCACTCTGGATCCTGGAGCAAGATGTTGCAACTATACCGTGCTATTTGATCATTGATGACTATGTAAAAGTTCTCAATTTATTCATTCGAAGGTATGATTTGATATAATACTATAGATTTTTTCTTAAAATAATAGAGTATTTTATTTGCTAAGGTGCTAATCTAATATAAATATGCCAACAATTTTTAAATCAAACAAAATATTGTCCTGTGCGGATCGAACCCGTGACAGTTGGCAAGTAGAATATCTTAAGCGCTACGCCATCTGTAAAGTCAGATTTGAATTGATATTAATTGTACGGGATATTTTATCCCGTAATACAAGGATTTTTGTCTAACTTGGTGCAGAGTGTTATGTGCCGGATTGGTCACGGATGTCCAGGAAGCGGTGACAGTGGCCGACCCAATGAGGAGGGAATTTGGTGGATTATAGGGCCACGTGCCGCCTTTCCGTCGCCCCGGACGGAATGGACGGCGTGCGTCCAAACTATAGCTGGCCAAAGAAAAATAAAATGTTGCTATAAAAGATTTGGCGGGACTTCCGCTGGCAAATAAAGAAAATTTAAATAAAAAAGTTATATATTTTATTTTCAGGTTCAATAAAACAAAGTCATCAACATTTATAATAAAGCAAGAAACCGTCAACAAAATAGTATCACATTTAGACAAAATCATATTTAAATCTGTAAAACCAAAAATAACATCAGGAAGAGACGTGTGTCTCTCCAATGCTATCTATCTCTATTTTGTATTACTAAACAACCAAACTAAAGAGACATGCGAATTAATACAAAACGGATTGAAACATAGTTCATATGAAGTGGTTTTATCAACATTAAACTATTTACTTATTCAATATGAAAGTTTTAATGAAAATAAATGTATGTTCTTGGAACATTTAGCGTTGATGAGAGACCAAAAAATTATTGATACTTTGATAAAGGATCAAGAAAAATACATAATATTACTTTGTGAAATTTTAAAGAATAATTGTTTAGAATGCCAGCAGAAGAGTCTTAGAATATTGACTTTAATAGGTGACACTCAACAGTATATAGTTGAAACTAAGATGGGGAAAGTTTCTGATGAGAATTTAATTGAAAAATTATTTGAATGTCTACATAATGGACATGAGAATTTAACTCATATATATTTGGAAAGTCTATTGAATTATGTGACGAAGGAATTGGCAACATCATCTTTATATCCTAGTGTAATGTTAACTGTAATAAGAACTATATTTGAGTACAGTTCAGCTGATAACAATGAATACATTAGAACTGTCGTTGTCAAGTTCATTGAGAACAATATGCGTCGACTATTCAGGTTGGATACAAGTGGACTTAGCGAGGGTGAGATGTGTGAGTATTTAACCAGCAATTGCTGTTTTAAATTTTTAAGTACTTTTGACCTTGAACTACCTTTTTCTTTTTTTATTGATAAATAATATTTACTATCCCATTTTCTATCCGTGAGTGTTGTAAAAGACGACTAAGGGATATAATATGTACATAACATCTATGCAAGAGAAGGAAAACTCGAAATAAAACTGAATACCATTTCGTCTGACTATCGTGGTTTAGTAGGTCAGATTTTCTCCTATGGAGGAGGCTCTAACCCCGTTCTGGGACCCATATGAGCTGAGATGATAATATAATTATTTGTTATAGTTGAACTACAAGCGACGATATGGTGTACTATAATTACGCTAATTGAGGACGACGACGCGACGTTGCGCAGGCGAATGTCGGACGCGCTGACGTCACAGCTGGGAGTGACGTCAGACCTCATACTAACTTGTATAAAACGTGGGAGGCACTCCACCGCAATGTTTATGCTCATAGCTCTGGTGGACTTCAAGTCTGTAGTTGTTACAGACGATGGCAATGATGAGGTAAGATTTATATACACAATTTTCCACCTATATGTCTAATGTTTTATATTATTTCAATTATCACATATGGCAACCGTAGTCAATTTTAAATATTCACTAAATGTTGAGACTTTTTCTTAATGAGAAAATTTCGCCTTAATTATTTATCAGTGGTGCCATATACGTCCAATTGGGCGTGAAACTTTGAATGGAAGGAAAAATGTTATTCTCGTCCTCTATAGACTCCAACTACGTTAGCGATCACACACTGTTAATATTCAGCATTGTAAATTATTGTAATTTTGCTTAAATAATAATTAGTAATACAATCAGTCTCAGCAATCATTTATACCTCCCTCACAAGAACAATTACAACACCATAGACAGGAGTAGTAGTAGACAATCATCATCGTCACAGCCCATATATGTCCCACTGTTGGGCTCGGGCCTCCTCCGTAATGGGAGGGAAGTTAACCTACTATACCGCGCTGGTCAGACGTATTGGTATAGGGTTTTGTTACAAGATTTCCTTCTCTTGCATAGATGTTATATGCGCTTTATATCCCTTAGTCGTCTCGTACGATCACCCACGGGTAAGATATAGGGGGTGGTGAATTGTATTCTTACTCCGTCACCACACGGAAATATACAGTAGTAGTAGTAGACAATAGTAGCTGCTATTTTATAAATACTATTAAATATTTTTTTCATTAATAATCATCCTTTTTTTACTTTATATTTCAGTGTCGCGTCTTCGACCAAAACGAAAAATACAATACATATCTCGAGGAAACAGTATGGACTAACAAATGTGCCGATAAAATTATAGCTGGTCGTAATAAGGACACCAACATGGCGGATTATGTGTCTTCTATCATAGACCAACCAGTTTATAAAGGGACCATAGAGAAACTATGTAATGACAATATTGTGGTATTCAAAAAGTTAATGGCCGGTGATCGCACGCCCAATAATGATCCGATAAATCCTAAAGTTGCATTACTTGTGGAGAGATTGCTTAAAGTGATTTAACTTTTTGACAATGCATAATATTAGGGATAATTTCCATGAGATGAGGGAGTAAGAATTCAATTCACCACCCCCCTTTGTCGAAGGTATAAGACTATTAAGAGATACAATATGCATATCACATGTGTGCAAGAGAAGGAAAACTCAAAATAAAATTCTATGTCAAATCGTCTGCCCAGTGTAGTATATATCATCATCATCATCTCAGCTCATATATGTCCCACTATTGAGCTCGAGCCTCCTCCATAATTTGAGGGAAATTGACCTACTATACCACGCTGGTCAGACGTGTTGGTATAGTGTTTTGTTTCGAGTTTTCCTTCTCTCGCATAGATGTTATATGCGTTTTATATCCCTTAGTCGTCTCGTACGATCACCCACGGGTCAGGGGGTGGTGAATTGTATTCTTACTCCGTCACCACACGGAAAAGTAGTATATATAGTAAGTCAATATTCCTCCTATTGTAGAGGTTGAAGCCCAACAGTGGGAAATCATGATGAAAGTGTAAATATAATGTACTATAGCGCGCAGCGTTATCTCCGAGGAGCCTCACGGTACCCCGCTGCCACGCACGGGGAAGCCAACTCCTCCGCGTCGCGTCCCCGCAGGGATCCGCCGGCCGCCGCGCCGTTTAGTTGCCTAATGTTTAGTATAAGGGGTGCCTGTGCGCACTTCCGCATTCAACATGTGTTATTTGTGTTCGAAGTAAATGAATATACTTGAAGTATATTCTCATTTTTTTGTGCACACCAAACAAGCCTCTACAGTACAGCATAAGTTTATAATATCGATAACAGTAATTTCGAAATGGCAATTATTTCTTCAATAAACATTCTATATGAATAAAGCACTTTTATTATATAATTTTGTTTCATTTACAATTTGTAACATATATGTATGTTTTTATTGTAATCTTTGAATATTAATAAGGAACGTAGCAATGTGAAGAGGGAGGGTTTCCAAAATACCTCGCAAGGTCACAATGGCAGTGTAAGAGGTTAGTTTTCGTCCCGTAATCGAGCTAAATTCATTCATTCATCAAGTACAATGCCGCTATGGCGCACGTTTAACCCACATTCTTGACGTCACGCGATAAATCCCATATAAATTTGACACCAATTAATTCCTTTTATAAATGTTGAAAAAATAAAAAGTATTTAAAATCATATTAGACTTACTACGTGAAAATTAGAGACGGAGGGGGGGGGGGTAGTAGGAAAGGGGAAAGGATAATAAATTGATACATGGATATATTCCAGCGTTGCCAGACGTCCCGATTTTGGATTTTGGCGGGACGTCCCGATTTTTAAATCAAATTTTAATGTCCCGCGCGGGACAGGCTCAGTCCCGCTTTTCGGGAATAACTCGACCGTGCGTGCAGCGTATGAGCGTACTGAGAAAGCGCAGACGGGTGGCATAGCAAGTGTGGACTGGCCGCCTCACAGAACAATATACTCAGGCCGCCTGCCCGGCGCGTATTGAAGATAAGCGCGCGCGAAAGAGAGAGGTGTGCGGCACGCAATCGGTGCGTGCCACTGCGACATCTTCTCTTTCTCTTTCGCTCTTTTCTTATTCTCATTTGTTTATAAATTTCTATTTCGCGAGACCATACGATAATACGATTACGTACGAAGGAACAACGAATACCTTTTGTTTTAGTGCTTGGAAAATTGGAAATCAGTGAGCAAATAGTGAGTTGCGTTGCGTGCGTAATTTAGTGTAATTACATTAAAAAACAAAAGTTCCAGTTTTTTACGTGTTTTTGTTCGTAAGTTACTAGAGTTTACTTATTAGAATCGTTCAAAGATGAATGAAACCGATAGTGATGTTTCGGATTGCTTGGAACCCGAAGACATTACACCCAAGAAGAAAGTCAAACTTGTAAAACATCGCCTCACGAAATACAGTACAAATTGGCAGAATGATTATAATATATAAGAGAGCGAGTAGGTATGAAAGAGAGTAATGGTGTAAAGATGCGAAAGGGAATGCTCCGATGGTTCGGACATGTGGAAAGAATGCCGAACGAACGTCTGGTTAAGAAGATATACAATGCGAAAGTGGAAGGATGTAGGTACCGAGGGAGATCGAGACTAATCTACCTAGACCAGATCGGTCATATACTGAAGGAAGGTGGAGTGTCTCCGAAACCGTCGAGCGTGTATGAAGAGAATTATGAATGTTGAGGAAGCGAGTGAAGTATGCAGAGATTGAGTTCTCTGGCACTCTGTTCTCTCTGCCTACCCTGCAAGGGATATGGCGTGATGATATGTATGTATGTATGTATTATAATTGGTTGCGCATTGTGACGTCGGATGAGTATAAAGCTTACTGTAAACTGTGTAAAAAAGAGTTTACTATTTCTCATGGCGGATTAAACGACATAGTGAAGCATTCAAAAACAAGTAGTCACTCGAAGATCACTAGTTCTCGCGCTGCAAGAAACATAACTAGCTATTTCCAGGCACCGGGTACTTCCACATCTGATCGTGATCGCGATGATATTATGTACAAAACGTCAGCTGCAGAAATTACTTCTATATATCACACCGTTAAACATTCGTTAAGCTACAATAGTATGGATTGTTTTCAAAAGTTATTACCTCTCATGTACGCCAATTCTAAGATAGCTAAGAATGTTAAATGTGGTAGAACAACGAGTGAAGCAATAGTTTGTGAAGTTTTGGCAAAAGAAGCTTTGAAGGACGTAATTCAAAATTTAAAAGAAGATTTATTTTTTTCGATTTCTACGGATGCCAGCAATAAAGGAAACCGGAAAATGTTTCCAATATGTCTGCGATATTTCAGTTTGGACAAAGGCATACAAAACAAATTAATAGATTTTGTGGAGAGTAATGACGAAACTGCCGACCAAATAACAAAGGTACTCTGTGAAACATTGGATGATCATAACTTAAAATTATCGCAAGTAACATCATATGGTGCTGACAATGCAAATGTAAACTTTGGTTCAAATCATTCTATTTTCATTAATGTTACTGCCAAAAACGAAAAAATATTAAAAGCTAACTGTTCAGTTCACATCTTGCATAACATGAGCAAATTTGCATGTGATAGATTAGACATCGATGTAGAAGCTATCATCTTAAAAATATACGGCCATTTCTCACATTCAGCTAAACGTCGTGCGGAATTGATGGAGATATTTGAAAGTACGGATGTGGAGTGGGTCGAATTATTACGTCACGTAAATACAAGATTTCTGTCGCTCTGTCCTGCTGTTGAGAGAGTAATCAAGGTATGGCCTGCTTTGAAAAGCTACTTTGATAAACAAGAATCATGTGCGAAAGCCATTGAAAAGATATTTTACTCTGAGGCAGAGGAAACAAAAACTCTAGCCTACTTGCATTTTGTTCATAATGTGATGAGTGCTTTTAGTACATTAATAAAAGAGTCTTACATTAATAAAAGAGTCTTACATTAATAAAAGAGTCTTACATTAATAAAAGAGGAAATGATATTGCCATAACAGAAATGCATGAGTCATTATGCCTCTTCCGCTCAAGATTGACTCAAAGGCTAAAGGATGGGTTTTTCGGCTACCAGACGAAATATATTTTAAATAAATTGGTTGAATCTGAACGGATCAAAGCCATCGAAGACTTTAAAATTTTTTACACAAATTGCCAACGATATAGAGAAACGTTATAATTTTTCAGATGAAAATATTTTTTCTTGACTTAAATTCATAAACCTGGAAAGTGAAATTAGTTTCGACATGATTGAAAATGCTGTATCTTTAATAAACAATTGACAGACAATATTTCGGTAGATAACTTATATGAAGAATTTAACTTGTTGAAATCATCCTTGGACGTATTAGTGGGAAATTGTAAAGACACCACTGCCACCACCGCACAGAAATGGCACCAGCTCTTTCAACAGTTTCCAAAAAAAGATACCAGGAATATGTTTAAACTAGTGTCTTTCATTTTAAGTATCGCAACATCAAACTGCTTTCCTGAACGCGTTTATTCCCAGATGAATTTAAAATGGTCGGATGCTAGAAATAAATGCTCCGTAAATTTAATAAAAGCAGAATTACTCATTCAGTTTAATCTACAGCTATCCTGTGAAGAGTTCTTCATATTTATTAAAGAGAAAAAGGATACTTTGAAAGAAGTTAAATCTTCACAGAAATATCATGAATAAGTAATTATAAATAATTATTCTCTTATTGTAAGTTGCAATTTGTAACCCTCAGTTCTCAGACTATTGTTTAAAACGCCATATTTTTCTAATGAAAAAAACTTTTTTGATTTTGATTTCTGTTTTTTTTTTAAATTTTTTTTATTCAGAATTTTTTTATTTTTACTCGACTATTTAACGATAGGGTAAATTTGATTCAAAAAAATCATATTTTTATTAAAATACAATTTCTATGGATATTTTTACTATCTATTGTCACATAAACGTAATTTGAATTCAAATAAAAAGATAAATATTCAAAAACTTTTGATTATATACGTTTATTTTACTATGTCCCGCTTTCCACGAAAGAATCCCGCTTTTTTCACTCAAAAAGTTCCAAAATCCCGACTTGGCAAAAAATATATCTGGCAACGCTGATATATTCCCTTATTTATGTTGCTTGCTTGGTAATCAAAACTTCACACGTCAGCTTTGTCTTCTGCTTGTAATGCTGACATGATTCTAAATATTGTTTCGTACTGTCGCACCGCGCACGCCCGAATGCTGTTTATTGTTGGGGCGTCTGTGATGATGATAGCCAAAAGGATAAACTGCCGGGCTGAATACAGATGTCATAGAATCACTACCAATGGTCGGCCTAATAACATTGGGGAGGGATTACAGTGGGTTATAGGCCGCACGTCACTCTTCTGTTGCCCCGGACGAAAAAGGCGACATATGTCCAGATCATAGCCTACCAAAAAGAGATGTCGTGTCGTGCACGGCTCTCAATAATACATCAATACTGTATAGTTTATACGCTTCGTAACAGAGTCAATATACAAGGTGTCGATTTTATTACTAGAATAACTTAAACTAGGTGTAAGAATAACGTCATAAAACACATTAAAGTTAGTTGCAGACTCATAACTTTGCACAATCCCAAGATAAAGTGATTTGTTTCTTATCAAAACAGTAGGTTTGCCAGCGTACATTGACCTGTAGGTACGTTTCGACCAGTTGTGCGGCGGCGATCGCAGTGAGAGCGAGAATATTTGCCTACATGAACAGTTATGGTAGTTCAATTTCACACGCTTCAGTAAATGCCTACATAGAGCTTTTTAATACAAGTGCATTGACCGCTTATCAGTAGGGCAATTTAATCAAAAGGTAGGTACTATTTTTTATTGAGTTGGATAGAGTATCATTGTCTGATACACCCCCTTCAAGGATTCTACTAATTAAATCGGCAACCTGTATAGTATTAACATTTAGTAAATCTTGGAACTTTCCTCTCCTTCTAACAGTTAACTAACCTAACGAATATTAACATTAAAATATTTATCCTCGTGTTTGGTTTCTTTGGAATCGGGAAAGCCCCCTCTTTCACTTGGCTGCACTAAAACATAATTTCTCACACCCACACACGACACCCACCAACAACCCCTTCCCAAACACCCCTTTCCACCAAACCAACCTCAACGGCACGTCAAATATCACAACAGCAGTAAAGCTTCGACACCATCAGCGTGTAATATATTAATAATCCAGGCAAACCGCGGATTCAGCAGCAGTTCATATTTAATAAACTATTATGATAGATCATTAATTACGCAAGCAACGAGTCGGCGCCGCCATGCCACCGGACACCAAGAGCTGAAGCTGCATTTGTCGATGACACCATTTACGTAGTTTTATTATAATTTTACTTCACTTCTTATTCATACTTCAAATAGATTAGGCTAATTAAATATTGTAATTTTTATATTAATGAAATAGTTTAAGATAATTTTGGATTTTTTATTCGATCCTTCGGCTGCCGCTAACGTATGTATATAGGCTTCATTAACAACAACAAACAGCTCACAGCGCTATTATAAACAAAAACAAACCTGTCTACAGTCATCATCATCCACAAAACCAGCAGTACCCGAAATGTAAACTACAGCCAACAGTACACCAATCAAAAAGACGAAGTCTCCTTCCTTAACAACAAACCTAACAACTAAAATCAAATTTACACTGCGAGAAAAAGTTTTGAAATGATCCTTGCTAGCCAAATCTTCGCCAGTCAGTGAGCCAACACCTGGCACTTCCGCCTCCATAGAGCTCCCCACCTCAATACTGGGGGGTAGAGTACAATCTTGGAGCGTTCTGGACACCTCACCCTGCACCAACATCTCAGACGAGGAAGCGTCGGAAACTTCGACAATACACTCCGAAACAGCGGAGGGAGGCAGGCCCAGCCTATTACTAACATCCAACAAAAGGCTGGGCACACATATGGACGAGGCCAGAAAAGAAGCTAACGAGCTACTTGTAGAGGAAAGGAGGCACTGGAGGGAGCAGTCAACATTAGAAAGGATTACAAACATATTCGTTTGTCCACGAGACTCTACAATCTTTGTACGAAATAGTACTCTCCCTATCAGACTCTACGTCCCGCCACAAGCACAATTTAGAAAAGGGAAGGACCAGACACGCCCAAGAGTTAGTGTGTGTTGAGAGGGCACACAATAAGTGTGCCCTCTCAACACAACAACAATAACTGGCTCTCAAACAAAATGACGGAGCTTCTAACCTCTACTAAGACCGGGTTTTAAGAAAACATTCAGGAAGCCCACACCATTAAAAAGTATCTCGAATACGGACTGCTATCCTCCACTAACAAATCAAGGATACATCATCAAACATCCTCTCATCCTCTCCTCCTCCGGATGCCGTAGTGTACGGACGTGTGCACAATACATTTTGCTGTAATTTTTATACGAATACGAAAATTAAATAAATAGTTTCGCAAAAATACAAGTGGATACCAGGAGCACATACGCTACGCACATGTTGATTATACGACGGTTGGAACAGGACATATCATAAACAGAACGAGATAGTTACAACTTATAAGATACACCTGTTTGCCCCACCTACTGCGATATAGGACGCCGCCCTCAAGCACGAGTAAGCAAAATTATTTATACTATTGGTTAATGCTTCGGGATTTGCACAACTTCTCTTCGGCAACTGCAACACCCACCAACCAATCCGTTCGGCGCATACGCAGCTGGCAATATAATATTAACTCGACG
The DNA here is from genome assembly GCA_905163515.2 of Lymantria monacha. NCBI lineage: Eukaryota > Metazoa > Arthropoda > Insecta > Lepidoptera > Erebidae > Lymantria > Lymantria monacha. The sequence continues at coordinate 1,459,488 of LR991094.1, read as the reverse complement.
TGAATAACAAACGGGATTTTATTTAATAATTGCTTTGTTTACCTATCACTAATGTCTCTTAAGCGTACTCCGCCGAACTTATTGCATAGGCAGAATCTGGTACCGACGCCGGTTATATCTTACGGATCTGACCCTCAATTACATGTGTCTTCGCATGACTCCGTACCAGTGGAACACGGTGAAAATACCACTCGTAGATTAAAACGGAGACTTCTTGACGAATATGATGAATGCTTGGAAATCACATCCATGGCTGATCAGATGAAGGCGATGTTTGCTTCTTTCGAAACTAAACAGAACTCTAATTTGGAGAGGCTTATGGAGTCTGTACTTACTATTAAAGATCAGAACACTGAAATACAAAAAAGTGTTGACTTCTTATCCTGTAGGTATGATGATGTTATAGAGAAAATGACTGAACTAGAACAAAAGAACAAAGCTTATGAGCGCAAAATTGAACTGCTCGAGAGCAAGATTGAGCAATTGGAGCGAAACTCTCGCACATCATCCGTCGAGATCAGAAACATACCCAAACGACCTAACGAAAATAAAATTATTTTAAACTCATTGGTTAAGAATGTTGGTGAGTTAATTGAACACCCTATATCAGATTCCGATATTCAGGATATCTATCGCTTAAAAACTAAAAGCCAGTCTAGCGACCACATAGTTGTAAATTTTACAACTACTTTGTGTAAGGATAGCCTAATCAAGCAATGCAGACACTTCAATAAGACTAAGGATAGTAAACTCAATACCACTCACCTCCAGTTACCGGGACCACCTAAACCTATTTTTATCGACGAGTCATTAACAAGCCTTGGAAGAAGACTGGCATTCCTGGCTAGGCAGTTTGTAAAGGAACATAAATGCCACAGCACTTGGACGTCGTACGGTAAAATATTTATAAAAATGTCACAATATTCCACACCACTACGTATAGATTGTGAACAAGACTTACAAAAAACTTTGCCTAAATGACTATCGCCTGTCAAATTTTTATTATTTATGTCATATAATATTGTTTTTTCGTATGTTACCATTATAATAACGAATCATACACTTCTACTCACATGCAAGTATATTATTACCATTTTCATACAATCGCATAACATACACAATATTCACTTAATTATGATACACTCACAGAACAAATACTACTCACTATTCCTATATACCTATATTATACAGCTTTCACCCGCCGCTACTCAGTATATATTCTATGACCACTGTTATAAATCCTTATATATTTTTTGTAGAATAACTTATACATTCACCCACTTATCATATCCATATCACATTCGATAATGTTAATATAATAAATGGTTTTCTAGACCATTTGAATGTTGCTCATGCGTCCACATGCAAAATAGACGATTGCCCTAAATTATTAAACAACTCCCAGCCCGCCTTAAAAATCATCCACCAAAATATTCGCAGTATAAACTGCAATATGCCAGGCTTTTTAACACTCCTTGAAAGATCTAATACCGATTGGGATGTGATAGTGCTTACCGAGTGTTGGCTTCGTCACTCTGAGTATATACCCCAAATAGATGGTTATAATTTTATTCAAAGTCAAAATAACTTAACTCAAAATGAAGGTGTAACAGTTTATTTCAAAAAAACTATGCAAATAACAATATTAAATTCTGTTTTGCAAGATGCAAATTGTGTAACAATTAAATTAGACCATAATACAATCGTAGTTGCAATATATAAACCACCGGGATATAAAAATATTCAACCATTTATAGAGTCTCTAGAGGTGTTACTCAGTAGTATGAGATCACCTAATATCATTATTATAGGAGATATTAATGTGGACATAATGCCAAACAGTAAAGACCCCAACTGTTCAATTTACTTAAATTTACTTGCTTCGCATAGCTTATTACCTGCCCATCAACTACCCACACATGGCAGAACTTGCTTAGATCATATTATGCTTAAAACCACACTCCCAGCCTCTTGCTATGTTGCTGAGGCATCAATAACTGATCATGACTGTATCCTTATCGCATTACAGTACGATATTCAACAAAAAAAGGCATACTGCATTAAAAAAATAGACTACGATGCCCTTGACATAGATATGAATAATATTTGTTTAAATAATATATATAATTCAACTGACCCTAACGTGGGTACTAATTTACTTATATCTACATTAACTTCAGCGATTCAACGTAATACCCGAACTGTCACTGTACCAAATCGCAGGCGTATAAAAAAACCCTGGATAACTGCTGGCCTATTGAAATCCATGAAAAATAGAGACAAATTACACTTGAAATATAAAAAAGACCCGCATGATAACGCTATTAAAGCCATATATATAAAGTATAGGAATTTTTGTAATTGGCTATTGAAAAAATTAAAAAGAGACTATGAAAAAGATTTATTAAATAATGCATCAAGAACTAATAATAAGACTTTGTGGGAAACAATAAATAAAATTACACGCTCTAAAAATAAAACCAACCCAGTTACAGATTTAATATCTTCTGTAGACCCAATTTCTTCAGTTAATGATATAAATCATTTTTTTGCAACTGTTGGTCAAAATTTAGCTGAAAAAAATGGGATTTGTAATTTACCCAAAGTGTCATATGTTGGTCATCTGTCGTCTTTCGCCCTCACTGCAGTCACCGAAACAGAGGTTTCTAACTACATACTAGGTCTGAAGAAAATATATTCAGCTGGAAGAGATGATATCTCAGGTGTATTTTTAAAACGGTATCACAGTGTACTAGTACCTCCATTAACATATATTTTTAACCTCATGTTTACTACAGGAGCTTTTCCTAAGGAATTTAAACTTGCCGAGGTAATCCCCATCTATAAGAGTGGCGACAGAGACTGTATCAATAACTATAGACCTATTTCTATTCTACCTACCATTTCCAAAATAGTTGAGAAGCTTTTAAATAAACGTTTAATTCACTATCTTGAGACTAAAAACCTTCTGTCTACACTTCAATTTGGTTTTAGAGCTAAAACTTCAACTAATGACGCTGTTCATGAATTAACGGATCACATAGTGAAAAAATTAGACAAAAAGAAAAAAGTAGTAGTTATTTTCCTGGACTTAGCAAAGGCCTTCGATGCAGTCTCCATCCCACTCTTACTAGTTAAACTGGAAAAACTAGGTATTCGCGGCACCCAACTCCAATTATTCACGAATTACCTTACCAATAGATGTCAGCGGGTAAAAGTCGGGGAAATCATTAGTGATGACTTACCTATTACCTACGGCGTCCCTCAAGGGAGCGTCCTGGGTCCCACGCTCTTCCTCACCTATATAAATGAGTTATGTAACCTCCAACTAAGCAATGGCAAAATAATAACCTTTGCTGATGACACTGCTTTGGTCTTTCATGGAGATACTTGGGATGATACTTATGCCTTTGCTCAAATGGGTTTTAATATTGTATGCTCATGGCTAAAAGATAATGGACTAACGCTTAATGCCACTAAAACTAAATTTATGCCTTTCGCTATTAAATCTACTCCATCTGACTTATTTAACAGCTACCGTATTATAGCTCACTCTTGTTTACCAAATCAACCTCATAACCTTTGTACCTGTGATCCTATAGAAAGTACCTCCTATATTAAATATTTAGGTATTGTGATCGACAGCACTTTAAGCTTCAATCATCATATAGAACTTTTATCATCAAGAATACGTAAGTTGTTATATATTTTTAAAAATTTAAGCCACGTTGCGGATAGACAGGTTATCAGAACGGTTTACATGTCTTTATGCCAACCCATCTTATCATACAGCATTTCGGCATGGGGTGGCGCTTGTAAAACTAGCTTAATAAAAATAGAAAGAGCGCAAAGGGCAATTCTTAAGGTAAGTCTTTCTTTGCCTTATTTATACCCTACAAGAGATTTATACCAACTCGCGAATGTACTGACCGTAAGGCAACTATATATCCTAAGTACTATATTAAAGCAACACTCCTTACTCCCGTATGACATTCTGCGTACAAAAAAGCGACAGAAATATAAGGTCTTTCTCTTTAATTGGAAATCGGTATTCTACAGCTTTCTCTGGTAAATTCTTTGAGTTCCTGGGAAAGTACTTATACAATAGGGTTAATGAAAAAATACACATTTACTCTCTCAATAAACATCATTGTAAAAAGACCTTAACATGTTGGCTGAAAACTCTTAATTATGAGGAAACTGAAGACTTGATACACGTCCTAACATAGGTATAGAACAGGGGTTCCCAAAGTGTGCGCCACGGCGCCCTGGGGCGCCGTAGAAAGTAAAGGGGGGCGCCGTGATCTAATCCTCTATCATTATCCGAAACCACAAATATCTGCGAGTAACTATAGGCTATAATATAATAACGCAACAATACCTATTTTGAGCGCTCGCATCTGTAAAGAACACATTTACGTCGCTTCGCCGTCACTCGATCGCCAGAAACTACCTGCGCGCTTGAAAACTGTTGATGATACCCTACCGCTTTCACATCTTTACCCGCTCGCACCCCCCTTACTCGCAATTACTCTTTTATTTATTTAAGCCGCCCGCGCCGAAGGGACGAACGTATTGTCTTGGTTTGTTTCGCGTCGTTTTCATTCAAAAATATCATACAAAATGGACAGATTTTTATTAAATAAACAAGTCGATGATTCAAACGATAGTGATAAAGCATCTACTAGAGGCTCTGCTAGCGGCGGGGTAGCAAAGAAGCGAAAATATCGTAAATACGATGACAGCTATTTGGACTTTGGTTTTACTTCAATAGAAGTAAACAATGAAGAAAAACCGCAGTGTGTGCTTTGCTTGAAAATACTATCATCCGAAAGTATGCTTCCAAGTAAGTTAAAACGACATTTTGAGACAATCCATCCAACTATGACTACAAAATCGCGTGATTTTTTTCACCGGAAATTACAAAATTTAATAAGAACAAAAAATGTGTTCACCCAGCAAGCCTCAGTACCTAATAACGCACTATTAGCATCATTCAAGGTGGCATACAGGGTAGCTAAATGCAAAAAACCTCATACTATTGCAGAAGAGCTTATTCTACCGGCTGCTCTCGATATGGTGAATATTATGGTGGGAGAATCGGCTGGAAAATTAATTTCCAAGGTACCATTATCTAATAATACTATCAGTCGAAGAATCCATGATATAGCTGAGGATCTTAGTTACCAATTAATAGAAAAAATGAAAAACAAGGATTTTGGTATACAACTCGATGAGGCTACTGACAGTAACAATGATGCACATCTTATTTGCTACGTACGCTTTCTGGCTGATAATATTATTATCGAAGACCTTTTATTCTGCAAAAGCATTATTGAAAGTGCGAAGGCCCAAGACTTGTTTGAAATTCTTGATAAGTTTATTGCAGAAAATGGTTTGGATTGGAAAAAGTGTATCGGTGTATGTACTGATGGTGCTCGATCCATGTCTGGCAGGTATGGGGGAATACAAGCGCTTATTCGTAAAAAAGCACCGAATGCTATGTGCACCCATTGTATTATCCACAGGGAAGCTCTTGCATCAAAGTCCATGAGCTCTGAACTGAACCAAGTACTAGAATGCGTCATAGGTGCAGTAAATTATATAAAAACTAGACCGCTAAAAGCCAGACTTTTTAAAAAACTATGCATAGATATGGGAGCTGAACATACGGCCCTGCTCTATTACTGCAATTCGCGCTGGCTTTCACGCGGCAATGTTTTATTTCGTGTATTCGAATTACACGAAGAAATTCGCACATTTTTACACGAAGAATGTCATGAAAACGCCAAATATTTTAATGACCCAGATTTTTTAATAAAACTTGCATATTTGTGCGATATATTTGAAAAATTAAATAATTTGAATATGTCTTTGCAAGGCAAAAACACGCACATTTTAAAACTGTCGGAGAGGATTGCGGCTTTTAGAAAGAAACTGCAGCTATGGATAATAAAAATTAATGAAGGTGGTGGTCAAGATTGTTTCCCGCAATTATATAAATATGCGGCATCAAATAAATTAGTTGTCTCAAAAAACCTGATAGTCCTTTTCACAGAACACCTATCAAAGCTCATCGAATGGTTTTCCAAGTACTTTGTTAATGATGATGTCGAAAAATACGCGTGGATACAAGATCCATTCCATGCACACGCTCCGCCAGAATTTACATCACAAGAGGAAGAAAGTCTCATCGAACTCTCTTGCGACAGCAGCCTTAAAACTAGAATCACCAATTCCGATTTGGTAGAGTTTTGGATATCGATTCAAAATGAATATCCAACTTTAACTTCAAAAGTTTTAAGAATTTTCATTCCGTTTGCAACATCATATTTATGCGAAGCTGGATTTTCAGCTGTAGCTGTAATTAAAAACAAATATCGCTCAAGGATCAATGTTGAACAAGAAATGAGAGTAGCTATGTCTAGTCTTATTCCCTGCTTTGAAAAATTGTGCAGCGATCACCAAGCCCACCCGTCACATTGATTTGACTGAATAACTATTGTATTTTATTATCAGTTTTCTTAAGTATTTCTTGTTGCTTTTGTTTTCAATTCTCATTTTTTAAAAATATAATAATAAAAAATCTCAATTTCATATTATGGATGTATTAATTTTTGTTGCTGACTACTTAACCAAACTACTATTATTATAAGTACCTATTTATTTCGACTATATCTCTTTTAAATAGCTAGCTAACTAGGATAGGGCGCCGTGAATAAATACTAAACTTGTAAGTGCGCCGCGGGCTGACAAAGATTGGGAACCCCTGGTATAGAATATATTATACACACACACACACAGCACACACACACACACACACACACACGCGCACACACACACACACACACACACACACACACACACACACACACATACATACACACACACATACATACACACACACACACACACACACACACACACACACACATACATACATACATACACACACACAAGATACACACAGCATTCACACATATACACCTACACACCCACACCACAGATACAAAAGTACACAAATTAATTTAAGTAAATTAGAATATATTGTATAAAAAAAAAAAAAAAAAAAAAAGTGGAATTAACTAAACACCAACTCATCTGGAGTTAGGAGAGGCTGGTAATCTGTCATACAGGTCGTCCTAGTACAGATGCCAGTCTCTCACATAGATACGAACAATTCTTATGTTAATTATCCTAGATTAAGATCCATTTGTTACTTTTCTGTGTGAGAGAGAAATAAAAAGCTATTATTATTATTATTATTAAACATCATCAAATTGCAACACCAAAACCTAGAAAAAGTAATCACAAAACCAGCACAAAGCTCACCCCAAGTTTAGAGCAACTCTCCAAACAAGGAATCAGAGCATTAGAAACATACAAATAACAACGGAAACCATCACTAAGAACCAAGACTGACTACAAATGGCTGCGGGAGACATTGTTAATAAACTCCAATCAACCACGGAGACATTAACACAAATGAACACCACCACCACCACCAAAAGTCATGGCAAAAATATCAGCTCCACAGAGGTCAAAAAGGCCATCTCAGCTCTTTCCACCGACCTTAAAGAAGCCATTAAGACGGTACGGTTTCGAACGTTCAATGGGGGATTAACGAAATATTGGAGCAGTGTCCATCAGCGGAGGTGGTGGTTCTTGGAGACTTTAATGCTCATCATAAAGAGTGGTTGGGGTCCCGAACCGCTGACCTCTTGGGTAGGCATCTCTTCAATATGGTCTCGGCCTATGGTCTCTCACAACTGGTAACACAGCCCACCCGTGTTCCAGACATTGAGAGCCATGAGCACTCTCTACTGGATCTTCTGCTGACTACACACCAGCACGGATACCGGGTAGTGGTCGAAGCTCCTCTTGGGTCATCTGACCACTGCTTGGTCCGTAGCAAAGCCCCTATTGCGAGGCCTAATCGCTCTAAAGCGACTGGGACTCGCAGAGTCTGGCAATATAAGTCAGCAGATTGGGATAGGCTTCGCGAGTTCTACGCATCCTACCCATGGAAGCAGCTTTGCTTCGCCTCTGAGGACCCTGGCATTTGTGCGGATTGTGTTACCGATACCGTTATTACGGGGATGGAATTATTCATCCCCAACACCAAAATACCGGTCGGTGGCCGCAGCCGGCCTTGGTTTAATAAAACCTGCAGGACGGCTGCACAGCAAAAGCAGTCCGCATACCAGGCCTGGAATAGGGCCCAAAACTGTCGGGACCCAAATGTCAGGGAGGAGAAGCGAAAATTTAATGCTGCTTCTAGATCTAGTAAGAAGGCTATTGCCAGAGCCAAGGCGGAACATGTTGCCAGAATCGGCGAGCTATTGGAGAGCTATCCCGCCGCGAGTCGTGCATTCTGGTTGCTCGCCAAAGCTGCCCAAGGCAACTTCTGCCAGTCCAATCTCCCACCACTGCAGAAAAATGATGGCAGTCTAGACCACAGTGCAAAGGAGAAGGCCGATCTTTTAGGTCAATTCTTTGCCTGTAACTAGACTTTGGACGCTGGAACCGCCACACCACCTATCATCCCGCGGTGTGAAAGCTCTCTGCCTAAAATCCGCATTACGCAGCGAGCGGTGAGGCGAGAGCTGCGGCTAATAGACGTGCATAAGTCGAGCGGGCCGGATGGCATCCCTGCCGTGGTCCTGAAAACGTGCGCCCCCGAGTTGACCGCCGTTCTCACGCGCTTATACCGACTTTCCTATATTATATTCCTATATATATATTCCTTTGATTATGATACTTGTAGGGTTCCATCTTCATGGAACATGGAAGATAGCCCATGTCCACCCGATCCCAAAAAAGGGAGACCGGTCGGACCCGTCGAATTACAGGCCGATTGCGATTACATCCTTGCTCTCCAAGATATTGGAGAAAATAATTAACCATCAGCTTCTGCAGTACCTTGAGGATCATCAGCTGATCAGTGACCGCCAATATGGGTTTCGTCATGGCCGGTCGGCTGGTGATCTTCTTGTGTACCTCACACACCGTTGGGCAAAGGCCTTAGAGGGCAAGGGTGAGGCGCTAGCGTTCAGCCTAGATATCGCGAAGGCGTTCGACAGGATTTGGCACAGGGCCCTTCTATCGAAACTACCATCATATGGAAGCCCCGAGGGACTCTGTAATTGGATCACCAGTTTTTTGGATGGTCGGAGCATAAAAGTAGTCGTCGATAGCTCCTGCTCCGAGACCATGCCCATTAATGCTGGTGTACCACAAGGCTCGGTGCTCTCCCCGACGTTGTTTATTCTGCATATCAATGACATGCTCTCCATAGAGAGTATTCGTTGCTATGCGGATGACAGCACGGGTGACGAGCGATACACCGAGCATCAGAATGTTCCTCGGAGTATGTTACAGGAAAGACGCGCTCAACTTGTGTCTGAAGTCGAACGCTCTCTAGGGCGGGCCTCAAAATGGGGTGAACGGAATTTAGTCCAGTTCAATCCCACTAAGACACAAGTTTGCGCGTTCACTGCGAAGAAGGACCCTTTTATCATGGCGCCTCAGTTCCAAGGAGTAACTCTCCAAATCGCCGAGAGTATTGTGATCCTCGGCGTCGAACTATCGAACAAAGTCCAGTTTGGGAGTCATTTGGAGGACAAAGCCAAATTGGCAAGCAAAAAGTTGGGCGTGCTGAGCAGGGCCAGACGGTATTTCACGCCGAGACAACGTCTTGTGCTATATAAAGCACAAGTTCGTCCTCACATGGAGTACTGCTCTCATCGCTGGGCAGGCGCGCCTAAATATCAGCTAGACCCACTTGACTCCCTACAAAGGCGGGCAGTTCGAATCGTCGGTGATCCCAATCTCACGGACAGACTAGAGTCGCTGGAGCGGCGGAGAGACTTTGGATCACTCTGTGTACTTTACCGGCTCTTTCACGGGGAGTCCTCTGAGGAACTGTTTGACTTGGTACCACCGTCACCATTTTACCACCGTACCACTCGACACCGTAGCAGGGTTCATTCATTTCACCTGGAAACGATATGGTCCTCGACCGTACGTTTTCAGCGATCATTTCTCCCACGTACATGCAAGATCTGGAATAAACTACCTGCTGCTGTGTTTCCCGAGCGCTATGACATGTCCTTCTTCAAACGAGGTTTAAGAAGAGCTCTTCCTTCACGGTAGGCAGCGGCCTGGCTGTACCCCTGGTGTTGCTGGGTCCATGTGCAACAGCATTACTTACCATCAGGTGTGCTGTTTGCTCGTTTGTCACCGTAGACAATAAAAAAAAAAAAAAATACCACAACCTCAACCAACCAACTTAGAGACGCAACTACAACCTATAGCAGAACGTCAAGATTATGTCTGCCGAAATAAGAACAATCAAGGAAGACACCACCAACCTGGCTCCAAAACCTGGTACCAGCCTAGCCACAGAAATGGTAAGCGTGGAAAAGCCAAATACTGCAGCGGCAATAAATACCTACGCGGCAGCAATAACAGAGAAGCCCATACCCACCTATACCAAAAGACCTATCAACCAACACACATTAATTGTCACCAGCAAAAACAAATCTAAGACTGGTGACAACATCATTGATACAATCAACAAGATAGTAAACCCCTAAACAACAGAGCCAAGGGTTGATAGAGTAAAAAAGGGGAAAACCTAAAAATTATACTCTCATGCAACACAGTCGAGAACTTGGAGCTCATCCAGAAACAACTACTAAAGGTGAACTCTGAACTAAAAGCTCTATCTCCCAAGCAATACAACCCGCTCGGCATAATAAATACGTCATAAAATCACACATTGACACATATAATCGAACATCTATCCCAAAACGAACAGCTAACGGCCAATATCCTATAGTCAGAAACTAACATCCGGCTCAGGTTTAGGAAAAAGGTGCGAAATGACCTAACATGCCACCCATTACATTTGAGAAAATTATGATAGGCCGCATCCAACACCACATCCTTCCAACACTCAACGAAAATCAGTATGGGTTCATGCCACAGCGGGGCACCGAGGATGCCCTCTATGTCCTCACGCAGCACATCGGACAGAAGATTATTGCGAAAAACATTGTACTCGTCATATCACTGGACATAGAGGGAGCATTTGACAACGCATGATGGTCAGCTCTAAAACACCAACTTGTTCCAAAGAAGCGTGAGCACTTTTGAACAAATCCTGAAACCTGAAACACAATCGACTTCTATTTAACAAACCGAAAAATCATCGTCAATTACGCCAGAACAGCATACGACTACGAAGAACCAACCACAAAGGGCTGCGCCCAAGGCTCCATTGGAGGACCAATCTTTTGGAACATCATTCTGGACCCGCTACTCCAACTTCTGACAAGCGAGGCGATACGATGCCAGGCGTTTGTTGATGACATGGTCCTGACATTTTAACAACAATAATAAATTGGGGTATCAGGAACAACCTGAATTTCGCGCCACATAAGACCCAGGCGATGGTACAAAGAAACTGAAGTTCAACACCCCAATCTTACACCTGTTCGGCCAACCGGTACAAATCGTCGACACAATTAAAATCTTAGGCCTCCACATAAACAACACACTCACCTTCACAACCCATGTAGACGCTGTCTGCAAAAAAGCCTTCGCCATCTATAAACAACTAGCCTGCGCGGCCAAAGTGACGTGTGGCTTCAACGGAGAAATTGTAAGAACCATATACATAGCGATTATCGAGCTGATTATAACTTACGCTACCAATGTGTGAACACCGGCCATAGAGCTGCAAACATTTAAACAAAAGATAAACTCCATCCAACGTAATTTTGCCCTAAATATCTGCAAAGCATACAGAACTGTGTCATTAACATTAGCTCTGGCACTCACAGATCTACTACCACTTGACCTACGAGTTCAGGAACACGCTAGACTCTACAAAGCCAAGAAAGGCCACTCCAAACAATACTTACCACCGAACAAGGAGCTCGAAAGGAGGGTTACATTAAAGAATTACCTAATATTTCCAAACACAAAACCATGTCGTATGAGCTCCTTGAGAACATGGACTCCGACACCATCGCCAACCATCAAATATCCGGACCCCAAATATACACGGAGGGCAGCAAAATAGAGGGGAAAATAGGCGCTGCCCTTACATAGTGGGAGTAAGAACTGGAAGTCCAGTATTCACTGTTCAACTTAGAGCACTTCTGCACGGTCTTCTAGTCAGAGCTTTATGCCATCGATAGAGCAATTGAAAAGTCAAAAGTTGGGGCGTCACCACTGCTAACATACTAAGCGACTCAAGATCTGCGCTTGACTTACTCAAGAACGCTACACACATAACACCCCTGACCAACACCATACCCATAAGGGACAACATAGAAGTTATCCGCAAGGAAGAACCATCCGATTATTCTAACTAAGAGCACACGATGTAAGAATAACAACCGCGCAAAGGCGAATATATGAATTGATCATAGACCACTACAACCCGGCATACGATATCGTCTTAACAACGCTACTCGGCGGAAAGGAAGATCTTCAGTCAACAATCACCCGACGTATGGGAGAGAAAGCGGCTAAAAACATGTGGCATCAGCCCTGGTAAATGGAGTCAGAACAAGTAAAAAGAGAGCGCTCCACCGCCTTATAATCGATAAAGCGCTTATGAATCACTTCGGCTGCATAGTCATGATTATGCGCACCATAAAGCCCAAAGAACTTCTTCTTGGAGACGTCAATCAAATAAACTTTATAGGTCGGGACAACCTCTTTACTTTAAAGTACGATATGCCACCCACATCACCACTGGCAACACAGGAACTGCTATGCACGCACAGATGCCCTAAAGACGTAGCATATGCCCTCCAAAACTACTACAGCGGCATATACTCGTCCAGCTATATTAAAAATTCACTGGAAATAATCACCTAAAACGACGCCGTCATACCACCAGACCTTCCAGAGACATTATACCTGTTGCACACCCAAGGAGAAGGAATCTCTCACGGAAAAGGCATACGGCGCTGGCATGGGCTCTAAATTATTAACCATCCACGAGGCACAGGGACTCGGCGCACTAAAGGTGATCATCATTCAGACCTACGAGACGGTGCAGACGCCGCACAACAGTACCCAACACGCAGTAGTTGCCATATCCAGACTGAACTGAATCCTGTACCTATTACACAGACACCCGTGAAGATACCCTCTAGAAACTCATGCGGAAGTCTATTGAACAGGATTCAAACACAATACTAGAATACAACAGGAAGATGGCAATAAAGAACAGGGATAAAAGAAAAATGAAATTTACCGCGCTACCACCTGTCAGTGACAGCGCCGCACATCACCAAATGACTCCGATTTTATTCTATGGAACAAGAATTACCCAGCTGTTTGTTATTGTGGCTCGTAACGGTGGGAATTGCAGGAAAGAAAGGTGTTTTGTCATCAATTATTCTAAGTGTCATTACGTTGCCACTGTGAGATTACAAACTACAAGTAAGTAAATAACTAAATAGTAATAATAGGTATTTTGTTTTATACTAAACATGTAGGTATTCTACGTAAGAGAATATAAAATTGAAGGATACGTTTATAAAATTTAGTGATATTCACTCATCTTAACTATACAGCCAGGAGTTGATCTATCCTGCTGCAATCTGGCCGGTACACCTCTCCAATTATTAACTTCACTATTTTTAAACGACAAGTACGCCAGTTTTTCATTATGTCTTTGTTTTAACATTAAGAACATAATATTTGCTATACAATACACAAAAAACAATGAATACTTGCTATACAATAATAATTAGAAATAAGCTTACAAAAATCCGTAACTTCGGAAATTGATTCGCCATTGAATCTTTACCTCGATCGCGGCTCGCGCGCGAACTTCAAAAAGACATTCAATTTCGGGCCTCCTATTGTGTTACGTAAATTATTGTATTTATCCGTTATTACTATACAATTTGACTATATTACTTACATAAAATATGATATTTACACACAAAAAATAAATAGATAGATTGCATTTATTTTTGAAGTAAAATCATGCAGGCAATTTTTTGATGTGACGATTAAGCTCATATAAATTTTAATATCTGGTTGACCGAGCTTTGCTCGGTATAATTTTTAGTTTTTCGTAAATTGTATTTTTGACGAACTTATTTATAAACAATAAAAATTGTGAAATAAAAAAAATATCAAAAAATACAATAACAGAATAATAATAACACCGAGATTCGATCTCACGCTGTTTGTTTGCGACTGGACAACTTCCCAACTGAGCTGTTGTCACTCTTGTCGGCGACGGCTAAATTTAAATTCCTATTCTATTGACATTTTATGTCATTGTATTGATTAGCTAAAAACACTGACAAAACAACATTTTCTATAAATGAAACCTAGCTAGATCGATTTTTTGCCGCCGAAACCCCTTGTATGCCAATTTTCATGAGAATCGTTGGAGTTTCCGAGATCCAGATCACATATATATATATATATATATATATATATATATATATATATATATCTTTTTTATTTGGATAACATAAATCAATCACTCCAGAAACACTTCAAAAATACACTACAAGCAGCGCGACGTACATTCAAATGTTCGCGGCAACACGGCTAACTTACACTGAGCATATAGTAATGACGTAATGCCTTGCTATATTTTAGGAAATTTGAAATGTTGCCTTAATGATATTGTTGAGGTAGATCAATTTGACCTTAGTGATGGCTATGGTAAAGTGTAAACGAAAATATCTAACATTAAAACACGAAAAACTATGACAAAAACTTCAATTATCGTAACTATGACGTCATTCTTACAGTTTTAGTTATTATTTATTTTGCGCGAAATTAAGCCACTTAAAAATTTAAAAAAATATGTTTCTTGGTTAAAACAGCAAAATGAACATATCACAATAATACACAATATTTAAATGTTGTCAATTGTAAATATCAGTGTTGTTTCTTTGTGAGGTAATCTCTATTATTTGTATTGATAGGGTACGAGTGTCACTATTATTGAAAAATGGAAAATAAAAAAAGAAAAGGTGATAAGCTGAAGGGCATGGACTATTGGAAAAAGTGGTGTGGTCAAGCTGTCACCAATAAAGAAGACCATTTGGCTACCGAACCTATAACCAGTTTGCATTCTGCCAATGAGACTGCGATGACAAACAAGCCTTCGACCTCAGATATAGAATCGAAAATCGAAATCGAGGTGGTGGAACCGGCGGCGCCCTCTTTTATGCTTACGACCACCGAGCCTACATTTAGTCTGGATCAGGCCAGTTTGCCTGGTACGTCTTGTTCTGTAGCTAAATTAGACATTGGTTTTTACTCAAATGACGCCAAAATCGTGGACGATTACTTAAAATGTCAAATTTTACAAAACCCTTGGACACCTTCGAAAAATTACAAGTTTCCCATTTCCACAAAACGAAATTTGCGGTTTCAGCTGAAATGGATAGAGAGATTCCCTTGGTTATCGTATTCAGAATGTAAAGATGGAGCATACTGCAGAATTTGTGTCGTAATGGGAGGCTTGCTTGACGAAGGTAAAGGCAGACATCAGCGGACTGGCCAGCTCGTGATCGAGCCTTTCTGTAAGTGGAAAAATGCACTAGAAATATTCGAAACTCATGCAAAATCAGGATATCATAAGCGAAATTCCCAACTGGCAGATAACTTCCTTAAAGTAATGTCATCACAGGCTTTTTCGGTCAACGAGCAGTTGTCTTCTGAAAGAAGGAGACAGCAACAGGAAAACCGAAAAAAACTAATCCCTATTGTAAAAGCAATAATTTTTTGCGGCAAACAAGGCATCCCCTTAAGAGGAAAAACCGATTCGGGGCGGATCGACATTTCACCAGAACATGAAGAACCACTGCAAAATGATGGGAATTTTCGGGCTTTGTTGCGGTACGGCGCTGAGTCTGGGAATAAAGATCTTGCTGAGCATTTGACCATTTCTCAGAAGAATGCACTATACACAAGCCCTCAAATCCAAAATGAAATAATCAACATTTGTGGCGAAATAATTCAACATAAGATAATCGACGAAGTAAAGAAAGCCCAGCTATTCGCTGTTCTTGCTGATGAAACCACTGATATCGCGCGCGTGGAGCAAGTCTCACTGTGCTTGCGATATGTGGATTCTAAAGATGTTAAAAATCATACAATTAAGGAGGTGTTCCTCGAGTACATTCCAACTACTGACGTCACAGGATCCGGCCTGGCAAATCTTATTCTTACATCTCTGAAAAAGCACGGACTTGAATGTTCGCACGTGGTAGGTCAAGGTTACGACGGGGCTGCTGCTATGAGTGGGTATTTGCACGGTGCCCAGGCGTATGTTCGTCAAGAATGTGCGCTTGCTCTCTATGTACACTGTAGCGCACACTCTCTCAACCTTGCTATTGCTGATTCATATTCACTAGCAAATGTCCGAAATTGCGTTGGGATCGTACAATCTGTTGGTTCCTACTTTAGAAATTCTGCTCAACGCACTGCTGTATTGAAGGAGAAAATTCGAGAACTTTTACCTGCCGGTCACCAAAAAAGTCTGCTTGCAATGTGCGAAACACGATGGGTCCATAAGCATGAAGCCCTCATGAGATTCAAAGAAATTTATTCAGCCATTATGAATGCTCTTGAAGAACTTCAATGTAGCCATAATAAAGAAACCTCACAACAAGCCGTCCAAATGCTTAACACGCTTCGGTCTTCGGATTTTGTGATGTGCTTGGTGATTGTTCAAAAAGTCATGAGCTATACACTGTCGTTATCAAAACAACTGCAAGCAATCAACACCGACCTCATCACAGCATTCGGGCACGTGGATGATGTTATTAACGCTTTACAACTTCTCAGAAATAAAGCTGACGATAACGAATATCTCGATCTCTATCATGAAGCTAAAGTTTTACTTGAAGAAAATGGTGGTGAGCTGCGGATGCCACGTATCGTCGGAAGACAGCAAAACCGCTCTAACATTCCTGCGTCAGATATATGCCCGTATTACAAAATAAATTTATTCATCCCATTTCTTGAACATACAATTCAACAATTGATTGAAAGATTTACAAAACACCGTAAAGTTGTATCGGCACTATCTGGTTTATTACCTTCAAATTTTGCAACCAGTTCTGAACTTGAAGAAGCAATTTGTATGTACTCTTCAGTGCTTCCAGAAAAAAGTACATCTGTGGTCAAAGCCGAACTCGAAGTGTGGAAAGCAGTGATGGGAAGAAACTCCCCTACTCCAAAATCTGTTTTGGAATGCCTAGACAAGTGCGATCAAAAATTTTATCCAAATATTTACAAATTGCTACAAATATTAGCTACCATACCTGTTTCCACTGCTACCCCAGAACGGACTTTTTCAAGCCTAAGGAGACTGAAAAACTATTTGCGCAATACAACTAGTGAAAATAGACTGAATGGTTTGGCTCTCATGAATATTCACTATGGGACAGAAATTAATGCGGAAGAAGTAGTAGATATTTTTAAACAAAAGAACAGAAGATTAATTCTATAATACGCTTGGGTTTACCCAGGTTTACCACATTCACTTGAACTCAAAGAAAGAGTCACTAAATTAAATATTATAAAAAAGGTTAATATTTCTACTGCAGATCGAGTACACGTTTGGCAAAAAACTGCACTTTTTTATCTCTTACCGGTTGAATTTAAGCCCGAAAAACAATCTTCTATCAATATGGATATTTTTCAGTATAAATATTAAACTCATTTTAAGGCTTTTTTATTTTCTTGAACCCCCCCCGAAATTAAGACTTGGCTACGCCCATGGGAAGAGCTCAGAGCTTCACAAAACCAAAATACAACACCATACCAACAAAGATTTAAACGAACACATAATAGCGAAGAACTTTTCATTCAATTAGCTCAACTTTCATTAAATATACATACATATCATCACACCATATCCCTTGCAGGGTAGGCAGAGAGAACAAAGTGCCAGAGAACTCTATCTCTGCATACTTCACTCGCTTCCTCAACATTCATAATTCTCTTCATACATGCTCGCCGGTTTCGGAGACTGTTGACTCCACCTTCCTTCAGTACATGACCGATCTGGTTTTTTAAATATCAAAACACTAAAAATATAATAGCGACACTTCAAGAACAAATAATATTATATAACTTCACAATTAATATATCACTATAAAAGAAGGCTGTGGTGTCACAAAAGAAATTTAAAAAAAAACCTAAACTATTAAAAATCAGGATATTATAGTAATATACTTACATAATGAAACATAGAACCTCCTCCTTTTTGAAGTCGGTTAAAAAAAAATATATTTAACATATAATAGTAACGATTACTAAAAAATTAAAAACAAAAACAAAACTGATTAGATTAGGTGACTCAATTGTTATAAAATAATACTACTCAAAAACCTCTATTTCACATGGGTAAACATTCCAAAAAAAAAATACTGAAGATTACATATTTCTTTAATTGGCTGTGTAAAAGGAACTAATTCTTGATCGCATGTAAGCACTCGTTAAAAATTTACGACTTATTGATACAATTATAATGATTCAGTATAACAACAGAGTAAGAATACAATCCTATATTGATCGTGGCGTTTTGTAAATATGATTAAGGTATATAACATCACAAAAGAAGGAAAACTCGACATAAAATTAACAATCAGTTAGACCAGCGTTCAGCTCAAGGTCGATTTGCTCTCTATTACAGCGCAGGTTCGAGACCAACAGTGGGATGCTGAGCCGAGATAGTTATCGTGAGTAATAACTATCTAAGAATAGAAACGTTAACTGGTGCAAATCTTAGCTCGACTACACCCAAACTCTAAACTAGGATAGGGTTACCACATTGCCACGTGCCATAAATCAGAATATGTCACAGGAATTTAGCAAAAAAAAATCAATGAACTTAAAAAATTATCTATTTCCATCCAAACTTAAATTACTGAGACTCGATCACGTTTGTATCTGAATTAAAATTGACCAACGTTTCAGACACTTCACAACGTTTAGACGTTCACGGACACGGGGCGACTGTGTCTCCGTTACCGTAAACGCTGTAGTGTTCCAAATGTCGGTCAATTAAAAATCAAATATAAACTCGATGATCGGCAAAAATGATTTTATTTCAAAAGTGTAAGGACTCGTAAACATCAGAAATCATGAATTTACTGATCATCATTAGGATAAAGGTTTTATGAAATTAGCGATATTTTTTTATTCAAAATATAATTATTCAATGAAATATAGCCTATTTCAATCAGAGTCAAAATGAACACAACTCGCAAACATCTGTGTTCAATAACACGTTCAATAGTAGGATCTATATGGGGTCTATAAGTAGTCTTATATAGTAATGGTAACTTTTATGACTATACCTGGTAAGTTTTAGAATACTTCCTACGAGTCGAAAAAGCAGGCACCCTCAGGAAAATGGTTAGCGGAACTCTGCTGAGAAACTTATCTCCCATCCCGTTAATGAATGAAATATTAAGGAATAACTCTAGAACAAATTTAGACTAAATGTCAACAGGTCAGTCAGGATAACACTATTATGGAGGATAAAAATAAGAAGTACGATCTTTGTATATGAAAAATGTTAAAATAAGATGGCGCCACAGTAGCATATAAATATTATTATAGTTAGTTAGTTATAGGTAAATATTAGTATAGCAAATATTATTATAGTTATATAGTCTATAGAGAAATAAAAATAATTGCGGCTCAAGGTGAGAGCGGCAAGGAAAGTCTGCCCCAGACCACCGGTCTAGGACAACCCCCAAATAACGATATGCACATCGGGAATTGGAAACTTTTGAAATCCAAATCCTCTGTCAGCTATTCTTCAAGAAAATCGAGAAAAAAAAATATTCAGAAAATAGTTCGAAATGATAGATTTCTATAGTCATACTATATGAAAACCATATCACCTCATCAGATCATTCTCAATATTTTTTTCCTACAAAAATTAAGAAAATCACGATGTGGAGTCTCATTTAGCTTTGTCGCCCTGATCACCCAAAGAGCTCAATCTGCCACTCTGGTGTAAATCAATTTTTCTCTATAACTAACCTCTGCAGTTTAATTTAGTATTTCGTAAAAGCAAAAACTATAAAATTACCTTAAAACATTTCATAAATCACAAATAATAAATCACTTTCCACATTATTTTAGAGCAGTTTCGCAAGTATCTTATTAGTTTATTTTCGACTATGTTACTTAGGACACATGCACCATTCTGAGTATTTTAAAATTATTTAATGCTTTCTACCGGACACTTCATCAATTCAACGCCCATAATAGATCGTTCTACTTAGCTCTACCCTCCATAAACACTATAAACAATTCTATTAAAATATTTATTGAAATTACTATCAAACAATTTTGTCTCGCTGTATCCTATGCACTTGATTCGCCACTTGATTATTTTTGAATTTAATTTTATTGTCCTTCTTCACTTTCATATCACTAATCATATCTTTCATCACTTTCACACTCTTATTCACATCTACATCGCTCTTTTCTATCAGTCTTTGTAATCTGTTCTTCAAGCTGGTTTCTGATCCAGTATCTTCTGACTCTTGAAACAAATCTTTAACGGATACCAATCTATGAGAATTGCCAACGCGAAGTAATTTTCTGAGACTTCTTGTAGTCTTTTTCTCTATGATTGCTATAAGCCCCCAGTCTTCCTCTTTCTGTCCCTGGTTATCTTCAAGTTGCCACGCGGCATTTCTCACTTCTAATTTTAACCGCTCACATTCTTCATAACTCACATTTCTGCTCACATTCAAAGCTTGCTCTAAAGGATTCACTATGTACAAAGGCAGGGCACTAGGTTTCCTGATTGGCTTGCCTTCATTAATTGAAATTGCTTTGCCTTCGAAATCGAACTGTGAATAATATTCGAAAAATCCCAGTAGCAATGTCTCTAGATTGGCATTGTTCTGTGAGTAGCAGTCAGACGGTAGTTGGTTCAGGTCGCGTAGGAATGTACAATTGAGATTCTCTTCAGCTATTCTTGTGTCTTCTTTATCTATAAATGAAATACAGTTAGTTTTTCTGTAGCTAAAACCTTATTTAATAATATTTTTATCATAAAGTTATGCAAGCAGTTTGTTCGTTAGTTGGGACGCATTAATCTTAGCAGCACCCAGTTGAATTCTAAAAAACTGTTTTATCGTGTTTTTTTTTTTAATTTTATATTATCGAAAAATTGTGTACATAACATTGTGACATATACGAACGAAATCTTAATAAATGTCTACTAATTCAGCAAAATATAAAACAACGACAGCCTAAGAGTTATGCGCAATCGCCGTTGCTTAGATAATAATTGCACAGGTCCATAAAAAAGTGGTCTTAATTTTATCGGCTTTTTTTTATTTTCTCCGTTTTTTGCAGTTTGACCCCCTATTTTGATTTCATATTCGTATTCAGCGGTAAAAAATACATCGGAAAATCTTTGTCGAACACCCAGCACAGACCACTTTCTTTTGTGTGGACCTGTATTATCATTGATATATTTTGGATATTAAAATTCCTTGCATGGCGATGGTATAAGAATACAATTGTCGTCGCCCCTTACTTGCCCGTGGGCGTCATAAAAATCTGTTGAGGGATCACCAGAAAGAGTAGTAGTGTTCTACTAGTAAGCATATAACACTGCGATAGCCAAAACGCTTGCCAAACGAGGATGATTGTTATATTGCTATCGATAATCTCCATAAATAATGGCCACAACATACAGCATTGTATGAGGAGACCTAAGATTAGAAGTAGACAGCAAAAATCTGATGATGTATTCATCATTCTCCTACTCTTATCCCAACTACTTGGGGTCGATATAATATGTACTCCTCTTTCATAGTACATATTGTAAAGTTATTGGCAATAGTTTTATGACTGGCCGCCTGCCAGAGGTCAACCCTCCTTGGGAATGTAATTGTTGACCAAACAGCATCAGATGGAGTTGGCCCAGATTGTTATAAGTATGTATTATGGCTATATTTTTAATGTCTATATCATTACTAGATAAGATCTATACTTACTAGCTCTTTTAATCAATTCATTCAACGATGGCAGAACACAACCATTTGTTGTGTTCTGTTCCAAGTAGAATA
The DNA here is from genome assembly GCA_905163515.2 of Lymantria monacha. Taxonomy (NCBI): domain Eukaryota; kingdom Metazoa; phylum Arthropoda; class Insecta; order Lepidoptera; family Erebidae; genus Lymantria; species Lymantria monacha. The sequence goes on along the minus strand of LR991094.1, from coordinate 1,437,370 downwards.
TCACCATGAGCGTTAATGAGAAGTTTGTGATCCACCTCCCGGGGTGTGGGTTGGTCAGTCCCACGGATTTAGCCCAGCATCGTACTGCGAACGTGAGCGGCCGCACTCTTGAGTCCAGTTCACCGTACTGCCAGAGCAACTCCGACATATACACTCCAGACCTACGAATCATTGCTGCATATATTAGATTGCATTAATCTTTATTTATATATATGTATATACATGTGTATATCACTGAACTCCTCCTAAACGACTAGACTGATTTTGTTGAAATTTTTTGTGTATGTTCAAGTGGATTCGAGTATGGTTTAGATTCAATTGGACGCGGTAGGTGGCGCTGCGGTCGAGTTATGGAATATATAATAGAGTTGTGGAATTTTTACTTTTCGTATATCGACTGTTAGGCGGAACGAAGTTTGCCGGATCTGCTAGTAGTATTATATAAAACTGGACGACCACCTGCTTCATATGAACAAAGAAAAATATGCCAATAAGACTATATATGTAGGGAGATCCCCGATTGATTGTTATGGCAAGTCGCAAAAAAACGCAGACAAATGGACAAAAATTGCATGCAAATAATTTTGACAGCAGTGACATAATACTGAAGATATCTCATATAAGTCCTTACGGCTCTGCTGGCCTCCCGCCATCTCCACAATAGGAGAGAATTTGAAATACTATGCTGGCTATAACTGGCCAGACGGGTTAGTATGGGAAGGGTTTTAATTCGCTTTTTCACACCCACAGAAAGCGAGTGGTGAAAATACCTACCATGTCTGTTAATAATAAAAGGCATACCAACTCACATATTATTATAACACAGGTCACAATCCAGATCAGTGAACTCGTGTGCAAACTTGATGATGGGTACTCTGGCGTGCAGGATCTTCTGAACGCGTTCAGCGCCTGGCACTCTCAACTCGAGCAGCTCACCCACGCTCTGCATGTGTCGCTGCAAGGGGCTGCGCCCGCCGTCACATTTTTTATCTTGATACACCAGGCGACGCGACGAATTGTTCTGTAAAGTGAAATAAACAAATACTGAACTGGATGATGAAACAATACTATTCCGCTTCTTGCACGCAATTATTGTAAATCTAAGGGATATAATAATATAAAGATGATCTATGCAAGAGAAAAAGTTAAAAATAAAATCTTATACCATGGTAGTAGGTCGATTTAACTTCTATCGTATACAGAGCCTCCTCTATATGAGCTAACATTAATGACGAATAGCAAGATTTGAGTATCACGTAACTGTGGATCGTGTGAGTTGCGGTATTTATTACTTTATGTCATTCATACGAGCAAGGATCTCTACAGTTTTATTTACAAACTACTTGAGAGAGAGTATTAAACACGTGTGTCACGGGTGCGGCTTGACATTTACTTGACGAGATGTTAATCTCGTCAGATAAGACGCTCCCTCAACTAAGAACCAACACGGCCCGCACACCCACATTACATAAATATCCGCGGCTTCGTTCTCGCCGTCGAGTTGCGAAACCGCGTCGCAAAAAAAATCAATAATGCTAACGTGAGATGGCTTTGCCTCAAGCGACGACCCAAACTGAGGTTCGTACCCCCTTGGGCGATGTCGCTCAGCCTACTTTCACCAAACTGAGAGTCCTCAGCGCCACTTATCCACAGGCCGGGCAGGCACACCATAAAGAAAAAAAAACGCATGTCACGCGAATCTGATACATGCTTTAAAACATAGTAGCAATTTCAACACGAATAAGTTAAATTTATATATTATAGTTCATCTAATCTAAGAAGTGCATTTTGACGTTTCGCATGTTTTAATACACAATAACCTTGGTCAAACGTATACACATGATTGCAAACAATAAATCTGAAATTTTAAAGAACTATTAAGTTATTTACATAATTAACGTTGCGGGTGACTTTCTTGTACAATAATGTAATGTTGAAACTCGTAAAACTAATATTATATATAATTAAAATAAAAATAGCATGGTAAATAACAATTATTATTGACGATCATACAATGTCATGTCATCACGTTCAACGTACGACGTTTAAACAGTAGTGCTTGACAACTTCCAATTCACGAATATCCAAATAATCGGTAAAAATATTAGATTACTATATTTAATCGAATAGAGATTTTGACAGAGATGTACGTTTCGACAATGTTATTGATAAGGAAATAATTATTAATGTTCGAGACGATGATAATTCAAGTAATAGTAGTGATTCTGAATAAATAGCTATTTTCAAATCCAGTTTTTGTTTTTACTTAACCTAATCCTACTAATTATGATGAATAGATTTTATGATGAGAAAATTAAATTTGTTTAGTATTAATTTAGCACTTAATTTTTTATCTCCTTTTTGAAAAATAGAAAAATTAACCGATTGTTAATTACAAAAAATCAATATCGATTTCTCTCTAAAATCGGATATTTTCGATAGCGATTATTTGGTTCACATACCTAGACAACTTACTCCGACAGCTGTCAAAGTGCACTTCTTAGACTAGATAGACTATAACAACATTAACACTTCTGGAGTAAAAAAAAAATCATTAAAAAGAAATACGATAGAAAAGAATATACAAGCTAAGTCTATTCAAACATATAGATATAATATAAACTATTGTTCATAATATAAACTATTATATATTAGTAATATAGTTAAAACATTACAAGGTTAAAGCAAAATTAAATACTTGTTCTTGAACAATCTTGTATCGTCCATCAAGTGGTAGAACTTTAAGTTTTGGTTTCGTTTTCTTTATAAGTGCTCTTGTATTTTCGTATTTGGGTAATATTTCTATTGTCTGTGGGACATATATACTTTATTCAAACTAAACTCAACTCGTGAAAACCAAATTCAAATATATATGTAGATGTCTGTTTGAGATTTTTCTTTGGACAAATCTCGTTCCGATCAGTCCAGAGCCACGTATGGGCGGCGAGAGACCACCGGTATTGATTTCTTGACTTTAAGAATTCCTGCTCATTGCAGTATATGATTTAAGGGTACGTACCCAAACTACGTGACTCATTCGTTCCTTCATCCCTTTCCTCGGCGACCATGCGTTTTTTTTTAAACTTAATTATACTTTATTAATTTACCTCTGTATTGGTATGGCAATGATCAAACAATATCTATTTTTCTATACTAACCCAGCAAGTGACGATTACTACTTAAGAGGTAAAAAACACTAATGTTTTTGAACAATAAATCTTTAAAGTATATTTACCATTTCGTCAGAGACCACATTAGTTAATACTAGGTCCAGGTCACATCCCATCTTGCCAAAGCCATTGACTGATGATCCAAATGGCCTCACTGCTATGTTGGCATACAAACTTTCAAATACACATTCTAGCTGAAAATGATTTAATATGAATTTAATTTAGTCACTTTATTTGTTAAATATAGCACTTCTGGACATCTTTATATGACTGCTCCTCCCAAATGGCTATGACCTATTTTGATTTTTTTTTTTTTGAGTTTTCAGATAGATATAAGAAAGATTTAAGTTGACAATAACTGGTGCTGAGGTCAATTTCAAGATTGGGTCTGCTGGTATGTTTTATAAATATTTAGGCAAGCAAACAAATGGGTAATGGATTATTCACATAAAAATCCAAAAGGTTGTTAAACATTGAGAAGCCTCTAGATATTAAATAGCAAAGTTTTAAATATTTTTTTTAGTCTTGCATTTTTTAAAACCCACCTCGATTAATGGGCGAATCCTTTATATACTTGTATATATGTAATATCTTGAAAGGGTAGATTAAACCTCTATCTACCCCCTGAATGAAAGTGTCTATTGCCAAATTCTGAGCATATTTTATGTCTCTATACTTGTAGTAGTTTATAAAAACTTGATTAGGAGCAAAAAATGATTGTCATACATGGGATTTGAAACCACGCCTAATGGAAATTGTTCCAATCATGCTACCACTTACACCAGCGTGAGCTGTCATATGATATTCAATTTTTGGCTCGTATTATATTTTCGTCTTCAAAGGAGATGTGTACCATCTACTCGATAATGTTTACACATTATTGTAGTAGTAGTAGTAGTAGTAGTGTTTGTTTTATGCTATATATATTTTACTCTATTTAAAAAAGAAAAATAAAATTCAGAGAAATAAATAAAGACGTAATCCATCTGGATCAGTAATGCTGTAAGTACACTAATTGCCTTTCTATTGTTGAAGAGCTACAAGCACATACGGGGTACATTTATGAGCGGAAAATGCCTTACCTCAAGTTTAAAATTTCATGAGTTCTAACTTAGCAATTAGAACTAACATACTCAAACTTTTCTAGCAAATAATAAATTTCATAGTTTTTATAGCATCATGGCTTTATTTCTGCTGGGATCTTTTCTTAATGAAAATGAACTACACCCTCATTCAACTCCCAAATTCTCCGGTGTCAGAGGACTTAACAATATTGTTATGTCCTATTACATATTACAATCCCAATGTTATGTCCTATCTTATTATTATTAGCCTATTGTTATATCCTATCCTATTATTATTATCCTATTGATATATCCCAATTGATAAATGATATATAAAATGAAAGAGAGTATTAGTGTAAAGATGCGAAAGGGAATGCTCCGATGGTTCGGACATGTGAAAAGAATTCCGAACGAATGTCTGGTTAAGAAGATATACAATGCGAAAGTGGAAGGATATAGGTACCGGGGAGACCGAGACCTACCTACACCAGATTGGTCATATACTGAAGGAAGGTGGAGTCAAGAGTCTCCGAAACCGGCGAGCATGTATGAAGAGAATTATGAATGTTGAGGAAGCGAGTGAAGTATGCAGAGATAGAGTTCTCTGGCACTCTGTTCTCTCTGCCTACCCTGCACAGGATATGGGGTGATGATATGTATGTACGTATGTAAAATAAAAATGTTTGACAAATATATAACTACAGATAAAATAAATAAATACAGACCTGTCTTGCTACCAAATATCTCAATCTTGTGCCAATGTCATTCAATGTAGTTTTATCATACAGTAATTGTATTTGATCAGATACACTAGTACATTTATTCAAGTCTCCTAGAATCTTTTCATCACTCAGTACTGAGTTACCATCTACTGTTACCAGTGATGCAGGCGGAGTGATAAACTTTTCTTTCGTTCCTTTACTATTTCTAAACCACAGGAATGGTGAATTCAATGCCATAACATCCAGGTCTTTTTGGTGTGCTCCACATGATTTAAGTGTATCTCTTATGTTGTCCTCAGAACTAAATTCAACTAGCATGAAATGCTGCAAGTGTTAAGTAAAATGTTTTAAATTCATTTGTTATCAATCTGAAACAAATATTACCAGATTCTATATATCTTATCTAGGAAGGCTACAAATAATGAATGCTACAAAGAACTTACCTCTCCGGCCGAATTTCTGTAATGATGTATTCCATTGATGGTAGTATATTTTGAGCAATATCCATACAATTCATTATATGAAGCTTCAGAGTTAACTTGTACTATTATACTCCGCCTTGCTTCGTTTCTTCTCTGGGCCACAACTTCATCAAATGATATAAATTTCTTGGGTACAACTAAAATAAATATATAACCTCGAAACAACCTTCATAATAAATTTCTCAAAAAGATAATGCAGACATACCTGTAAATTTACGCGAATATAAAGGTGATATTTGTGAAGTCTTTAGTAATTTTCTGTACAAGTGCTTTTTATTAGTATTTACTAATATTTGTATTATGATGGACATTTTTGCACGATTCTTTGATATGTCCACAGAGCATTATAGATTTTATTTTATGGTTTTATACTTTTTTATAAATGGCGAATAAGCTTTTTTTGTTCCTTGCGACTGCTCGGTAAGGTAAACAAAATATAGGCCATACAGCCAAATCTTTATACATATTACTTCACAAATTATTAACACTTCATATTAAGTAGCTTATTCATAATCATTGTCTATCATCAAATGAAGTCATTACCATTAAATAGGCGCTGACAACCAAATTAATTATTTGTCTGAGATATTTTATAAACATGATAATGAACTTAAAGCACTATTCTATTATATTCTCTACTTTTTAGCCCTATATTTGTATTATATTACATAAAAAAAAAACAGCAAAATTATTCCACGTAACTTTATAAAACACTAAAGAAATGATTCCCTTAGAGACAGACGCAAATTACTTGATCTTGTGTTTATGTATAAATTATTTAATGATATGATTGATAGTTCTGAATTACTGTCTAGAATCAATATCTGTGCACCAAGTAAACTTCCTCGCTCGAGAGTCTACAAACTATTCAGTTTACGTTCATTTAAAACGAATATATGACTCAATTCGCCTCTGAACAGAATGTGCAAATTGTACAACGACCTTTCCACTACCTTGAATTTAGACATTTATGGTGATAATTTTCGTCATTTTAAGATTAAAATCTATGAATATTATATGTACAAATGATATATATGTACATAGCTGGGCACCGTTAATCAAATAGTTAACTTCGTTAATCGTTAAACCGCTACAAAAAAAGTTAGCTTCGTTAAACGTTAAAGCGTTACATTTCGGAAGAATTAACGCAAGTTAACGTTAATCGTTAATCCGTTAATATGTGTAAAATTTCATCTTTATATCGTTGCGTAAGTGAACTTATAAAACCTGTGGTTTAGGTTCTGGAAGTTAACAGGTTAGGAACAAAACAAAATACTTGTATAATTCGAATGTGTAATTTAATCGTCGGGTAGGTGCATATTTCCCTTCATGAACATTAATATTTTGAAGTAAAGAAATGATCAAACGAAACAAATATTTTCGCAATTTTCTTTCTCACTCGCACGCGCCGGCAAAATATATCTAGTTTTGTTTTTGTTCCACTCGCTGCCACGCGCCACCCGGCACTTGTCAGTGCCGTGCGGTAAGTATTAGGTATTGGATTAACGATTAACGGACTTCTTGCATATTAACGGAAGTTAACGTGTCCGTTAACATTTTTAAAAGTTAACTTAAAAGTTAATCCGTTAATCAAAATGTTAACTTCGTTAATTAACGATTAACGGATTAACGAGTTAATGCCCAGCTATGTATATGTATGTCTATGTTTAAATATATATACATATATATATATATATATATATATATATATATATATATATATATATATATATATATATATATATATATATATATATATATATATATATATATATATATATATATATATATGTAGGTATATATAGTTTGCCAACTGTATATTGATTTTTTTATCATTTTATGTGTTCCTTTTTAAAAAAGTAAGAAATGGATATTTTGTTTTAAGAGTTAAAGTAACATTTGGTTAGTTGTGGTTACCTGTAAATGAAAGAGCACAAAACATGATCCATGTATGTAATCCTAAAAATAAATAAATAAATTACTTAAAGTAAGATTCGTCGGCTAAGCTCTTTCTCGAAATAGGATCTAACTAGCTGGACTGTTTGTCCAAAGTAAACACAATGATTTAAGACTTCAAGACTCGCATTGCCAACTTCTAGTCCCGGCATTGGAATGACAAAACTCCTATTTTTTTTAAAATGAAGTAAGATATATATATATATATATTTTATTTGGGACTAATCCCACCATTGTAACTCCTGTAAGCCAGGATCCACAATGGTCACTATAAATGACACCAAGGTTTGACCCTCAGGCAGTCCCGGGATATGATTTTAATTGTCTTGGGACCCGCAACAAATTTAATTAGAAAAGGTTAAAGAGGAGGAGTTGGAAAGAGTGATTCCACTTCCCTCCTAGGCAAAGCGGGACACAGGAAAACAAAATGACTAGTCAGCCAATAATTAAAGAGGTGTACGGCTACGATAAGCGCAGCCGTACGGCACCACGGATACGGAAGAGCTTAACGGGGCCTATATGTGAGCGTTAAGATTGATTGCTACAGTAGGTATGCCAGAAACGCATGAACGCACGGAAATTTTCTCGAGTTGCCACAAGGTCCGTATAGTATACTACTCCACAGGTAACTTGCAAACTGTTTAACATAAGGTTACGCTCGTTTCGCCAGAGATCGCACTCCCAGAGAATGTGATGTGCTGATTATTCATACTCATGGTCAGCTGTGGAACATTGACATAGTGGTGAAGGTACGAGTTTAAAAGAAAATAATTTACTTTTAAAGTTGCCATGTCCAGTTAAAAATTGGGCCACAAAATGGTCAACCTCTAGCCACACTTTCTCCAGGCGCTTTCGGATGCATGGAAAAAATTGATAAAGATGACGGCCTTTCGATGATGAATCCCATCTTTCTTGCCATTCAGTTAAAAGCTCTTCATAGACATTGGATTGTGGCGCAAACAATCTAGCAATTTTAGTTGGTGGTCGCGCGGTAGAAGGAAATCGGTATTTATAGTTTCCCTTGTGGGGATACATTGACGCTCGTCTCTGAATCTCCAAATCAACCGGAAGCACACCCGCTAGCACTGGCAAGGCCTCGGTACTAACCGTTCTATAGGCTTTACATAAGAATATTAGGGCCAATCGTTGGCTCTGTAGTAATTTAAGGCGAGCCGCCCCTATGGTGGCCCTATCGGCCCATACAGGTGCAGCGTAACAAATACACCCCAAATATGTGGCCATATATATGGTTTTAAGTGTATTAAAGCGAAGGCCCCAAGTAGATGTGGATATTCTAGTAAGCGCGTAGAAATTGCGTTTCGCTTTTTCACCTACAGTTTTAATATGCTGAATAAATGAAAATTTTTTTTCTAAGACTAGGCCGAAATAGCAAACTGATTCTTTCTTTTTGACAGTCATATTATTGAATTTTATACGCGGCGCCGATTGTAAATTTCCTTTTAATAAAAGATGATATGTTTTTTGTGGTGCGAAAGCAAGCCGGTTTCTTGTACCCCAATCGAATATTAGAATATATCATTGAGACATGTTTGCGCTAATTTCTCTCAGCCATCCCTAGTGTTTGATTGTATAAGTAAAAGACCATCGTCTGCATAGCCGATCAGTAGACAATTCTTCGGTAGAGGTAACTCGAGAAAATCGTCAAAACCTAAATTCCATAGATAAGGACTTAGCACCGGACCCTGAGGGCAGCCCTGGGGGGGCACACTTAAAACATTACTTTTTTTTACTGACCGTCGCGCCGCCTACAGACTGGTTGTACAAACTTAGCTGCTGCCATTTTGTCCCGTCTGTCAAACGTTTGACAACTGAGAATTGTTATTTTTTGTTCATAGTGTAGGTAGTTATTGTCATCGATCTATTTTCGATTATTGATGTACTTTCTGAACATTATATCAATTTTCATTGTTAAACTTATATTATTATTGTTTCGATATCAGCCGATATGTTTTTTTTTATATTTCAGGGTATATCTCATAGTAAAAGAATATTCTGTATAATTACACATACACATGTAGATATGTATATATATATCACTTCAACTTTAGTTCACAGCTTAAACTCTGGGCAGCAGCACTGCCCATACATGCATATTTTATCATCGAGTTGCCACTCTTTTTCAGTTTAATAACTTTACTCTTTGGGGCAGCCCATCGTCAGTGGCTTCGACACAGCATGGTGACCAAGTTTCAATTTAGACGAGCCATTTAAAAAGTACGACTGTATGATTTGGTAGATATTTCTATAGCACCCATGAGCCTTTAATTTAAGAAATAGCATTGGCCACCATGCGTTATCGAAAGCACCTGAGATGTCCAGGAAGACGCCTAGTACGTATTTAAAAGATATATATATATATAGCATAAAACCAACACTACTACAATAATGAGTAAATAATGTCGGGTAGATGGCACACGTCTCCTTTAAAGACGAAAATATAATACGAGCCAAAAATTGAATGTCATATCATATGACAGCTCACGATGGTGTAAGTGGTAGCATGATTGGAACGGTTTCTATTAGGCGTGGGTTCAAATCCCATGTGTGACAATAATTTTTCGCTCGTAATCAAGTTTTTATAAACTACTATAAGTATAGAGACATAAAATATGCTCAGAATTTGGCAATAGACACTTTCATTCAGGGGGTAGATAGAGGTTTAATCTACCCTTTCAAGATATTACATATATACAAGTATATAAAGGATTCGCCCATTAATCGAGGTGGGTTTTAAAAAATGCAAGACTAAAAAAAATATTTAAAACTTTGCTATTTAATATCTAGAGGCTTCTCAATGTTTAACAACCTTTTGGATTTTTATGTGAATAATCCATTACCCATTTGTTTGCTTGCCTAAATATTTATAAAACATACCAGCAGACCCAATCTTGAAATTGACCTCAGCACCAGTTATTGTCAACTTAAATCTTTCTTATATCTATCTGAAAACTCAAAAAAAAAAATCAAAATAGGTCATAGCCATTTGGGAGGAGCAGTCATATAAAGATGTCCAGAAGTGCTATATTTAACAAATAAATTGACTAAATTAAATTCATATTAAATCATTTTCAGCTAGAATGTGTATTTGAAAGTTTGTATGCCAACATAGCAGTGAGGCCATTTGGATCATCAGTCAATGGCTTTGGCAAGACGAGATGTGACCTGGATCTAGTATTAACTAATGTGGTCTCTGACGAAATGGTAAATATAGTTTAAAGTGATTTAAAGATTTCATCATAATTAGATTTGACTGATTCTTGCCACAGAAAAAATAGGTATTGTTTAATCATTGCCATACCAATACAGAGGTAAATTCACAAAGTATAATTAAGTAGAAAAAAAACGCGTGGTCGCCGAGGTAAGGGATGAAGGACCGAATGAGTCGCGTAGTTTGGGTACGTTCCCTTAAATCGTATATTGCGATAAGCAGGCATTCTCAAAGTCAAGAAATCGATACCGGTGGTCTCCTGCCGCCCATACGTGGCTCTAGACTGATCGGAACGAGATTTGTCCACAAAAAATCGCAATCATAGACGTTTTTGGAACGAAGTTCCTTATCGCGCGTTGTGAAAGGGGGCTAGACGGAAAAAATTCTTACGAAAAGTTGTCACGACACTTTTTGCTATAGTAAGCTATTCTAAGCTGTGCGGCGTCGCTCATCGGCTCTCTTATAGAAAGCAAGCCAGATATTTTCATTTCTATTTCGCATTGAACAGTGTGGTGTCGCGACGATTTTTTTTATAGATAGAGTGATTCAAGAGGAAGGTTTATATATATAATATATGCATAATGTACTAGAGAAACACTGATAATTTTAGAGGTTTCTAATGTGATGTCGTAAATAAACACATTATTTTGGGCTTACATTGCAAACGCTGGCTGAACCCTACGAAATAGATCAAAATAAAGTACTACAGTATTATACAGCTTAAAAAGGCCTACAAAAAAGTCCGCGATGGTATATATCTATCTCTTAAGGATAACATACTATATCCATTTTAATACTTTAAAAAATGTTCTATTATAAAACGGTAATTGAAAAGCTATTTACACAAATACTGTATTAATCCTTATCATTTTAAATACATTAGTTGGCTTGAGCATTTCATGAAGATATTTTTTTTCCTTCAGAGCATGCAAATTAAATCAATACCTTAAGAGATATAGCAAAATCAAAATAATGCGCAACGAAATTATTTTCGCCCGTGACCGGGCCGTGTGGCCGGCTCGCGTTCGAGCTCGGGGCCGAAAAGTTTTGGTAGTCTAGTGGAATTGTATATCCTATTATTAATATTATAAACGTGAAAGTTTGTAATAATGTATGGATGTGAACATGTTTGTTGCTCTTTCACGTAAAAACTACTGAATGGATTTTGATGAAATTTATAGTAATATAGCTTGCACATCAGAATAACACATAGGCCATAATTTATAAAGATATTTTGCAAATTGGCTAAAATATAACGATAAAAATCGCTTAAGGCAGAAAAAAATTATATAATTAAAATAGAACTTCGTTCCATCCGGGTGTCCCTTGACACCTCCGGTTTTTTTTTTATTGCTAATGGTAGCAAACGAGCTAGCAGTACACCTGATGGTAAGTGTCATTGCCGCCTATGGACCGTTGCAATACCAAGGGTATAACTAAGCCGCTGCCTACCAATATAAACCCCAACACCCAATTGCGCTTCCGGTTCTCTCGTTCACCGAACGAAACGCAATAGCACATTGCTATTACTCATACGTCGATCTTCTGCGAGAGTGTGGTACTACACCGGACGGACCGGCCCGCGGCTGCAGACAGAGAACTGTCAACAGCGTGGTCCTACCACTATTACACATAGACACAGTGGCGTAGCTAGCATGGGTGGCACCCGGGGCGGATATTGTAGGTGACACTCCTAAATTCCAATAAAACTGTTAAAAAAAAGTAAAAGAAAATTTATAATAATTTACGTTTTATTAAAATACGAGTATCACAAATAATTTTTATATATTATGTAAAAAATTTTTTTTGGTAAAAATTTAAAATTGCTTTCTAACTTTAACACAAATTTATATTTTGTGTTGCTTCATGTTCTATCGTCAAAATACTAAGATTGTTTAATCTGGTTTCAGTCATATTAGACCGCAAGTAATTTTTCATTAATTTCAATTAGCTAAAACTCCTTTCACATGAAGCAACTGATGCACATAATTATTGTTAGAAATAACTTTAGTGCGACCGTTAGATTCAGCAGAGATTCTGTAAAATCCCCTTCCACAATGAATTTTAAATAGTCCAGAGTCACCCAATTAGAAGCTGTAATATTGGCCGCTTTTAAATGTCTTCTCAATCTTGGTATCTCTAAGAGGAGTTCTGTTCCTGATACCTCATCGTAAAGGCCAGTTAATTTTGATATAGCAAATTTTAACTGTTCAGTGTTTGCTAAAAGCAACGTGTTTGACTGCACAACCTCAAATAATTAAGCTACGTCTTTAATGGACTGTAATCTTATTTCGAGTTCAATATTGAATCTGTCAAGACATTCTAACATGTTCTTTTTAAGTTCCGCTCTAAATGTAAGTCCAGCATCGGTGGACGATGCTAACTCGCCGGGCATGCGTTTCTTGCGACGAATTCGTCGTTCAATCGAAATGTATTCTTCCGATTTCTGTACAGCAAAATCTATTGCCTCTTCTGCAAGATGCAATCGTTTCTCTTCAATGAAAAGTCGAAGTGCTTCCAGTTTTACCACTATTTGATCAACACTTAAGCATTTACTTTGTAAAGCAATCTGAGCATTGTTGACTTCCCTTAGCACATCCTTCCAAAAGAAAAGATAGCAAAGAAATGAGAAATTGCACACAGCAGGCATAACGTTCTGTGCAGCACCTCGCACCTCGCAGTGTCTAAATTTGCTTCCTGGTCACATAGTTCTTCAATTGCAGAAATAAGCCCATCAAAATTTTCAGCCAATACTTTTACAGCTGCATAATGAGCACTCCAGCGCGTATTTGAAAGTCTTTTAACAGATGCTTTACTGTGTCTGAGGAGCACTTCCCAGCGGTTTGTGGAAGCAGAAAAAAAATTGAATATGGTGCTCCGAAAAATGTAACACAAGTCACATTTTGTGCGAACGAATATTGGCCACATAAATTAATTGAATGATCTATACAACCAATAAAATTGCTTTTTTGTTTTCTTCTTTTATAATAGCTTGCACTCCCCCGTGTATGCCGCTCATAACTGCTGCATTATCATAACCCTAAGAACGACACATCATAATATCTAAGCCATCGTTTACAAGCTTCTTAAGTATTTCAGCGCTTAAATCAGCTGCTTTTTTTCCATGTAAAGGAAAGAATCCTAGGAATACTTCTTTGATTTCTACCTTTCTATTATTAATTTTCACATAACGAATTACTTCAGACATTTGATCGATATGTGAAACGTCTGGTGTGCTATCAAACATGATTCCAAAGTATTTGGCCGATTTAATTTCATTTTACGTGATTGGCTAAAATATTTATGAACTCATTTTGTATTTCTGGCGATAAATATGTTACTTTAGGTAATTTTTCCAGTTCCAAATATAAGATATGTTCTTTCAATACTACATCATATTTAGACAGCAGTTTAACTAGCTCTAAGAAATTACCTTTATTTAAAGATCCTTGTCCCTCATCATGTCCACGAAATGCTAGATTTTGTTTAGATAAAAACAAAGTATATAACTTTGTTTTTTTGTCTAATAATCTAGACAAAAGATTTTTCCACTTCTGTTTTTCCGTATTCATTAATTGCAAGGCTGCGTCATCTATTGTTGTATGAGATTTCAATCTCATTTCTAAAGTTTTCCACTTTTCGAAATTTTCTAAATGTTCACACGAAGTTTCATGATCTGATACTTTAGGATTTAGCTTCCACAACTTCTGAAATCCAGTTGTAAACGTTGTTTTTATGTTAGTGACAGCAAATAAACGACAACAAAAACAATACAGGTTATTTGAAATAGGAGAAAATACCATCCATGACCTTAGAATTTTTTCGCCACTAGGTATCACTTTATAAAACCATTCCTTTGAAAGATGACGACAATCGCCTTTAATCTTTGAGCCATGTCGAAATACAGTAGGAAACAGACCTTTGTTCTGAAAATATTCACTGCCCTTTTTTATTATGTCAATGCGAGCAATATCGGAAAGGGGTAAACTCCAATGTGAAACATCTCTCAAGTGTTGAAGTGATTCTTCTAAGTTCTCGCGTTTAAACTCGACCGCGCCCGTTTAAACGCTTGCGACTGTTGCGCGCGGCTTATGCGACAATAGCCATGTATGAAAATGGCACAGCTTACATCATTCGTCGCTTACGACTGTCGCGGATTTCAGAAATTGTGACATACATTTTCATACTTTGACTACTGTAGCATCGGCCGCGTGCAATCAGTCGTAAGCGATTAATCGCGCGCGGCCGCGTTGAAACGCAATGGAATGGCGCATGGAAATGAACCTTAACTGTCGCTAGTCAGGAGTCAGGGGATTCCCTGGAAATAGATTGCTCGTCACCTGTGGGCTTGGGGAATTTCTTTTGTATTCGACTGAATTCATTTCAAAATTTCTTTCGCGAACGTGTGTTTAATGCAAAGTATTTATTATTATAGTGCCACAAACTTATCTGACCCGGTGACAGCGTCGCTGTTATCGCATTTAGTGTTGCCAGTAAAATTCCATTTGCAATAAAATCGGTAAGTACTTCCCCATGTGGTAACGGGTTTAGAAAACAATATTCAACTCCTTTACAGAATTTTCTGTGGAAGTCTTCAAAAATGGAATTATAGCATATTCACCCGTGGGCTCACGGATGGGAAGTAGATAAATGTGTTACAAGTATTAATGCTTATGAACACATTATATTACTAGAGAAACAAAAATGTAGTTTTTATAAATAATTATATTTTAACACAATAATTATGATCTACAAATATAGGACAAATTATTTGTAATGAACATATTCCAGGTATAGTCATTTGAATCGTCAGTCACTTCATCATATGAATCATCACTTTCAGTCTCACTGTCACTGTCTAAAGTCATAATGGAAGGCTCCTCTAAATATGTATCCCTTTAGTATTCGTTTTCAAATTTTTTCACGTGATTTCAGTGATTTTCCATTCGTTTATAGTTATTTTATTAATAGCCTCTGCAATTAATTTAAGCGTTGTAGAATTAGAGTTTTTAATATTCTGCTGTATTATGTTTCGTTTCATTGAGCTCCAAATCATTTCAATTTGATTTAATCGCAAGGGTATGGTAGAATGGATTTCGTCAATTTCATAACTTCGCTTAGACTTGTGTCTTAATTATTTCATAAAGCTGCGCCTTTGTAAGCCGTTGATTCCATTTAAAATCTATCTCCTCTTGAAGTACATCATTAACTTTGGAATTGTGGGAATTATTTTTTGCACACTGTAAAATTGATGTATTTTTCGTCTATTGACACCGAGAAAAAATCACCAACTTCAATTTTACTTTTCGTCCTCTTCAGTCTTTTATTTGGTGTAGAAATTTTTACTCCACTCTCATCGGCCTGTCCTTTTTTCCTTTACAAGTTTTCTTACAAATCGTTCTCCAACCCTTAAAAAAATATTTTTTACTTAATGTAAACACATAGTGTATACACATATATTTTCTGATCATAAACAGATAGATGTATACACAGAGATACATACTAACTATGTACTTACAAGAAAATTATGTTACAGTTAATAACAATCAAGTACATTCATTACAATTAAATTTAAATAAATAGAATACTATTGTATTATTTGTATAAATATATAATAATTATATTCAAAATATAATTAGACTCTAAGAACAAATTAATTCATTATATTTAACACATAACAAATTATACATAATGTTTATTAATTGTGTCCTTTTTATTTCAAAAACTAGTAACACTAACCTGTGGCTATTTATATAATTATTCAAAAGGTATTAATTATGCCTGAAGATGTTTTTCTTCCTTCATATAACTTAAAACTTGTAATATAACATTTACTGCATCACATTTCGCATTTTAAAACCACAAAAAGTAAATAAACATGGAGTAAACAACCAACAACTGAAATATCAGCATATAGGGAGGACGATTGACGTTTGATGACATTTCAAAATGGCGTCATTAGTTCATCAATTTGCCACCGGGTCAGATAAGTTTGTGGCACTATAAGTTATATTGTTATAACCGCAATTTTATTAAAATAAAAGGGTTTCAAAGAGAGAAAAAGTTAATAAAGATAATTGATTCTTAAAAAAACGAGGTATATACATACACACATACATACATATCATCACGCCATATCCCTTGCAGGGTAGGCAGAGAGAACAGAGTGCCAGAGAACTCTATCTCTGCATACTTCACTCGCTTCCTCAACATTCATAATTCTCTTCATACACGCTCGCCGGTTTCTGAGACTCTTGACTCCACCTTCCTTCAGTACATGACCGATCTGGTCTAGGTAGGTTAGTCTCGGTCTCCCCCTGTACCTACATCCTTCCACTTTCGCATTGTATATCTTCTTAACCAGACGTTCGTTCGGCATTCTTTCCACATGTCCGAACCATCGGAGCATTCCCTTTCGCATCTTTACACTAATACTCTCTTTCATACCTACTCGCTCTCTTACGTCGTCGTTACGAATGCGGTCGGTCAGCCTAATTCCACAGATTTTCCGCAGAGATCGCATTTCGACCGCATTAATTTTACTTTCATACTCTTTTCTGCATACCCAACTCTCGCTTCTATACAGTACTGTTGGGACAAGCACTGCGTTATGTATTGCTACACGTGCCTTCTGGCTGAGGTGGTGGCTGCCGAGAAGTTGCCGCGACGCTCCGTTCACTCTATTTCCCGCATTCACTCTTCGCTCTATATCAGTGGTGTACCTTCCATCTCGGCTAAATCCACATCCAAGATATACAAATTCATCCACTTGCTCTAGTACATCATTACCTATTGTTACTCTTACATCTGTTCTGGTTTCATCTCTTTCAAAGGCCATTATTTTGGTTTTGCTCACATTCACGCGTAGACCCCTTTTCTTACAATCTTCTGTCATTGTGTCGACTAGGGTCTGCAGGTCAGTCGCTGACTGTGCCAGCAGGACTGCATCATCTGCATAAAGCAGAGCAGTGACCACTGGGTCGCCCATCTGGACTCCCACATTCATATCGTTCAACCTTTGGAGACATTTATCCGGATATATGATAAACAGCCTGGCTGACAGAACGCACCCTTGCTTAACGCCGATATTGACGTCAAACCAAGGCGACATTCCATCATCCAGCCGCACACAGGCTCTACAGCCCATGTAACTGGACTGCACAGCCTGTAGCAGTTTACCGTTAATACCATACTCCGGTAAAATGTCCCAAAGTTCCTTTCGTACAACCGTGTCAAATGCTCTCTCCAGATCCACAAAACTGCAGAAAACCCTCTGACCTAGAGCCAGATGCTTCTCCACAATGTTGCGCAGAGAGAACACTTGATCCATGCATCCCCTTCCACTCCTGAAACCTTCTTGTGTCTCACACAGTAAACCATCGGACACCATCCTCATTCTCCTTTCAATAATTTTACCATACACTTTTGCTGCCAAACTGGTCAAGCTTATGGCTCTGTAATTTGCACAGTCATAACGTGAACCCTTGTTTTTAAACAAAGACACGATGACTGCGCTATTCCAGTCCCCGGGAACCATTCCCGAGCTCCAACATAAATTGAGGAGCAACAGGAACGCCTCCCAGACACAGGAGCCACCAAGCTTGATCATCTCGGCAGACACCATATCAATGCCCGCTGCCTTACCATTTTTCAAACTTCTTATCGCCCATTCAACTTCATCCATACTGATGCCATCGGAGGACGCCGTTGTCGAATGTTGATCTACTAAACCACATGCAACACCGGCGCCAACCGTAGCATCCGCATACATATCGCCAAAATATTCACTCCATCGGCTTAACACGTCTTGTGTTTGTGTAAGAATGTCTTCACCTTTAGACCTTATTTTATTCATTCTAAAGGCTGACCAACCACCCCGAGACTTCTTCACCTCTCTCCAAAAGAGTTTGGTGTTACCCTCGAAGTTTTTAGTCAGCCTATCTTCTGCACTCATACTTGCTCTATCACGTTTCTCTTTCACTAAGGCCTTGGTGTCATTCTTACATTGCCGATATATTTCTTTCTTCTGTTCAGTCATACTGTCATTCAGATTCAAAGAAGAGACATAGTCCAGCCACGCTTTCTTCTTTTGCTCTACGGAAGCTGCAACTTCCGCATCCCACCATGCATCACTATTTGTTTTTCTATGCTTCTTTGAACTTAAACGAGGTGAGTGAAGTATTTTTGTTATTATAAGTAATACTTTTTTAATTTACTTAGTATTTAGTAGCTTATATTAGATTATTTAAAAAGCCTTAAATTATTTTAATCCCTTTTAAAAGTTGGAAAATGAGACTTTTCGGGTTTTACTAAATGATAGGTACAGAAGGTATTATAGACGCAGTGCAGAATATTTTTTGTTTAGTCTGGTAAAGTCTTACTACTAAATACATTTGTTTATGAAAATAGGTGTTTTTGCCTTGCTAACGTAGGTACACATATTTTATTTATGTTACTACTCGTTTTACGATATTCCTTTAGGTAATCATTTTTTACCAATTGGTAATATTTAGATGTATCGTATCTTTATTATAAATTAAATTTCTATTTCAAATGAAATTTCTTAAAATTTAGGTTCTATTCCGATTTAATATTAAAATTTAATAGCAATGGTATTAGATTTTGATATATTAGGTATCTAATATCAAAATCTGAATTCGGAATAGTTCAGACTTAGATGTTCAAAAACATTCAAAATAGGTAATAGTTAATTTATATAAAAATATATTTGACAAAGCTAGTTAAGTAAAGTGTATTTATTGACTGTTGCAATGTGTGTATCAAATTAACGCAATAATAAAAACCTTTTTAGAATATCCAGAACGAAATATGCCTCGGGGAATTCATACTTCGAAAAGAAAAAGCGGGTTTCAGCAGAGAAAAATCAAAAAGGCGAAATTGGATGTAATTCAGAGCATGTCTGGTTCTCTTTTTAAATATGTCACAAAAGCAGATAACAGCCAAATTCAGGCGAAGTACGTGAGTCTCCTGCTGATGATATTAATGATTTAGAAAATATACATCTTCGAGAAGACTCGTATTCAGATAGCAATATCGACAATATAGAATCAATGAAGACGACCCATGACATCGACGAAACCAAAATAAATACTGAAAATGACGCCGTTGTTAATACTACTTTCGGAGTTAGCATTAACTTAGAAGAATCACTTCAACACTTGAGAGATGTTTCACATTGGAGTTTACCCCTTTCCGATAATCTCTATATACATATATATTTGAATTTGGTTTTCTCGAGTTGGGTTTAGTTTGAATAAAGTATATATGTCCCACAGGCAATAGAAATATTACCCAAATACGAAATTACAAGAGTACTTATAAAGAAAAACGAAACCAAAACTTAAATTTGATTTAAACTGTATGATAAAAAAAATTCTTTTAATCTAATGGCTTTGTTTCCAAATATATATATATATATATATATATTTGTCATAATAAGAAATATAATTGACATGTCATTTTTGACATTCGGTTAGGAGTTTAGGATTATATTAGGCTGTATGGGCTTTGTTTCTTTTGCCTGTCCGAATGGGCGAACAGAACCAAAAAAAATTAAAGTTTAGGGCACTGACCTTAAAGGTCATTTCATTCAATTTTTATTTTGTCACTAGCCATTAATATATAATGTTGAACGTGTGTAAACAAAACAAGATTTAGATAGAATTGTAAAGCGTTTGTTATGTTTTTATATTGAGAAAAAAATGGGTACTAGAATGTTGCAACGTCTAGTGACACCGGTATTTATTCAATCGTTTAAGTCTTTGCATTGTAACCTCATCAAAAATGCCGAGCAAGTCGTTTATCCGAATTCATTACGATTTATAGCAGTTCGCAATTACGCCAAAAGTAAAGATAAAGGAAAGGACAAAAAGGGTAAAGGTGCAAAGGTGGTAATAAATATTGCCACAATATCTGAACTTGTTCCTGTAGATAAGATGAAGGATAGGTGTAACGCAGCTATCGACAAAATGAAGGAAGAATTTGCTAAGAACTTATCGTTGCGATCCACCACAGGATCTATTGAATCTATGCATGTAAAATTTGAAGGAAAAGATTATGAGTTACAAGAACTAGCTCAAATTGTTAGGAAAAATCCTAAAACTCTTGTTATAAACTTTGCTTCCTTTCCTCAAGCCATACCAAATGCATTAAAATCTATACAGGCATCTGGATTAAACCTCAATCCTCAGCAGGATGGCACTACACTATATGTACCGGTGCCTAAAGTAACTAAAGAACACAGAGAGGCTTTGGCAAAGAATGCTAAAGCCTTGTATATCAAGTGTAGAGATTCTATGAAAGATGTTCAAAATGAATTTATAAAAAAAGTAAAGAAACAAACAAGTGTTTCTGAAGACACCATTCATAATGTTACAAATCAGATTACTGCCATGTGTGATGAATACCAGACTGAAGCCAAAAATATTTATGAAACTAAGCATAATGAACTAGTTGGTAAATAATTGTTAAGTAAATAGTGTTGTGTTGCTACATAAATAGTTTATATTTGAACAATTTGTTTTATTGACCTTTCAAGCATGTGTAGCTTGACATAAAATGTTGTAAATAGTTCATTGGTAGCAGTGTTAGTCTAAATATATATTAAGAAGCAGGCAGCTAAGGCTTTCTTGTATTAAAATAATGATGAATGATATATATTTAGTTTCTTTTTTTTAAGTGAAGTCTTTAGGGATGTCAAATAATTTTTGAGATGGGGGAAAAAACATTAAACTCCCATAATTGCTTTGCTGTGTGTACCTCTGTATACAAGTATCTATATATATTAGCCCTGTTTGATTTTAGGTTGAAATATGTTGATAATAAAACTATATATAATATACATATAATAATATATTGTGTGTATGGTTTATACAATATGTACTCTTTTTGCATAGTATATATAGTAAAAGTCATAGTGCATAGTGTTATGACCGGCCGCCTGACAGACGTCAACCCTCCTTGGGAATGTAATTGTTGACCAAACAGCATCAGATAGAGCAGGCCGAGGGTCTTAGCCGTCTTTTACGACGACCATGAGCAAATTAAGGATTAGTAAGCCGCTACCACACAGCTTTGTAATATAACGATGCTAGAGGAGTTGTTGAAATCTGGATGAAAATTTATAAGCTTCATAGTCATTTCAAAGAATACCAATTAATTAAATTTTATATTTCATATATTTGTATATTTACATTTTAAGCAATAATAGATTGCAATTTTTGTATGTAAAATATTATTTTTCATGTACAATAGTGCATTAACTAAAAATTGTAAAATATTTTTTGTATTGGTAGTTTGTAATCTATAAAATAGGATGTTTATATATATGACATCACTAAACTCAGAAACTATTTGATCGAGAAGTTTTATATGCTATCCCCATTGATGTAGCTAGCCACCAGGCAGTGCTGCGGTAAAACGACTTCTACAAACGAACCATGTGGCTGGGTTTGCTAGTAATGAACAAACAACACTTCATTTAAAAGTATTTCCTGCACAACAAAATATTGCCTAACGATTCAAAAGCTGTTCGATTTAACGACCGCGGTCGATATGGCCGTGGCGAAAATACTACTAGTAGGTACGTCATGCCATGCCAACGCCCCATCTGCAAGGGTGGCTCGTTGTGGTCGCGGGAAAATTTGGCGTAATATTGAAAACTTATAAAATGGTGATAAAAAGATAACGTTGTTGGAGTAGAAAAGAGATATTGTAGTGGAAACTTATGTAGCAGATTCTTGCCTGCAGACGCAGCAATTGATGCCTATCTGTCGTATTTTTGATATACAAAAGTAATTGATTCTACTTCTTGGTTGCAATCTCATATACAAACGCACATTTTTAAATGACAATTTTTATCTAGCTAATGTTGGAAATAATGTAAAATGAAAAAGTATTTTTATTAGAGTTTTATCATTAGTTCTAAATTATTCAAATTATATCATTCAAATTCTTATAACGAATTTCTAATTAATCTTATCATTCCGTGTGGTGACGGAGTAAGAATACTATTCACTACCCCATATCTTACCCGTGGATGATCGTACGAGACGACTAAGGGATATAAAACGCATATAACATCTATGCGAGAGAAGGAAAACTCGAAACAAAACCCTATACCAACACGTCTGACCAGCGCGGTATAGTAGGTTAATTTCCTTCCCATTACGGAGGAGGCCCGAGCGAGCCCGACAGTGGGACATTTGTGGGCTGTGATGATGATGAAAATGAATCTTAATTTAATAGATTTCTTTATTTCAAGCTATCATGTTCGCCTATTTGGATAGGCGCAGCAAAGTTACCCATCAGCTGCCTTATTGTGTAACCTAAAAAATAATGGTTGCTTTCCATTTAGTTAACACAGAGGGACTCTGCGGCACACTGCGAAACACCGCCAAACACTGTGTAAAAGTTTAAATGAAACAGCTAGCTGTTTCTTTTACACAGTGTTTGGCAGTGCCTCACAATGCACCGCAGAGTCCCTCTGTGTTGTAAATAGAAAGCAACCAATTATTCTACAAAACCTATGAATTTTATAATTTAATACAAATTCTCGACTCCGTTGCCTAAACTTCATTCGTATATCTAAAAAATTGACATTACAGCAGACAACTGTCATTAGCGTCATTGTAAGTTTGTTGATCAACAAAACTAGCTTGCAACTTGAAAGTACTGGCTCAGTCATGGATATTAATAGTAGAAATCGTAAGAACAAATATGATAGAGTAATGCCTCGTGTAAATACTCAGGGTCGGTCCACTTTGAAATCAAGTTTTTTAGTCGAAAGCCATGGTATTCCGTTATCAGAGCGAGTTGGCGCGAAACCATCTGTTTCGAATGTGAGCTCCAGTGTTTTCAGTGAACTTCCAACTGTTTTGAACGATTTTGTGCCTGAAATTAGTCATCAAAAAACTAAGCCAAAATTGTTGTCGAAGCCAAGAAAGACTTTAAAATCTCTAGATCCAGTAATACCATCGCCTTATATTACCTCTAAATTTAAACGGCCTAGTAAATCCCCAAATATTCAGGCGCCAGAATCAACGCCAACAATCTTACCTAGTAATAGAGGAAAGTGGTCTAATACCCATTTTAGACAATGTCAATCCAGTAGGTCTCATTCACGAATAAAGGAACTAAAGGTATTTTTATCTGTATTTATTATATGCAATTATATTATATTAAAATTATAGCTATAATGTACTTATTATTGTTTTTTATATTTCAGGACGAAATACATACATATCATGAAACGGAGAAATTGATGAAACTCCAAAGTAATTTATTTAAAAAGTGTGGTGTTGTTTTGAATGACTTTGGGGATGTAGCTGCAGATAAAGCTGTGCAGGTAGAAGATCTTGGGGTTAGAGCTGACGGTGAGTTATATATACCACTTGTGATAATGCAAGTGTTGTCTATATAATACTTCATAAGTTGAAGGAAACAACAGATAAATAAATGATAGTATCCTGCATCTCAATTAACTGTAATTAAGATTGCTAGTCTTTGGATTTTTGCATGAAATAGATCACTATAAGCTATGCTATTATATAACTCTATGCCCAAACACTTTAGTGGGGATATCTTTAGTACCTAAATTGCAAGGGAATGGAACTGCGCAAGTTTTGAATACTAGATTTTATAAATAATAAAAAAGTGTAAGATAAAAATAAATTCACTGTGTGAGGTTTCAAACCTTTAGTCATGAGGAGACTGCCATATTTTGAAAGGATGCTTTCAATATAGTTATTTCATACCTATGTATTAGTTCAGCCAATAGCCTGAGAAATATTAGTAGTGTACTGATGTAATGGTTTCATTGTATATTATCTATGATTAATAATCCAAGGTGTCTTTATTAAAATTTAACTTTAAATTTCTTTGTAAATTATTCATTATTCCTATAAGGTAGACTCAAAAATAAATTTCACAAAAGGTTTTTTCTACTATTGCTTGTTCAGATTAGGGATAAAACTCTGGTGTATATAATATCAGAAACAATAACAAAAGTCAACTTATTGCTTTTCAGAATTAATGTCATCATTAATTTGTAAATAGCGCCATCTTCTGGGAAGAGTTCTTACCATTTATTTAATTTTTTTTTGCTTCGTACTTCATCATTGATATAGATGGCGCAGCGCGTTATAAATGTAATAATATTTTAATTTTATAATTTTCTATAGTGTATTATTTTTATACTATTCATTTCCTTTATATTAATTCAAAAAGTACTTAAACGTATTTGATTTTCCTTTCCAAGTTTAAGTACTATAAATTAATCAGTTATTTCAATACACCTCTCATCAGCCGAAATAGCTCAGTTGGGAGAGCGTTAGACTGAAGATCTAAAGGTCCCTGGTTCGATCCCGGGTTTCGGCAATCACTTTTTTCTTATAGTTTTCTATTTTTCTTTCAGACTCCAGTCAAACTGATATTAGGTAAGTGATTTTACGTTGTTGTTTATTACACTAATGAGATATGTTAGGTTGAACAAATTTTATAACGTGAAATTAATTACGTCACACACATTTTTAGTTTTTAACAATCAAACTTGTATGAATGTAATTTAAATTGAATAAATTATTCACGATATCAACCTTCCTTTTTATTTTGCGAAATTTGTTTTTTTTTTCTATACTGTGGAAAATTCTTGTCAGTGATAATTAAATTCACACTTATTTGCGATTTTTGTACATAATGGTCAAGAATTTGGCCAACTATAACCACACTGAATAAATTTGCATATTTATTTCTAATCATGTTTTTAATAAGCTGTTGTTAGCTGCTTATATTGTACGACACTTGTGCTAATTTAACGAGTGGTGAGTATGTAACCTGTTATCGAAAGGACAAAGTCGCTATGAGTCACTTAAAATACTCGAATAAGTATCACTTTATAATGTAAGTAATTAAGTTAATGGGTATGTTAACGGTGATGCCATCATCTCAGCTCGTATACGTCCCACTCTGGGGGGGCACAGTTAAGACATTACTTATTTTTACCGACCGTCGCGCCGCCTACAGGTTGTTTGTACAAACATAGCTGCCGTTTTGTCCTGATTGTCAAAAGTTTGACAACTGAGAATTATCAATTATTATTTTTTGTTCCTAGCGTATGTACTTATTGTCAATAATCTATTTTTGGTTATTGATGTCTTTTCTGGAAATTATCTCAATTTTCATTGTTAAGTTTATACTATTGCCGTTTCGTTAACGGCTGATATGGTTTTTTTTTATATTTCAGGGTAGGTCTTATAGTAGTAAAAAGAAATCCTATATAATTACATACAGACATGTACATATGTAGGTATGTATGTATATTACTTCAACTTTAGTTCATCGCCTAAGCTCCAGGTAGCAGCACTTTCCATACATGCATGTTTTATCATCGAGTTGCCACTCTTTTTCAGTTAATATAATTTTACTCTTTGGTCCCACTATTGTGCCTATGCTTCTCCCACAATAGAAGGGTAATTAACCCACTACTGATTACTACTTACACTGTTGGTTACGCTACACCACACTGATTAAATGGGTTGGAAGATTTTTATTATACATAAGGGAATTTTAAGTTTTGTTTCTTTGCCACTTATGTTTCATTCAGTATTTTCTAATATGTACAATGTGCATAGATTTTATTGTTTTATATTAGGATACACAGATTATTAATATACGGTTGTATTGTATCCTATATATTTTAATCAACAGGCTGCATTTTTATCTACAAGTACGGTTTTTAATAGTTCGCCTTTAGTCAATAAAAAAGAACTGAAATATTCTGAATTATAATATTTACTTATAAATGGAGATTTTTTACGATAATAGATAAACTTATTTCATTGTAAAGGCGTATTAAAAAAATGTTTATTTTTTTTATTTTATAGAATTGTTTGTGACATATTTCGTTGAAGGAATAGAACGGTAATTTTGCACGTAAACTCATCGCCTCTTTAGCTCAGTGGTAGAGCACTGGTCTCGTAAACCAGGGGTCGTGAGTTCAATCCTCACAGGAGGCATTGCTTAAAGGGTCTTTTTGTCATTTTTATAATTTATTTATTGTACTTTAATTTAAAACTTATTAATATTTATTCGAAAAAAAAAATTATTTTTTTATTACAGAACTTGGTTTACGAGACGGTATATTTGATGGAGTAAATTTAATATTTAATTAAAAAATATGTTAAAATAGACTATTATAAATACTAACTTTAGTAAATATTATAATTTTGATAATATCATGTATATTAAACCACAATTGAACACGTGAATGTATAGTTTTATCTTTTTTACATATAACGCATGACCAAATTTGAGTGACATAAGGAATGGAGATTGATTAATTTGGAGTGGAGGCCATGGTGTATTACCATGGCTTTTTTCTTATTGTGTGGTAGCGGCTGCGAATACTACCAACCCTTACTTTGTTCGTGGATGTCGTAAAAGACGACTGAGCCTTATAACGACCTGGGCCCACTCCATTTGACGCCGTTCGATCAACAATTACATTCCCAAGCAGGGTTGACGACTGGCAGGCGGTCGGTCATAAAAACTATTGCCAATAACTTTTACAATATATGCTATGAAAGAAGAGTACATATTGTATCGACACCAAGTAATTGGTATGAGAGTAGGAGAATGATGATGATATGTATTAATTAGCGCCACGCTTGGTAAGTGGGTTAGTGATCGCAGTAAGGGAACGTCCACTTATCACGCGTGACCCATTTTTTTAGATTTTTATCCTCTCTCGTTGACCACCCTTAGTATACAGTTTAACCAGAAGTGTAGACCCAATTTTGAATTTTAAAGACACACACCGGAAAAAATTATTCTTTTCCTACAAATGTCGTATGCCTTATAGTATACTATGACTAAGGCTAAAGGTATGGGTACTATGGACTAAGGCTAAGGCAGCGGGTACTTAATTTCATGCATCGCCGTGTACACACAACCTACGTAAGGTTCCTCGACGCTAACTGACGTAAGTCTAGTTTCAGCGCGATATCCAACCCATTTTTTGTTATCGGTCTATCACATCTCTCCATCAGCTCAAAGCGACATATCCGTGGTAATGTAACAGTAGTAAAGGTATATAATTCAGCAGTGTGGCTCCACTGTTGACAGTTTCCTGTCGACAGCCGCGGCTGTTCCGTCCGGTGTAGTACCACACTTAACTGTTCAGATGGATCATATCATGAATGGTTTAGACTTTAGATCAACAATTGGCCGGTAGGTGGCACTGCGATTCAAGGAATTACAGGGGTGTATTCGTATATATAAATTTGATGTGTCTATGTGTGGCATTATAACTCCTAAGCGAATGGATCGATTATGATGCGGTTGTTCTTCTTTGAAAGTTGACGTGTTCGAGATGGTTGTTATCAAGGTAGGACCACGCAGTTGTCAGTTTTCTGCCTACAGCCGCGGGCCGGTCCGTCCGGGGTAGTACCACACTCTCACAGAAGATCAACGTCTGAGTAATGTCAATGTGCTATTGCGCTTCGTTCAGTGAGAGAGGGAGCCGGCAGCCCAACTGGGGGGTTTGGGGTTTGTATTGGTAGGCAGTGGCTTAGTTATTTGCTGGTTTGTCACCAAAAGTAATAAAACAAAAAATCTATCTAAGTACATTGTGTCAGGGTTTTTTTTTTTTTTTATGCCGGCGGGCTATGATTTTGGCCATCTCTTTAATACCGTCCGGGGCACTATTATTCGCCGTTGTTACACAATAATATTTTTTAGAATCTATGTTGTAGTATCACAGATTACGACGTTCGAACAAACAAACACGTCAGCTTTATAATAATTCGTATGTGATAACAGTTACTATTTATCTTGTAGGTGTCCTTCCTTAGTAGATACAGTTACGTTACCTGACTGTACCGTTAAAGGGGGGACACTCGACAATGTAATTGCTGCTGCCGGTCGTACGATACATTAAGTGTTATTTTAGTATATACACTGTTATTGAAGCTGTGGAGTTTGTTTGTTTGAATGTGCTAATCTAACTCTAAAATTTAAAAAACCCCTCAAACTGTTTATCAAGAAAAATTGCAGCCGACCAGCATATAAGTATGTATAAATGTTAGTTAAATCAGGCAAAATTTGTTGACTATACGCAAGGAATAGATACATAAACATATATAAACTATAGCTAAGAAGAGTTCAGCTCCTTCGTCGTTGTCATAACAACTGCTAAGATGACATAAAATCATCATCTTCATTTCAGCTCACGTAAATCCCACTGTTAGACGAGCCTCCTCCACAATTGGAGTTAAATTGAGAGGGGTTGGTATACGGCTTTATTTAAGTTACTATAAGGCTTAATTACTTGCATAGTTAACCCTCTGTAGCATAGTGTAGCTTGTAAGCAACAAACCGTTCAAACGACTCCAGATTTCTTAAAATTGATTTTATTACTTAAACATGCACTGTTGCCTATAGCCTACATTCGGAACTAACTAACTGGTTGGTACCAGTTAGTTAGTTTATTGGTATAAAAACCACTAAATGGCAATATATGCAAAATTGGCGATATATGAATCCCAGTTCATGAGTGATAGAGGGTTAATTGTATAATATTATATTAATCGTTTGTTTCGACATTCAAGGGCATAAAAGTGAGTGGTTAATTGTATTCTTTCACCATCACCACACGGTAAACAAAATGTGATTGACGTATGTTAATATTATAACTGGTATCATGGTACGACGTGGGTGTAAATAAAATTATATATAGAATAGTGAACTGGAACTAAATTTTACTAAACACGTTGTAGGTACTGTTTTTTTTTTATAAATACGTGTGGGTCTCGGGACCCCAGGACAGAAGTGATAACTTAAACTAATCTAAGTTTGAACTATTTAATATTGAAATTGTTTAACTTGAGCAAAGCTTAGGTTATTACTTAAATTTTATATATATTAATATGAAAATGTAAGGCAAGGTTATTTATTAATAAAATATTTTATTGATTATAAAATATGTGATATTCTTAGTTACTGGCGCCGTTACGCGTTACGTAACGAAACGGTTAACCTTGCATAAGAAGTAATCACTTCAAAAAAGTAAGGAAATAATAATATTAGACAAATTTGCTACGTTTGTTGCCTGATCTTCTCAGTAGCATTTACGTTCCGATCTGTTGGTAGTTTATAGATTTAATTTAAAATGTGTAAAACTGACAATATGTAAGAGCACTTGCATGGTTTATACATCATCATCATTCTCCTACTCTTGTCCCAATTACTTGGGGTCGATACAATATGTACTCTTCTTTCACAGTACATATTGTAAAAGTTATTGGCAATAGTTTTATGACCGGCCGCCTGCCAGACGTTAACCCTCCTTGCGAATTATACATAGTAAATGAATTAGAATTATATAAGTAATTCATCCATCCAAATAAAAGTGCTGGCATAGCTAGAACATTTGGATTATGATTTAATATGTGAAATCTGAGTGTGGTTCTAATGACGTAACGTTGATATTCAGGGACATTGTAGAGGTCCGTAATTAAGCGAAACTATATATCTCCGTTTGCCAAACATGGTTTTTACGTAAAAAAGATGAAGAGAAATTAGCCATATATCAAAGGGAAATGAAGTGAAATATGTTAGGAATTAAAATATCAGACAAAATTAAAAATGATTCAATAAGAAAGAAAACAAAAATAAGGGACATAACAGAAATTATCAGAAATATGAAATGGAAATGGACACACATGGCTTGCGTGTGTAGAATGGAAAATGACAGATGGACCACGAAAATAACAGAATGGGTATCAAGAGAAAAAAAAAAACAAAGGAGTAGAGGTAGACCGAAAGGCGATGGGAGGGTATATTTAAGGAATAATCTATTCTATCTATCTATATCTATATTCTATATCTATATATAAGAGATTTCCACCTATGTATTGACTCATCACGATATCTCTGGAACCATAAGGCCTACAAACCTCAAATTTGGTAGGAATATTTCTCTCGCCGAGTAGAGGTCAGCTAAGAACGGATTTTACGAAATTATATCCCTAAGGGGGTGAAAAATCAGGGCAAAGTTTGTATGGGACAACGTGATTCCTTGGTCCAATCTATTTCAAATTTTGCATAAACATTCTATAACAGAATTGATGAAAGATGTGATTCATATTTTATTGAGATTTACCTCCTAACTGGGTTCAAAAGGGATGAAAAGTTATTTTAGGGGTGATTTGCTTTAAAGTTGATATCAATACTTCTTAGTGATTTTGATTTAAAAGACATTTTATTTTGACACATATTTGAAAACTCAATTCGATTATATTCAAAAAACTGGCTAAGAGCGACACGGAGTCGCGCACTAAGGTTTTCGTACCATTATCAATAAATGGCAAAATAATCATGTTTGTTGTATGGGAGCTTAAATTCTCTATTTGTTTTATTTTAATTATTTATTTCTAAAGGGAATATATTACTAAATATTCAGTGAATATTTCAAACGTCTATCTATTTTTGTTATCAATATCGAGCAAAAACGAGCAAAAAGATTACATTTGTTGTGTGGGAGCCCTTAAATATTTATTTTATTGTTTTTTTAGTATTTGTCGTTATAGCGGCAAAAGAAATTCATCATCTGTGAAAATTTCAACTGTCCAACTATCACGGTTCATGAGAGCAACCTGGTGACAGACAGGCGAAGCAACGGATGGACAGCAGAGTCTTAGTAATAGGGTCCTGTTTTACATTTTGGGTATGGAACTCTAAAAAGGTTGATGTCACATAAACGTTCTTCTTCTTCTCTTTGTGTATTGGCAATCAGCTACTTATACGAGCTATTGGTGCTAGTGTCAAGTTATAATTATTTTTACGTTTTTAGTCTTTCAGGTTAGTCATTGTCTAAGTCAAATTGTCACCATCAACAACAGTGCTATGGCTACACTGTTAATGGTATCTTGTGGGAATTTTGATGGAAAACGAAAACGTTGTAAAACACCTTTATATAATATTCCACTACATCCCCGTAGTTCCGCCGCATCATCATCACAGCCCATATATCATCCATGTACTCTTTAAGTACTTAACTGATTTTAATAAAATTTGCATAATATGTGTAGTTTGATCCAACTTAAAAGATAGGATAGCTTCCATCTCAATTTATAGTCACAATATTATTTTATTGCAAATTATTTGTCTATTATTTGACAGTCACAATTATCTGTTATCTCCAAACGATTCTAACAGATGGTGGTATCTGTTTACTGGATTGAGTAAGTATTTAATCTATTAGCGCCATCTAGGCGCTATGATAAACGTAGAAACGTTTCATATAAGCTACAATTTATTAGCATAACCACCACGTGTTACTTAGGCTACCTGAACCGAAGCAACGCGTGGCCGGGTCTGCTAGTAGTAATATATAATATAATAGGACTCTATGGACTATGGAGTGATGGATGAATGAATAATCATATAAGGATATAAGTCGTCTGTTATCAGCAGTATAAAGTTTGTTATGATGTGTGAAGTTAGCTTTAAATGTATATCAATGGCGGCGATAGAGGCGTGCGTCCGCCGACACTTCCGCTTCCCGTGCGAGGGCTCAGCGCACCGCACGCTGGCACGAGTCCAGTCTATTCCTGTAACCGTATACCCGTTTAGTTACCAATATTGCTTTGTAAAATATTTTAATACTTTACGTCGTGTCCCGCCATTAGTGTTGCCCAAGTGCAAGACTTGCGAGTGTCGCAAGCCTTCCAACTCTCGCTCTTAGAATAACACGGAGTCATTTGTTTTTATAGAAATGAAAAATCTAAATAGAAATAAATAATTATGATTTGTGTAACGGTTATTGTTTATATATATTTTTTTTTAATATATATTATTTTTCTAAAATGTATTATTTTTCAATATTACCAAACCGCTAAATACACACACTAACCTCACAATGTAAAACAGATAGTTGTTAAAATAATAATAATTATCATTACGTATCAAATATAACTATTAATTTAATAAAGATAATTAAGACGTAAGAATTGATCATACGAAATACAGCGATACAACTGCGAAGAGCAGCTGACCCGCTGGGGTACACTCGGCGGTCTCGAGTTCACCCGATCGAGCGTTTCACCTTAGAGCATGACGGATCAGCCTAACTTACTACCCACGAAAAAATCGGTGTGCGGTGGCCTAAAGAAGTTTTCACTTCTAAAATCCGAGTAAATTAATGAAATTCCATTCATCTAGTGTCACTAACTGTACAACTATCAATAATGAGGTACATATCACTTAACGAGTGCGGTGCTATAATCACACCTATCTATCATGGGACTATTTAAAATAACATCAAATTATTGCCCCGTGTACTGGTATTACGAATACAAAATGTTGGTAATCCTTTATTTGCCAAAGCAATCGTAAAATGCTACCTAAGGAAGCACTGCGAGACTCTTGCAGCGAGTCTTGGTCTTGCATTTGGGCAACACTACTCGCCATTATGCAAGCGTATATTTTTCATAGTCTACATAAGCATAATGTTTATAGAGTTGCTGTCAGCGCGTCGTTGGTAAAGAACTAGGTCCGCGTGTAAATATTTATTTTGTAACGTGATTGTAATACGTGGTTAGTCATGAAGGTTGAAATGTATATTTTCGGCATTGTATATAGAATGTTGGCCAAGAATGGGGAAGGGTCGGCGTTAATCGTAGCCATGTTTTGGAATGACGTATCCAAGTAATACGTCACTGACAAAAACGTATGTACCTAGAACAAAAAGAAACAAAGGAACATCATCTTACTATTCTTGTAAATAATTCTATATAAGTTGTATATAAGATATTTATTTTAAAATGAATTTGTTAAATAATATTTACTTATGAAATATGCGTTCAGTTATTGTATATTTTGATATGAATAAGCCTGATTTAATTGATTTATTTAATGACTTTAATGTTTACTTACGACCACGTACTGGACGACGCAGTGTAGGACGACCAACTAGGTGGGCAGACAACCTGGTGAAGGTTGCTGGGCGTCGTTGGATGCAAGCAGCACAGGACCACACTCTGTGGCGTAACATAAGGGAGGCCTACGTCCAGCGATGGACGGCAATAGGCTGAAATTAATGAATGTTTACTGTATATTAGAAATTAAAAAGATAAATATTCGGATTAATTTCTGTCTAACAAAAAGTTATAAATTATTTACGATTTCGTACAAAAATTAAATGAAAAAGAATTTAAATAAAAAGAATAATTCCGTGTGGAGTATGAATGCTGTGTGTCTTACACCTTTTCATTCTCCGTTATTGATTGTGATAGGTGTTTAAGGGATACAAACAATATGAATGGAATGGAAAGAAAACTACAAATAAAACCTAATAGTAATTTGTCTGGTGGACGTGATATAGTAGCTAGTATCAACGTGATATATTGTCGTTGTAAAATTGGCTGAAATCTAGCAGTAAGACGTATAAGAGTCGAGATGATGATGATTTGAAATGAATGAATGAAACTACAAATATCGACAAAATGTCGTCCCATTTAATTAAACCATATACCTACTTACACTTTTATAATTCTTAGTAGTATTCGTGTACTCTTGCTGTATAATGCCAAATAATCAAGTATTACGTACAAATGACGTTGTACGTTGGATGTTATCAATGAAACTGACGTCAATAAAGCCCTTCCACTCTACGGATGTCGCTTGCCCATCTGTCACATGCCACATCGGCTGCAACGTCGAGAAACGTTAAATTGGCACATCAATTGCGGGCTATTTTTGGTTACGTGATTCAGTAATGCAATTGCTGTATGGCGGTTTCGAACGTTTTGTTTATAACTGAATGAGGTTCCAACAGTACCACTTATTTCATTGAGGAAAGGATTCTCGTTTTTTTTTTACCAATAATATATAAATGATAGGCAACACTTGTCTGTGTGGTTACGGAATAAGAATACAATTCATTTCCTTGCCCGTGGGTGCTGTAAACGACGGTGTAAAAGACAGAAAACTCGAAGTAAATTCCGTCTGACCAGCAGCGTGGCATAGTAAGTCAATTTTACGTCCTATTGTAGAGGAGGCTCGTGTATCTTGCGCTTTAAAATCTACATTAGATCTGGTATCGGGGTGGACTAGCTGGACTATAATAAATAAGTGACTCTTTGTACCATTTTTATTGCCTTCAAATTTATTTCCAGGGCAATACAAAGCGATGCGCTTGAGTAAAAGAAAATGCCAGATTTTTGTCACGCTATAGCAAGAAAGCGGGCATGATGTCAATTTTATTTCTGTGAATGATGTGACAGTCAGGCCAGCTGTCATATAATGCCAGCGCGACAAAAACATATCATTCCTTTTACTCGTGTGTGTTAACCCTACAGAAGTTTCTCTTAAAAACCGTTTAGCAATTCGACGTGTATACTGTCGTAGTACAAGTTGGCCCATGTATATTACATAACGCGCGCTGTGCCGTTGTCTCGCCGGTCACGAACTTGACCGTTTACGATAATGCATTTATACGGTGCATACAATTGCATGCCTTGGGAATGGGGAATATGCATGATATTCTTTTATTTTTTTATACGTTTCTACTAGTTATTACATTACCAAAAATAAATATAACACATCTAAAATATAAACAATTAAGCTAAAAAAAATTATTAAAATCACTATCATTTTTGGGCGATAAAAACGCGGCTATTATGTCGCGCTTCTGTGACGTCAGAATACACACACATGATGGATGTCATTAACGAAATGGTTGGTTCACGAAGTTATTGAAAATTAAAAAAGGGAGTGTAAAGTCACCTTATTACCATGGAAAAGAACAGAAAACCGTATTATAAATATTGTGTCGTTCCTATGTGCCAAAATATTATCAAAACTGTACCTAACAAAATATATTTCCTTATGCCGCGAAATGTAATAAATAAGAAAAAATGATGCAAGGCAATGAGAAAAGACAATGTGTTGTGTTTGAGCAGTTTATACTGTTGTGAAGATCATTTTAACGTAAGTAAACACATTAGAGAAGTGATGAAGTACATAAAAGAATCATTTTTCCTTAATTACATGCACATACTTGCTTGTTTTGTTAACAAACTTCGACGTACACTACCTAGTTTACGTAAAGTTCTTAAAGATATATTCTCAATATGTAATAGGTACATGGGTCTAAAAGTAATATATGTTTAGTCATCTATGATACCTATGAATGAAGACATGTAACTTGTTAGAGTAAGAGAAAAGTTTGAAATTATTTATTATTCATTTTTCTATTGGATTTCAGGTACAAAGAATTATATGCAATACAAAATAATGGCATTAGAACAGGGACAAAAAGTGACGTTTGTTAAGTCTCTCATTCACAAGGATTAATACTTGAACACAGAAAACTAATAACTAATGAAATAACTGGGTAACAATAGAAAATAATCACTATAGAGACGCCTTGATACCAGAAGACTCGAGTGTACGATGACGTCACGTCAAGACGACAAATTTCTAAAACGCGACGCGATTGGTTGTTCAAGAACAACCAATCGCGTTGCGTTTTAGAAATTTGCGAGCGAATTTCAAAAAAGTCGATTTTTGATAATTAAATTTCACTATTAAATAATGATGAATTTCAAAAATAATTGTGTAGGTATGTTTTTTAAGCAATAAAGATTACAAAAAAAAATATTTTGTTCATTTTGGAGTCACGTGCATATTCCCTATTGTTTAGACAAATAATTCAATGCCTTATACTTTGTCGTTGATATGATAGAATATAAATGGTGCACCATTCAGGACATATGTATGGTGACGGGGTAAGAAGAAAATGTGTCATCACCGTACCCGTTTATCCGTAAAATAGGTTTTAAGGTATAACCAAGCGAAACTTAAGCCGAATTTACATTACGAAATTAGTGGCATGCATGATAAAATTACTTTCATGAAACTGGTTGCAGTGCTCGTGAAACTTGTTTCGTTAAAGTATTAATGTCGTGAAATGAACAGTATTGCTGTTATCATGGCTCCGTCGCCATCGAAGCTTTGTTTAGCAATGCAAAGCGTTGTCGTACAGATGATAATATATAAAATTAAAAAAAGATTGGCTATATTGATATTCATTTATGAATTGTATGTTTTTATCGGCCGGCCAACGTTGGTGCACCATTTTTGACGCGTATAACCTAAAAAAACATACATCCACTCCACGCAGATGCTTTCGCGACACTAATTTCACGTCAAGTTTACACGGTGAAATTAGTTACATGACATTAGTTTTACCAAAAAATCGCGGGGGACGCGAAACTAATTAGTGTTATGAAATAAAAAATAATGCATGCAATGTGAAACTTGATGTTTACTCGTGAAATAATTTATGAAACTAGTGTCGTGAAACTAATTTTATGCCACTAATTTCGTAATGTAAATTCGGCTTTACTCATTGTATTATCCCCTGTCATAGGGCAGATTGCGTCAAAGAATGGGCATAGTCTTTCTATTTAATGGGTGAATAAAAATTAGAAGCAGCCAGAAGAGAAAGAGATACGTCGCCTTTACACAATTCGTTGAATATTCACAAAAAAAATCGATAAAATTTTGACCTTTTTTTTACCTTTCAAAAAAGTGCCTTGAAGTTGTAAATAGCAAACTTTAAAACGCCGAGCATTGCTATTTAAATAAGTAAATAGGTACTGTGTTATTGTAATTACGATTTTTTGTGATTTCGATTTTGTACGAAGGTGTGGCACTATCTCGGACGTATCATCAGACATGCTTCAAAAACCAATAACCACTGGGGAAGAAAGGATCTTGAGTGACGCCCACTTATCGAGTGACGCAGTACAACAGCCCTTCACCAGATGGACCGACAACTTGATGAAAGTCGCAGGGTGTCGTTGAATGCAGGCAGCACAGGACTGTTTCTTATGCCGCTATATGAAGGAAGCTTACATCCAGGAATGAACTGCGAACTTAGTGATGATGATGATATCCATCGACACCTACTATTGGACAGTGGGCTCGTAAAGGTGATTAATGCTATAATTGCAACATTTGGTAGACTGGTTTGCAACCGTAATTGGTGTTTCCCAGGAGAGCACTGCTGCTCTTTCTACTGGTGATCTCTCTACCAATTTCACTACTCACACAGCAGTCTAGGTGAATGGGCTTATATGATATTTTTGTGATATTTTTGTATACTTTTTTATAGCTTATTATTTTATATGGGACTATTGCATTTTCGATTTTATTAGTATAAGGTACCTAATTTTGACTGCACAGGTGCAGTAGTGGTTAAGATACCGACCCTCCGTGCCAGTGGCATGGGCTCGATTCCCACGCAGGACAATATTTTGTGCGATCTACAAAGTGTTGTTCTGAGTGTGAGTGTAATTTGTTTGCGTTAATTGTGTGTTTTTAAAGTCCTCCGCAATACAAGAATTATTACCTTAATGTAGTATTAAAAAAAAGAGGATGAAGAAAATCTGTCACATTATCACCATAACTTATTTACCAAGGTTCCTTTAGGAATCTTTTATAAAAATTTGACCTATTTTCGATTGCCCTGTGCATGAGTGCCGGATACATTTTGTTATATTTTATCTAAGGCACTACGTTTAAAATATCTCTTATTAGGATATTGTATCGAAATTTGATCCAGTTGCAGTTGAACCCCCGGAACGCAAAATGGCTAAAAACCACCTGCAGACGCCTCTTTAATCTTAAATTAGAATTCATGGTCTCTCATATCGGTTAAGATATTTGGGCACATTGATTGTACAAAGAAATTGCGCACACAATAGCACGAGCGCAGCTAACAAAACGACAGCAATTGTAATTACCATACCAATTGTCTTGTCAAATTCCTTAAACTTTTTAAATTTTACCGAGTGGAGTATTAGAGTATATTTGGATAAATATTACCAAGCTTTTTATTTTTAACTGAAAGATACTGCGATAATAGAAACTATTACAATGTAGTTGTGGCAGGCTGGACGTTGCGGTCGATCCGCGGCACAATACCTAGTGGAATGAGGCGCGAAGGGCGCGCCCTGCGGTCGCTGACCGGTCGACGCCCTGCGCCTGCGCCGACACAGCTTCCATGTACTCGTACACGTCCCCACTCCCCTGATGCAATCTCACATTGCTCCTTGTAGCGCAATGCGTCTCACCTTGAGCTTCGTGTTTGCATGGATTTTATTATTTATGAGTTCGAGTTAGGTATGTATTTGAAAATATTATGTAAACTTACGTCCCGCCTTTACTAAATTTCCATTGTTTGTGGAATACGAAACGTGCAATATACCTACATTATTCGCAATTGTAAATCTTATTGAAATTCAATATGCTGGATTGACAAACTCTATGAAATTTTGCTATTGCGAACCAGTTATTTCTTTTATATTTACGTTCATTATCAGCATAATAAATTCACACACACAAAGAGTAAAACTGTATTTCTAAAATCTCTAAATAAATATTTTCAAAGTGTAATCCGTGGTTGGGAGTGCACTTTAAGTCGTAGTTCTTGTCTGTTAATGTGATGACGATAAACTAAGTATAAGTACTCTCTCTCATCTCAAACCTAGCCAAATCAAATATTTTTACTTCATCCCTTTATCCGTTTGGCTTGTGAAAGTCAAAAATGGTAGTTGGTTCTGCTTGATCCAGTTATATTCTAGTGGACCTTTTTTTTTGTTTTGTACTATGGATGTGGTCTCGACCCGCCAAATCGGTCCGGGGTGACCCACCATGCAACTCTCCTCTCTTCGCCGTGCGAGCGGCCCACCGGTACCCGATCTTTGTCTTCGGTGGCCCGCCCGGCTAATATTATAGTCGACCTCAATGTTCTTTGAGATCCATTTTTTAAAGCCCCTATATTTAACATTATTTCAATTCACGCTTTAAGGTTTAGGTCTGCCAAAGACCGATCGTTAGATGTTATTATTACGCGATTCTGTTATTTCCTTAGTCGGTAATAGCTCGTATTCTAAATCTGTCATAATGTCTATGTAATAGCCAAGTCTCTCAGGCACTACTTCTATGAAACATAAACATACAACAAAATCCAGATATGAAAACAACATCCGAAATTATAATTGGGCTGGGTGTTCTCACACTGAAGCCAAGAAATTGATGATGGCCCGCACGATAGCCGGAGAGAAAATCAATATCAGGTTAAAGGCTCACACCGCTTTTTCACTGCGCAGAACGGTTTGGATGGATTATAGCCAGACCTACGACCTATATGCCTGTCAAAAAAATGTTGCCGTCTCAGTATTGTATTTAAGTACCCATTGTGTCAGTTTTCATATGTAGACAAATTTAATAATAATATATAGTAAATCTGCTTATAGATTAAAATATTCACCTAATGTTGCTAAAATCTATAGCGTATAACAATAATGAATGAATTTATTGATACTTTACAAGTCTAGTTACCAAACAGCATGAATTGAAAATTGGTTTAATAGTAATACAATGAAGTTGTTATCCGAGCATTTAAATATATTTAAACAACTTTGGTAAACAAGGGGTTCTTTTTAATCCTCATGCATAACAGTTATAAAAACAGCTAAGTGGCCAACAACAGTCCATAATTTTCAAGCCTTTTTTACAATGATATCTCCAATAGCTTTCACGAAGTTTTCTTCAATGCGGTCACGTTTGTTTAATTCTATTTATGCAAGAGCACAAGGCTCTCGGACGTGGGAGTGCCCTAACTTTAATATTTTCGGGATTCCCACTTCGTCTCAAGAGATTCTGGCGCGTATAACCTTTAGAAGCATGTACTCGAATCACGTGCGGCTCAAACTTTGAACAAGCGTCGAGCACTGACAATAAATTGGACAATCAACGTGAGTTGCTTTCCAGAATGACCGTCACGTGCTCTAAAACTTTACTCCCTTACTTTTTATTTGGAGCATTCCCTCATTTCTTACGGCAAAGTTTCTAAGGAGTTTGCTGTGAGTTTATTTGGAATAAAGTCATGAAACTCTTTAGTTCCTGAATATGTGTTACAGTTTTCTATATAGTTTGTGTGAGCTATATCATGTTACGATTCGGTCGAAGGAATTTTAAGAGAATGGACATTTCAAAATTTTATGCATTAGGAATCATAATGATTGTTCTGAGCTTGGGTGCAATATGTGTCAGTTGAATATTTGTGAATTCCCCCACGACGCAAGGATTTATTATTTTGTGTGCGGTGATGTTTTTTATAAAATTACAAAATAAGTGTTATAAAATTAACAGCATTCTCCTACTCTTATCCCAATCACTTGGGATCGATACAAAATGTACTCTTCTCCCATAGTAAATATTGTAAAAGTTATTGGGAATTGTCAATAGTTTTATGACCGGCTACCTGCCAGACTACAGTCAACCTCTCTCTTGGAAAAGTATTGACCAAACGGCATCAGATGAAGTTGGCCCAGGTTCTTAGTCGTCTTTTACGACATCCACGAACAAAATAAAGATTGGCAGTATTCGTAGCCGCTACCACACAGTTTTGCTGTAAAATGTGTTCCATAAAATGAACATTAGCACTATTTTGATATGTTGCTGTTGGTCACATGCCACCTCACCATATGACAGGACTTTATGCTGTCCATAACTCTGTGCGCTCTTACATTCTACATTGAGAGCTTCGAATAGTTGTCTATAAGTCTTAAATAGGCATAGTGGGACATAGCAACAATGTTCCGCTGATACTAAAATAACACCAATGTTTTAGTCATAGCGTCTTGTTAGCCTTTCAATCGTTTACTTTCCGTATAAGGTCTGCAGGCGCCTGATAAGTTAGTGCACATTTTTCTCAGACCTACATCAATGTGGATTGCATGAATTATTTATATCATCTTGTCAGCCCATATACGCCCTACTATGGGGCTCGGACCTCCTACACTCTGGGAAGGTAATTCACCTACTATACCACGTTGGTTAGAAGTATTGGTATAGGGTTTTATATCGATTTTTCCTTCTCATGCATCGCTTTTATCTGCATATCACGGCCAAGATAGGGTATAGTGAATTACATTCTTCACCGTTACGACGCGTAACCGGATTGCCTTATTGTACAGGTGATATTCTAAATTCTAAGGAATATAGGGTAGGATGAAGTTAGGATGGGATATAATGCAAATTCTCACGGTTATATGATGAGCCAGCCTTTAGATATTAAACTTGTAATTGACTGAAGAACTTCGAATATTAATTCGACATACGTACTCGACGTATTGCATCTGGACTAAGCATCCTCGGGACGATTGGACTGCTATTTCATGTGATAAATATTAAGTTCACAAATTATAACCTAACATCATCCTGCTCTTATACCATCACGTCGACACAATATTTTTTTTATATTTAAGCTTTTGTATGTATTTTACATATTGTAAAAGTTTCGGCAATGGTTCTATGACTGGCCGCCTGTCTGACGTCAATTCTTCTTGGGAATGTAATTGTAAACTAGACGACATCGGATGTAGTTGATTCGAGGTGGTAATTCTCGTCAAATAAAAATTTGAATCCGACTTTTGCATAAACGGGGTCGATCCGTTCTCGAACTCTCATAGGGAATTGACCAATTCCGCTTAAAAAAAGGTAGATTTACGAAATCAAGATAAAATTCATATGACAAGCATTTCCCCACAGATCTATGTAACTCTCTTAGTTGCCTTTTACGACAGCCGCCAGGTAAGGGTTAGTAGTATTATTAGCAGGCATCATACATCATCAAGGTACTTACCGGACACGGGGTCTTCGGTAAGTACCTGCACAGAATCGGACGGGAAGAGGCCCCTGGATGCCATGAGTGTGGCGCGCTAATTGATGATGCGCGTCACACCTTAGAGGTATGTCCCGCCTGGGGGCCTCAGCGCCACGACCTGTCGGCGATGATAGGAATAGACCTGTCGTTGTTGACCATCATATCTAAGATGCTTGACAGCGACAGGTGCTGGTCGTCGATGGCCTCCTTCTGTGAGGAGGTCATCTCTTCGAAGGAGGCCGCGGAGCGGATACGTGAGGCATTTGCTTCTGCAGACTCACTCCGTAGGCGGCGGCCAGGAAGGCGGAGGCGCCGTTACGCGCATCTCCTCCCGCTGCCTTGACTGTCGACTGGACGTGGCCAGATGGCCTAGCGTTGGGGTGTCGGGGATAGAATGTCAATAGACGATCTCTCCGGCATCCCATAAAAGCGCGGAAGGGACCGCTGTGGTTTTAGTGGGTATTTCGGTCGAACCAGGTGACCGGCGAGTCCCACACACCCCCTCGTCTGTCACCGGCGAGGGCTAGTGCGCAAATGCATTTCCACAGCGTGAACAAAAAAAAAAAAAAAAGGCATCATACATCAAGTAGTTTACATGTAATGTACTCGCATATAATTAATGAAGGCACGTCTGATCGCGTATTGTTATTCTAACGCGAGAGCCGCCCGCTGAGGGCAATACTGGCGCAACAACCAACAAAATTTACATTTGTACATGTGGTGAAAATAGACGAGACATAACAGAACAACGACTGTGCGATTTATTTGTCGCACTATGCTGTAGAACATACATCATTATCTCAGCTCATACATCCCACTGCTGGGCTGGAGCCTACTCCATAATATGTGGGAAATTTAGCTAATATGTGGTATATTGGCTGGTTGATATTGATATAGAGTTTTGTTTCAAATTTTCCTTCTCAAAGATGTTGTATGCATATCAACTCCTTAGTTGTCTTTTATAACATCCACGTGCGAGATAGGAAGTGGTGAATTGTATTCTTACTCCGTCACCAATCGGAAGAACATCGTCAAACTCTTGTCAGGTGAATGTCGATTGTGGTTTGTGCTGCATTTTTAGGAGAGAGTTCCTCTAGACTCTCTTAGAGTTACCTGATTACCAAATAAAAACATTATAGATTTTTTTTAAAGCCATATTTTCTTTTAGAGAGCTTAACTTCACTACGCGACGTAATTGCCACGCTTAGCAAGTTGGCTATAGCTGTGAGATGTTATATTCCTAGGAGAGAGCTGATCTTGCTCTGTTCTCTCTGCCTACCCTGCAAAGGACATGGCGTAATTGTATGTATGTAGAGAGCTGATGACCACTCTCCTAGTGAGGCCTGAGCCGTTTTTATACGACTCCTACAGGGAAGTAAGGGGTGGCGACAATTGTATTCTCATCCCGTCGCTACACGGGGTAATTTCTAATGATATACGAGTACATATTTCGTAGTATCGTATATCCGTATTCGACAATTACCGACAAATATCACGTTTGTCCAAGTCCCACATTTACAATTGTAATGTTGGCTGCGGGCTGCTTCGAATACCGATAAATGGTTTGTAACACCACCACGTAGCCGACTAGGCGATAGCACCCACTGAACTAACAATTATTGCATTGCACCAAAGCCGATACTCAACCACTTGTATTTTTTCATCAGTAATTAAGAATTCTAGATCGTTCCATGTGATAATAGTTTCCTATTGTTATTGGATCAAGAGATAAATATGGAACAGTCTTTAGTAACGTTTGCGGCGCCTGAATTGTATTTAAATACATATAAAAAGAGTTGCTAACTTTGACTATGAATCTCAAATGAGCATATTGTTTTACTATTGTGTGTGGACTAAAGCATATTATTTGTAAATGTTAATAGTGGGTTGTAAATGATGATAAAGAGCTAAATACTACTTCTATATTTATTCTAAATTGATTTGATCGTTATAGAATCCTTGATAAGAGTAGGAGACTGTGTGTTTTGTCTTTTGTATATGAGCTGAGATAATGA
Source organism: Lymantria monacha (assembly GCA_905163515.2). NCBI lineage: Eukaryota > Metazoa > Arthropoda > Insecta > Lepidoptera > Erebidae > Lymantria > Lymantria monacha. The sequence continues at coordinate 1,392,973 of LR991094.1, read as the reverse complement.
TGGTGATTAAATTATATAAAAATAAAACTACAGAACGTTTTAGTAAATCGGAAGCGAAATGTAATATTTTGTCATATATTAATTTGAAATATTTTTCTGTATCACTAATCATCATTTTCCTACTCTTATCCCAATTACTTGGGGTCGATACAATATGTACCTACTCTTATTTCATAGTATATATTGTAAAAGTTATTGGCAATAGTTTTATAACCGGCCGCGTGCAAGAAGTCAACCATCCTTGGTAATTTATTAACCAAAAGGAATCAGGTAGAGATGGCCCAGGTCGATATAAAGCTCTTAGACGTCTTTTATGTCTACGAGCAAAGTAAGCGTTGGTAGTTTTCATAGCCGCTACCACACACCGATCGTACGTATATATGTATATAGCATAGATAGGTACGTTCCCTCACGGTACGGGTTGAGAGCCCTCAGCGCTCACCCACAGTCCGGACAAAGTTGTCATAGCCATCTGAGGCTAACAACTAAGACACACAAAAGAAAAAAAAAATAACGTTCCCTCATCTGTGTTGAACACATTGAATAATGAGAAATATTCATTATTATAAGTATCGCATAGAACTAGGAATTTACTTTCTATTCTTATGCACTTCAATTTACTCTAGATCTTGGTAGATAGCCCTCAAACTGATGCGCGCATTTTAATTAGCATTGCGGCAACATAGCGCATACCAAGTGTTACTTATTTTAATTAATAATTCTATTCGTTATACAGCAGAAGGTTGCATAAACTCTATTGATATTCGCATACAGTACTGCCTACACTTCCACGTTATAATCTAACTTCCGAGATGATTCGTCTAAATGACTTTTGTAACCAGATCACGGTGTCGAGTGCCCATAAAACGCTGTTGAATTCGTGACTTTTGATTTCAATTTCAATTGTTATTACTGTTAATTAGCCATTCGTATTCGTGTCTCGATAAGTCCTTTTTGGGTGCTTTCTGTTCGAAGTGTATGGTCGTTGGAATTTTCTGGAATAAACCTTCGCTATATCACATCATATGTACAAAACGAGGTTAATATGGGCGGATCGAAAGGCCGAATGGAATTTTATAAATAGATATATTTAGTTTACTTTCTTCTTCTGAAATTTTTCTGTGTGGTGGCGGAGTAAGAATACAAATCCCCCTGTCTTACCCGTGGGTGATCGTAAGAGATGACGAAGAGATATAAAACGCATATAACATTTATGCAAAAGAAGAGAAAACTCGAAATAAAATCCTATGCCAACCCTATGTCTACCGAAGACAAAGACCGGGTTCCGGTGGCCCACTCGCACGGCGTCGATAGGTACGTTGTTGGGTGGGTCTACGGGGTCGGGCGCCGCTCCTTTCGTCGCCCCGTCGGATAAGCGGGGTCTGACAACACCGTAGCCCGCTACCAAAAAAAAATCTAACACGCCTGACCAGCGCGGTATAGGATGTCAATTTCCCTCCCATAATGGAGGTGGCTCGGGGTCAACAGTGGGTGGATGGTGGAGGCTGAGATGTGGATGATAAGTAGGTAATGCATAATATACTTTTAAGTAACTATGTGTTTTGTTTATTCTTTTATTCCAACTAAGCTAAGGAAGTGGGATACTCCAGCTAGTTAAATAATAAAAATTGAGAGTTTTTATGGGATTCCGTAACTGTAAATGAAACTAGCCGCGAATATAGAGGCCCTGCAGGCCGAAAACGCCCGCCTTGGTGGCGAGGTGTCAGGCCTGCGGGCCCAGAACCGCCGGCTGGAGTCGGAGTTGGCCGCGGTGCGGAGGGCCAACCGCCTCCTAACCAAGGACGTGGCTGACCTGACGGCCTAAATGGCGGGGCTCATGCAGCCTGCGCCAACCGCGCCGCCGACCAGCGCTAGCCGCGAAGGAGTCGAGGTCGCCGCTCCCAAGAAGAAGACGCCGCCGACTGCAGGTCGTGCGCCGCCAGCCATCACTAACCGGGCCGCCGCGGCAAGGAAGCCGTCAAACGTCGCGGAGCGGGCCCCGGTAGAAGTTCAGCCGGCGATACCAACCCCGCTTCCCGCGGTGGAGAGCGTGCCGGACGAGGCCTTGCGCGCCATTATTGACACCGTCGGCAATCTGATCGATGCGCGCTTGGCCGTTCTGGAGGCAAGGCCGCCTCCAGAACCAGTGTTCGGCTGCCTCTTGCCGCGGACAAGCGGCCATATGCGGCACCAGCCCCCGCCTCGCTACCCTGTCAGGGTGGCCGCGTGGGGGGAGCTACGCTGCAGCCGCGGCTGGGCACAAGCCCAAGGGACCAGCTCCGAAGAGAAAGACGGCACTGGCTTCTGCCGGACCGCAGTCGTCGCCCGCACCGACACCGCCGGCGACGACTAGCGCACCCGCGACTGCGCCTGCCGCGCCTGGCACGCCCGCTGCGCCCGAACAGGGTTGGCAGGTGGCTGAGTGCGGCAGGAAGAGTCGTGGCCAGAGAAAGAGAGCGGCGGCGAAGCGCGCCGCTGAAGTCGCCGCTCCCCAGGCAGGAGCCGGAGGCGAGAAGAAAAGGAAGAGGCCGCGCAAGGGGCTCCGGCCACCGAAGACAGCCGTAGTGGTGATCACTGTGCTGCCTGAGGCGGCAGAAAGGGGCCTCAGCTATGAGGCCCTTCTGAGGAAAGCCCGGCGGGAGTTCGACGTTTCCGACATAGGAGGCGTCGAAGTCAGGACCTGCAAGGCCCGGACAGGGGCTCGGATCTTAGAGTTCCCTGGGGCCGAGGGCACCAGGACGGCCGATAGCGTGGTGTCGAAGCTGCGAGGTCTGTTCGCCGAGGAGGGTGGCGTCAAAATCGCCAGACCCGTAAAGTGCGCCGAAATGCGCATCGCGGGTTTGGACGACTCCGTGACGGTGGAAGACATCCAGGAGGCCATTGCCTCGAAAACCGGGTGTCCCATAGACACCGTCCAGGTTGGCGCCATCCGGCCCGGTCCGGGCGGCGTAGGTGTCGCCTGGGTGCAGTGGCCAGTGGAGTCGGTCAGGCAACTGGCCGGCTCAGGCAGCGGCAGGCTGCTCGTGGGCTGGAGCTCAGCGCGACTAACCGTGCTGGAGCACCGGCCTGCGTGGTGCTTCAAGTGCATGGCAGTCGGGCATACCCGGCCAACATGCACCAACTGCTTTGACTGCGGCGGACTCTGCTTCCGCTGTGGTCAGACTGGGCACATGGCGGCATCTTGCGCCGCCCCGCTGCACTGCCCCGTGTGTGCGGCGGGCAATAAGCCTGCCATGCACCGCATGGGCTCTGGGGCTTGTAGACCTCTGGCTTCGGCTCCAAAGGGGCGGAGCGGCCCTTCGACTCCGGCCGCTCCCGTTCCTAGCGCGACCCGATCGCCCGCAGCAAGCCAGGAGGTGATGATGGACACGGCCCATTAATGGCTGCCCAGTCCACTCACCTCCTGCAGGCCAACACCAACCACTCCGCCGGTGCGCAGGATCTCTTCCTGCAATCCATGGCGGAGTAGTCGATCGGTGCAGCCGTAGTCGCGGAACCGTACGTCGTGCCTGATCGCCCCAATTGGGTGGTCAGCCGGAACGGAACCACGGCAATCGTCACCTCCACGCAGCGGCACTGCCCGTCCTTATCCCTCTTGGATAGGGGCGAGGAATTTGTCGCGGCGGATTGGGGAGGAGTCACGCTCTACAGTGTATACCTCTCCCCTACTAGGAGGATGGACGATTTCGGGGTCTCCCTCACCACCTTGGAGGCTTCGATTCGGCGACTGGCACCGGGCCTCGTCCTGGTCTTGGGGGACTTCAACGCCAAATCCACAGCGTGGGGGTCCCCGATGACGGACGATCGCGGGCGGGCGATCGTGGAGTGGGCGGGATCACTGGGCCTCTGTGTCCTAAACAGAGGCTCAGTGAACACGTGTGTGCGACAGCAGGGTGGGTCGATAGTGGACTTGTCGTTCGCTAGCCCCGCTGTCGCACCACGAGTGAGGAACTGGCGTGTCCTGGAGGAGGCGGAGACCCTGTCGGATCACCGTTACATCCAGATGGAGGTCTCCCCTCTCCGGGACCCCAGCAGGGGTCACAGGGCGGACCGAGCTCCCGCATTTCCGCGGTGGGCTGTGGGGCGTCTGGATAGGGACCTACTGGCGGAGGCGACCATCGTGAACACGTAGCTGTCCTCACCACCCCCAGCGGACGGAGTGGACGTTGAGGCTGTCCGCATCCGCAGTGCGTTAACGCAGGTCTGCGATGCGACATTCCCAGGGTGCGGCGTCTACCTCCGAGGCAGGGGGTCTACTGGCGGTCCCCAAGACTGGCGGACCTTCGTGCGGCGTGCATTAGTGCCCGAAGGTCCTACACCCGCAGTCGGCGGCGTCGCCGCGATGTGGAACGGGAAGGCCAGCTGTACGAGGCGTACCGCAGTGCGCGTACCGCCTTTCGGCTGGCCATCCGGTCCGTCAAGGACACGAGTTGGCAGGCAATGCTAGACGGTCTCGACCGTGACCCCTGGGGTCCCTGTTCAACGCCTGTCTGACGTCTGGACAGTTCCCTGAGTGCTGGAAGGAAGGGAGGTTGGTTCTCCTGCCAAAGCCGGGACGGCCTCCGGATTTGCCGTCGGCCTACAGGCCCATTGTGCTTCTGGACGATGTGGGTAAGCTGCTGGAGCGTGTCCTTGCTGCCCGCATCGTCCGGCACCTGGAGGAGGTGGGGCCCGATTTGTCGGACGCTCAATTTGGGTTTCGGCGTTTGACCATCGGGGCCCTGCTACGCCTGAGGTAGACGGCCGCGGAGGCTGTCGCCGGCAAAGAAGTGCTGTTGGCGGTGTCGTTGGACATCGCCAACGCCTTCAATAGTTTGCCATTCAGCTGCATCAGGGAGGCGCTCCGGTTCCATGGAGTGCCCCTGTACCTCAGGCGGCTGGTGGCAGACTATTTGGAGGGGCGCAGTGTTCTCTACGCGAGCCCCGCAGGGGACATTGTGTAGACGCCCATGTCGTGCGGTGCTCCGCAGGGGTCGGTTCTGGGGCCGACTCTGTGGGACATCGGTTACGACTGGGTGTTGAGAGGGAGTCTCCCTCCCAGGCTGAGCGTTATTTGCTATGCTGACGACACGCTCGTCACAGCCCGGGGCAGGACACTCGAAGAGGCGGCGAGCCTGGCCACTCTCGGCACCGAGGAGATGGTCAGGCGAATTGAGGCGCTGGGGCTTAGGGTGGCCCTAAACAAGACGGAGGCCCTACTATTCTATGGGCCCCGTGTGAGGCTGCCCATCGGCGCCTCGTTAGTCATCAACTCCATCCACATCAGTATCCAGCCCATATGAGGTACTTGGGTCTGGTGCTCGACGGGCGATGGTGGCTCCGGGAGCATTTTCGTCAAATTGCTCCCCGGCTGGTCGGCGCGGCGTCCGGCCTTTCTCGGCTCATGCCGAACGTGGGCGAACCCAGTTTCGAGGGACCTAGAGGCGGAGATGCTCTCCGAGCTCTACCGGCGGGTTACCTCAATGCGCGAAGAGGGTGACTCCCCATCGTTCAACGAGATAGCCACCTGGCGCAAGGACGCCCGCTGAAAAGTCATCGCCCGTTGGGCTACGCGGCTGGACGGAGTCCTCTCTTTCCGGTTGGTGCAGGTCTTGTCGGGGCATGGTTGCTTCGCCTGCACACGGTCGTGTGGAGGGAGTGGACTCCGTCCTGCCACCATTGCAGTAGTGATGAGGACACGGCGCAACATACACTCGAGGTGTGTCTGAGCTGGGACGGGCAGCGCCGTGACCTCGTCGCTATCATCGGTGCCGACCTGACGCTGCCGGCTGTTGCGCGAGCGATGATCGACAGCGTAAGGAATTGGGTCGCGGTCGCTGCCTTCTGCGAGGCTGTCATCTCGCAGAAGGAGGCGGCGGAACGGGCCCGGGAGGATTCCCGCGACCCGGGCCGCCGCCCGCGGCTGGGGCGGCGCAGGCAGGAGTACCTGCGCCTGATGTCGCCCTAACCGAGGCTTCGGGTGATCGGACCGGGGAATTGCCCGGTCACCCGACGTGAGGCCACCGCGTGAGGACGACGCCTCGACGGCGAAAGCTGTCGGGGCGTCGACAGGAGAGGAGCCCGAGAGGGCATACCGCCGAGCGGGCCACCGAAGACAAAGATCGGGTACCGGTGGCCCACTCGCACGGCGAAGAAGAGGTGCTTGCAGGGTGGGTCAGTGGGGTTGCGCGCCGCCTTTTCCGTCACCCCGGACTGATTTGGCGGGGTGCGACGTCCATGGTCCACCGCAAAAAAAAAAAAGGTATAATTAAGGCTCACATCATCATCATTCTCCTACTCTTATCCCAATTACTTGGGGTCGATACAGTATGTACTCTTATTTCATAGTACATATTGTAAAAGTTATTGGCAATAGTTTTATGACCGGCCGCCTGCCAGACATCAATCCTCCTTGGGAATGTAATTGTTGGCCAGACGGCATCAGATGGAGTTGACCCAGGTCGTTATAAAGCTCTTAGTCGTTTTTTACGACATCCACGTGCAAAGGAAGGGTTGGTAGTATTCGTAGCCGCTGCCACACAGCGCTATCTTAAGGCTCACATATAGGACGAATTAGTTCTGTCGTATTCGGTCTGCTGCCACTTCTCGTAGCTCTACTTACATCCTATATTTTTTTTTCGGTCGGCATTTTAACCGCTACGCCATCTGTGCAGTCATTTTCATCATTGATCGGCTTATTAGTCAATTTTGCATCATGTATAGAAATGAATTGGTATTTTTGCAACTCCTGTTTTTATTTTCTAATTAAACTTGTTACGGGTACAAAGATAATTAAAAGCGTTTACGGAGACTTCCTGAGGGTAAAACCACGGTGTCATTTATTGAGATAAGTAATGAAATGAATGACAGTGGTGGATAATCTTAACTAAAATAATAATGAGAGTGAATGCGGGAACGGGAGAGTGAACGGAGCGTTGGGACAACTTCTCGGTAGTCACCACCTCAGCCAGAAGGCACGTGTAGCAATACATAACGCAGTGCTTGTCCCAACATTACTGTATGGAAGCGAGAGTTGGGTATGCAGAAAAGAGCAGGAAAGTAAAATTAATGCGGTCGAAATGCGATCTTTACCACAGAAATATATTTCTGTGATCTCTACGGACAATCTGTGGAGTTAGGCTGACCGATCGCATTCGTAACAACAACGTAAGAGAGCGAGTAGGTATGAAAGAGAGTATTGGTGTAAAGATGCGAAAGTGAATGCTCCGATGGTTCGGACATGTGGAAAGAATGCCGAACGAACGTCTGGTTAAGAAGATATACAACGCGGAAGTGGAAGGATGTAGGTACCGGGGACACCTAGACTAACGTACCTAGACCAGATTGGTCACGTACTGAAGGAAGGTGGAGTCAAGAGTCTCCGAAACCGGCGAGGGTGTATGAAGAGAATTATGAATGTTGAGGAAGCGAGTGAAGTATGCAAGGATAGAGTTCTCTGACACTCTGTTCTCTCTGCCTACCCTGCAAGGGATATGGCATGATGATATGTATTAAAAATATATAATCAAATACTAGTAGTATAAGCTTTATGAGGCAAGAGAAATGTCTCAATAATTATTATTACGTTGCTTATTCATCATCGGTCGTGACTAACCGGCGGAGCGTAGAGAATGACCCGTACACAATATAGTTGATGGTAATAAAAATATAATAATAATACACATTTCACCATCACGTTGTATTTATGTAACGTCGTGCGATAACTGTGGAATGTAATTTGAACGTGTCGATGTGACGAATGGTTTATCGCGACGACCTTGACAGTGACATTGTACGAGCTAGCTAGTACCTACGTGTCGCGCCGCGCACCGTCGGGCACACCATCGTAATCATATCACATCGACACCATTGTTAAGAAGGTTTCGTTGTTATGATTTTTTTGGAGTTTACTCCTTAAGAATCGATCCTTAAGATTTTCATATAAGGCGCCTGGTATGAGAAAAATTTGAGGACTAAAATTTAGTGATCGAATGACCTCGTTACGTTTTTGGTGCGCAACCTATTCTGCGCAACTTTCACTTTCTGACGTGAGATAATACTTCACTGAACAGTTTTAATAAATGTAAATAAATATATATATATATATATATATATATATATATATATATATATATTTTGCGCCTGTTTTGATAATCGTACTTAAGGAGTAAACTCCAGTCATGCGTCGGAGCTGACACACACACTTTTTTTTTTATTGCGTTTGGTTATAACCGAGCAAGCAGCACATCTGACGGTAAGTGTTACTGCCGTCCATGGACCTTGCAATACCAGGGGTACAGCTAAGCCGCTGCCAACCAATGAAAACCCCAAACTCACTCACAGAAAGTTGGGCTGCCGGCTCCCTCGCTCACCGAATGAAACACAGCACATTGGCACTGCTCAGACGTCGATACTCTGCGAGAGTGTGATATTACCCGGACGGACCGAACTAATAATATAATCGCAGAGATATTGTTTACACTGAGGAAAATATCATTACCTACTTACTGATTGGTTCTTTTATCCATTTGTAAGATTTCTTATTGGTTTCAGTAGCTGAATCATGAATGAAGTCTATTCTTACTCGCCATTCTTATGCAACCCAGTAAGAATACTATTATACTACCTCCTTTTTTTTCTTTTCCATAACATTGGTGAAAATAATTCGCTATTATATTAAGTCAGGAGTGTTCCAGTTGATAACTTGTAACATCAACTGCATTAATTTTTCCCCTGTGAAGAAGTCTATGTCTAACAAAGGTTGATAGTCTGATGGATAGAAAGCCCTCCTTTTTCTCTTCCTCTCCATCCCTGTGGTCTGACGGGAAAGAGACAAGAAACTGTCAACAACGTGGCCCAAAGAAATAATGCAGTGAATATTATTTTAAGGTTGAAACGAAACGTTCTTGAAGCAATATTGTTGTCTAAATTATGTTGATGGTTGCTGGTCGCTACCATACGGCATCTTAGTGTGAAATATTATTATAAGTGTATGTTTTTCGTGTATCTATTATAGAGATGAATCTCTCCATTCTGCTGATTATATGAAAGGACATCATGCCGATATGATCGGAGATAGATCGCTGGATCCATTCAGATTAGGTTGAGATTAGAATTTAATGCGAGTTGCCTTCTTGTTTTCTTTCCTGATGTTTATTGCGTGCTTGCAATTACAACATATTTTTTCTGCTCGTCAAATAACTCTAATATTAACGTCGACTTACTTAGAAATTTATAATTCTATTGAGGTTAACGGTTCTCAGATAGACTGTCGTAAACTAATTTTAGATATTATTCATATAACGATATATGGTGTTCATGCATTGATATTCTGCGAGGATTTTTATGTATGGCCGTAGTGGTCTACGGCCATACATAAAAATGCATCCTGCATAGTCCTATCCAACAGTTCGAGTTGACAACGGGGTAATATGCGGCTTTATAATCCTTCGTGTTCACTCTGCCCCTCGAGCAGACCACTGGCATCATCTGTATTTCATCAGCTTCATTGGTCCACGTGGTTCATATCTTAACACATCGGTTTTCTTCATGTTCGCTTTAGTGCCATTTAGTAACGGTTGCTCTCGTACCAACCCATACTTGGCTCGTGGATGTCGTAAAAGACGACGACGAGATTTATATCGACCTGGTCCAACTGCACGTGACGCTCTTTGCTCAACAATTACATTTTCCAAGGATGTTTAGACGTCAGACAGGCGGCCGGTCATAAAACTATTGTCAATAACTTTTACAATATGTACTATGAAAGAGGAGTACCTACATATTACGCCGAGTCCACTTGGACTTTATTGGGATAAGAGCGGGAGAATGATGATGATCATAATAGATCCTTCACTAATCGCGTGAGACTTTTAGCAACTTTTTAACCCCCATATCCTCACTAAGACTAATAAAAAAAACATGTGTATTTTTTTAGTAGGTACAAAGTAAACGGTTATGTACGTTCCCACGTAAATATAATAAGTTACCTATATTATGTTTTACTAGTTATTATATTATGCTGGGATTATAGAAAAATTTGTCTTATTTTTGGGTGTCTTAATTGTTAGCCTCAGATGGCTATGACAACTTTACCCGGACTGTGGGTGAGCGCTGAGGGCTCTCAACCCGCAGAAAATTTGTCGGATTCTATCACGTATATATTGTCAACGCCTTCCTTCTAATTCGTCAATATTGTAAGAACAATAAAAATTCACGTCACGTGGGCAACCATTAGCTGTTTAGTTAAACTTTTATCGTAGTATATGTACTCATTATATCGTTGTACCGCACAGTATGCAAGCCTTTGTCTTTGCCAAGGTCAGAGCCGCATGACTCAATACCATGAGTATATACATAGGTACTTACTTAACATACTTCTGTATAATAAATTACAATTGCGTATCAACATAACCGCCTATTAAATGCTGAAGTTATAGAAAAAAAAACTGTACCTAGTTATTTTTTATTTTCATTGTCTGTGGAGTGTTGATTTTATAATACTAATATAAAAAAAAATACCGTTTATTTCTTAAGATATATTTTGTTTCACATCAAAATTATACTTATAGTCAATAAAATATAGCATGATCTCTGTGACAGTTCTCACTATTCCCGCACGCTTACGATGCAGTCCATATTTTTGTCGATATAATTCCTTATTTTTTAAAGTTTTTTGCTACTGCAATTGAAAAACAATGCATGAAAATCTTATTGAACTTCAATCAAATGGATGTATGAATCGATTTTAAATTTAAAACAATTTATGAAAATCTTATTGAATTTAAATTAATGGATTTTATTTAATTTAAACTAAAGCTGTTAATTAATTCTTTTTATTATTCGAAAGGAATATATCCAAGTTCATCATCACTATTATCATCATCGCTGGAGCATTCCTATAGGTTGATGATGAGTTCTTGGTCACAGATTATTTCATGAATAATCATGTTTATTTTATAAAATAAATTATCTTTTTAATATAATCGAAATGGTCTTATTAATATTATAACTGATGTCTGAATACTAAATTAACACAATTTACTTATTTTATAGAGTAACCATGTGGTTTATATAGGTAATGTATTGGTTTTACTTGTTATAATTAATAAGAATGTTATCGATTCATGTTTATCGATTGTCCCATCTCTATCTTATTCTCAGTTCAGTATGATCTTGTACTTGCGTAAGCACCATACTTTTATCAAATGGTTACTAAGTATATTAAAACATATGAGGTACTAATTTTGGTGTAAATATTCATATTTTTATATTCATAATTCAGTTGAGATATAACTGGCACCTAAAGAATGAAAATATAGGCGATATAATCAATTATGGTGGGACCACGCTGTTGACAGTTTTCTGTCTACAGCCTCGAGCCGGTCCGTCCGGGGTAGCACCACACTCACGCAGAAGATCGACCTCTGAGTAGTGGCAATGTGCTATTACGCGTCCTTCGGTGAGCGAGAGAGCCGGAAGCCCAACTGGATGGGCTTGGGGATTTTATTGGTAGGCAGCGTCCCAAGCCCAAGTCCCTTGGTATTGCAAAGGTTCATGGGCGGCAGTGACACTTACCATCAGGTGTGCTGCTTGCTCGTTTGCCACCATAAACAATAAAAAAAATACAAATTAAAATTGTAATAATGACGCGTATTCAAAATTACTTCATCGGTTTTGTCGCTATCTGTCACAGAGATCAAGCTATATTTTAAGGATTATAATAATAGGCGTCGTTTTCTCATCAGTTTTAAATTGCTTTAAAAAAGTATTTATTTATATGTAAACACGTTACATACTTGATCGTGTTTAATTCTATCTACAACTATTCAGAATTTTTCTTGGCGATTTGTCTTTGTAGCTGATGATTCTTCTTCTTTAACATTATTAAAGCACTTTTCATATTAGCCATTTTTTTCTTCAAACTATTATTTTGTTGCGTAAGAACTTTGTTCTTTTTCTGTATAATTCTTTTCTCTATAATAAGTCTGCGAATTTTTATTTCTAATGCAAAATGTTTTAGATTATCTTGAGTATTGTTCATGTCTGCCATGCCAACTTGACTGTTAAAAGAGTCGTTTTGAAAGTCCTCACTCTCTGGCTCTGGATTCTGAAAGAGAAAAATAATTAAATGGATAGCTGCTGATACATAATGCTGGGCATTAAGTATCCGTATATAAAATTGTAATTAATTTTTGTTCTAATATATAATTTGTTATTCCAAATGATTTTTGAAGTTACACTTCTTTAGGTGCGTTATGAAAAAATATGATGAGAGTGAAATTTTAAGATGTACATCTTGTAACAGGAAAGTAAAAGAGGTTGAAGTTGGCCGCAAAACTGCTCATTAAATCATGAAAAAAGACTACCAATAAATTAGAAATAAAACCTCTTTCTAGTTTCTACATTCACAACACGTGTGTTAGTTTCATATATGTAAGTGCGATTTATATTTGTGCTAAAAAATTATATTCAGTAGCGATTAAAATTGAATATTTTGATTAATATTATTTACTATTCGTAAATATATTAGTAAAAAAATTATCCTATCCTTTTGCAGTCTTTTTTTTATATTTAATTATTTGCATGCAATTAAAAACTATTATTTAATGATGCCAAAGAAGTATAACTTCTCAAATAAGTACCATGCACCCATTTCTTTTTTTTCCTTTATTTTTTTATCTCATCATATACTGGACTTGAGCCTCCTCTATAATAGGAGTGTAGTTAACTATACCACGCTGATCAGACGGGTTGGTATAGGGTTTTATCTCAAGTTTTTCGTCACTTGCAGTGGTGTTATCTGCATATAATATCCCTTAGTCGTCTTATACGACATCCACGGGCAAGATGTGGATGGTGAATTGTATTCTTACTTTGTCACTACACGATAAAATATATTTTACAATATCCTAAACATTTTTTAATAATTCTTTTTATTTAATTTTGATAATAAATTATTATATTATAAAAACTGAGTTACGAGCGAAAAATTAAAGTCACACGTGGGATTCGAACCCGTACCTATTGGAATACCGTTCTAATCATCCTACTACTTAGACAAGTGTGAGTTGTCGTATGACATTCAATTTTCGGCTCGTACCTATTATATTTTCGTCTTCATGGGAAACGTAAATAACCTTTTTTTTATAGGCATTCCGTCCGGAGTGACGAAAGGGCGGCGCGCGTGGCCCCATAACCCACCGTATTCCCTCTTCGTCACCATTGGGTCGGCTACTGTTACTGCTTCCTTGACATCCGTGGTCAGTTCGGCGGGAGACGTAAATAATAGAGCATGTTAAATACTAAACAGTAATTTGAATAAATAATTAGACAAACCTCGATTTTGATTAATATATTTTCAGGATTATCGTAGGCAAAGTTCACAGGGGTGATATCTGCATGTTTCATGGTGCTTGAAAAGTCACTTCGAATGTTATCGCCCTCTTGCGCCTTAAAGAAAATAAAACATTAAACTTGGAGTGCATAATATGTATTGTATTACATAAGAGAAAGAAAACGCAAAATATGGAGCTTTGTTGTACATTAAATTGTATTATTTTTGTGTCTTAGTTATTAGCCTCAGATGGCTATGACAACTGCACCCGGACTGTGGGTGAGCGCTGAGGGCTCTCCACCCGAACACTAAATTGTGTTTCTTAAAAGTTATTTATTCTAATATCCTTTTCTTTTTATGTATTAACAAAATATTTCCTCTCTGCACACATTGATATACAAAAACTGAAGGTGCGTAATCCCATAGAAAACTTACACTTAAAAACGTCGCTAATTACTTATAACTATAACTTAAGTAACTCCATGGTTTTGACGTCATATTTTCACAAAGTACAAGCATTACGGCATTTCTCACGTCCGCACCTCCTCGCAAGCGGAACATTAGTGATGTAAAATGTGCGTGCGCTCAATTTCGTATTGTGCGCTCTTTTGTAAGTGCATTTTTTAGTCGTTCAGTGTATATCTTGGATTTTTTGTATATGATTTATTGTCTTTCAAGCTCATATACTCTCCCGCTAAACGCGCATGAGCTTCGCTTTGTAGGCAGAGTAAAATTTGCCTAATATATGACTCTGATTAGATGAATTTTCTTTCGATGTTCCCTATTTTTGAAGAGATTTGTAGTATATTATAACACCTATAAGAAGAGAGCGATCGCGACCTCGTTGTATTTGTTATCACATCATCCATCAATCTATTATTCTTCTTCCCTTGGACATAGGTCTCCAAAAGTTGGATAAATATAAAACTCCCCTGAGATAACAGTGCTACCAACTCCTCTAAATATTTACCCCCAAATTAAAGTCAAAATCTTCTAAAATTTCTTTGAAAATATCCTGAAAATATTTTATTTGACCTCCTAAAAAGCCTGGCTAGATGTTCCCCTTTAAATTAAGGGCGAACCTCTAAGTTGGCGTTAGTGTGAGAAAGTACCTACTACATACGTTAACAATTTCTATAAGAGTATTTGTATAATAAGTTTATTAACCTCTATTTGGACTGAAACATTTGTGGAATTGTCGGTAGTTTGTTTCATGTTGTGCATATCCACATTTTGGTTGTAGCTGTGCGACCCCGTAGCGACCTCTTCATTCTTTTGTACCTAAAAAAAAATATTAAAATTGAGTTAGACTATGGCTTCTGTTATGATTTATTGCAACCGTAGCAACGGCACATGAGTAAATAAACGTATATTTACTCATGTGTTCTCATGTTACGTTCTGTTACTCGTTAACTGATCAGTCAATTTTGTTTCCTGTATCCCGTATAGCATAGAGGTAAAGGAGAATCTTTTTAAAACCTGTTTTTCTTTTCTAATACGAAGATACGAATATTTGTGGCGTATGCTGTGACAATCGAAAGATGTTGTCCAAATTTCTAGTGAATAAAAATTTGCTGTAGGTACTCTTCTGAAATTATAGTAGATTTTAGCTTACAAGTGCATTTTTGCTTATATAGAATTGTGATAATTTGTGATGGGAAATATGTAAATCCATTGTTAAGAGATACAAGAAGAATCGTCTGCTGATAATAGGTACTTACACTAAAATGAAACAAATATATGAAGATATATATTTTTCTTTTCTTCTTTTATTAAAGTAATTGAGAACTTACATAAGGTTATTATTGGCTATTAAAATAATTTATTTGTATATTATTTTATATATTTATTTTTATTTTCTAGAGCTAGAGATTTTCTTTACATTTTGAGTAAAAACCAAATCGCCTCCTGGGCCTTGTACCATTAGGACCAAGTTCAAAGAAGAACTCCTCTTCGTTGTAATTAATATTTTCTATGTAACAATGGTGTCATTTACAGGGGGTGAGTGGTTATTACTTGTCTCACTCCCTCCTTTATGTCCATCTACCGGCTATTAGCAAAACTATATTGTATTCGTATTTTATGTAGTTGAGCTATCTTGCACTAGATGTTAATAAGTGTATGGTGTAACAGGGACGTACTCAGAATTTACCTATATCAGAGCGCTATTTTTTTATTATTAGCGGCGATGGGGGCCGCCACCCATCATGCCTTGCCCAGTTAGGCGAGTCGAGGAGAGCAGAGTGCCGGATGGGCACGTGGAATGTAAGAGGTTGTGTGGAAGGTAAGTTGCACGAGCTGATATCCGTCATGGCGGACAAACAGCTAGACGTGCTCTGTGTAACAGAGACCAAGCGAAGGGGCAGCGACGCCTGCGATCTTCCTGGTGGCTGGATGGCTCTGTGGTCTGGTGTACCACAGTGCGATCGAGCCAGCATGGGGGTAGGAGTGCTGTTGTCCTCTCGCTTGGCCTCAGGTGTGAAGGATTACGGAATGTATGATCCCAGACTTCTCTGGGTCCGTATAAAACTAGGTGTCACCAAGGTATACATGGTTGTAGCATATGCTCCCGTAGGATCCTCGGTGGCATCAGACCTAGAGAAGTTTTGGGACAATGTCAGGAAAGTTCTGGATATGGCAGAAACCAGTGAACGCGTGATTGTATGCGGAGATTTGAACGGATGGGTGGGGACCAAGCCCCGACTATGAGGACGTACTTGGTCCATTTGGTGATAAGAGAGTGAACGACGCAGGTAGGCTCATAGCGGATGTATGCATGGAGAGAAACCTTATTGTGTCAAACACATTTTTCCAACATAAGGACATCCATATGTATACATGGAGAAGGAATGAACAGAAAAGCATAATAGATTTAATTTTGGTAGACAGTCGCCTCCGAAGCAAAATATTGGACGCAAGAGCCTACAGGGGCCCCACAGTCGATATGGACCACTATCTCGTTATTGCGAGATTTAGTGGTCTGTTCAGAAAGTGGAGGCACTGGCGAGAGCGTGTCCACTTCGAAGGGCTTGTAAGAATAAAGGTTGAAAGGTTGCAAGAAGAGTGTGTAAGAGAAAAGTATGCAGAGGGTGTCCGAGAACGGCTGACGATGGCAAGCCAGCCGCAATCGGACATTGAAGAATGCTGGAGAGTATTGAAAGAGAGTATGGTAGATACAGCGAAAGAAGTATGTGGAAGTTCAAAGAAGCATAGAAAAACAAATGGTGATGCATGGTGGGATGCGGAAGTGGCAGCTTCCGTAGAGCAAAAGAAGAAAGCGTGGCTGGACTATGTCTCTTCTTTGAATCTGAATGACAGTATGACTGAACAGAAGAAAGAAATATATCGGCAATGTAAGAATGACACCAAGGCCTTAGTGAAAGAGAAACGTGATAAGAGCAAGTATGAGTGCAGAAGATAGGCTGACTAAAAACTTCGAGGGTAACACCAAACTCTTTTGGAGGGAGGTGAAGAAGTCTCGGGGTGGTTGGTCAGCCTTCAGAATGAATAAAATAAGGTCTAAAGGTGGAGACATTCTTACACAAACACAAGACGTGTTAAGCCGATGGAGTGAAAATTTAGGCGATATGTATGCGGATGCTACGGTTGCCGCCGGTGTTGGATGTGGTTTAGTAGATCAACATTCGACAACGGCGTCCTCCGATGGCATCAGTATGGATGAAGTTGAATGGGCGATAAGAAGTTTGAAAAATGGTAAGGCAGCGGGCATTGATATGGTGTCTGCCGAGATGATCAAGCTTGGTGGCTCTTGTGTCTGGGAGGCGTTCCTGTTGCTCCTCAATTTATGTTGGAGCTCGGGAATGGTTCCCAGGGACTGGAATAGCGCAGTCATCGTGCCTTTGTTTAAAAACAAGGGTTCACGTTATGACTGCGCAAATTACAGAGCCATAAGCTTGACTAGTTTGGCAGCAAAAGTGTATGGTAAAATTATTGAAAGGAGAATGAGGATGGTGTCCGATGGTTTACTGTGTGAGACACAAGGAGGTTTCAGGAATGGAAGGGGATGCATGGATCAAGTGTTCTCTCTGCGCAGCATTGTGGAGAAGCATCTGGCTCTAGGTCAGAGGGTTTTCTGCAGTTTTGTGGATCTGGAGAGAGCATTTCACACGGTTGTACGAAAAGAACTTTGGGACATTTTACCGGAGTATGGTATTAGCGGTAAACTGCTACGGGCTGTGCAGTCCAGTTATATGGGCTGTAGAGCCTGTGTACGGCTGGATGATGGAATGTCGCCTTGGTTTGATGTCAATATCGGCGTTAAGCAGGGGTGCGTTCTGTCAGCCAGACTGTTTATCATATATCTGGATAAATGTCTTCAAAGGTTGAACGATATGAATGTGGGAGTCCAGATGGGCGACTCAGCGGTCACTGCTCTGCTTTATGCAGATGATGCAATCCTGCTGGCACAGTCAGCGACTGACCTGCAGACCCTAGTCGACACAATGACAGAAGATTGTAAGAAAAGGGGTCTACGCGTGAATGTGAGCAAAACCAAAATAATGATCTTTGAAAGAGATAAAACCAGAACTGATGTAAGAGTAACAATAGGTAATGATGTACTAGAGCAAGTGGATGAATTTGTATATCTTGGATGTGGATGGATGGAGTTAGGCTGACCGACCGCATTCGTAACGACGACGTAAGAGAGCGAGTAGGTATGAAAGAGAGTATTGGTGTAAAGATGCGAAAGGGAATGCTCCGATGGTTCGGACATGTGGAAAGAATGCCGAACGAACGCCTGGTTAAGAAGATATACAATGCGAAAGTGGAAGGATGTAGGTATCAAGGGAGACCGAGACTCACCTACCTAGACCAAATTGGTCACGTACTGTAGGAAGGTGGAGTCAAGAGTCTCCGAAACCGGCGAGCGTGTATGAAGAGAATTATGAATGTTGAGGAAGCGAGTGAAGTATGCAAAGATAGAGTTCTCTGGCACTCTGTTCTCTCTGCCTACCCTGCAAGGGATATGGCGTGATGATATGTATGTATGTATGTATTTTTTTATTTGAAAAATACAAACAAGATCTTATTACCCGTTTGCTCTATTCAAATATAAATGATTATAATCAAATAATTCTGCATAGCGAAAAGGTGAATGACTACTGTTTTTAACCACAAATTTCTTTATAAGGCTTGTCAGCATTGTTCATAATGTTAATATTTTATGGAAAATCCATGTTTTCTTTACTGTCATTCTGATAAACTCACAAGTTTAGAAATCTTTTTTTTTCTCTTAATACGAGCAAATAATACAATTATTTGTTTGGGTTTCTAACAAACATTTGTAGAGACGTCGTTTTACTATTGAAGCTCGCTGCGCTCCTGTCATAGAATGGGTCAGAATACCCACAAGTAATTTCTACCGTTCATTTTGAGAAACAGGTAACAGAACTAAAGCTTGTGCAGCGTGATCCAGGATGATGATGGTGTACCCATGATATTCATTTCCATCCCACTCAACATGCTTCTTAATAGCCATCTCATCCATCATAAGACTGCACATAGCGCGTTTGCCTGAGGAGTTAGTTTTTTGTTTTAATATGTTAAAAGCATCTGCTGTATAGCCCGCTTCACGAATAACACTATCAAACCATTTAGATATCGTTTTTGGATGCGGTATGCAAGTGTCGAAAGTTTTTCTGACATAAGAGTATGCATTTGGTGAAAAATAGTGAAGCGTCAAAGCAAATGATCGTACAACTCGAGAATATTTCTTCTTCAGAGGATTTGTATTTGTTTTTGATACCTGACGATCAACCAAGTACTTCACCTTAATATTTATTGAAGACAAAATTTCTGATTTTATTTTGCATCTGAAAAAAATAAATACTTAATTTTAAAAAACGTTAGGCCTTACGTGCTCTGGTAGGTTCGTGAGTACCTTTTTATTCAAACGCGTAACTTTCATTTACAGTATTTTTATCTTTAGTCCATCCTTTTTTACTTTCTATTAAAGTTCTGCTATTTCCTGCTTTAATTTTTTTTCTAGGTGTCTTGAAAAATTAAAAAAATCATCTAAGTCACTAGTGGTAGGTGTTGGTTGGTAGCATATTACTGTCTCAGATAATGACAGTGTGGGCTCCGGCAACCTCTTTTTAAGCTACAACATAAATAATAAAAGAATATTTTCGAAAATCCAAAAGCGCACGCCTCAAATTTTTTAAGCGATATGCTGACAGCAGCACCACTTACCAAGTTCAATTCTGTTTTGAAATCATCCAGGGACCCATTGGAATATACATAGAAAATTTCATCCCAATCGATCTAGCCGTTTGACATACCGACAACGGCGCCATCTATCAGGTCCAATTGTGAATCTAAACCATTCTTGAATCCCCTCGAACACACACAAAAATTTTCATCCCAATCGTTCCAGCCGTTTAAAAGGAGTTCGATGACATACACACGCACAAAAGAATTTAAAATATGAAAAGATAGACAGCTACAGACCCTACGCGCGTTCCTACGCCACTAACTAAAATAAATTTGAAGGAAAAACATTACACATTACAGTGATTACACAAATATTTAATTCATTTTAAATCATTTTATTGATTTTCTTCAATTCTAAAAAAATGTGACATTGCAGCGTTTCAAAATGCGTTCGGCATGTCAGCAGTGAGATCCATCACTATATATATAAACAATTGTTGCTTACCAACCGTTTTATTGTCTCTATGTGCCTACATTCACTCTCTCTCCATTTACATTGGAATGACAGTTGCGCCATCTGTCGAAATTTCGTCGTACCAGCTCAGAAACCTTCTTTGGCTCTTGCACAACAACTTTGCTAAAGATCATCACATGATCAAATGCATAATTTACGATTCTATTAAGGATATACAGATAAACATTCATATATATATATAAAGATTAATCATTTACAAGTAGTAATGCCATAAATGAAAGAAAAATACTGACGTTTCGCACCATTCTCGACGTAGTGCAAAATATAGCTTAAAAGCATTGTAAACGAACCCATGACTGTATGGGCTTTGATCCCTTTGCTTGTCCGAATGGACGAAAAGAACAAAAAAAAATCTAGACGAACCCAATTTTCGTAAGGTATAGATACATAGAATAAGTAGTCTAGTTTTTTATTCATTGCAATTAAACGACAAAGAATTACCAAGCCATTTTCGAAAGGTAACAGCGCGTTGTAATAATGAAGCTTTTAAGAAACAAAATACTTTGATACATAATTTTTTATAGTTGTGAGTACCAGCTCCGTACGGACAGACATCCGGACGTCCTCAAATATTTTAATATTTTTACGCTTATGAGGCGTGCAATATGTAATTAGCAGTCTCTAAACATAACAGTAACTGATAATACAAACTGTAAAGGAACTAACACATAAATCTAGATTTAAACAAGGTAATGTTCCCTTCTTCAGTTTTCTTAAGCCTTTACTTGTTACTTTGAAATCGTCAGCGTTAAAATGAGAAGAACAAATCTTTGTATACTTCGTAGGAGTCCAGTTCTTTCTATTGATTTTTGAAATCCATTGCTTCTTTACATTATCATTGCATGGTATTCTAAAACATACAAGATTTACAGTATAATTATAATAGGTTCATTTAAAGTAGTTTAAAAAATATTCTTTTTGACGTAAAATAAGAATTAGAACACAATTGTTACACAATTAGAATACAATTGTTACACAATTGTATTCTAATTACGACCCTGGCATTTTGACACTTTTATGGTTCTTCATAGTTGACAACAGATGGCGTATTGATTGCAAAATAATTATGAAACTACATAGGTTTAAAAATTAAATTTTTGTCAAGGTAAAAAGTCTTTGGGTATACATTTTAGTGCTTATGCAGTGCCGGATTAGCCACGTAGCAAGAGTAGCAAATGCTACGGGCCCCGCGATATAGGGGGCCCCGCATTCCAACCGCGTCTGTCTAACCGTAAAAAAAATAAAAAATAGGAGTGTAAAAATATTTTTTATCTCACTTTGATGAATATAGAGCATGGTTTGCTTAAAAAAGTCAATATTCAAAATGTTAGCTCTAAATTTGCCCACATTAAATTTAGAAAAGTTCATTTGTAACAGTTTGTTTTATTTAAGTACTAACCTTTAATTACCTTACCTAAAGCAAATCAAGGGCCCCTTGACAGAATTTGCTACAGGCCCCGCGCTGGGTTAATTCGGCACTGTGCTTATGGTTATTAGTTATTACGGTAATCTTAATAGTTTGAACTTAATGTGCTTTTATAGTTCTAGGTATATTAAACAAAGTAGTGCCGTGCCATCTATTGTTGAGTAAAATTATTTTTGAGCATGATACTGTCAAAAGATTTTTCTAGAAATTATTTGATAAATTATGAATAAATATACTTACAAATGAAATGTGATTCCTATCGTAGCATCCGAACGTTTATCGGAGTAGTTTTTACATGATAATACACAACACTTCATGATTTTCTTCGTAATAAAATAAAAGTACAAAAATATAACTATGCACCGTTCCAACACCGACAGCGACGACAGCAGACTAATAGGCCACGCCTACTACTGACGTTAACGTGTTGACGTCAGGACTCAGTCGAGAATCAGTGCAGCAGCGTAGGCCGTCTCCCCTCTGTACTTATGCAACGGATGGTACAACGCGTTTTGAAGTGAAACTTCTTTAGAATCGTTGTGATTTCAAACTCGATGAAACGAAAAAATAAGTCCATAGAGACACAAACACATAAATGTATAGGATTCAGCCGGCGAGAGAATGAGATAGAACACATTAGACGTTCTAGGTCTCCCCTTTGTGCGACTCTTCGTAGCATCCCCACTATCTGACCCCCACTAGAGAGATACGGAGAGATAGATAGATAGATAGAGAGAGAGAGTACACGCTATTGGTTGATGTATGTAAAATAGATTTAAAAAATAGTTTGCCAAAGTTTCACTTCTGATATGTGTACTTTGTATGCATGCATATATATATATATATATATATATATATATATATATATATATATATATATATTTGTTTTGTTAATAAACAGAATAATTTAAGGGATGTTAAACCACTACTTAGCGCTGTGTGGTGGTTGGTATGAATATTACCAATCCTTACATAATTTGTGGATATAATAAACGACGACTACTTTACATCGACCTAGGCCAATTCCGTCCGATGTCGTCTAGTCAATAATTACAGTACCTATTAAGGAAGGTCGACGTCAGCCACGGGGGCAAGTACTAAAGCTATTATTAATTACTTTTGCTATATGTATAGGCGTTGGCAAAGGTGTAGGGGGGTTGCAGGGGTGTTTGTGTACATTAAATATAGCTCCTACAGACTTGAAATTTGATATGAACATTTTTTCTACCCTGTAGAGGTGAGATGAAGTAGGATTTTAAGAAATTCCTTCTCCGAAAGGAATTCTATGTAGCGAAAGTAAACTACACAAATGAACTGACGTAACCGAAGCGAAGCGAGGGCGGGTCGCTGGTACCGTTATAGTCTAAGATCCCGATATACAACGACCTTCACCGAGATGCTTATTTAATGAAACGTATTTTATATATTATTTAATATGCCAATAAATATATTCCATATGGGTTGCCTAACAAATTTCAGTCCAGAGTATTTTTAATTAATATTTTTTTTTTTTTTTTACCATTCCACCCGTGTGATTATTAGATAAATTCGATACAAATCGAAAGTATGAAGCCCATAGAATATGCAAACGTTAGGTTGCCTATTCTTTTCCGGTCACAACTATCGGGTTGCCAGGTGTAAACAGGTAAATCTATACTAGCATTTTGCAACGGTCTGATTATTGAATCAAACTTAAATAAAATGAAAGATTATTTTATTATTAACACGGTGGTATAGGGTTGCCTGCGAAAAATCAGTCCCGAATTACGGTTGTCGAATTTTAAATAATAAAATATCGCTGCGAGTGAATGTGCGCGACTGAGAGGTCCCAAACCAACCATCCCATGCGATAGAAAAGGACACACCATAGCAGCTGTTTAAAGTCCGCCCATTTAAAGAAAAAGAGTGCGCATGCTTTTTGTGCTTGGAAATGAAAAGGATAGCGATAGACTCGTAGATGCTGTGCATCATTTTGGAGTAGATTGCCGCTATAGATACAAGTGAAAAAACGTGCTACTATTTATTGTTGGAAAAAATGGCCAAAAAGTGTTTTTTGTGTGATTCGGATGACGAAATAATTGATTTTGATGATGAAACTTTAGAAAACTGTGTATTAAAGTTAGCTTTTCGTAAAAAAAAAAAGACGTGTGGCAGTCGGGGACTGCCGCGGTAAAGCTATTGCACATGCATAGCATTTTGTATCAACTTATGCAATTATAATTTTTTTTTTATTTATTTATTTTATTCATGCAGTATTGCTTTTTCTTTGATATTAATTCAAGTTACACTTTTTGAGCGTGGTGACCGATAAGAAAACAAATTTTTCTATTATTAAAAAAAGACGTGTGGCACTCGGGGACTGCCGCGGTAAAGCTATTGCATAGCATTTTGTATCAACTTATGCAATTATAATTTTTTATTTATTTATTTATTTTATTCATGCAGTATTGCTTTTTCTTTGATATTAATTCAAGTTACACTTTTTGAGCGTGGTGACCGATAAGAAAACAAATTTTTCTATTATTAAATAAATAAAAAAAGTTAATATTGTTTATTTAAAATATTTTTATTATTTTACAATACATGTGGGTTTTATTATTTTACAGTAGCTGTTGGTTATTCAGGAATATTTATCATTGAAACTATAGGTTTATGATAACTGAAATAAGAAACATAAGTTTGCGACTTAATATCCTCTAAATACCTAGAAAATACCGCGTCAATGGTGGTCCCATATTTTGTTGTGGACTCTTGTGGATCATTATTCATTTTCAAATTCAATGTTTTTGATAGAAAAGTTGTCAACCGCTCTGATTTTTTATCAGCGAAGTTAATGTTGAAATCGCCAGCCAAGATAATTGGAAATTTATTACCATTCTCGATTCGTGCGAGTTTCGTAGAGTCGTACAATACGTCTAATCGCACACAACGCCGTGTCGAAGACTGCCGAACTGAAACGACGTTAGACGATGCACGGCCTTCAAGCCACACCTCCTTGCCCGCCGGAGTGGGGAGCGTGAGGTTTTTTCGTTACGGAATTTCTGGATTCGGTCCCCGCGCTCAAGGCCCGGGATAGAAGCTATGCAATAGCTTAAAAATTAAATACAATTTTGTTGAGCTACCCAGTGCGTCACTCCAATTTGTAGGTTATCATACCACGTGCTACAAAAAGTGACCGTTTTGAATAAAAAATATAACGAAGAATTTCATAAATTTATCGCTGAATATACAGTAAGTACATAATAATTTAATCTTTAAAATTCTCTAAGCTAATACATCTTCTATATTTTTGTCATGTTGAAATAATTGCTCGTAAAATTCACTTATGGTTTTGTTAATTTTCGACACACATATTTTTTTTGTAATTTACTTAAAGAACGGTTATTTAAAAATTAAACAAGAAAATGTTCTGATTTCCTTTTTTTGGAACAATTAAATGAGGATGTTTTCAATCAACTATTCTTATTAAAAAAAAATTATAATCAAACATTTTCATTTAATCGCAAAAATTGTTTTTTTTTTAGGAGCATACCGATGTATCTACTACTGAAGAAGAACCACAACAGTTGAACCCTAGTGTCGATTCCTGTGCTACAGTTGCTGAGGAAGAAACGAGTAATGTTGAAGACCTGTCCAAAACTTCTGGGGGCTTTGACAAGGTAATAAAATATTTTTTTTTAAGCTTTTTTAAAAAAGTGACATGAAAATCTATTAATTGAACTTGTATTTTCATTTATATTTGTTTTCTTCCATTTTTACTCAAAGAATGATTTAAATTCTTTTAGGAGCAGTCAACATCAACAGCATCGACATCAAGCACAATTATTTGTCTTTTTTTGTGACCACAGCCAAAAAAGATGTGGAAAGAAGCTGGTTAATCTTACTTTCCCTAAAGGTGACAAAGTACCACTACAGATCAAAAATATCGCAGAAAATTTAAGCGATTCGGTGATTCTCTCCAAACTTCAACATCAAACTATCGCGTACCATCTGCCTTGTTACGCACTGTATCAATCGAAAAATAAGCGGTCCACGGAAGAATCTACCGATTCCACGTATAGTAAATATCGACAGTTACATCAGTTGGCCTTTCAATCCATATCAAATTTTATTGAGACAGAAATAATTGAAAACAACAAAGTTATGTACTTGGCTCAATTATTTTTAAGATACCAAGCTTTATTGTTAGAGTTTGAAAATCATGAAATTGATTTCGATGATATTCAAGATTACCGATGTGAAACCTTGCAAAAAAAACGTTAATGAAGAAATTTGGTAATCTTATTGCGATTGAAGCGTCAATGGGAATACGTAACAAAAAAATTGTGTACAAAACAGACATGGACGTTTCTGTAATGGCTAACAATTTTAAATTTTTGGAGACAAGAAATGATTATGAGTTTGAAAATTTAGCATATTATTTGAGAAGCTGCATTAAAAATATAGATGCTCATCCGGTTTCTCGCAACGTAAGTGCTGATGGTGTCATTCGTGGAGAATGTAACATTCCTAAGCAATTATGCGAAACCTTATTGAAGGACCTAATCATTCTGTTGAAGATTCGAACGGACTGAAAGTTAAAATAACGTCAATATGTAGTGACGTTATTTATGCTGTCACTAGGGGTGCATGTAAGCCCGCAAAAAGTTTATCTCTTGGATTGGCAGTAAAGTCTTTAACCAACTCTAGGCAAGTAATTACGATACTTAATAGGTATGGCCATACAATTGGATATAATTTGGCAGAAGAATTGGAAACCGAAATGACGTATACATCGATCCAAGATAACAAAGTTATACCAAATGGCATCACTGCAGCAAATGGACACAGCACCCACGTAGCGTTCGATAATTTCGACCGCTTCGTTGACACAACTTCTGGAAAGGACACTATGCACGACACAGTTGGCATTATTTATCAATTCTCTAGTAATGGAACTGATAATTTTGATGATGGTGAAGCTACAACTTCACCAGCGCCTCAAGTAAATGACAACGAAAATGAAGATTGGCCTACCTGCAAGAGAAGGCGTTTCAATGAAATATCACGAGAAATTCGACCATATTATTCGAAACCTAAGGCAAGTATGCAGCTGATTACTGTAGATTCGTTTACCAATACAACCGAGTTATGCAAAGCTGCTACAGAAATAGCTACAGATAAAGATTTATTATGGATAATGTCGTTATCAAGAATTGATTCTGTTCCTATGTGGTTGGGTTATAACTGTATGATATCTTTGGACCACAGTGAGAAGCAAAAAGTTGAATATTTGCCTCCCATAAATTCATCACCAACGTCGTATGCAGTAGTCAATGAAACATTAAACATGGCTAAAGAAATCGCTGAAAAATGTCAGCAGCCAGAAATTATTGTGACATATGATTTAGCGATAGCAAAAATGGCAATGCAAATTCAAGAACAAGAAAAACCGCTATACAATAATTTTTTTGTTAACTTGGGAGCGTTTCACACAGAGATGACATTTTTTAGAGCCATCGGAAAATATATTGACTCCAGTGGATTAGTGGAAATACTGGTGCAAGCTGAAGTATTAGCCGGCGGCTCCATGAATAGCTTTTTGGACAGCAAGCATTTCAATCGTTGCAAGCGCTTACATCCGCTAACCGCTGCCGCATTACAAATATTACATTTTGAACAGTATTTATCGACAACTAATGTTACACTTGAGGCGATGGATGAACTGCTGCAAACGCAAATACAGAATGCATCAAATCAAACTGCGTATGACGCCAACGACACAATCGAGTTACCAGATGTATTGAGTCGAATTGTTAACGGTTATAAAGAATTCAGCAATCAGACTTTAATCGGAGAAAAAGGGAAAACTGCTCAATTTTATTACCAGTACTGTGAGTTAATTAATTTATACCATCGGTTTTCCAGAAGTATCCGCACCAGTAACTTTGAACTGTACGTGGACTCGATTTTTAACATGTCTGATATTTTTTTTGCGTTAAACCAGACCAATTATACCAGATGGTCCTTGTTATATTTGAGCAATTTAATCAATTTGTATACTAATAATTCATCTTTGGTGGCTGAATTTCGTCGAGGTGCCTTTGGAATTAGACGAACTGCAGCGAATTTCGCTCGATCACCGGTTGACTTGACGCTAGAGCAAACCATCAATGCTGATGCTAGCAATCAATTGGCTGATAATCTTGCTGCGGACTCAATATCTGCACGTCAAAGATGAGCGCTCAGTCATAGCATGAGGACGAAGATATTAACATCTATCAAACAAAAAATCGGATTAACGAAAAAAGATGATACTTCGCACTCATTGCAACGAAGTAAAATTAAGAAAGACAAGAAAAATCTTAAGAGTATCATTGAAGCAATAAAATGTACGATGAATCCATTTGATGACACCATTGACAAAGATACATTATTCAACATTTCAACCGGTAAAGCTGCATCGAAAGAAGTTACTGATTTTCTGCTGAACGTGAAAACAGCAAGCTCTCAACAAAAATTTAATTTTATCTCGGAATGCTCTTCAACTCCCGGAAGATTCGATAAACCAATAAAACGAAACAAAATCTGCAATTTTGCTTCTCAATGTATGACTAAAGTCTTGAGTACCAAAGACAAGAACAAGAAAGTATTGTTGAAAATAGAACGAGACGTATTTGGGCGACTTTTGGCAATAAGTCTAAACAAAAAAAAATAATCTCGAATTTTGCCTTTTTTTTTTTTTTTTTTATTGGTGGGCTATGGGTGCGTCTCGCCCCGCTGAATCGGTCCGGGGTGACGGAAAGGCGGCGCGTGACCCCATAGACCCACCGTAAAACCTTCTCTCTTCGCCGTGCGAGCGGACCACCGGTACTCGATTTTAACTTCGGTGGCCCGCCCGGCGGTTTACCCTCGCGGGTTCCTCTCGTCGACGCCCCGACAGATTTCGCCGTCGGGGCGTCGCCCTCACGCGGTGGCCTCACGTCGGGTGACCGGACAATTCCCCGGTCCGATCACCCGAGGCCTCGGTTAGGGCGGCATCAGGCGCAGGTATTCGCGCTTGCGCCGCCCCGGCCATCTCGAATTTTGCCTGACTTTTCTACTAGCACCATTGCCCCCTGCTCTTTTTGCATGTACTGGAGAGATGTTAAAAACTTCGAAATCAACGTTAGCAAAGGTTTTGAAATGCAAAACTAAAATGGTTGAGCCAACACATATCAATGTTGAAATAATAGATGGTTTTTATTACTTGCATGTAATTGGAGCTTCTATAGCTCAAACTTTTGATAAAATTGCCGAGTCAATACTCATAAAATATGTTCAACAAACGCAACAGAAATACATTTAATTTTTGATCGCTACTTATCACCGTCAATCAAAGATTCCGAACGTGAAAGCAGAAAAGAATTCGATATTCCGTACAAAATTTTGGGACCTCAGCAAACTAGACCAAAAATTTTTTTGCAAAGCCTTAAAAATTATCGCTTTAAAGAGGCTCTGGTGCTGTTTCTGGCTGATTATTGACAAAACGACAATTTGGTAACGATAATCCAAAACAAAAAAAATCTTAAAAAACCGTCGACCATCACTGTTACTCTTATCAAATGCAGGCAAGTTCCGTAAAAAAAAAACTGAAGAAACTAATTATGAATGTCATCACGAAGAGGCAGATACAAGGATTATTTTTCATGCTTCTAAAGCGGAACCAGGCTCAAGAGTTTTAATTAAAGCCTCTGATACTGACGTTTTGATTATTTTGTTAGGCAATATGCACAAACTTATCGGATCAGAATTTTGGCTTGCCAGTTCAGCTACAAAAAAGAGTAATAATCAAACTGTTGATTGTATTAATTGCACCGATTTAGCGTTGGAGTTAGGAATTAAATTATGCCAAAGTCTTCCAGCATTCCATGCATTTACAGGTTGCGATTACACGGCAGCATTTTACAATAAAGGGAAAGTAAAACCTTTCCAGCAATTTTCAAAAAATGAAAAATATCAAACAGTTTTTGCGTCATTAACAGATGCTGCTGATATTTTCATTGGTGAAAAAATGAAGACTGTTCAAGAATTTACGTCTAGAGTATGTATGGTATCAGGAACTGTGCCAGTGTGAATGATGCGAGACATCGCATTTTTTTGAAGAATTACTCTGCAAAAGAAGACAGCGAGCACTTTTTAAAGAAAAATAAAAGGCTTCGACTCCAACTCTATACCACCATGCTGGATATCATTAATTCAGAAAATTTTACGAACTATTTTCGTAAATTCCATGTGGCTTAATGCAACGGATTCAAAATGCGTGAAACTTCAGCCTGAGAACTGCGGTTGGTTCTTAGATGAATATTTAAAACCAGTAGGATTCATTGGCGATCATACACCTTTAAAGATAGAAGACATTGTCGAAAGAACTGAAACGGAGAGTGATGACGAAGAAGATTCAGAAGTTGGAGATCACAGTTATATGTCCGATGACTCGGAACCTGAATAATTTTAATTTTTTTTCTAATTTTAATTTTTTTCAATAAACAGAAGTATTCTTTTAATTGTTGTTTTTTGTTTTGGCTCCTAATAATAAAGATAAAATTTGCCAGATTAGTAATATAATGTATTACTATAACCTTCTTTTTTACTAAAGATGTGTATATACTTTAGTGTCACATAAAAAATATACATACATAAATAATTAATTAATTAAAAAATAAATAACTATTTCTCTATATTAATAATAAACTACTCCAAAATGATGCACAGCATATACGGGTCTATCGCTATCCGTTTCATTTCCAAGCACAAATAGCATGCGCACTCTCTTTCTTTAAATGGGCGGACTTTAAACAGCTGCTATGCTGTGTCCTTTTCTATCGCATGGGATGGTTGGTTTGGGACCTCTCAGTCGCACACATTCACTCGCAGCGATATTTTATTATTTAAAATTCGACAACCGTAATTCGGGACTGATTTTTCGCAGGCAACCCTATACCACCGTGTTCATAATAAAATAATCTTTCATTTTATTTAAGTTTGATTCAATAATCAGACCGTTGCAAAATGCTAGTATAGATTTACCTGGCAACCCAATAGTTGTGACCGGAAAAGAATACGTTTGCATATTCTATGGGCTTCATACTTTCGATTGGTATCGAATTTATCTAATAATCACACGGGTGGAAATTTAAAAAAAAAATAAAAAAAATTATTAATTAAAAATACTCTGGACTGAAATTTGTTAGGCAATCCATATTGTCCCATATGGAATATATTTATTAGCATATTAAATAATATATAAAATACGTTTCATTAAATAAGCATCTCGGTGAAGGTCGTTGTATATCGGGATCCTATACTATTATAATATTAACAAATTTCCCTGAAATAATATGTTTCTAAAGCATCGATCACTAATTAACTAGATACACAATCTCATACAAAAGTTCTTTTAAAACTGTCGCCAATAATATTCACCTAATCCTAGTATACATAATTATACATTAATGAAAATTCAACCTTATAAGCATACGTTAAAGTTGTATTCACAATACTACGAACGAAAAGCAACAAAATTTTGCGACTGAAGCTCGCCGCTGGTTGGTCATCATACTTCAAATAAAATTCAGTCTTACACGTATGTTTTAAAGTTTAAATTACGAGGTTTCAAAAAAGCAATAAAATTTTATGACCAAGGCACGCCGCTAAGATAAGGAATGCGTGGAATCGAACTGTCTTATATTTTTCATTTAAACTGGTATTTTTTTTTTGTTAAGTTTAATATTATAACATCAGCATTTCATTTCTAAATGCTATGTGACGGTGAGACAACTTATTGACAAGATGCAGACCTTTTTTCTTCCTGAAAATATGAAGACGACCTATGTATGTATACCTACCTGTAGTTGCAATAAACATTGTTTAATCGTTTCTTTTTGAAAAGAAGACTCATCTTCTATATCATCATTATTTACTTGTTATAAACAAAACACATTAATAATTTCCGTACATAAATAAAAGAAAAACTAAACTAAAATATAGAAATTTCGCATACTATTCGAGGTACCCCTGTTTTGTGTAGCCTTATAAGGCCTTTCGATGTCACATATTTATCACATTCTAAGAAATGCTTCGAACATATAATGCTTCCTTGGGTAGGCTTGAAGAATTCTTCGGATCTTTGACGTGCTATTACCGATATCCATTCTCCACACTTCATTGGATCCCGAGGAAAGCTAAAAATCAAAAATAAAATCTGAAATCTATAATTTTATTACATGCATTAAGTCAAAATTAAGGTTCTTGTTTGAAAATAATTTTACTAAGTAAACTCGTAGCTGAGAAATTTTAAGGGTCTGATAAAATTTCACTTAAATTTTGTTACTTAAAAAAATAGAATTTATGTTAAGGAAAGGTATAGTTGAGAAAAAGTTTTAAACAGAATATCACAGATAATACAAAAATATGGAAATAGATAAACATATTAGTCAAATCTTCAACCTATCAAATTAAGCATATTGCTTTGGAAATCTTTAAAATAAACAAAATCTACACAT
Organism: Lymantria monacha; assembly: GCA_905163515.2. Classification (NCBI taxonomy): domain Eukaryota; kingdom Metazoa; phylum Arthropoda; class Insecta; order Lepidoptera; family Erebidae; genus Lymantria; species Lymantria monacha. The sequence continues at coordinate 1,361,000 of LR991094.1, read as the reverse complement.
ATTTGTGGAATAAATGTGTCTAATGTGTCTTTTAAAAAAAAAAAAAAAAAAAATATACTGCTAGAATAATTTTATTTCTAAAACAAGCATTTAACAATAAATCTTTATTGTTCTGCTCTTCTGCGATCAGCTGATTGAAAGCCCCTATCTTTCGTTAGCGGTAACTTTTTTGCTTATCTCTAACCCTGGTGGTAAGATTATGACAGATTCTTAACAGTTGTTAAACAAAATTTGACCTTCAAAGGTTTTTAAGTAACATTATTGCCAAAATTTTACCTAACTTCCGCTTAGTAATATTTGTTATTTTTTAAGTAAAAGCATTAATCTATAAAAAGTTACAATTGTATTTATAAAAATATAAAACGTCTCATTAAACAAAAAAAACAATAATTTAATAATAATAAAAAAGAAACAATAGCGTCTCCAACAACTGGAACAGAACCAACAATGGTAACACGAGCGATTCAAGTGGGCATACGATAATATGGTTAATGTGTTTATTATGAGTATTCACAATTGGGTTGCGTTATAACTATGTTTTTATAACTTTGAAAATGTTTTACGATGATTTCTTGATAAAATACTAATATTTACAATACAGTAATAACGATTATATAAAGATAATATTAATACTTACCGAAAATACGAAACTCCATCCTTTTTTAGCGTCCTGGATGAGTGATTTTTGCATTCTTTAAACGAACACTGAGGCATGTTTTCCGCTAGAGCGTTCAAATGCTACTAAATTAAAAGTCGACCCAAACGTTCAAATGGGTGCTCTTTTTGTGAGGACATTTTTTGTCGCTGATTGTGTATCTAGTAATATTAGTGATCGATGTTCTAAAGTTACCGATGAAAGGTAATCCCTGCCCGGATTACGCTACACACTTAACTTCTTTTTCGACACGTTATAACCGCGCAAGATGGCACGTTTTTACTTTTTTTGCAGAACTTCGTTCAAAATCACAACATGAGCGCAACTATTATTAAAACGAATTTTGACCTAACACGAGCATTTGCTCAGATGTGCGCTGCGCCTGCCCCGCCCACAAGGCCGTTCTAAGGTTTTAATATTTCTGTGGTTCCAACCAGTGAGTAAAATATTTTTCCGCCCTATACATCGTAAGAGCCCCAGGTATTTCACGGGAATTACGCGTTTCGTTCAATGTAGTGTAACACGTCATAAGTACAGATTGTATAGCGCAGAAGTGACAGAATAACGAAAAAGTAATAAACATACCTTTGATTCGAAATGTAGGTATTATTAAAAAGTTAAATTTTTTTTATTGCTTTTGGTGGCAAACGTGGAAGCAGCACACCTGATGGTAAGTGTTACTGCCGCCCATGGACTTTTGCAATACCAAAGGCCAATATGTTTTCAGTTTTACCGCCATAAGCTTTTACATATGCTGCAATTTTCTTACGTCTTGTTTTTTTATATTGCATATGATTGCAAACGAACAAGCAGCTCACCTAATGATAAGCGTCACGGCCGCCATTTAGACCTTTCAATACTAGGGACCTTTCAATACAAACCCCAAACCCACCCGGTTGGGCTCTCTTGCTCAACGAACGAAGCGCAATAGTACATTGCGATTACTCAGACGTCGATCTTGTCTTGTGGTACTACCTCGGACGGACCGGCCCTCGGCTGTAGACAGACAACTGTAAACAGCGTGGTCCTACCACTATTAAAAATATACAAAGAAGGTTACCCACCTTCAAATAATATGATAAAATTAATTATAATAGGTATATAAATATTGTTTTATTTAATAAGTATAAAATGAAATTATATAAATGTCAAATAATATTGTAACTATGAATATACACTTACAAAGAATTAAGTAATGCCAAGTACATCTGACTTACGGTACTGAAACGTGATCTCTAAATGTCGGTCTCATAAAAAGGCTCAAAGTCGCTCAGCGTGCTATGGAGAGGGCTATGCTCGGTATTTCTCTACGTGATAAAATCCGGAATACGGAAATCCGTAGAAGAACGGGTGTAAGCGACATAGCCCGAAGAATTAGCACGTTGAAGTGGCAATGGGCAGGCCACATCGCTCCACGAACCGACAACCGTTGGGGAAAAAGGTTCTCGAGTGGCGACCATGAATCGGACGACGCAGCGTAGGACGACCCCCCACTCGGTGGACTGATGACCTCATCAAGGTCGCAGGAAACCGTTGGATGCAGGTGGCACAGGACCGTTACAGATGGCATTCTCGTGGGGAGGCCTATGCCCAACAGTGGACGTTTACGGGCTGATGGATGCATGAAGTACATGTTGGCATTTCATTAAAATATAAGGGTTTGTAGTATTTGACACAGCACTTGTAATAGCGACTACGAATACTATCCTGTGTCCGTCTTTAGTGAACCGATACAAATAAGAGTGCAAACAAATCATGTTTTTTAACTTGTTTCCAAATCGCAGGTCTTTAGTTTGCTGAAGTTTATTTAAATTTAATAGTCTATGAAAGTAATTCTACTTCGGTAAAATATTATAAATATAAATGGTAAATAATAAAAATCTTACGCCATCGAATGGCATTGCAGTTTTTTTTAAGTAAATTCGTCCTGTTTTAGTAGTGAATTTGTCCTTTTCTTTAAAATGCATAGAACATATGTGGCTATGCTCAGAAGGTAGCCACGTTGCTTCGCCGCGATTCATTTGTACAAATTTTATCCATTCTTCACGCATTTCATGGTCCCTCGGAGGAAACCTATAAATTCGAATACGCCCCAATAAATAATATGTTGGTACAAAAATATTATGGAGTTTTGGGAAACACAATATGTAATTATTTTATAATTGTAATATTATTACATACTATTTATTGTCTGTTAACATTTTTAGGCATATACCAATACTTACTGTAGTTTGTCATATCTGCGCAGGCATAATTGTTACTCTATGAAATTCGAAAATATGGCCGCAATGAGGACGCGTCAATACGGGCCACAGTGGATAAAATTCAATGCAAATAATTATTTTTTATATATAATGTAATACACTTACCGGTGGAAAGTCACTCCTAGCCTTTTATTTGTTTTTCTTGAGTGGTTTTTACAGTACCTTAGTACACATGAAGGCATTTTCTTGTGAAATTACTCGTCACTCAAACACGTAAAATTCCGACAAGAGTCCGGCGCAGACTAAACGAGTTCTGGTCCATGGACCACGACGTGTGTTGCAAATAAGCTATTTACGACGCGTTTTAGTGCGTAGTACACATATCTTTTTTTGCGGTGGACTATGGATGTGGTCGCGCACCGCCAAATCGGTCCGGGGCGACGGAAGAGGCGGCGCGCAACCCTATAGACCCACCCTGCAAAAACCTCTCATCGCTGTGCGAGCGGGCCACCGGTACCCGATCTTTGTCATCGGCGGTTCGCGTAGTACACATATCTCAATGCTATTAGCATACAGACAAATACCTAAGTTAAATAAAACCTTGCAAAAAAGCTTATGTAGAAATAATATACATACTTACTACTGTAAGAAAAGTATATGAACATTTAAGACTGAATTGTAAACAGTATAAAATTTGCTTTATTTATATGGATACAATTATTCTAGTTAAATACTTAAATCGAAAATGCATAATCTTTGATTATATACAGGTCTAGATGGACTAATGCATAACAAACGATACACAAAAGGCGCCCTCGGTTACGCGCTATGTGTGAATGAGTACGCTTTGTGTTTTTACTGTTATTAAACTGTCAACGTGTGCGTGTTTAGGGATACTCACTTTTAAATTATTTGCCCTATATTTTCAAATTTTTAATAAGATGAAGGTTAAATAAAATAATGATATAATTAATAGAAATGTTTTATTTAAGTATTGTAAATACAAAAAGGACAAAGGAAATACCTTAAAATAAAACCCGTCTCTTTGGGTTTGTTTTCGGAATAGTTTCCTCTTTGATTGAATTTCATGGGTTATGTTATTTAATTTACAAATATGGTGACATCTTACTTGCAAATATTTTTCTATTAGAAGTTTTAAAAGGCTCGTTTCGTGGTGTTGACTACAATCTCCAATATTTTTAAAGTATTTATGACCGATAGGTCTCTGCCTGCGGTAGCTACGTGAGCGGGTCTCTCCCTTCCCTCGAATGTGGTTGAGGGGCGTGATGGCTGCTTCAGTAGTTAACTCGTGATCGAGTGCCGCTTGTGGAATCTGGTCCAACCATTTCTGTTCTTTTTTGTGTTTTTTGTTAATGGTGTATTTAACTTTTAAAAAATAAATCTTTACTCGAAGGGCATCTCACTGGAGCTAATGGGGATTAAATATGTATCTAATAATATTAGAAAACATACAATTTAAAAAAAAATGACGAGCCCACTGAGTTTCTTGCCGGATCTTCTCAGTTTGTGGCGGCTTTCCGATCCGGTGGTAGATTAATTTAAAAAAAAAATGTAATATTGACAATATGTAAGTGCCATTTTAGGGCTTATGCATAATAAATGATTTGATTTGATTTGATTTGATAAATTGACGAATTATTTTATGACATATCTTTTTATAATTACAAGACAATGTCACTATATGACCCTGTTTTGTGAAGTCCCTAATGACACACTCAGATGCCTTACAGATTTTAAATGCGTCTTACAAGGCATACACGAGACCGCCTTCATCTCGAACACTAACTAATTTATGGAAGTTTAATATTGCATTAGATTTAATTGCCTGAATACAACTAGTACATTTAATCTGCCCACAAATACGTCGAACAACAAACCCCGCTATGTATCCTACTACTTATTCAAAATAATCCGAATATTCTGGATTAATCAATAAAGAAATGTCAGCCTGTGTTAAATTATTAAGTGAAACATCGTTTACACTTACCACACTCACTAACATCATCTGCTCGCCTTTGAGATGTCGCCATTTTACTGCAGAAGTATAAGTTAGAATGCTGACGCTTTCTAACGGCACACAGTTACCAGAATCAATTGCTTTCAGTTCCATGTGACATAGCAGCTTTCTATAAATTCCCTTAAATTATCTCGCGTTTGGGTTATCGTTATAACCCCCATGCATTCGTATAGCACCAAAAAGTAATTCAATATGGTCTTGACTTAAGCGGTATCTTGTCAGATATTTTAGTTTTTTGGTGGTTATTAGGGAATCATACAATTTTTTTAAGCTCTCGATATCTATTAATAATCCTCGAAATCCCGTAAAAGCTTGAGATTTTAAAACAGATGCATAGCTTTTTATAATTAAAAGTGTTAAAAGTAAACCAATGAATAACTGAATTGAACTTAAATTTAGTTGGAGTCGGTGTCAAATCACCAAAATCTTACTTGTTTTATGCTTGTTGAGGATTCTTTTTTCGTCGCTGATAAAAACAAACACTGTAACAATATTATATGAGATTAATAAAGTGTTAGCATCGTATATTTAAATTTATGATAATGATATTGAAATACATATATCTAAGCCTTTAATAAGGCCTGCTGTTCTATCTGGGTCATCATGTTGGGCTCGATGAGATACGACTGAAATGCGAATGTTGAGATGGATGTGTGGGGTGACGAGAATGGACAGTGTAAGGAATGAGTTTATTAGAAGAAGTCTACAAGAACCGCCAGTGGTAGAAAAGATAAAAGGCGAGTGTTTGTCATGATATGGATATATATGTGTTGGCTTATATATGGTTATATATTATGGATATATATGTGTAGCAAGCCGCTAACCGACAGGAATGGAGAGCTTTAGTGAAAACTAAAGTCCATAATTTTGAATTGAAGCGACGCTCTGATCTAGATATCAAGCAACATGAATTGAAAGCCCGACCACCTGCGGCAATTAGATATAATTATGTCAATAATGTACTTACATGCCCGCAATGTGCGAGGACCTTCTGTAATAAGATTGGTTTCCTTAGCCATATACGAGCACATGAGCGAAAATTACAGGGAAGTTGAAGCAGTCGACCGAAATCGGTCTGATCATCATCATCATCATATATGTGTTGAGAGGGGACGTAATCTTGCTAGGAAAGTATTAGATATGGATGTGGGGGATATAGAGGTAAAAAAGAGCGCAAGAAAAGATAGACGGATTGTGTGATAGATAATACGGACAAAAAGAGTGCGAGTGCAATAATGACCTCTGATAGAAGTGTGTGGAAGAGAAAAATATCTGCGCTGGCCTCAAATAATTGGGGTCAGGGTAGGAGTATGATGATATTAAAATAATTTTGCACAATTAAATACATATCAAGCCATCCACAATTTACAGCAATAAATATCTTATTATGTTGTGGCTAGAAGTGCTCTAATTTTGATGTGTATTATTATATCTTTTTTTTTTAAATGCAAGGCCTATAGGTACCTGGTTTGGTACAGCTCCATTCTTAAGCCTTCTTAACCCCTTTTTTGTAAAATACATATCATCATCCGAGAAATGTTCGGAACACACGACTGAAGTCTTGTGAGGTTTCCACTGGTCTTCATCTCGTGTCTGCTGCATAATCTCTCTCCAGCGATTTGCCAGTTCGGGCTTCATAGGAAATCTAAAATCCAAAATATTATAAAAGACTAGCAAAAATGTCAGTGGAAGACTTCAAAGATGTGTCATTTCTTCAGAGATAAATATTGTCATTTTACAATTAACAACATGATCTATTACTATTTAAGAAAGAAAGAAAGAAAATTATTTATCAAAAATTATTTAAAAAAGAAAGAAAATTATAAAATTACATCATCTCAGCTCATACGTGTCCCACTGCTAGGCTCCAGCCTCCTCCACAATGGGAGGGCAATCGACCTACTATACCATGCTGGTCAAACGTGTTAGTATAGGATTTTGTTTCGAGTTTTCCTTCTCTCGCATAGATGTTATATGCGTTTTACGAGTATATCCCTTAGTCGTCTCGTACGATCACCCACGGGCAAGATAGGGGGTGGTGAATTGTATTCTTACTCCGTCACCACACGGAAAATAACTATGTTACCAAAGCTTTTTCAGAATTTATTTTTGTTTAGAAAATTCAAGATTCATAATTTGTATATCTAAATTCTAAGATCAAACACAATCAGTATGCAAATTTGGCATATTTTCTATGGTCAGTGCTGATTTTCCTTTATCTCCCATTGTTGCGGCAAATCATCCGAAAATAAACTGGCAACACTGGTTAATTCCGTTAACTGACAAATATCGAAATAAATAATCATGATTTCTTGGAAAATTGTATTTAAATAACAAAACTTACCGATGAAAAGTGATCTTGGTATTGTTATAAGGTTTTCCCACATAATTGCGACACAGTTTGACAGCACACACCGGCATATTATTATTTTTTTCACGAGCACGTTACCGCGTTTTAGTTCGAATGACAATGACGTGAGGAACAAGCGAGTCTACTAAATATAGTAGACTTCATTTGGGCCGTTCTGTACGGCAAATGAGTCATCTAGACCAAGTATATAATCAAAGTGCATATTATACAACGCTATCAGCAGGCGTGGATCAATCAAATTAATATCAATTATTATACAAACAGACACGCCAATCAAATCAATATCAATTATTATAAAAACAGACGCTAACTCTACGCTAGCTATATCGCATTGAACGCTGTACATTACGCGTTTATTTACATAGCAAAAGTTGTTATCTATGTATGGCAGACGATGTATAACTTGTCGCTTGTTTGCAATTTTATCATTTTCGTCTATAAACAACGAACTATTAAAATATCAACAAATATCACTGAATTAATAGGTTATTGGATTAACCTATGAAATGAAAACCCCTTGCTCACATTTTAGAACACTGATGTTCTCACTTCTTAAATTAAATTTTTCTAGTATCTAGTCAACATGTCTTCAACTTTATTTATTTTATTTTTAAGCCTTCGATTTTGTGCTTGTATTCTCTTAATTTGTAGTCGTTGTCGCTTAATCATTCGATCTTTTAAAGTTATGATTTATTTTAATTTTCTTATTCTGGGCGTCGAAGCATTAGAAATAGGACATAAACTCAATCTATCAATCTCAATCTTTCGGCTTTAATTTTAAAAATATAGTTAAATTAGGTACTACTTACCGAAAAAGTCATGACAGGAAAATTTCTATGTGGAATTGCTCCTATTTTTAAATATCTATTTCCTGACTTTTTAGTTAGATAATCACACTCTGTAAAGTGTTGTGAACACATTGTGCTAAACTTAGTAGGTATCCATTCAATTCTACCAGTTGCATCAATCCACAGTTTTCTAATACTTGGATCTCTTGGAAACCTAAAATTAATAATGTATTCATAGTAAATATCAAATCTCATATAAATTTTTTTAGCTGAGTGAGTCCAATCACAGATATTTAATGATAATTATTATAAGATTATTAATTTATTAATCGTCACGAAGTTCGAATAAGCATCATGAAAGTAATGCCAGATAACTAATATATACATATATCAAAATACGTGTCTTTTAAATACATGCTTATAATATAGAACAAACATGAGACTCGTAATAAGCCCAGACATTTGTGAATGACCTGCATCGGGAATGGAAACTGCGACATAACAGTCAAATACGTTAACCACTCAAATGCTGGTGTTGTTATTAGTATATATATATAGCAAACGCGTTAAACAAAAGCTTGTAAAATCTATTTAGAATATGGGTAATATAATTACATTAAACAATTACTAAATAGAAATAAAGTATAAAAATTAATTAAAATTTATACCTATTTAAATACTTAAATCGACAACGCATCGGAATTGGATCAACACTATCGATATCCGAGGTCAAATTTCAAATTCTAATAAAAACAAATGTTAGCTCGGCGCTAGCAATATCGCAATAAAGGCAATACATTGCGTCGTCGCTCAAATAATAAAATATGACATTCATGTGTAGCAGACGACGTATAATGTTTCATCTGTTTTGTGACTTTTGTTTTCGTTTATTAACGACATAATACTATTATAATATTAACAAACACTGGAATAATATGTTTCTATACTTACCGATGAAAGGAAATCCCTTCCCGGACACTACACACTTGACTTCTTTTTCGACACGTTATAACCGCGCAAGATGGCATATTTTTACTTTTTTTTTGCAGAGCTTCGTTCAATGTCACAATATGAACGCTACTGTTAGGCCGTAAAACGAATTTTGACTAACTACAAGCGTTTGCTCACACACGCGACGCGCCTGCCCCGCCCCACTCACAAGGCCGTTCTAAGGTATTAATATTTCTGTGACGAAACGGGCCGGCGTAGGATGACATTTCTGACACCAATTTAGTGGCCTCAAATATTGAGCGTAGAATTGTTTTCTATGTGTTATTATTCTAAGACATTAGTATTTGTCAAAAGCAAAAATTTTAAGTTTGTGTGTAACATTTGTTTAAGTTTTTATTTTTCAAGATTAAAAACCCACAATACATTTTCAATATATTTTACATATACATAATTATATAAATTATGGTCATCGAGATATTACGTACTACGTACTAGAGGAGCCACTCAAAACCAATAACATGTTCCGTTTATATTTCAATTAAAACTAAAAAGCCAACAGTATTAATAAGCAGCGCTCGATCGGTTTTGAGCTGTAGTTTCCTCGCGAGCAGTAATGTCATAAGCGCCGGGATTTTCATGGCGCTTAACGCGTTTTGCCCAAGGAACGGTTCCAAAGATTTGCTTTCATAGAGTTAGCGCCAAGGTACAAAACAGAACGGACAAATAGCTTTATACCTAAGAAGATTTATTAGAATTCACACTCAGTAAATAGTACTTTAATAGTTTTGCCAGTCTCTATTTTGTTGTAGGATGCATCGAGGTATTAAAAAATAAAAGCCCAATATTCAAAATCAAAATTATATATTTCAATTAAACGTGGGAACGTTTATTTAGTTACCCTTAAATATCAGTTTTGTTAACTTTTGCCGCTTCGATAAATAATTAATATTCTGGTCAGATTTAGCTTCACGTCTTAAACGAATTGTGGCATATTTGTTTACGATTGCCCGTATCAAATGTATTCGGTGATTTAAAGTAATTAAGTAACGGTTGATCAAAAGAATGTTGAACTAGAGATGTAAATAAGTCTCTCCGAATAAAATGTTCCAAAGTATTGACAGTAATATAATTAAAACAGTATTTCGTAGAGAGTCTGATGCCACCGCTTTGCTTGATCAGTTTTCGTTGTCACTCGTTTGCAACAAAAGGTACCTACATCATTTAACTTCTATTACTTACCTCGTCATAGGGTATAGCAGACTTTTTCAGAAAACGTCTTCCCTTTTCGGTTGTGTATTTATCCTGTTCGCGAAAGTGCAACGAACATATATAACTATGGTTGGATGGTAACCAGGTTTCTTCACTGCGGTTGTTTTGGACAAATTTTATCCATTTTTCCCTTATTTCATGGCTCGGGAGAGGGAACCTTAAAAAGACGAAATACCACAAATAATAATTATAATATACATTACAGCATAAATTATAACATTGCATTAAAACATTAATATCATCGTAGAGAATCCGATAACCGAAACGTCAGTTAATTCTATCTGTTACCTAAATATCACTTCTGTATGTTTTACTCTTAGATACTCTATGTCGAGTGAGACAACAATGGCGTCTTAAAATATTTTTTTCGTATTTCATTTTAAAACAATTATATCTAGTTACTTACCGGTGGAAAGTGATTCCTTTACTTTTCGCCGTATTCCTTGTATTATTAGTGCAATATCTCAACACACACCACGGCATATTTTACAAGCTTTAATAACGTTTTTAAATTAAAACAATCACACGCTTAGGCTACAGCTTCAGCAAAATGTAGCTAGCAAGCGACTGAAGGAAGTGCGGCGCGATCGCCGCAATTGCAATAATTGCATGGAGCGCCGCAGTAATGTGTGGCGTCTTCTCTAGTACATATAATCTCGATGATTATGGTATTTATTTATATTGTATATGTTTATATTATAAGTATATTTAGGTACCTAAATTTTAAAATATATATTATAAAAAAATCGTATGAAAATGTTAATTGTTATTATTTTAGATAAATTGAGATATTTAAAAAAAATATATGAGAATTTCTTATTATTATTGGGGATAAAAAGTGTACGAACTTCTATTTCAGTTCTACGTTTGTGCGAGTGTAGACAGTATGGTTCGCATCAGATGTGTTTGGCTTTTGAACATTGTTCACCTTCTCCCTTTGAACATTGTTTGTTATTTGTTCCTAAAAAAATAAAAATAAAAAATGTAAAAATAATTGCGATTACAATAGTTTTAAAGATCTGTAGTATAAAGCTTGGGTTGAGATGTAACGTCATTTGTAATAAATCAAAAAGTTAAAGATAAGACCATCATGCCATTTCATACTATGATCGTGTTATGAACCTCAATCAAGAAGAATATCAAGCACTGAAAGAAACATGGTACGGATTATTGACTCGCACGAGAACGTAATGTAATGACACAAATATACTTGTCGATTAGTCGACGGTCCATGCATGACACGCGACGGTTTTGGTCGGTATCAGAAAGATCTAGTGGGGCAGTCTCAATAGAAAGAATATTTTTACATCTGATATTTCTTGCACAGTCATAGTATAAAATGGTGCAGGGTGCAGTTTCCTTAGACATTTCAGGGCTTATACCTAAATTTGACAGCAGTGGGTTTGCCTTTTAAATATTCTGCCGCGGCACGGTCTTTGGGAATGTACAAATAATATATTGTATATGTATTTTCTTTTATGTTATTAATTTTACTACATTACTTTTCTTTAATAAAAATACTAACATCTATTTCCACCTCAAAATATCTAGGAAGGAAGAAAATAGGCTTCACGTTGGGTATTTCCACATACAGGAAATTATTGGGCACGCTACTTCCTTCAGCCTCGCGATCATGTGCCTAAAATGAAGAAAGACAATAACAAAAACTGCGAAATTAGTATTATAAGCGTAAAATAATAATAGATTGTAAGAAAAGGGGTCTACGCGTGAATGTGAGGAAAACCAAAATAATGGTCTTTGAAAGAGATGAAGCCAGAACAGATTTAAGAGTAACAATAGATAATGATGTACTGGAGCAAGTGGATGAATTTGGATATCTTGGATGTGGATTTAGCCGAGATGGAAGGTACACCACTGATATAGAGCGAAGAGTGAATGCGGGAAATACGGAACGGAGCGTTGGGGCAACTTCTCGGTAGCCGGCACCTCAGCCAGAAGGCACGTGTAGCAATACATAACGCAGTGCTTGTCCCAACATTACTGTATGGAAGCGAGAGTTGGATATGCAGAAAAGAGTATGAAAGTAAAATTAATGCGGTCGAAATGCGATCTCTACGGAAAAACTGTGGAGTTAGGCTGATCGATCGCATTTGTAACGACGACGTAAGAGAGCGAGTAGGTATGAAAGAGAGTATTGGTGTAAAGATGCGAAAGGGAATGCTCCGATGGTTCGGACATGTGGAAAGAATGCCGAACGAACGTCTGGTTAAGACAAAGACAAGAAGATATACAATGCGAAAGTGGAAGGATGTAGGTACCGGGGGAAACCGAGACTAACCTACCTAAACCAGATCGGTCATGTACTGAAGGAAGGTAAAGTCAAGAGTCTCCGAAATTGGCGAGCGTGTATGAAGAGAATAATGAATGTTGAGGAAGCGAGTGAAGTATGCAAGGATATAGTTCTCTGGCACTCTGTTCTCTCTGCCTACCCTGCAAAGGACATGGCGTGATGGTATGTATGTAATAATCTGCTATCCATAGCAGTGGTGATCCCTCAATTCGCTTTTAGGGATCCCTCGTGTAAGTATGACTAATTAATCAATTACTTTAGTTAATCAACTTATGATGTCAGCGCTCTTGGGCACCCGTTAGGGGCAACTTTTGTAATTTGTGTCCGTTAATTATACTTAAGTGTTCCGTAAAATAAGGATTAATTTCTTAGTGAAGGATATTGACTTTTAAGAATAATAAAAAGGCAGTAAAAACCTGGCGCTGTACGCTAATAACATAATATTAAGGTTTTCACAGGTAAGTTTTAGATTACAAAATATGTAGAAAGAAAGAAAGAAATACATTTATTTTGTTCTCGTTAAAAACTAATGAAAGTAGACAGAACTAAAGAAAATTACTTCTGGTATAAAATAATAAACGAGAAACAAAAAAGGCTATTGGTATATTTTTTTTTTATATATATAAAATAGCGCTGATATACATACCTACTATATAATTTAATCAAACAACATATGAAATTATGAATAAAGTAAGATGTATATTTAACTAACATAATTAAAAATGAAATATTATTATATTAAAATAATAAGTCCTTTAATATTTTCGAAGTCGTTTAAAGAATTACAAGTTCCATTATTCGGAAGGCGAGCGCGATATACCTACTCCTTACCGCCACTAGATGGCGCTAATATATGTATATAAATAAAACTTTATTTATTAAATTCGTCTATTACTATTTAGTATAGTACATATTGAAGCTACACACTTTTATACATAAAATATTATTAGATTTATAATTTCGAATCTTCATTCATTTTCAGTTTAACTTCACTTGATGCCGTTTGTTCGCCAATTAAATTCCCAAGGAGGGTTGATCAGGCAGGCGGCCGGTCATAAAACTATTGCCAATAATTATTGCGATATATACCATGGAGGAGCAGTATATATTGCTTAGATCCAAAGTTATTGCTATAAGAGCAGTAGAATGAACCTGACATTTTCAGTGTACCAACTAGATGGCATTCCCTGTTGTAGTTTTACCTTCTACCTTATTGCTATCGTGATATATAACATAGTTCAACAGTTTTAATTTTAATGTAAGACGTAATTATATTGAATCATCATATTCAACTGAAATGACTCATAATAATTTGATATATTACCGTTGTATTATTTAAAGTTGACACCTCAACTTTATTTATTTTATTATGACTCGTTGATTGAGGTATTTCATTTGAAATAAACTTCCCACTCGATGAAACCATGTAAAAATATTAATGATTAATAAATTTAATTACTAATACGTTTTATGATGATGTTGTTCAAATTACAATAAATACTCACCGTATATTTTGGTACTGCGGTTTCATCAGGCATAGTAAAATCTTTCTTTGATATATCATTTTCATTGAAATATTCAGAAGTTTTACTCGGCATCCAATTGTTTTCATGTCTCTCTAATTTAACAGCTTCAATCCATTGTTCTTGACGTTTTGGGTTTTGTGGCAATCTAAAGAAAAAGGTAACATTCTATCTAGAATGATAGTTAAAAAAGCTTTATTAAATTAGTGTGTATATCTATCTATACACACTAATTTAATAAAGCTTTTTATTAATTATTATTTTTTTAACTCTTCTTTTTTTTAAGAAGTGGTTTCCTGCACTAAGGAACGTTGTCGAATCGTTTGGTACGTATAAAACATTATTGACTGCACAGATGGCGTAGTGGTTAAGATACCGAACTCCCGTGCCAGTGCCGTGGGTTCGATTCCCACGCAGGACAATAATTTGTGAGACCCACAAAGTGTTGTTCTGAGTCTGGATGTAATTTGTCTACGTTAATTGCATGTTTGTAAAGTCCCCCGCAATACAAGGACATTTTCTGAGGCAGGGTGGTGTCTTTAAAAAAAAATCACCTATATAATAAAATAAAAATATTAAGTATCATGTATTTGTTATATATTTTTTAAATCTAAATTTAATTCATGATACCTCTATAGTGTTCATAATTATATAAATGTAGTATTTAATATTCTAGATTATTATTAAAAACTTGATAACGAGCGAAAAATGATTGGCACATATGGGATTCGAACTCATACCTGTTGGAAATCCGTTCCAATCGTGCTACCAGTTACACCAACGTGAACTGTTGAGACGTGTGCCGTCAACCCGACATTGTTTACACATTGTACAGATTTAAATAGTGTTTATATATTTATAAAATCCGATTACGAAGTGAAAAATGATGTCGCAAGCGGGATTCGAACCCGTGCCTATTGGGATTCCGGCCCAATCGTGCTGCCACTACACCACCGCGACTAATTGTAGGACATGCAAATTTCACTTCGTATTATATTTACGTCTTAAGGTGACGGTATGCTATCTACCCGACAATGTTTACACATTGTTATAGGCTTAATACTTCAAACTTTACAGTTAGAATTGTATTAAACGATGACACAACCTTGTTATTTAAATTACTGAAATTTAGCATTTAATATGCTTAATTATTTATAAAATCCGATTACGAAATGAATGATGTTTATATATTAAATAGGTTGACATTTTTCAATGTTTTCTGACGCTTATGCGACTATTGCATATCTTTGGATGTTATGAAGGGAAGTCACAATAAAATCAAGACGCCTATGGATTGCAATGGGTATACATCATAGAGTTATATGTATAGAGAAGCTATCCCGAATAAATATTTTGCTCCATTTTGGTAACAGTTAAACTAAAGTCCGCTGCAGCGCTAAAAGAATAAATAGGTAATCTAACGCGAACATTGAAGCACACAGCGCAAGATCGCTTTATAGTTGTAATTTTCTCGCGACCAAAACGTCGTAAGATGTAGGCATTTCATGCGCACTTACGCGTTTCGTTCAACGTTATGTAACAAAGCGTGGTACTATAGATTTTACAACGCAGAAGGGACACAGTTTTTGTACCTACAAACATTCATTAGAACTCATACTCTGTTTCAAAGTGTATTATTAAGCAGTTAAATAAATGAAGATAATAGTACATTATAAAAGAAAATGAATTATTATACGTCAATATAAACTTTGCTTTAACAGACGACAATAGTTTTGAATATCCGTGTGATGACGGAATAAGAATACAATTCATCACTTCCTATCTTGCCCGTGTATATTGTACAAGACGACTAAGGGATTTATATCCCTATATATCATATTATTATGCATATAACATCTATGCAAAAGAAGGAAAACTCGAAACAAATCCCTATACCAACCTGTCTGACCTGCATGGCATAGTACGTTAATTTCCCTCTTATTGTGGAGGAGGCTCGAGCCCAGCAGTGGTACGTATATGAGCTGAGATGATGAATAGTTTGAAATCAACTTAAATAAAAATCAAATATTTTTTTATTCAGTAAAATATAATAATTAAAGTTCCCTTCTAATATGTTCCACAGTAACAATATTTAAGCTGAAAAAGGTATTCAAAATATATAAAAAAAAAATTGCAAAAAAATGTATACAAGTTTTTAAAAATTAAGAGTGCTCTTTAGCGTCAATGAGTAAAAGTCTAATTATTAATTAAAAATATTTCAGTTTCCCTCAAATAGGATTAGTTTCGTCAATTTCTGTCTTTTTGTGGAATAATGTATCTCGGGATCTGTTTTGGCCTCATGATGTAGTCTTATTTTAGCGTATTTTTCAATCACTGCTCTGATTAAATACATTCTAGGATTGTACTTGGTTGCTGTAAGGAGTGTAAATACAGTGAGTCGAATATGTCTGAATTAATGTTTTTAATGTAATTGACACAATTGTATCTACATTACTAAACATCCTGGGTAAATTTTTGCCATGTCCTTTGTATTTTATTAAATGACGTATAAGTGTTTATGTTTTGAAAGATTTTTGAAAAAAATGGCGGATGTATTTATAAGTAGCCGCTGAGTAGTAACTGCAAGTCAAAGCAAATTTTCGTATGCTTGGTGAATATTTTTTTTGTTTTGAGGTCTTCCTACTTTATGTAATGTGTTACAATACATTTCTACTACTTCAGCTTTTTTTACCAATTCATTCTCTATTTGTTTATTTATTCCAAATTTTTCGTTCAACTGTTTAATAATCACAGTTAAAGTTTGGGTTTTTTTTTCGGAAGATATTTATTGTGTCGTCGTAATTTTATAATATTTTTTGACAATACCTTTTTTTGCAGCAGATACTTGCCTTAAATCTTTTTTCAACTTAATTTTTTTGGGTGTATCAAAAATTGATTCAGAGTCAGAAATTTGCATTTTGTCTAACGATGTTGGAGAAGCCTGAAGATTTTTTCCAGCATATTCTGAAGGATTACGATAAGGAATAGCTGACTTCTTAAGAAAATGCTTTCCAACTTTAGTTGTGTAAATATCACCTGCTTGAAAATGAGCAGAACAAATAAACGAATATTTTGTAGGAATCCACGTGTCTTCGCTTCTATCCTTTTGAAGAATTTTTATCCATTCTTCTCTTTTTGGATGACCAGGGTGAACAAATCTGAAATATGTATATAAAGATATAACACGAGATCTTAGTAACAGTAAAATTTGTATCATTTATTTCCTTTCGCTTCCCTTAACTTTCTTTACTTCTAATAAGAAAACTTTATTCAATCATTTCTCTAACTTTAAGTTAACATGTAATGCTCTTTCTCCTACCTTTTCTATTATATATGTTCTGTATTCTATTTAACCTTAATCTAATATTTATGTTCTCTATGTACTTTAGTGTTTGTACTTTGTGTTCTTTTTTCACTTTCTAAATCTAATCTAACACGCTAAACAAGGTCACTGATCATGTCAGGGGAGACAGTAGCCCAAACATGCGATAGTTTGGAAAAAAAAACAAAAAAAAAACAGTAAAAATAATGCAATTGCACCCGTAAGAGTGCAAAATCAACTGAACCCAATTTAAATCTGAATAACTCAAGCTGGGAGTGTAATGCCTAAGTGGTAACATATGACGAAATACTTTACAATAAAAATCGAATCTAGGTATGACTACAATATATTCCCAAGGCTTCGCCTAATGAGTATACTTTTAACCACAAATACTTATAAACTTACCGATGAAAACTGACACCTGATGATTCGCTGACATTTCTGGATGTATTTTTGCAATAACGAAATACGCACGTCGTCATATTTTCTGACCTTTGACAAATAAGTATTTATTGTTAATATATACCACAGAAAAAAGAATATAAACAATCAAAATACTTTCTAGAAACACCACGTTAATTCTGTGTTTAGACACTTTTTTATCTCCAACCGATTGTGTAATTGAACATCTGCAGGTCAAGTCTTTGATCAAAGATGGCGTGACATTTAAATGTAGAATTATTTTTTCTATTGTGGTATTTCGATATTATTACCTATTTATTCACTTTAACAACAAAACATTTTACTTACTTGACTTAAGAATTTGTATTCACATCCAGGTTGCACGTTTTGATTCGAATTATCTGAATTATCGTATTAATAACGCTACTCTGTATACAACCACACTTCATGAATGGCGTAGCCACACTAAAGACCTAAAGTGAGGTGTACGGATTGCAGTACAATTAAGTCGAACAAAGCAAGTGTTCGGAACGCGAAATCTAGTACGTAGTACATATATATCGATGGTATACATATTCTTTGACTGTGTAAGAGTAATACGTTGATGTCATGTTATGTAGTACATTGTGGATCCTGGCTTATAGAAGTTTATTATCATATCAATTCATATACGTCCTACTACTACTAGGCTGGGCTCGATTGAGCCTGCTCCGCAATGGAAGAAAGATAGACCTACTATACCACACTGGTTATACGGATTGGGATAGAATTGTATCTGGAGTAGATTACATCTATCCACGGGCGATGTATGTGGTGGTGAATTGTATTCTTGCTCCGTTACTATATGGAACTGGTGAGCTTCAATGGTGGAATACTTACATATTGTTTAACAAATTACATGTTCTATTTGCTCCTTACGTTGGTCAGAATACCGTTACGTGTTCAGTAAACAATTGCCGTGTCGCTTACATAATATTTACAATACAATGTTGCAACTTACTAATAACGTAACGATTTCTAAGCTCGGTCGGTGCGTCGATTTGTGACGTCACACGCATGCGTGCCGTGCACCTCACGTATTACGAATAATCAAGTTTTAGTTTTTAACTTCTTTTCGTTTATGTTACACTGATGCACGTTTTCACAAGAACGTAAAAATTTCAATAATATGCCTTATTATTGAAACTTTTCAAGCACAAATTATCTTTTCTTTATTATTATACAGCTCAGTAAGTTTTGTTTATTTCTATATATATGTATATATTCAGAATCTTGCTATCGGGTCCAGCGATTTGCGTGTAGTGTAGTATTCAAGTTTCTGGGGCGATAAATCGATCTAATTAAGTTTCATTTGTAGGAAAATTGGGTTTAATCAGATTTTTAGGTAATGAAAATAATGTCACAAGCGGGATTCGAACGCGCGCCTATTGAGATTCCGGCCCAATCGTGCTGCCACTACACCACCGTGAACTATTGTAGGACATGCAAATTTTGCTTCCTATCATATTTACGTCTTTAAGGTGACATGCGCCATCTACCCGACAATGTTTACACAGGAATATACACGGAATCCCAATAGGCGCGGGTTCGAATCCCGCCTGTGACATCATTTTTCGCTTCGTACATACATACATACATATCATCACGCCATGTCCCTTGCAGGGTAGGCAGAGCGAACAGAGTGCCAGAGAACTCTATCTTTGCATACTTCACTCGCTTCCTCAACATTCATAAAATGCTAAATTTCAATAATTTGAATAACAAGGTTGTGTCATCAATTAATACAATTCTAAATGCAAAGATTGAAGTATTAAGCATATAACATTGTGTAAACATTGTCGGGTAGATGGCGCATGTCACCTTAAAGACGTAAATATGATAGGAAGCAAAATTTGCATGTCCTACAATAGTTCACGGTGGTGTAGTGGCAGCACAATTAGGCCGGAATCCCAATAGGCGCGGGTTCGAACCCGCTTGTGACATCATTTTTCGATTCCAAATCGGGTTTTATAAATAATTAAGCATATTAAATGCTAAATTTCAGTAATTTTAATGATAATAATATAGTTAGAATACGAAGGTAAATTTAGGTACAATTATTAAGAACAAAGATTAGCTTAATTGAAAAATCAATTAGTCTTCTTGTCATTTAATTTGTGACTTTTTGGAATCCAAAGGCACGTGAAAATGTTTCCCTTTTTACAAAATTCCAGCACAGCAGCACACCTAATGGTATGTTTTACTGTCGCCTGGACCTTTGCAAGAGCTAGGCCGCTGCCTACCAACACAAACCCCAAACCCACCCAATTGGGCTGCCGGCTCTCTCGCTCACCGAACGAAGCGCAATAGCACGTTGTCATTACTCAGGCGTCGATCTTCTGCTCAGTGTGGTACTATCCTGGACGGACCGGCCCGTGGCTGTAGACAGAGAACTCTACACAGCGTGGTTCTGCTGCTTGCTCGTTTGTCACCATTAGCAATAAAAAAAAATACCTTTCTACCTAGTATTATTGTAGGTACTCTATCAAGTAGCTATGGCGTTCACACATAACACTTTGACTGCGCAGATCATGTAGTAGTTAAGATGCTGATCTAGCATGCCAAGTGTCGAGTTCGTGTCCCATCATACTTTGTTCAATCCAAAAATTGTTGTCCTGAGTCTGGGTGTTATTATCGTTAATTATCTAATGTAATCTTCGCTCACTTCCAACGAGTCCCACCGACTTTCACCAAGTTATCGGTTCACCTGGTTGACGTCGCACATTGCGTCGTCTGACACGTGATCGCCTTTCGAGAACATTTCTTCTACAGTGATTGTCAATCCGTCGAGCGAGGTGGCCTGCTTATTGCCACTTCAGCATGCTAATTCCTCACAATAGTTCCAAGATTATATGGGTTAAATTTTGAAAAATCCCTTTAAACCTTATATTTTCTTTTCATTTGTAGTCACTACTCCATCTCTAAAGGTATCCGTATTAAACGTTCCGTTTCAATCAGTTACACTGGAATTTTAGTTTAGTTAAGGCAATTAAAACATTAATATTACACATTGAACGGTAAATAAATAACATCAGTCACAAATTCTATGCGTCACTTAGATTTTCTTAGGTATTACCTAAAGGTTGGTGAATATAATCATAACACATTATTATCATCATTCTCCTACTCTTATCCCAATTACTTGTGGTCGATATGTGAATATGTACTCTTCTTTCATAGTACATATTGTAAAAGTTATTGGCAATAGTTTTATGACCGGCCGCCTGCCAGATGTCAACCCTCCTTGGGAATGTAATTGTTGACCAAACGGCATCAGATGGAGTTAGCCCAGATCGCTATAAGGCTCTTAGTCGTCTTTTACGACATCCACGAGCAAAGTAAGGTTTGGTAGTATTCTTAGCCGCTACCACAAAGCTTATTATATTTTTTTATTATATAATACACTAGCGACCCGGCCTATCTTCACTTTGGAAATCAGTTTCTCATTTTAAATCACTGATCACTTCTAGAACATTCAATTTAATGTTATGCTGTATGGAGTAATTTTAATGTACATACATTAAATGCACCGCGTATCTAATGTATTTGATTAGCTAAGGAATACTGTATTGTCAAAAATAGCTTACTAAATGACTCAGTATTATTTAGTGTAAAGGTACGAGATAGACATTGTTACTGGGGGCTATCATTAGAAGATAGACATATATCATCGGTAACAAAAATTTTTAGATATTTTTAAGACATACAATTTCGTAGTATATTATTTTGATATATATATCTTATAAGGTTTAGCTGGCATTTACAATATATCCATTGCATAGTATAAAAAAAAAATAAGCGTACACACAGCGGTAGCGACGTTATTTCATGCTATGTATAGATAGACATACTGCCAATAAAATCTTAGCGAATTATATATTCAGGATTTAAAAATGTTAACACCTGATTCGTACGACTGTTTCTATCTCATATGCGCGATTGCCTAATAGAAAAAAAAAGCCTTTAATAATATAATGGAATCTGTTCCATCTCCCACGTGCGTGACGATCGAAAATGATACGTACATTCTCACAACTGTAGCTGTATGACCCTATTTCATTTAACTAGTCGCGTGTTAAGTCTGAGAACGTTCTCAGCTCGTGGCATTTAGTGGGGAGTATGATCGGGGGGCCCCTTCACGTCACAACAACTGGGCTAAGGCCGGCCGTCGAACCCGTACTTGTCTCATACCACAAATTACTTAAGACCCTCACAAGCTCACATATGAATCGCTAACGAGTTGGAAACATATGGTCGGCTCACGTGCCAAGACATACTGGTTCGATGTAGGCGTTATCAAATGCGTGAAAGGAACTGAGTTACTGGCAAAAGAGAAAGGTATGTTAGTTGTTCGAAGTATGTGGCGACTGTCGGCCAGGGGCCTGTTTACTGAATCGAGTTTCAACGAAACCTGAATACGTGAATAGAAACCACGACATGTTTTTATATATAAACTTATGTAATGCTTGTGTTAGATATGACTATGAGGTAAGTAAATAAATATTTAATACTCCGTGTCGCGGCGGAGTAACAATAAAACTACCATCATACAGTGGCCAAAACAAATCATTTATTGCGCATAAACCTGGGAATACTTACGTTTTTTTTAGCACTAAACCCACCCCACTTTCCCACTGTAACTTCTGTAAGCCAGGAACCACACTGGTCTCCATAAATGACACTAAGGTTTGACCACCAGATAGTCCCTTGAGATGATTCTAATTGTCTGGGAATCCGCAACAAATTTAATTAGAAAAGGTTAAAGAGGAGGAGTTGGAAAGAATGATTCCACTTCCCTCCTAAGCAATGTGGGCGAGGGGAAAAGAAAATTTACTAGTTAGCCAGTAAGTAAAGGGGTGTACAGCTACGATAAGTACTTACATATTGTCAATTTTACATAGTATCTTTATTAATTCAATAATCTGTATCTTAAATTAATTTATATACAATGATTATATACAATGCGAAAGTGGAAGGATGTAGGTACCGAGGGAGACCGAGACTAACCTACCTAGACCAGATCGGTCATGTACTGAAGGAAGGTGGAGTCAAGAGTCTCCGAAACCGGCGAGCGTGTATGAAGAGAATTATGAATGTTGAGGAAGCGAGTGAAATATGCGAGGATAGAGTTCTCTGGCACTCTGTTCTCTCTGCCTACCCTGCAAGGGATATGGCGTGATGATATGTATGTATGTATGTGTTAAATTAATTTAATAATCAACTCCGCCTGATCTGAACGCGGCCACCATTGAGAAGATCCGGAGGGAACAAAACTTTGGACACCGAAGACAAAGATCGGGTACCGGTGGCCCACTCGCACGGCGAAGAGAGGTGCTTGCAGGGTGGGTCTATGAGGTCACGCGCCGCCTCTTCCGCCGCTCCGAAACTATTTGGCGGGGCGCGACCACCTCCATAATCCACCGCAAGGGAAAAAAGGGAACAAAACTTTGTTTAACTGTTAACTCAGCAGTATAATGCTCTTCGACCAGGATATTTTTTTCTAAATATAAAGCAAAAGACTATTGCTGGACTTGCCTCATTACTGTATAAGCAAATGGGCTACGTAACGATCTGTGAAATGACCTATAAAGGTAATTTAATATGTGAAATGGTACTATTAATAAAATAAATATTTATATATGTATTTATCAGTTTATATTATACTCATACATTGATATAAATTTTACTGGTTAAAGTAGATTTCACTTGATAGTTAATTCTGAATTTTATTGTTGTTGATAAGCTTCTAGATCTAACATGCGGCACCCGATCACGAGCTTATCTACTTGAGCAGCTATTACTTCCCATCCTGTTTGAGAAATATAACAAATAACATTTCTTCTTTATCAATAGAAATTGACATAAATTTGTAGCAGTAGGGCCACAATTTTGACAGTTTTTTGTCTACAGCCGCGGGCCTGTCCGTCTGGGGTAGTACCACACTCTCGCAGAAAAACGATATCTGAGCAGTGATAACGTGCGCTTCGTTTGGGGAACGAGAGAGTCGGAAACCAAACTGTCTGGGAGGATTTGGGTTATGTTAGGTTAGGTGTGCTGCTTCTACAATTGCCACCATAAGCAAAAGAAACTACTACATCATCTTAGATTAGATTGCATTGAATGACGGCGCTTAATATTCTAATTTCATCTTCCTTATTTTTTTTTTGTGTGACTTAGTTGTTAGCCTCAGATGGCTATGACAACGTTACGCGGACTGTGGGTGAGCGCTGAGGGCTCTCAACCCGAACGCTTAATATTCTAATTTCATCGTCTCATGTTTGAAATTTATTGGCGAGCTATGGTCTGACTACACCCCGCCTGGTCGTCGTAGGTGACAGTCTCAGTGTTATCTATCTTTTGATCGGACCATCGGCATTAGACCGTCCAGCATGACTTTCACAAGCAATTTTTTTATGCTTAAAACGTCGTAAAAAAGTAACTGGTTCTTATTTACCAACCACCATAAAATCTTTATTTAAAAGTGCCGGCTATGAATTTACTATATCGTTGTCAAGATAATATGTTTTAGGCAATTGCGATAACGCTTGTCGCATTTTTATGATTATCTTGGATTATGTTTTTGTGTCTAATACGTGATGTATGTAGGTCACGTTGAGAACTTCTTATCGTTTGTTACCGAACATTAGTTGTAATAGAAACAGTTTGATCAATATGTTGATAGCGTTATCTAAAATAATCTTTTAGTATTAACGACCTGTTACAAATCGGTCCGTGTTGACACATTAGTTACCATTTAGATAAAATACATTTGATAGAGAGGGGTAAACTAATGCCTTTGTTTCTATCGTAAATAACTTACGTGATACGTAATATTTATTAATGATAACATTTTCTTTTTTAGTTAGGCCGACCGATCGCATTCGCAACGACGACGTAAGAGAGCGAATAGGTATGAACGAGAGTATTGGTGTAAAGATTCGAAAGGGAATGCTCCGATGGAAGGATGTAGGTACCGAGGGAGACCGAGACTAACCTACCTAGACCAGATCGGTCATGTACTGAATGTAGGTGGAGTCAAGAGTCTCCGAAACCGGCGAGCGTGTATGAAGAGAATTATGAATGTTGAGGAAGCGAGTGAAGTATGCAAGGATATAGTTCTCTGGCACTCTGTTCTCTCTGCCTACCCTGCAAGGGATATGGCGTGATGATATGTATGTATGTATTATGAGTGTGGTACTACCCCGGAGACAGAAAACTGTCAGTGTGTTATTTTAAATGTAAGTACTTTAAATTACGATAACTAGTGTGGTGACGGGTTAAGAGTACAAATACGTCATCACTCCTTACTTTCCCGTGGGAGACATACTATCAGGCAGAAGGATCATCATCATCCTTAATATTTTTATTGGGGTTATAACTGTTTTTACTACGTCGGTGGATTACCTTACCATGAATGCTGTCATGGTCACAGAACTATGTTATTCGATGTCCAACAAATCAACGCCACTACAGAGGTTTGTAATATATCCCCTTTAATATAACATTCTACCATCATAGTTGGATACTAATCCAATCATCTTACCTATTGAAATTTAAGTGTCTCTTATTTTTCGAATCATTTGAAGCCGATATCGAGGAGTTGTGGATTTGTCTAAAGCTGTCACGGGTGCGGCCTTGACTGTGTTCATAAACTTGGTGTGACAGTAGCGCTGCTTCACATCAATTACGTGGTCACTGAACATTTCTTATTTTAACAATACTTTGGACATCATAGATTTACATACATACATATCATCACGCCTTATCCCTTGCAGAGTAGGCAGAGAGAACAGAGTGCCAGAGAACTCTATCCTTGCATACTTCACTCGCTTCCTCATCATTCATAATTCTCTTCATACACGCTCGCCGGTTTCGTAGACTCTTGACTCCATCTTCCTACAGTACGTGACCAATCTGGTCTAGGTAGGTGAGTCTCGGTCTCCCCCAGTACCTACATTCTATATCATAGATTTACATTTTAGTTTATTAATTCCTACTTCCTCCTATTAATCTCTCCACCTCCCACTAATCCTACTAATAGTAAGATGTTTGTTATTCAATCACGCGTAAACTGATCCAGATTTGGATGAAAATTGGCACACAAATATTCCATTAACTGGATATACATGGGATGATTTATATCCTGGTAATATGTTCCCTTGGGATAATTTAGTGCTAAAGTTTTATATTGTGAAAGTCACTTTTTACGCGCATCGCCCGCTTAGGTTCTGTCAGCATTCTATAACGGGATGTGACATTTGATAGATGCTAAGAACTAACCCACCACACGACACCAAACGGGAGGTAATCGATACATATGTATCATTGAAACGCAGATACCAGAAGTTATTTACAGGGAAATAAATCTCTTTTTACGAATTCTTCACATGATTGTGAACGTTGAAGTGTTAGAAGAATCTTTAAAATAGTTTTATTTGTTCTATTAGAACAATTTGAAAGTATTTGAAAGCATGTCTTTCAAACAAACGTCAAAAATGTTTTTTTTTTTCGAGTATTTTTAATATTAACGCAATATGTCAGTTCAGCAAAGGATCTTAAGATGGTAAATAGTGTTTATGGCCGAAATTATGTAGAAAATACAAATCTCAACGTTATGGAAAGTTTGTTTCGACAAATATTTGAGTAGTACGTAACTAACCTCGGCAAATGATCGGAGTCGAGGTGTCACGGTGGGGCGGAGTGTGAGTGCGGTGCGCGTGCGCCGGGGTCAGTGACCTCCCGCGCGTGACGCAAGCAACTTTCTAACCGCGCGTCGACGTCAGAGCGTCGCTAAGGCCGCCTCCGAAGCCGCCTCCGGCCAATGCACCCGGCACGGAACTAATCGTGAACTATTGATGCCGTTGCTTAATCGGTGCACTTCAACTGCTTTTGGCCCGATAAGCCTCGTTCTTTAATTGAAAGGCACTTTTCTATTTAGATAAGAGCGAACTATTCAATTTTGTTTTGATTTTGAATGTTGATATAACACAGTCAATTTTACCGGGAGATTGTTTGATCTTACTGGTGTAAGTTTTCTGGCTTTACCAATGTGGAAGTTAAAATGTTACTTAAGCGGTATGTAGATTTAAATGACATACATATACGCTGATGGATAATTACAGTTTCTTCATGTGGCATGATATTCCCTACATGTTAGCAAGTCAATTCTTTGCTGTTAATACAGTGTTAGCTATCCTATTCAAGTGAACCATTGATAATTTCGGTAGAACATAAAAACGTCGTAATGTTTAGTACATTACCAAAATCAAATTCGATATTAAAATCGAATGATGATTACAAAATGCTGTTGTAATCATTACTGTAACATCGTCATCATCACAGCCCACAAACGTCCCACTGTTAGACTCGGGTCTACTCCGTAACGGGAGGGAAATTAACCTAGTATACCGCGCTGGTCAGACGTGTTGGTATAGGGTTTTGTTTCGAGTTTTCCTTCTCTCACATAGATGTTATATGCGTTTTATATCCCTTAGTCGTCTCGTACGATCACCCACGTGTAAGATATGTGGTGGTGAATAGTATTCTTACTCCGTCACCACACGGAAAACTGTTACAACATGCACATATATTAATTATCAGCAGTTAAGCTTGTATAGGATTACCTATATATGTTTTTATTAGTTTTATTTTTTATTGTATTGCTCTTTGTGGCAAACGAGCCAGCATCACGCCTGATGGTAAGTGTTACTGCCGCCCATGGACTTTTACTATACCAGGGGTACAGCTAGGTCGCTGCCTACCAATAATATCAATATTATACATCTATATCCTTAATATATCATTCATAATATTATACATGTGTGTGTGTGTGTGTGTGTTACAACGTGTGGTGACGGAGTAAGAATACAATTCACCACCCCCCCTATCTTACCTGTGGGTGATCGTACGAGACGACTAAGCGATATATAAAACGCATGTAATATCTATGTAAGAGATGGAAAACTCGAAACAAAACTCTATACCAACACATCTGACCAGCGTGGTGAGCGTGGTATAGTAAGTTAGTTTTTCTCTCATTACAGAGGAGGTCCGAGCCCAACAGTGGGACATATATGAGCTGTGATGATGTTGATGATGATGATCATTCATAAATTCTGTTATCCCGACAGTTATTATGACAACGGCGACTGAGCAGAACGCTTGTTTTAATATGTTGTCAAGAAACTTCTCCGCACCTATTTGCCGCGGTGTTATAGCATGGGACCTTTCTTTATAAACAGCCTATATGACATTTTTGATGTTTTGGAGTCAAACTGATAGTGCCCAAGATTAGCGCACTCAAACCAACAGACGATTTGTTCAGCCATATAATAATAATATAGACTATAGTCTATCTAATCTAAGAAGTGCACTTTGACAGCTGTCGGAGTAAGTTGTCTAGGTATGTGAACTAAATAAGTAAATAATCGCTATCGAAAACATCCGATTTTAGTGAGAAATCGATATTGATTCTTTGTAATTATTAATCGGTTTATTTTATTATTTTTCAAAAAGGAGATGAAATATTAAGTGCTTAATTAATACTAAACAAATTTAATTATTTCATCATAATGTCTATTCATCATAATTATTAGGATTAGGTTAAAAAAAAACCAAAAACTGGATTTGAAAATAGCTATTTATTCAGAATCACTACTATTACTTGAATTATCACCGTCACGAACATTAATAATTATTTCCTTATCAATAAAATTGTCGAAACGTACATCTCTATCAAAATCTCTATTCGATTAAATATATTAATCTAATATTTTTACCGATTATTTGAATATTCGTGAATTGGAAGTTGTCAAGCACTACTGTATAGAACGTGATGAAGTAACATTGTAAGTTCGTCAATACTAATTATTATTTACCATGTTATTTTTATTTTAAATTAGTTTTACGAGTTTCAACATTACATTATTGTACAAGAAAGTCACCCGCAACGTGAATTATGTAAATAACTTAATAGTTCTTTAAAATTTCAGATTTATTGTTTGCAATCATGTGTATACGTTTGACCAAGGTTATTGTGTATTAAAAAATGCGAAACGTCAAAATGCACTTCTTAGATTAGATGAACTATAATCGTTAAAATGAGCTCTGACGTGTTTATTTGACTTGTCAGTTTAATATTCACTACGGCCGCACTGATAATTTCTGAGAAAATTCGTTCGCTTCACAGTATTTTTTCTAATTATAGTCAGTTCGTTGAAGTGGAACGACTCTAATTAGGATTTACAGCTCACAATTTGTTCAACAGCTTAGTATCTGAATCTGACTGTTCAAAAACTGCTTAAGGTTTTTTTTTTTTATAATAAGTCATTTTTTATTATAAATGCATATATCTACATATTTCTTATTACCTATAATTTAAAAGCCAATGAAGAGTACATGTTGGTTAAACGTATTAATTATATTCAAATAAAAAAGCTCTTAATATGGCAGTTTGACTTTAGACTCTTGATCAAGCTATTTAGTATTTATATTATAGAAGGACAATGACAAAATATATATTTGTGATGTATTCCTAGTTATGATTATGCGCAGTACGTAGCATACCTACCTACACATCAAAATCTTAAAATAATAAAGAAAATAATATTTGATTGGATAATTAACCCCAAATTTGTTTAGATGTTAATTATTTTTCCCTATGGTGGTTTACCCTCGCGAGTATCCTCTCGAACATGTTGATGTATATGGTAACACGTTATAAATATTGAAGAAAGTCTTTAGAATAAAACTACTTTTACGTATTCTATCGCGTTTGTATTTGATTTATAATTTCCCGACGTTTCGAACACTTTACAGTGATCATGGTCACGGGAGGACTGAGGTGTCTTACGTCCAATATGTCATTGTTATTACAGAAATTTATTTATATCTACCCTATAAAATATTAAATTTTGACCCACATTTTTATACAAAATTAATACAAATTCATTGCCAGTACAAAAAGAGAATGATTCTATATATAAAGAAAATATGTTGTTTATGATTTGTTATTATTAAGGTATTTAATTTATGATAATTATTATTGTGGCAATTTTACAATTTTTACAAAACTAACAAAAACTATTCAGCTACTACCGGATCGGAACGCGGCCACACTGAGAAAGATCCGACAAGAAAACTCAGGAGGCATGATACTAATTTTATTATTGAATTTTTGAGTGGCGGCCTATTTTATCTTACTAAAATTAATTAAATTAAAATTTAACTATTATTGTGAGTCAAATCTATACAATAAGTGCTTACAGTGTTTTGCAGTCTTGTGGTGGTCTTCTTAGTTTTATTTTTAATTAAGTGAATAACAGGATCCCAGCTTGAAGATAATACCCCGCCATCCTCCCTGTTGAAATTTTTATGTTTTTTGATTTCAATAGCCTCGCAAACCATTCTAGGCAGGTATCGGTGTTCTTTTGCGAGGATTTGTGTTTTATCAAACCTGATGTAATGGTGGCCGCGTTGCGATCCGGTAGTAGCTGAATAGTTTTTGTTAGTTTTGTAAAAATTGTAAAATTGCCACAATAATAATTATCATAAATTAAATACCTTAATAATAACAAATCATAAACAACATATTTTTTTTATATATAGAATCATTCTCTTTTTGTACTGGCAAAGAATTTGTATTAATTTTGTATAAAAATGTGGGTCAAAATTTAATATCTTATAGGGTAGATATAAATAAATTTCTGTAATAACAATGACATATTGGACGTAAGACACCTCAGTCCTCCCGTGACCATGATCACTGAAGTGTTCGAAACGTCGGGAAATTATAAATCAAATACAAACGCGATAGAATCCGTAAAAGTAGTTTTATTTCAAATGTGTAATACTCGCGTAAACATTAGAAGTCATTAAGAAAGTCTTTAGGATATGTCTTTATTAGATCAATATATGTCAAAACGACAATATTTAGAATTTCTATACACGCATCAGTTATAATTTATTTAGTGGAATTACATTTCACTAACTTAATACATGGTATTAGTTTATTAATCTGTGGTATTGGTAAGGATAAAAAAAATAACAGTAACTTGAAAATAAATATGTTAGTAGTGAACGCAAGCCAAGTAACGGGCAAAACTACTGAAACCATAATACGACCTCTGACTAGATTTATTTTTGTTTTACTACACAAGAATCCGCTAAGTCCTTGTGTTAATTAACCATTTCGTATAATTTTTATTTTTAAATGACTTGAAACAATTTTAACTAGTGGTTTTCCTGTTTGAGTGTTATTTTATTGTTTTGTTGTGTTTTTACCAAGTCTTGTTGTTCAACTTTCTAACTAGTATCTTAATGGTTGTTCTGTTCGTAAATGCGGCCATCATAATCCGTGTGCTGTGATGTATCAATATTCATCGGATGTCATTTCTGGGCCGAATCAATTTCGTTTTTATCCCGAGTCACGTACGTGTCGAATGACGGCACGACGGTGCTCGCCAGCGCTCGCCTCAGGCATGTGGGTCGACGAACGGTAAACTAGACTTTCTTTTTTATTTCATCCACTTCTCGTCCGCTCGCTGTCGACCTGACGTCTTCCACATAATTGTGTTACGTGATTTGTAAACTTGACTAGTTTTTACATACAAGTACGTGCGTATCAAAACTGCATACTTCGTCAATGTTACCAACTGTTCTATTATTGCCTTTATTTTGACAATAAATGTTGTGTTAGCAAATAATTACGATTAAATTATTGCGCAAATAAATCAAGTCGGCATAAATTAAGCGCGTGTTACGAAAAAACGTAATTAAAAAATTTGGTGTAATCCCACTCACTGTGTGTTACAACAAAGTAAATATGTGAACGTAAAATAATAATATAATTTATAACACAAAACAATGGCACGAATAATTTTTATGCGAGGCTGTATTTTATGAGATATAAAGACCTTTGTTTATAAATATTTTAACTAGTTACTAAACAGACATCGTACTGTTGTTATTTAAAGCATTATGGCTCAGCCACTATATGCTCCTCCTGGTGTTCGGCGTGATGCCTCCCTCTCTGCCCACACGCTGCTGTACTCTTGCAATTAATTGCAACATTCCATACTGTCTTTTACATTTGCAGCACAGTAGATTTCGCCCCAGTCCTTTGACTCACACCCGATAAACTGACAAAATAGAGAGCTACCTCCACTGTTTTCTTTCATGAGATCACGATTTGACTTTAGATGATCCAACGAGGCCTAAGCTCGGTTTCAGTTATTCTCGACTCTGACTGTGGGAGACCAACAGCTTAAAATAATAAAATATTTGTTACAATATTTAAGATACATAAAGCCAATAACACGTCTTCACTATTAAGCTTTACAATTAGCAATAAAAAGAACAATACATTAGTGTTACATTATTCATTTTTGGTAAATTTATTATAGCGGGTATATGAACTAATATGCGTACAAACCCAAACTTGTGCGAAGGCCTGTCTACTATGTAATCACAATAGCGGTAGCAAGTGGTCCTCCAATAATTCATTCCCTGACAATTTCTGCACCATCTTAAGCCCTTAGACGGGGCTTTGGCGCTCCAGACCTAGAGCCATAGTGATTCCCATGGTCGGCTCGAAACGCAACCAGCCGTATCTACTATAGAGCCTTTCGTGACTTAGTAATCATTGCCCAATTATCTATTTTTGTTGTATAAAAATATTGTTTAAAATTTCTACGTTGATGCATAAACACATTTATCATTGTATCATCGTCCTTTGTCTGTGTCGTTCGTATTGATAACAGCTACTTATGCACTGATTAGATCTAATGTCACATATTTCTTATCTGATGATAACAAACAACTTTCATGTTTTATCTTTGTCATATATTATAATGTTGCTTGCGTAATTAGTTCTATATATTTTTTTGTGTTTTAGTTATTTGCGTCTGTATTAACTTAATTTATATGTAGCTCCACCTCTGCTTATATACACTCTATTACTGGGCTCTAATCTACTCCAAAGTGGGAGAGAAATAGACCTAGTAGATCACGTTGGTCAGACGCGTTGGTATAGGGTTTAATTTCAAGATTGCCTTCTCTTTTTTAGATATTATCTTCATGTTATATGTCTTATTGTTAGTTGTCTTTTCCGATACCTACAGACAAGAGTGCGGTTGGTGATTTTATATGTTTACTCCTTCACTACACGGAAATACTCTGTATGATTTAATTATTTGTCTTTATTGGATTTAATTTAATAAATCATTAACAGTTAGCTATAATAGTAATGAAGGACATTACGAAATACTACTTACAGATCTAAAATGATATTTTTTGTGTCAGTTGCAAAGTTTCCCTTAATGATAAATTCACACATATTTCGCGTAATGAATCAATCTGATTATCAAAACTATTTTATTTTACTTGAACTAAGTTTTCTTTACGCAATTATTAAGTTTCCAAATAAGTAACTTATTGCTCTAACAGTGTCCCTAAGTTGTCTTCGTCGTCTTATGTTCAGAATTTAGCGTTTGTTATCAACCTATAACTATATTCCCTCATCACTGTTCCAATTGCGTCGATCCAATATCATTTAATCTTAATCCTTCAGTTTGGTATGCTCAGCTCACATGATATGACTATTTATTACATACTTTTATTACCGCTGCGTTATCATATCAACTTGTCTCTTATCGTACGGACCGGTGTTGTGTGTACACAGAGAGTGTTTGCCAAACGAATTCCAATCTGTCGTGTAGATTTAACAAATTATTTTCTAGTGACGTATATTAAAGTATAATACTAGTTCTATTGTCTTTATCTGCGAGTTTAGCCTGATATTATGTATGCTTATGTCTTCATTCATTCATCTATCCATCCATCAGCCCGTAGACGTTTACTATTGGATATAGACCTCTCCATGAGAATGCTACTCAAAACGATCCTGTGCAACCTGGATCTAATGGCTTCCTCCGACTTTCAATGTGATCCCCTAGTGGTGGGTCGTCCTACGCTGCGTCGTCACATTGGCGATCGCCACTAGAGAACCCTTCTTCCTAAACGGTTATCGGTTCGACGAGCGATATGTCCATTTTCATACATACATACATATCATCACGCCATATCCCTTGCAGGGTAGGCAGACAGAACAGAGTGCCAGAGAACTCTATCTCTGCATACTTCACTCGCTTCCTCAACATTCATAATTCTCTTCATACACGCTCGCCGGTTTCGGAGACTCTTGACTCCACCTTCCTTCAGTACATGACCGATCTGGTCTAGGTAGGTTAGTCTCGGTCTCCTTCGGTACCTACATCCTCACAAGGATGTAGGATGTCCATTTTCATTAAGTAAAAAATGGTTACAACGTAATTTTTTTGCTAGTGTGTTATTTACTCCGGACAGAAAACTGTCAGTCGGTTACACTTAATACAAGAAAAAGAAAATCTTTTTCTAACATTGATCTTATGTGTTTGCTTAGATCGAATCGAAATTTAATCTTTCACGACACCTATGGATAAGGAAGACGTGGTGAATTATATTGTACATCATTACTAAACGGAAATATTATAAACAGACTTAAAATGCATTATTAATATACGTAAAATGACTTCTTGAAAATTAACAATAATTTTAGAGTCTTCGAATATTTATACCGTCTACCGATTACTCGACACTTACACAACAGTTGGCGCGTGACAGCGCCCGGGTGATTCAGAGCCCTACGTCATTCGTGTTGATTGCACTTCTTACCGAATCTCTCTTTCTCTGAAATCGTTTTTTGGAACTTGTTAAAGAACGCGGTCTTTGCCTTGTACTTGTTTCATAACGTCGACGTCTGTAAGTCACGAGTTTATCATAGCTGCGGATAGATACGTTTCAGTTCTTTTTTTCCTTTATATTTTTGAACACAACACGTCCTATCGTTCCGGACAATGGAAGGGCAAACCATACTCTGTCGTATTACCAATGTTCAATAGATATAAAGGTACGTATTGAACGGACGACCGGAACTGATACCTTGACTTTAGTGATCGCCTGACTAAGCCCAGCTCACGGAACTAAAGCTTAGTTTTTTCTTCTACACTGTTTTGGCAACTTTTAATAAGTGCTTAACTCTTTTATATTTGAAAACTTTTATGCTTTATACCTATTTATTAGATAAGATAAACATATCATATACGTAAGTAGCATCTTTCACCACTTCGTGCTTCACCATCTTGTTCGTGGGTATCGAAAAAGACGACTAAGGGATACAATATGCCGATAACAAGAAAAGGAAAAACTCGAAATAAAACCCTATACCACACATCTCACCAGCGTGTTATAGTAAGTCAATTTGTCACTCATTGCAGTGGCGGCCCGAGTCCACCTGTAGTTCGTATATGAACTGAGGTGATTAAGTAACATTTAAGTTTTTTGACAATCGTCACAGGTAGTTACAGAAGAGAACCGGTACTACAATATTAAGTTCAGCAGCGATCCCTTTATCAGGCTTGTAGGTGCTGCAAATGAAAGTTGCTCCCAACGGTGATCCCCATTTTGCATACACGATGCGTTCAATATAATCTGATGCATATACGATTTATATTAGTTAGTTGTCTGACCTCGGCAGTCTGCCAACTGGAAATACCGGTGCATTAACGTTACACTGGCTCGTATATTTCAATATTTAGATCTCAGATGACCATGATTGGTGTATTAATTACTGACGGCTGTTCCTCTGCTACTCATGTGAAGAATGTCTGTTAGATGCACGTATGGTGAGGTGGTCCACGTGCTGTGTCTCGTTGGCTGGATTGCTGGCGGTCCACCAGTATGAGACATTGCTTTCCTGATTAATTCATAATTAAACGTTGCTTTCCCATTCTATATTTTAATTCGTAATTGAACGATTTCAAGTGCTTTTAAATCACTTCATTTTTGGAGTGACGGGATTAATACATATTTAATACGTATCAACCACCAAATACGCAATAGCGTAGTAATAGAAGGCAATAGAATTTACTGAAAATTCACCAGATAAATGAGAGAGACCCTCCGTCGCCCCGGAAGGAACGAATGGGCTATGTCCAGACATAGCCTGTCAAAAACAGAAGGGATGATAAGCGTAAAAATATAATAAAATTTTCATCAACTATTTGTATTTCCGAGACTACTTATTAGTTTGATGGATGTTTTTATGCAAATGTAAAGACGCGTTCACACCGCGTTATGTCAGTCGATGCGTGACACGCTCGGCTCCGTGACGGGTGCTTCGGCCGCAACGTCGTCACATCCCGTGACGATACACGCTCACACGCCGTGACCGTTCCGTTCGCCGCCACCGTGACTTGCATTTGATACAATTTATTTATTAGCCAACACTTTTTGTGTGCCCGTTGGAAACTCGCTTTTAAACCGCTAAGCGTTGTATTAACTTAATTCATATAGAACATTTGATGCTTTTCTCTACGTTAATTTTGCAGTTATACATACTGGAATTTAGCACAATTTCGTATTACCATTTAAGTTCTTAGTAAATAACTAATTGAATTGGCCTTGTATTGACATGGTGAGTAACCCAAGGAGAATAAGAAGGGAGATACAACACTTTCACATGATTAACATACCGCAGGTCTCAAGAAAAAAAATAACATGAGACAGGATCAAGTTGAAATAGGATATAGGAAAACTTCTCGCTGCTGGTAATGAGCAGCTTCCAGAACTTTAATTTACAATGTGCCGCAAAACTTCGAATATTCATTTGACTTAAATGCGCATTCCTATTCCAAATTTATCCTATCCCCTATTCCTTCCTATCTTGATGCGTCTGGTATATGTATTAATTTTAAAAGTGGTAGGTGTCCCTTCCTATCATTAATTTCAAAATACAATTGCAGTAATACTTTGCAAGTACTTACATTGAATTGCAAATTAAGAGTTGTTCAGAATCAGATAGGTACATATCTATCAAAAATCAAGACCCAAGACTTGTTTGAATACTATTATTAACATAAATTATGCATATCCGGTGTACATAATGTTATTTCTTTTGCTAAATCTGAGAACAAAGGAATAAGAAAATGTTATATGAAACTAGATTAGATTAATGCTAAACAAGTTTTTTCAAATTATGATAAAGGCGTTTGACAATGTGGTGGAGTTTACCACAGATCTTATAACTTGGTATTTTTTTTCCAAAGAGTAATATACAGCAAATAGCCACAGATAAGACAGTGTACCCACCCAGTGACCCACTTTCCTAGTGAGATTTAGTTTATTTTTAAGACGAGTGTATTCTTATCCCTTCGCCATATGGAGGAGTATTATTTTATTTGGATTTCACTGTTGTTTAGTTCAATCTCTCTCAATTAACTTGTCTAATTCATTTATTTATTTGTACGATACGTAGCTCGCTGAAAATAGACATACGCGAAGACGTTCGCATTCATAAATATTATATGTATTCGATACTAGCTGTGCAGCAATACGACGTCAGCGGGGGTTGTGCGTGACCTTGCAGTCTGGTGTTCCATAAACTAATGCGTATAACCACCAACACCACAAAATAATTGCACCAAATGTGTTAATCGTTCTTTCGTCCTTTTTTATTTCAGAACGATCTAAATTAATGTTTTTAATAGTTTTCTTGTTATATTTACGTATTATAATCTTTCTGTGTGATGTCTTAGTAAGAATATAATTCACGACACCTATCTTGCCCGTGGGCGTAAAAGATGAGTAAGCTAAGATTTAACTTAACGAACTATACTTTTTAGTATCATAAATAGCACAATTGTTATAATTTTGTATGCGCCCATAGCTGATTTGTTATCTAAACTCGCGATGGGAGGATGTTGTTGAAAGACACTGTGTGGTGTAATTGACCTTACACTGACTGAACAATGGTTCTTTTTTACGATATCTAAGATTTATCATGGGATCGCACAGATCTGAGACTTTGACTAACGTTAATAAAACGCCCGGCATTGTATGAGTCACAACATAATGGGTCCATTCTGATGCGTTTTCTTATTAAGTGATGACACGCATGGCCAATATCCAAGAGCGTTAGAAAGCGCATCAGTTCGCGCTTGGCTCGCCGAGCGTGTAGCGACGTGGGACCGACACGCCACTGACCGACACTCGCCGGACCGTGACCGTGTGGAAACACATCTTTATTATAAATATTCTGATTTACAACTGACTGACTATTTGTAAACCATTCATCGATCAAAAATATTGGTGATTGCAAATGTTATTGTGAGTTTGCTACAAAAGCGCTGCGTTCTTCCCATAAATAGTTAGTTTGGTACCATTCTTAGAACCATGCGAAGATTAAATTCTTTAGATTAATATTTTTTTATTGCTACCGCCATGATAGCATGCTAACTGTAGGTTGAGAACCCTTCGCGTTCACTAAAAGTCAGTTACCACCAGCTGTTTCTAACTAAAATCCAAAGACTCATAAAAATATGTTAAATCTGAACTTATCATGAGACTTAACATCTTAAACTTTACGTCTGGATGTTCTGTAACTACATCGTTATTGCAAAATTTGCTAGTTATATTTATTGTTAATTGCTATCGACTTTTATCCTTTATCATGTTTTACGTATCCATTCATTCATTAGCCAATAGTCTACTACTAGGCACAGACCTTTCCGTGTGGTGACGGAGTAAGAATACTATTCACCACTCCATATCTTACCCGTGGCTGATCGTATGAGACGACTAAGGGATATAAAACGTATATAACGTCTATGCAAGAGAAGGAAAACTCGAAACAAAACCCTATACCAACACGTCTGACCAGCGCGGTATAGTAGGTTAATTTCCCTCTCATTACGGAGGAGGCCCGAGCCCAACAGTGGGACATTTATGGGTTGTGATGATGATGATGAGGCACAGACCTTGTCAAAGATAGTATCACAATCGCTACTCTTGACAGACGGGTTGGTGTTTACGTATAGTTAAAATTAAGTGGTGATAAATCATTATTGTTTTTACCATTTACCCACATTTAAAATCTTATTTGATTTAACTCAACTATTACGCAATAAAATAAATATTACTATGTTCATAAAGGGGGCAAGTAAAAGAACAAAATGGAAGCCCAACATCGGTATTCTACGCCAGACGCTGCCACTATACAATTTTCAGAGAACGAACTCAAGTGGTTCATTGTTATTCAAAACATTGGTGCGCTTTCCTCCTTACCATGTGTTACCATTATGCTGACACAATACTGGGTGTCGATAAAAGCAATGTTGGGGCGGTGTGCGAGGGTGGCGGA
Source organism: Lymantria monacha (assembly GCA_905163515.2). NCBI lineage: Eukaryota > Metazoa > Arthropoda > Insecta > Lepidoptera > Erebidae > Lymantria > Lymantria monacha. The sequence goes on along the minus strand of LR991094.1, from coordinate 1,321,892 downwards.
GGGGGTGGAATTTCAGATCACGATTTACTCGGGCGCATCTGCCCCGGCCTCGGTGCGCTCCTACTGCCGTGTCCTTCGTGCGAACGCGTTGCGAATACAACGCGACAACAGTCACAGGGACGGATTTGAGGAGCTCAATTTATATACAAATTTATTTTGGCTTCGTCATCATCATTTCAGCTCAAACGACTCGGGCTTTCTCCACATTAGAAGGGAATTTGACCTACTATACTATGCTGGTCAGACGTGTTAGTGTTTTTGTTAGAAATCTTCCTTTTTTAAATTATGTAATCTATGTTTTTTAATCATATTATATTCCTAAGTCATCCTTTACGATAACCGTTAGTAGAATAGAGGATGGTGAATTATATTCTTAATTCTTTACCACACAGAAGTGCCTGAAAGTATTTGATTTACGTATAAAATGATTTGTTATGATTAATCATGTTATGGGTCTTACTTTCCTATAAGGAGTTGTATGAACCACCTGATAAATCACCAAGAGCAGAGAAGGCAGCAGCTCTCTCTTAGATAACTTACAAACACCAATCGCGGTCACATGTAGCTGGCATTATCCTCTAGAGACAGCAAAAGAATTCGTTTGAGAACTCTCTAGTCAGTGATTTTTTTTTTTTAATCCCTGTATTGCAGGGGACTTTACAAACATGCAATTAACGTAGACAAATTACACTCAGACTCAGAACATCACTTTGTGGATCGCACAAAATATTGTCATGCGTGAGAATCCAATCCACGGCACTGGCGCGGAAAGTCGGTATCTTAACCACTACGCCATCTGTGCAGTTAATATTAGTAGGATATCATACGTATAAATACAGTAAGTTAATAGCTTTTAAACTTTAAGTATTTGCATCATAAACTAGTTCAAAGTGTATTTGTATTTTACATTTATATCTGTTCCGTGTGCGCAGAACATTTAATAACACTCAAATCGCCATGTATATAAGCTGTTAAAATTCAAATAGACCACGAATCTTCAGTGATGTTTACATTTGAAAGATCTGCCACATATGTTTGTGCATCAATTACGTGTGTAAATTGTGGCGGTCGACTGTAAGAATTTTCCATTGATTATATTCGCGAACATTGCAGATTCTATACAGTACAGAATATATCTAACGGAACAGTGTCCAAACTACTCTTAACGTATTACGTAAGATCAAAATTAATTCTGATTATATCAATATATTATCCGTGTGATGACGGAGTAAGAATACAATTCACCGCAGCCTATGTCAAAAGACGACTGAGGTATATAATATGACAGATAACATTTGTGCAAGGAAACTGTATCAACGTCTGATTAGTGTGGTAGGTCAGTTTCTCTACCATTGTGCAGGACGTCTAGCCCCAATAGTGAGACGTATACGACTAGAGATATTGTGAAGATAACAGTCTTTTGCAATATTTGAGTTATACTTCAATCGTCAATTTTATTATTTATATTTTTTGTCATTATCTTCGTGGTGAAGAATAGGGTCAATATCGAGTTTTCCAGCTCAGCCATACAGTTATGAAAAATTAAATATATGTAATAATATCTTATATCTTAAAATGAGTAATTCTTGTATATTTTTATATTTTAAGGATCTTAGTAGCGGCACCAGCGATTTCCATAAAATTTAATATGTGAAAGGTTTCGGGGGTGATAATCGATCGAGATTTCATTTGTAGAAAATATCGTTTTGTCAATGTTTTCCGCCAACAAATAAATATTATTTTCTGTAGTTTTATAGTTATCAACCAACGCAAAATAAAATATTTTTTTCGTTGGTTGGAAACTATTAGAATATGAAGGCAAATTTGACCGTTATCATTCAAAATAGACATAACTCAGTTGGGGAATCGAGCAGTCTAATCCAAACAGCTACAGTACGATCTTTAGTTTTTCTCTTTTTAATTTCTATTATGTTTTTTTCATTATTTTAGCATTTTTTTTTAATATAATATAATTTTGCTAAAACACACTAAAAAGAAATCACTGAGCCAAGCTCTATTATCCAGTTATTGACATTCATTAGTTGGATTGAGAGACAAGATACCAAAAGTCTTGGTTGTCGGGTCATCCACTATAGAGAGATTACAATTTCTAACATTTTTTTTTACCATTATATAAACTCGTATTCGCCTTGGCTTTGAATATTTTCGATTATACTGATCACGAATATTATTAGCTATATCACAATACCAGTTAGCAATAAAGATAAAGGTATACATATATAAAAAAACATAATAATATGCCATAATCATAAACTATAATGACGGCCATGACGTCAATAATATCGAAAATACACCGTGAATCAGCGAAGAGAAAATCACCATAACAACCATTGCATAACCATTATATTTGTGTAACCTTTCAAGTAAATATTTAATATGTACATTATACAATCTATTTATATAGATATATCAAAATAATAATATTTTAGGAATACATTAAAACTAGTGTTGCCCAAATGCAAGACCAAGTTGTAACAAGTCTCGCAGTGCTCCTTTAGACAGCATATTACGACTCCTTTGGCAAAGGAAGGGTTCTCAACACTTCGTATACTTAATACCAGCACACGGTGGAATAATTGAATGTTACTTAAACAGTCTCATTATGGATAGGTGTGATTATAGTCCTCCACCCAGTAAGTGATGTGTGTAAGTGATGTACAGTTCGCGCCACTAGATGATTGGAATTTCATTGATTTAGTAGGATTTTTCATTTCTATGGCATGTGCTTAAAACAAATGACTCCGTGTTATTTTGACAGCGAGAGTTGCAACATTTACGAGACTCTTGCATTTGAGCAACACTAATTGAAGCATACTTTTATAGACGTAGACTGAGTCAGTTGTCTAATAATATTGTTTTATTCAGCTTTCAGAGTTTCCTATCTATACGTAAATGTAGCTACATAGGTACATCGTCAATAGGGAGATGAATATCTGGACTATCAACTTTTCCGTTTGTTTCTTTAGAGAATTACTTTGGAACTAACAACAAATGTGTACTAATAGTTATGTTCGTGCGTCGCTAATGTGTATCGATGTGTGAAATAAGATCACACGCTTCAAAGTATCGCGGCCGGCCCGTAGACAACACGATGACAGATCGACATTGTTCTGTGCAGTGCGAAGTGCGTCAAACATTGTATATCTAACGCTTAGCGGTGTCGTGTGAACTGCCATAACTTTTTCCATTTTGCGTCAATCGCGATACATTTAACGCGCGGTTAACCACGTGTTAATTATAATTATTTGAACACGAACTTATGTAAGAAATTAAGCTTAATGGAAAAGAAATGATTTGTCATTTATAAATCCAGGCGAGACTTACAGACTTCGTCTCTTACATAGGCATTGTCTAAGTTTTTATGTAACAATCAATTCCTGTAATTTGTAATTGTGGGTGTAATTTAATAAGTCACCCGCAATACAATAAAGGAGTATTTCCTTAGTTCAGGATGGTGTTTTTTATAAAAAAACTGAAAAAATACGAATCCGAATATTTGATTCCAATAGTAATAGGGCCACGCTGTTGACAGTCTTCTGTCTACAGCTGTGGGCGGTTCGTCCAGGGTAGTCCACTCGCAGAAAATCGACATCTGAGCAGTGGGAATCTGATGTTGCGCTTGGTTTGGCGATCGAGAGAACCGGCAGCACAACTTTCTGGGTGGGTTTGCGGTTTTCATTAATAGATAGGGGCCTAGCTGTACCCCTGATGTTGCAAAGTTCCATGAGCTTACCATCAGGTGTGCTGCTTACTAGTTTGCCATTGTAAGCAATAAAAAAACAGATTGTTCTAAACCATAGCGTAATATTGTATTGCCATAATGTCTATGGCAACATTTCATTGTTATTGTGGACATGATTATGCAAAAATTGTCGTATCTCGTGATATCCGGTTACCTTGATACCGTGTTGCATTGTTCACCGTGTTATCGCGACTACAACGTTATAACTATAATAACGTCGATGACTCTACAAATTTTATATATTTTTACAATATTTTATAAAAATAAATATTTTCGTAAGATATTGTTTTTTTTTTTTATTTCCATGAGAAAGCAAGGACTGGCTAAACATTATGTTCGTAACTTGTGTCTATACGAAAAAAATGTTAACATAAGACCTTAAAATTAAAATAAAAACAGTTACAACTTTAAAGAAAATTATATAATTCGTTCAAATTAAATTTATAATACGTCCCTGGGGTCCAACAAATGTACACACCTTGCTCAAGTATGACGTAGTGTCGCTACGTTTCGCGAATGCCGAACTCCCGCCGAGTTGTACTGAATACTGATACGGGCTCAGCGGGTCCGCCGCGTCCGCGTGAATGCCGATCGAGTGCTGCCTACACGGGGACGGGGTCCTTGGTGAGACGCGCCGTGCGTGCCGAAGTGCGAGTAATGCCGACTCGATGGATTTATTGTTCCAACCACTCTGTGACGAGAATACGTTTCGATTCTCTTTAAAACGTTTCTACCGTTTAGAAAACGGTATTGGTATAATATAGAGAATAGTGTAGAATTGTGTTCGCCGTTGATCTTATAAAAGTAGCCCTTTAGTTTTCTAGAATTTTCTATTGATTTTAAACTAAAAAGGAAGCTTTTAATACGACGCGATATTTTTTAAATGTTCTAAATAACTTTTAATTAATTTCAAATATATAAAAGAGAATTTTAACTTGATATTTTTGTTTAATAATGTCTGAAGTATTTTCTTTTTTATCGCTGATGGTGGCAAACGAGCAAGCAGCAGAAGTGTGCAAGTGATGTGCTACTGCCGCCCATGAACCTACACAATTCAATGGCCAGGCCGCAGCCTACCAATGAAATCTCCAAACACACCCAGAAAGTTGAGTTGCCGGCTCTCTCGCTCACCGAACGAAGCACAACAGTACATTGCAATTGTTCGGACGTTGATTTTCTCCGAGAGTGTGGCACTACCCCGGACGGACCGGCCCGCGAATGTAGACTGAAAACTGTCAACAGTGTAGTCCTACCACAATGTCTACAAATATGTATGGAATAAATATCTCTTTATCAGGATTTATATTTCTGTAGCATCCAGCTGTTTCTAATGTTATTTTCTTAGTTAAAGTTGTGCTTGACTTGTTAGTAAATGTGTAACAAAGAAATATCGCGATTGATTAACAGATTCTACACGATGCTGCATCTATTGACGTCTGACTGATGGATATTTAGAAAAAGTAATTACTTAAATCAAACACCAAGCAACGCTAGGCCCAGGACTCAATAGATCTGTGACCTCACAATAACTAGCCTCATGTGTACATGGCTAATAAGGCAGGTCTTTGATATATGTCATCATCATCTTGCTCTTATCCCAATTACTTGGGGTCGACGCAATATGTCATCTTCCTCCATACAGTCCTATCAGACTTCATCTCTGCAGTCACTCCCTGTCTATCCATGTCATACCTCACGCAGTCCATCCAACTTTTCTTTGGTCTTCCTTTACCCCTAAAGCCTTCAACATTCATATTTAAAACTTTCCTCACAACATTACTTTCATCCCGTCTCATCACATGTCCATACCATGTTAACCTTTCACTCCTTGACTTTTCCGTCACTGACCCTACTTTCAAACTTCCTCTTATATGCTCATTATTTATTTTATCCTTTGATATATGTAATGTATGATATATGTGTTAGCCTTTGATATATGTAATAGTCGCAATAAAAATCAGCTTTACTCGACAACATAATGATCAGAGAAGCTTTTTTTAAAAAAAAAAAATATTATATTAAAAAGAAAAGCTATTTATATCCACCTAATGTCTTTTGGTTCCAAGGAGGGTTGATGTCTTGAAGGCAGTCGGCCATAAAACTATTGCCAATAACTACTGGAATATATAATTATAATGGTAGAGGACTGCATATTGCATCGACCTAGTAGACCAAGTAATTGGGATAAGTGCAGGAGAATAATGAATTAAAAAAAAACAAAAACAAAAAAAAACTGATAGCAGAGACAATTTAAAAGTAACTCACTAAAAATCCAAAACATATTTTTTCTTTTTTTTAGTTTTATTATTTGCAATTGAATCCTCGATGCTACTAAACTTAATAGTTGTACTTAACATAAGCTTTTAGCTCATAATATAAAGCCAGTTGAACTGAGTTTATAGTTCATTTTAATTTAATTTTCTATTCTCAATGCAATTTTGATATGCCATTTATGTGTATCAGTATTTAGGCAAAAACACAAATCTTTGGTAGGTTACAGTTGTCTACGTAATAAATCCTTTACAAACGTCACAAAGTATTCGCACAGATCGTAAGGTTAGCTATACTTTATTATCATCGTTTTAGCTCTTACATGTACGTACAGCTAGAGAGAAATTGCCCCACCGTACCACGCGTATAAACTATATCCCTTAGTCGCTTTTTATGATACTCATGACTCATGAGCAGCATAGGGGGTGGTTACTTCGTCACTAGACAGAAAAGATATACTACCGATATATTTTGTGAACGCTGAAATTGTTTTTTGAAAGACACCAGACCAGCCTGCACTGAGGATCTTTGTGTTATGGGTTACGGATCAGATCTTAGTATTAAGTGGCACTTTACAAACACATAGTTAACGCAGACAAATTTCACCCAGATTCAGAACAACAGTTTGTAGATAGGTCAAAGTATTGACCTGCGTAAGAATCGAACCCACGGAACTGGCACGGAAGGTCGGTATCCTAACCACTAGGCCATCTGTCCGGTTATTTTTTTTTCTAAAGTTGAATAAAGTAGAGAACTCCATAACCTATCCTTAAAAAGACCGCGTTCCAGTGGCCCACCCGCACGGCGCGAGACGTATATTGTAGGGCGGGTCTACGGGGTCGTGCGCCGCTTCTCTGTCGCCACGGACGGATTAGCAGGGCGTGACGTACCGTAGCCCGCCGCCAAAAGAAAAAGAGGAACCTATCCTTAATTTATAAATAACTACGAGAAATTTCACACTAAGTAGACGGTATGAACGGTTATTATTAAAAGTCATAAACTTTGTTTACACATTAGTTTTAAGAAATCGCACACAGACTGCAAGTTGCCAAAAGGTGGAATTAACAAACATGTCAGCATGTTACTTTATTAAATCCCTCTGGAAACAAATGATGTATTGTATATAAAAATACATAACATTTACAAGAACAAGATATCAATATCTAAACATTCGACTGCCCATGTAGCGCATTTGTTATCATACTGACTTACCGTGCTAAGTGTTATGGGTTCCAATCAAGAACAAAAATCTAGCATGTGCTCTTATTAGAGTAACAGAAGCCACATTAAGTTTGTAGAATTTTTCTCAGTCACAGTATCTTTGTACTCGCATAAGGCAAAATCTGCATATACATATATTGCATGGGATTTAATGCGATTTTTATCGGAATATAGTTAGGTGTCTAATTTAAAACAAATGTTAATTAGTATCTATTAAAGAAAAAACGCAATATTTAAAAAAATTCCCTATGAAGTCAATAACATGTATTTCTTTCATAATTACAGAAGATTTTTATCAGATGTTAAGACTGTAATCCTCGAGCGTGGGCACGAACACACACATTGACATTGTTTAATCACACATACGCATCGCACAGTATTAATACACGCACCCTGGAAACGAATAAATCTAATTACGGTGCTTGCATTAGTTACATATTCATTACATATTCATTACACGCTTGTATTAGTAAAATGTTTACAATGTCACTGAAAACATGCAATGTATTAGGAATTAGCTTGTCACATCGTGAAGCCCGCAATGAGTAGCCGGCAGCAAGGGTGGGGTCAGAGTGAAGGCTTTCTGGGTATACGCTTACGCCTACGCTTTCTGGGTATTATATTAACTACTTATTTTTTATGGAGAAATTACAGTAACAGTTAAGTGTTTATGTTATATGTTAAGCACGCCAAAACGGTTAGACACTTGGATATTTTTTTAAATATATGAATCAACATAGGCTATTTTTTATCTTGGGAATAACGCTGAGCGCAGTTAGTTTAAGAAGCGGCTAGTTCAAGTTAATGTTATGTATGTGATATGAGAAATATAGGCTTTATATAATGATGAAATATAATAATTATGAATGATCTGTTACTAAAAACGGGTGATATAGATTAAAACTATCACTGAGATTTAGACAACAATTATCTTTGATTATATTATCATTGTATATTATTGTCGTATATTAATGTTGTCGCGTATTATTACTTTTTTAATGCCTCCATCACATAAATCTCTCTTATCTCCATTTTCCTGTCTAATCTTGAATCTATTATTTCTGGGAACAATCGAGGTAATTCTTAATCTTCCTTTTTAATTTTTCTTCCATGTTTTTATTCCAGAAGTCATTATCTTTTTTTATTGTTGCCACATTCATGTCTATATTGGTCCAAACCACGAAAAGGCATTCATTTTTTGGGTGATATGAAGGTGTCCTTGGACCTGATAATACCAGTCATGATTGGTATTTATTATCAGGTCTTCTGTTGGGTTGGCGTTCCAGAAAGTAATATTTTTCTTATAGACTCCGTCATCTACAAACACAGGTACACGAATATGGACATTTTATTTCAATGATTTTATCGTCATCTAATAATCCGTCTGGGCTAGCTCCAAGATTGGATATTTCTGGGTCTACAAATAAACCGCACTGTTTTATGTTACAGGGAGAACCATCAACACTTCTCAAAAAATTTGTTAACTGCTCTACTGCAATATTTTCGTGATCTTTCCGTATTGTATGGATTTCATGTTTTCGAAATTTGCTCTTTTGCAAACTTGCCCAAAGCTCGATGCGGTCAGACGCTGTTGTCTTTCTTGTATCCATTCCATGGAGTCTGATTGCAAGACAGTTATTTTTTCCAGATAATTCCTTTCCACTTCTGTTAGGTTAAGTTTTTTTTTAAATGTTCATTTTAAGCAAATTCAAAATCAATTTCATTTAAGTTTGGTTTTTGGCAAAAGTAACCATAGTCTATGTCCGTAATATTGCCTGACTTTAAAAGATTGGTTTTAAGGCTGGTTTGGTTTTGGAACGTATTCTTTTATTTTTTACTAAAGGCGACTTTTCAAATTAGTGGGTTTTTTGTGAATTACTTTATTATAAAGGTATGTTATTGGCTGCTACACGGAACAACGGAAGTTGCACAACGTGCTGAATATGATTGTCTTCTTGAATAATTAATTCGTTTTTCACTAACAGACTTGACTATTATGCTATTAAATACTTACGCAGTATTGTTATTTACATACATACATATCATCACGCCATATCCCTTGCAGGGTAGGCAGAGAGAACAGAGTGCCAGAGAACTCTATCTCTGCATACTTCACTCGCTTCCTCAACATTCATAATTCTCTTCATACACGCTCGCCGGTTTCGGAGACTCTTGACTCCACCTTCCTTCAGTACCTGACCGATCTGGTCTAGGTAGGTTAGTCTCGGTCTCCCTCGGTACCTACATCCTTCCACTTTCGCATTGTATATCTTCTTAACCAGACGTTCGTTCGGCATTCTTTCCACATGTCCGAACCATCGGAGCATTCCCTTTCGCATCTTTACACCAATACTCTCTTTCATACCTACTCGCTCTCTTACGTTGTCGTTACGAATGCGGTCGGTCAGCGTAACTCCACAGATTTTCCGAAGAGATCGCATTTCGACCGCATTAATTTTACTTTCATACTCTTTTCTGCATACCCAACTCTTGCTTCCATACAGTAATGTTGGGACAAGCACTGCGTTATGTATTGCTACACGTGCCTTCTGGCTGAGGTGGTGGCTGCCGAGAAGTTGCCCCAACGCTCCGTTCACTCTATTTCCCGCATTCACTCTTCGCTCTATATCAGTGGTGTACCGTCCATCTCGGCTAAATCCACATCCAAGATATACAAATTCATCCACTTGCTCTAGTACATCATTACCTATTGTTACTCTTACATCTGTTCTGGCTTCATCTCTTTCAAAGACCATTATTTTGGTTTTGCTCACATTCACGCGTAGACCCCTTTTCTTACAATCTTCTGTCATTGTGTCGACTAGGGTCTGCAGGTCAGTCGCTGACTGTGCCAGCAGGACTGCATTGTTATTTACTTTGTAAATTAAACTTTTTGCATTGTTTACTAATATTGAAACCAGTTTCATCACTGCATTGTAAAATGTACAAGCTTTCATTTCTGGCACAAAGTTTTTATCACTACTCTTTTCATCGCTTGTACCTGTGATATTTAAGTGTTTGCAATAGTACGTCTTATAAGTCTTGTTGTTTCCATAAACGTGATTTGGTCCATTTAGTAAATCTGTTTTAAGACCAATATTTTTTTCATTAAAAGTTTTTTTGTGTTTGAGACTTGTTATGCTTGAGAGCACAAGTTTCTGAACGCCTTAGGTGTAAGATATCTTGGGACAAAACTTTGCGTAAATTTAATGGGTGGCTAGTATTTTTCGCAAGCTCATCCAGTTTTGTTTGCACAAAACTGGATGAGCTTGCGAAAAATACTAGCCACCCATTGCTAGTTGCAACTACCCCACGCAACTATTGTTAGTTGCGTAGTAAGTGGTTGGTGCACTTAATTTTTTCAACAACTATACCACGGTATGGATTAGTTGTTACCCGCAAATTTGTATATTTGGAAAAATTTTGTCTCGTCGTTTTCTCGGGCTCATTCTTCAACCCTTTTCGTATTCACTCTCATCTCGCTCATGTCTAATTATTACTCCACTTACATCTTTGCTGCTATTATGTTTCCGTTCTGTTTTTTTCCTATTGTCAAACTGCAGATACTAATTTCGAGCAAATTTCGTATCAACCATGCTCTCATACCACTCCCATCTCACTTTCATCCCATTCTTATTTCGTACATATTCCGCTCCCATCGTGAACTTATTCCGCTCTTATCCCGTGGCCACTCTACTTTCGTTTAATTTGTTTTACTTATAACTTCATTGTTGGAATAGGTTAACACGTTCATTGTGGCCATACATAGCTTACTACTAACAAACAACAAATTTATTCAACTACCACCGGATCGGAACGCGGCAACACTGAGAAAGATCCGGCAAGAAAACTCAGTAGGCATAATATTAATTATTTACTTTTGAGAGGCGGCCTACTTTATCTTACCTACTAAAATTAAGTAAATTACTATTATTTTGGGTCAAATCTATACAATAAGTGCTCATAGTATCACATCTTAGTCCTACCGTGACCATGAACGCAGTAAAGTGTTCGAAACGTTTGGAAATTAAAAATCAAGCACAAACGCGATAGAATCCGTAAAAATAGTTTTATTTCACAGTGCTTTTTTATCTAAATAACGTCTTACACGCGCAGATACACAATCAAAGTTTATGTAATTTGCATTTGGTTTTCTGGGTGACACCAACGGTATTTACGCCACTGGATACCACACTAAAAACGCACTGTTTCGATAGAAAATAAAAATTGATAGTATGTGAAAATGATTATCAATAATAATCAATCAAGGTCTCCATAAGGAGAGAACTTGTAAAAGTGTCTATATAAACATGAATTTAAAATGTATAAAATATTACCGCTCTGTTCTAAAATTTAGGCGGTCCTCCTTTATTTTATTTAACAATTGCAGTATATTCATAAAATAATAATGTTGGTTTTAAATGCTTACAAATTTACAGCTTCTGGAGTACAATAATAAAAATTGTTTTTAAATCCAAAGTGCATAATTTTTATATTATTTCTCATTTACTATTAGTCAATGTCATAAATGAAAGAAAAAGAAATACTTATGAAATTTCGCGCTATTCTCGACATAGCGCAAAACATAGCTTGCAATGGCTGTATGGGATTCGCTTCCTTTGTCTGTCCGAATGGACGAACAGAACAAAAATACAATTGTAAACTAACCCAATTCTCATAAAGACTAGGCAGTTTAGTTTTTTTATTAATTGCAATTAAACGACAAATAATTACTAAGTCATTTTCGAAAGAAAAGAGCGCGTTGCGATTATGAAGCTTTAAAAAGAAAATACTTCAATACATTAATTTTTAAGGTCGTGAGAATGCCAGATTCATACGGACAGACATCCAGACGTCCTCGAATATTATTTGGATCATATTTTTTCTTATTTTAAACAAAATAATTGCTTTTTAAAAATGTCAATTACATTTAATTGAATATTTTTTCTTGACATATGTATGATAATGTTACCCTATAAGTGCAGTGTCAGAAAAATAGTCATTTTCAGTTGAAAAGTCCTTGATTTTCATATATCGTGAGTAGAGCCTCACGTCAACGCTTCGCTTATGAGGCGTGCAATATAATACAAAGCACGCCGCGTTCTTTATTCTTATAGGTATATTCTTATATATATACCTGGACTAGTTATCTTCAAAAATTAAAAACAAAGGATTGCGATTTATAGAATGCAATATATTTTTAAAAAGTGAAACTCGAAACAAAACCCTATACCAACACGTCTGACCAGCACGGTATAGTAGGTTAATTTCCCTGCCATCACGGAGGAGGCCCGAACCCAACAGTGGGACATTTATGGGCTGTGATGATGATGATGAATATATTTTTTAGAAACATGTGATTGATTGTTTTGTTACATAAACATCGAATTCAGTTTACAATAAAACACGGCGTACCTACTTATATTATTATATATACGTCATACCTACTTATATTTAACATAGGTAGATAATTTTTATTTACCTATCATTACGTATTATATAAGTACCTACATATTGTTGGTAACATTGTAGCGTTAGCAACATTGTGGCGCGAGTGTTGGCAATATTATGGAGCCGGCGTCATTGAGTTGGCAACATCGTGGCGTTAGCAACGTTGTGGAGCGAGCGCCATCTTTATTTTTTGTGTTTACCTCTTGAAGCGATACGCAGGGCACAGGCATTAGGCTGACAACGGTAGTACGAATGGTTTTCACTTAAACTCCTTCTTAAGTTTCAAAATTGACAAGTTTAGCGATCCACTATTAATTTTAAAAATTCTATTTTGTGTCAGTTGATAATAATAGATAATAGGTACCTTACCTATTTAAATCGGTAAGAATAAAACCGGAAGTGTTGTATATTACTAAGTATAGTTGAACTTATTTTTAAATCCTAGTTGTGTTTTCCGTCTGAAAGGTGATTAAAGCGTTACTGGTATACTAGTTATAGTTTAATTTAATTTAGTTTTAGGTTATATGTAGAAATAATTTACCTCTATACAAATGCGATAGGTGACATCCGATAAGCCGCTCTAGTATAGCGTCACATATAGCAAGTTTTGCTGCACATTTATATGAAAACGGCGTGTTTTGCCACGTTGGTTAAGTCAACGAAAAGAAAACAGCGTGTATTGTCTCGCACTGAACGTGTTAATAGTGAGTGATTTGAAACCACCTTCATTCATAATATAAGAAAAATTAGTAACAGTTAACCTAAACACTGCATTTCATGTTGAATCAAAAACAAGCAATATAGTTGTCTTATATAATTTTTAATACTATTTTGACTTGTTTGTATAAAAAAAAAACTGAAACACATCATAATTAAGGTAATTAAAAGTATTTACTTTATTCCCGAATATTAATATCTCGGAAAAAAGCTTCTAGTACAATGTCTAACTCTCATTTCTCCGCCTTAGTTTATCTCTGATGCATTGTTATTTGTACATTAATTATTAACCTAAATACGAATTAATAATTCTCTAATCTAACATTAAAAACAATAGTCCCATATAAGCTTTCCAATCCATTTTGACAATTTTTGCAAGTAAACAAATTAATAACTTAATGTACCAACATATACTTACGTTTGCTTTATTTGGAATCTTCCTTTATTTTTTTTATGTTTGTAGTAATTTTGTTTCCGTTTCCCCATATCTACCTGAAATACGATTTTAATAAATACCTTGTTTGACAATTAATTTGGATTACAATAATACATAATTAAGCTTGTATATTTACCTTGATCTTCTATTTGCTCGAAGAATATAAAATAGCAGTCGTCGCCGACACTCGCGACCCACCCTTATGCCAGTCCAAAGAAATTATCGCGAAGCTATAGAGCTCGACCCGAACAACTAACGGACGTGCGCTCACTCTAGATACTGAGACGGCACTGATTTTTCCCCTTTGGGTGGGGGTGTGCTTTATTATAATGCTGATTATGTGACGTTTTTTTCATAATAAAATGTATGGGTAGTTAGGGACGATTTCGGTTAAAAAAATCAACGTATTTAGGGTTATGTTATTATTTTTTGTTTTGAATTAGTAAAAAACTTGAATGGTGAATGTATTATCCTTACTTTCGTCTCACGATTTAATTAAAAACATTTTCAAATATATCAACGAAAAAGCCTAGATAGTCGTAATAGCATAGGTCGATTTCGATATTTATGATCAATGATGACGATTTTTTCCTCGAAAATTAATAATTATTTTAAAAGTGTAACACCTTGCTTTAATAGGCTGATTTGTTAAGTATTTGAGATATTTTTTAAGTATCATTTAATGCAGTAAGTTCCTAAATATTTTTAAAACCGTAAGTGCCTATTCGCGCGTTTCTTAAGGACTCGCTTCTTAAGCTAATACATACGTATGCGCTTTTTTTTTTTTTTTTTTTTTGGGGTGGGCCACGGTCGGCGCACTCCTCGCACCACTCCATCCGGGGTGACAGAGGGGCGTAAGCGCGCACACCCGTAACCCACCCGTGACGTCGCATTCGTCGTTGGGCCGACCACCGGAGCAGAGTGACTTGACGTCAGTGGTCGGCCCGACGGAATACCCCTGAGGAGTACCCTCTCCTCGACCGACATCCCCCCTTCGGGTAGGATGTCGGTCTTTCCTCACGCGGTCGGCCTCTCGGCGGGTGACGGACTAATTCCCCGATCCAGTCACCCGCGGCCTTGGCTAGGGCGGCATCAGGCGCAGGTAATCGCGCCTGCGCCGCCCCAGTCGATACGTATGCGCTTAAGAATAACAATATGTAACTACTTGTACATGTGAAATAAAACGATTTTTTATGGTATTTATTGCGTTTGTGTTTGATTTTTGATTTTCAGATTTTTCGAATACTTTATATGGTAGGACTCCCGTGACCAAGAACGCCGGAGAATATTTATATTTCAAATGTGTAATACCTGCCTAAATATCAGAAATCCATAATAACAGTAATTATTAGGTATGTTGCGGATATGAAGTTTCGGATGTGGATATAAATACGGATATTACAATAACATTATATCAGTTTCGTATGCGATTACGGAAATGAAATTATTTCGAATTATCCAGCAATTTCGAATAGATTCGATTACAGATATTGGATTTCTAAGGAAGCATGTGGTGATTATAGTATAAATCTCCTTTGCTGGTTGAAAAAATCTATCGTAACGTTTCTCATAAAAACTTTTTTTTTTATTGCATAAGTATAAGCAAGTAGCACACCTGATGGTAAGTTTCACAGCTGCCCATGGACCTTTGCTATACCTAGGGTATAGCTTGACCGCTGCCTACCATTACAATCCCCAAACCCACCCAGACGTCTATCTTCTGCTCAGTGTGGTACTGTGGACGGACCGACTCGCGGCTGTAGACAGAGAATTGTCAACAGCGTGGTCCTACCACTAATGAACTTAGACCATATCCGAAACTATTTGAAAATTTTAGATCGGTTTCAGATATATGTACATATTTCCATATCGGATATCCGACAGTTTCGGTTACGTTTACGTAGCTCGATAACGTCCCTAGTAGATATATTGTCATTGCGTAGATATAATTACACGAACACTTTCTAATTGTTACCCAAGTAGATAATAAATTCATAATAATGCAATGACTATAAAGTATATAGTTACTTTGTCCCTCTTTAGTTGTACTACAATTACTTGTATTAACAAAAAACAATGTGCATTTTAATTACCCTTTTTGATCTTACGTTATTAATCTATGTGTAGTGATAGATCAAGGTGGCAATGTGTCACTACTCTCTTTAACAATGCTGACAAGCCTGGTATACTATGTTAATTTCGTTAGTCTAGAGGAGACCTGTGCTCAACAGTGGACTGTTTTTGGATTACGAAGGCAATATTAACATGGTAAACAATTATTTAGATATGATAAGAATACAATAGATATCACCCCTTACACACCCGTGATAGTAATGAAAACTGACTGAGGAAATACAAGGAGAATGGACAGCAACAGTCTCCTAAAGAAACTTATACTATGATCGTTAACATATTTGCCATAGATTGTATTTATAATTCTTCCCCTCTTGATAAGGCGATGGAAGAGTAGCGCAGCCCCATAACCTACCGTATTTTTCCATCGCCATTTAACTACTGGTACTGATTTCGCGACCTGTAGTCACTTCGTCCGATACAAGCCTGCTACTTAAACGAGTTTAACTAAATAAAGTATTGTAAAAGAAGTTAAAACTGTAAATAAAACAGTAATATCAAGTTGATCTTTTTTGTATGTGACTTAATGTTAACCGCAGATGGCTCTCACCACTTAACCCGAATTGTAGGTAAGCGCTGGGCTCTCAACCTGGTATTTAATCCATTTGACCAGCGTGATATAAAAACACATAGTCAATTGCTGTTTCATTACGATGGCGACTCGTGTCAACATACGAGCTGACAATATATTAATTAATAATTAGAAGAAGAGATCTCATTAATATGAGATCTCTTCTTATTTATTTAGCAAAGTATTTGTTACGTACGCAGAACAGAAGCAAATATATAAAGTAAGCGTGAATGGGACGAATACAAGGGAAAGACTTCGTCATAATTTTCTCTATCAAATTGGCGATGTGTTGACGAGGGGTCATATTAAGAGTATGCGTAATTGTAGAGCATGCATAAAGACTATTATGAGTATGATTGAAGCGATACAAATATGCCAGGATCGCAGTTTGTGGCAATCCGTGGTCTCTGCCTACCCCCTGTATATATGTATGTATTTGTTACATACGCGTTCATGTTTATGGAAGTCCTCCCAAGAAAAGTGTTTGAATAGCAATTAATAAAAAAATAAATATAAACGCGATTGAATACGTTAAAATAGTTTTATTTTAAATGTGTAATACTCGTGTAAACATCAGAGATCATTATGTTTTTCTCAAACTTGCATTCAATATAAAAAAAATATTAGTATTGTGAGTGCACAGATAGATAGATTAGATTATAGATTCCAACTGAGGGCAATACTTTGCGCGATAAACAAATTGTTGTTCTAAGTTTGCGTATAATTTGTGTCCGTTAATTAACTATATTTTTCCATGTGGTGACGGAGTGCATTCATATCATCACGCCATATCCCTTGCGGGGTAGGCAGAGAGAACAGAGCGCTAACGGATTCTTTGCACATTCTACGTGCTAATCCGACAGTCGACGCTCTGCTCTCCTCGACTCGCCAGATTAGGCAAGGTGTAATGGGTGGCGGGCCCCTGGTGACGGAGTAAGAATACAATTCAGCATCCCATATCTTACCCGTGGATGATCGTGAGAGACGACTAAGGGATATAAAACGCATATAACATCTATTTGCGAGAGAAGGAAAACTCGAAACAAAACCCTATACCAACACGTCTGACCAGCGCGGTATACTAGGTTAATTGGCCCGAGCCCAACAGTGGGACATTTATGGGCTGTGGTGATGAATTAAATATTTGGAAAGTCCCCCACAATATAAGTAATATATCCTTAATAATCTTAAAAAAAAAAACAATGATAAATATTAGTAATAAATAAATATTTTTATATTAGTGAAATACCGAATGATTAAATTAATTACCGATGAGTAAATTGAAAACAAGCAAACGTTAATAATTCGACCGATGTATATGTATTATAACATGTATATTAATTAAACACGGCTGTAATACTAATGAATTAATATTAATTAGTTCGGACGCTTGCGGCGAGATTATTAACTGTTAATCTCGATATTATTCTAGCAAGATAAAGATCCTGTATGTGCCAAGAGTTGGCAAATGGCCGAGTTAATCAACGCTCACTATTAACGCTTCTTATTAACAGATAGAATTTCATTTAAGTACTAGGATTTGTGTCTATTAATACATCAACTCGTCCACTGTTGGGCATAGGCATTCCCACGAAAATGGCACCCATAACGTCCAACGACTCCCTGCGACTTCAGATGTCGTCAGTCCTATTGTAATCGTGTACCTAACCCTTAGTGTTTTTTTACCAATTTCATGTTTTAAGTTCAATGTCTCCCGTTGGTCCAGTAGCATAAATATGAATCTCTCTCTACTCTTTACTCCGAAGGTCCTAGTTAGGGCAAAAAGTGTTGTGTGTTTTTTTTTGCAAATTTTTCACACCTTGAATATATTTTCAATTAATTCTCAACAGTAAGCTCCAATGGTAGATACCAGTAAAAAAATGTTTTTTATTATTATTATTTTTTTTTTTTATTATACTTCATGCATACAAATACAATGGCGGACTTAATGCCAAAGGCATTCTCTACCAATCAACCACAGGTGACGCGGAGATGGTAGAAGGTAAGAGTACGTGCTGAGAAAATTATTTGAATAATAAAAAATAGATTTTGAACTTAAATGATACATAATGCAAACATAGATAGATACATACAAGAATACATAACACATAATAAAAATACATATATACTCACATATATAATAATATAATACATACTAAAAATACATATATACTCACATATATATTCAATAATTTACAATACACAATAATATACATGCAATAATAAATAATTATAATATATATACTACGTATACATAACTATAAGAACGATAAATTATATAAATCATGATGAATCTGTTAATTCATTCAAGAGATGTAAACGAACTCTCTTCTTGAACATCTCACGACTGGTAGACTTCCTGATATCGAGAGGTAGTGAATTCCAAAGGAGAACTGCCTGAACAATGAAGGAAGAATGAACACAATGTGAAGAGTGAGATGGACAAAGTAAGAGCAAATTGCTGGAAGAACGAAGGTTCCTGTCATGATTAGTGGAGAGATATTGAAAGAAGCAAGATAAGTAGTCAGGAAAATTAGGAGACTTGAGGATAGAGTATAGTAGATTGAGGGCACGCAGACTACGGCGTTGACGAATAGTTAAAAAGTTTAGTTGAGAACGATAGGTAGAAACATGGTCATACTTGCGAAGATTATATATGAATCGAATGCAGTTATTAAGAAGACGATCTAGTTTATTGAGAAGATTTGCATTCAGGTCAAAATAACACACATCACCATTGTCAATTACAGGAAAAATTAAAGTCTGTACAAGCGTTGTTTTAGTTTTAACCGGTAGAAAGTGTCGTAGTCGATTAAGAGCACGCAAGTTGTTGGTGACTCGCTGACTTATTTTGGCAACTTGAGTTCTCCAATTGAGAGTGGAGTCTGTAAACAAGCCAAGGTCTTTGACAGCCGAGGATAGAGGTACAATAGAACCGTCGTAAGATATTGAAGGGAGAGATTTGACGTCTACTCGGCCTATCATACGCTGACTACCCACAATTATCGATTGACACTTGGTAGGATTAACCGTCAATCCAAACTCGTCACACCAACCCTTTATGACATCCAAATCCCTATTGATTCTGGCAATTGCTGAAGAAATGTTATCCACGCTCGTGTGGCAGTATAGCTGCAAGTCATCGGCATAGAGATGATACGAACACTGAAGATTATAAGTAATGAGGTTAATAAATATAGAAAATAATAAAGGAGAAAGAATACCGCCTTGGGGGACGCCAGCATGTAGGTTGCACCAATTGGAAAGACTATCCTCAATGCGAACACACTGCTGAAGGCCCTGAAGATAAGAAGAAAACCATTCTAGTGCGTTAGACGAGATCAAAATATGAGATAGGATAGCTAGAAGGATATCATGACTCACGTTATTGAAAGCATTTGAGAAATCAATCAAGGCTAAAACAGTAATATTAGATTTCTCCATACCAGCTCTAATGTCACCAGTCACTTTGAGGAGAGCGGATGTGGTGCTATGGCCAGGTCGGAAGCCGGACTGGAACTGGCTCAGCAAATTATTTCTGAAGACGAAATCAGATAGTTGCTTATGTACACAAGCCTGCTTATGTACACAAGCCATTTATTATATATATACATTATTAAAATTATGTCCATTTAGTGATTATAGCCTTAAAGCCCAACAACGTACCTCTCGACGCCGTGTGGGTGGGTCACCGGAACCCGGTCTTTTTCTTCAGTGGCCCACCCGGCGCGCGGCGGTCTACTCTCGCGGGATCTTAGTGAGACTAAGAATAGTTCGGCGAAATATTTTGTATTTATAATTCGTGTATCCATTGGAGATAAAGGCGTAAGACTCGTGTAACAATATAATTAATAAGATTCCTTCAGAGTCATCTAATTTATAAAATTCTCGTGTCACGATGTTTGTAATTGAACTCCTCCGAAATGGCTCGACTGATTTTCGTGAAATTTCGTGTGCATATTGGTTAGGTCTCCAAATTGGACATCTATTTTTCATCCCCCTAAATGTTAAAGGTGATCCACCCCTATGTATTTCTGATGTACGTTTGTATGTCACTGAACTCTTTCTAAACGGCTGGACGGATTTTGTTGATATTTTTTGTGTGTGTTCAAGTGAATTTCAGAATGGTTTAGATTCGCAATTGGATCCGGTAGGTGGCACTGCGATCGAGTTGTGGGATTTTTACTTTGACTGTTAGGCGAAACAAAGTTTGCTGGGTTCGCTAGTTGGTATATAAAAACCCAAAATGTACAGTCTCAAACAAAAGTAGCTCTCGAAACTGTCACCAAACACTCACCAATTATACCTACGTAGTTATAGTTATGCTATAAACATATCTTTTGCAAATTCAACCTTATGTGCATTGTTTAAAGTGGTTATTACAAAACAGTGTACAATAAACAATCAAATTTTACGACCGAAGTTAGCCGGCAGGACAGGACATGGAATGAAGAGGAATACATATTTGTATCTTTTGCAGTTAAGGTACGGCCAAACCTGCGCGTCCAATACGCGGGACGCGAAACTCGAGCGTCTAAAAACGCGTACAATAAGTCCCGCGCCGTGGTCGCTTAGGTGTGCACGGCGCCATGAGATATCACGGGTAGCGTCCGGTAGCGTCTGTCGCTGGGCTGACACTCCCGCTTCGCAGTCGCTTTGGTCACGCAGGTTTGGCCGTACCTTTATACTTCTTTTGGCGCGTTAAGGAAAAATGATGAGAGTAAATTTTTACGATGCGCGCGCACTCCACCGTCACAAAAAACCGACACCCTGAAGTTAGTTATAGTCAACATTTTAGTTTTTTAACTAGATAATGTAATACGTACGTTATAATAAAACTTTCAATGTATTAAATACTTTTTTTCTATTGTTAGTGTCGTTTTTTCTACAAACGTAGAATAAGGCGAAAGATAAAATTTTTGAAAAGATTTTTATTTTGTTACGCCAAAGAAGTATAACTTCTAACGTACATAAATAAGTACACACACACTTTTTTTATTTATTATAAGACATTGAGTTGTATTTTAAGAGTTAGTTAAATTCTGTTCTAATCCCATAATTATATTTTTATCTGAGCGTAAATATGTTTTTTGATAGGTGAAAGGTAGTTACTTACAATTTCGAGGTCCTGTGGTGACATATCCTGTAAAAGATAATTATGATTACAGAAATATTATTTGAATGTAGGGATATTATTTGATAAATTATTTTTTCTGGTTAACGACTACTTACCGTTATATTAGGAACAGCCGTTTTAAGAAGACGTTTTATGCCTTTTGCAGAGACATACATATCTTCGTCCAAAAAATGCTCAGAACAAACGACACTTGAACTATTCGGCTTAAAAAAATCTTCACGCCTTTGTTGACTGACGATCGATGTCCATTCTCCGCATCGTATTGGGTTACGAGGAAAGCTAAAATATAAAAATTAGAAATAAAATATGCAAATAAAACAACTGGTCTTGTTCAATAGTCACCTACGGGTGTAAATTACGATTATACCCGATACTTTTACGTTTTTTTTTTTTTTATTTTTTTATTGGTGGGCTATGGATGCGTCTCGCCCCGCCGAATCGGTCCGGGGTGACGGAAAGGCGGCGCGTGATCCCATAGACCCACTGTAAAATCCTCTCTCTTCGCCGTGCGAGCGGGCCACCGGTACCCGATTTTTGACTTCAGTGGCCCGCCCGGCGGTTTACCCTCGCGGGTTCCTCTCGTCGACGCCCCGACAGATTTCGCCGTCGGGACGTCGCCCTCACGCGGTGGCCTCACGTCGGGTGACCGGACAATTCCCCGGTCCGATCACCCGAGGCCTCGGTTAGGGCGGCATCCGGCGCAGATATTCGCGCCTGCGCCGCCCCGGCCGCTGACGGCGGCCCGGGTCGCGGGAATCCTCCCGGACTCGTTCCGCCGCCTCCTTCCGCGAGATGACAGCCTCGCAGAAGGCGGCGACCGCGTCCCAGTTCCTGACGCTGTCGACCATCGCCCTCGCGATAGCCGGCAGCGTCAGGTCGGCACCGATAACAGCGACGAGGTCACGGCGCTGCCGGTCCCAGCCCGGACACACCTCCAGCGTGTGTTGCGCCGTGTCCTCGTCACTGCTGCAATGGTGGCAGGCCGGAGCCCACTCCCTATACGCGACCGTGTGCAGGTACAAGCCGAAGCATCCGTGCCCCGACAACACCTGCACCAATGGAAAGGAGAGGACTCCGTGCCGCCGCTCCATCCACTCCATCAGTACGGGCCGGAGGGCCTCGACGGTGACGACACCGTGTCTAGGCCTCTCCAGCCGCGTACCCGATACTTTTACCTACAAAAATCGAAAACAACCATCTCTCTTCCTTCTTCTTAAATTAAAAAAAAAGTGTCATTCAAAACTAGGCAGTCATGAAGATTGCCGACAAAAGTAAAGTTCAAAGTGACGTGTTGGGCCAGAGCGATACTTCTGTCATTAGCATGCAGAATGTCGCGAACCCATAAGTTGTCCCCTAATTAATCGATATAATAATATAATATTTACGAACTTTAAAAATAACGTCGTATGGACGACCCCTTTTCCTTCTGGAATACGATTAAGAACTATATTATTATTATAATATATTTTCTAACGTATAAATACTTATTAAAAACTAAATACAAGAAAGTTCAAAAAACTTATTAATTAAAAAATTAAACAATAAATAACGGCTCCATTGAATAAGAACAGGGTCGTTTGGATTATGCGACTAAAATAAAAGGCTGTATAATAGTCGTTCTTACACTACGGGTTGAGAGCCCTCAGCGCTCACCCACAGGCCGGGTAAAGTTGTCATAGCCATCTGAGGCTAACAACTAAGTCACACAAAAAAAAAAAAAGTTCTTACACTGAAAAAGCGGTCATTGAAATTTGCCGTATTATACTTGGACCGTTGAGTGAAGGTTTAAAACAAATTAAATCAAAATCACATATTGCTTCCTATATTTAGTCATAAAAACAACAAAAACAAACTCTTTTACTTACCGGAAATACGATATCCCATCCTTTTTTAACGTTCTTGACGTAATATTTTTACAATTTCTCAACGAACACTTCGGCATTTTTAACGAGCACACAGTGATGCGAGCGACGCGAGACTATTTGACATAAGCGCACAATTTAAATTGTGCGCTTATTATTGCGCGCTGACTAGAAGCCTCATGGGTATTGTAAGTCACGTGGCCTCGCCAGAGCCAATAGTAACGCGGCAAGCAAGAACGAAGATAGTTGCCAATATACGCTCTCTCTCACACTACAGCTTGCCTATAGCGCTACAGACTTGTACCTATCTATAATTTGTTGGGTCACCTGGCAGGTTGAAAGCCTCACCAAAATGATCTGTCTTTTTGAGAATCTTATTTTATAGTTATAAATAATACTATTAAAATTTCAAGCTGTAATATAATAAAATGTATTGACATGTGGAGAGAATGCCGAACGATCGTCTGGTTAAGAAGATACAATACGAAAGTGGAATGATGTAGGTACCGGGGGAGACCGAGACTAACCTACCTAGACCAGATTGGTCACGTACTGAAGGAAGGTGGAGTCAAGAGTCTCCGAAACCGGCGAGCGTGTATGAAGAGAATTATGAATGTTGAGGAAGCGGGTGAAGTATGCAAGGATAGACTTCTCTGGCACTCTGTTCTGTCTGCCTACCCTGCAAGGGATATGGCGTGATGATATGTATGTATGTATAAAGTTATAAGAATACACCAAACGTGCAACATACAAAATAACAGCTTTGATTTAAATTAATAAAAAAAAAATATGAACAGCGATTGTAGAGGCTGTTAAGTATAACCTTGGTGACAGCTGCGCTACAGTCGGCAGATGGTCCGGTGACGTCACCGACCACATCGCGAACGCAACTGTCAATGTTACGTACTTGTGTTTATTAACACAATGTGCCACTTTGTTAATAGCACAAAGGATTCTTTGTATATAAAGATGAATACATTACATACACGCCCGATGTAAACATATTCAGTGTCAGTTGCGTGACAGTAGCAAAATAAAATAAATATATTTTTTTTCTAATTTCATAATTATAGACTCAAACATGTCACACGCCCAGATATGTTAGTCATAATTAAGTAGTAGTGGTAGCACCACACTGTTGACAGTTCTCTATCTACCGCCGCGGGCTGGTCCGTCCGGGGTAGTACCACACTCTCGCAAAAAATCGACGCCTGAGCAGTGGCAATATGCTGCTGTGCTTCGTTCGGTGAGCGAGAGAGCTGGCAGCCCATCTTTCTGGGTGGGTTTGGGATTATTGGTAGGCAGCGGCCTAGCTGTACCCCTAGTATTGCAAAGGTCCTTAGTCCGCAGTAACACTTACCATCAAGTGTGCTGCTTGCTCGTTTGCCAAGAGCAATAAAAAAAAAATGTGTGTGTCAGCTCCGACGCACGACTGGAGTTTATTTACTCCTTAAGTACGATTATCAAAACAGGCGCAAAAAAGCTCATTTAACTAAAAATAATATATATATTTTTATTTACATTTATTAAAACTGTTCAGTGAAGTATTATCTCACGTCAGAAAGTGAAAGGTGCGCAGAATAGGTTGTGCACCAAAAACGTAATGAGGTCATTCAATCACTAGATTTTACTCCTCAAATTTTTCTTATACCGGGCGCCTTACATGAAAATCGATTCTTAAGGAGTAAACTCCAAAAATTTGCTAAATACATTTTCACCATTTAATAGCTTTCAATGTCATAATGACTTTTGACTGTACTCGTTATAGGAATTCGTGAGATTTGTACACCAGACTACTGAATGTCATATTATGTAGTAGCAGAATTGTCTATAATTATATACTTCTTATATGTTGGAGATGTAGCGAAGTAACCGTAAATATTGAATATTTGAAACCTTAACCGAATCTGATATAAAACTGCTAATAACTTTGGTCCGGAGTATGCTTGAACCATATTATGACAGGATTTATTTCAGTCCGCGCCGCCGCGCCGAGCCAAGAGCGTAACCGCGCACGTCTTTTACGTTGTTTTTTTTTCATTCGTCGGCCTATCGACTTCCAGTATTGCACTAATAACAGCCTCCCCAAATAGGAGTAATTTCAATTCTTGACAACATCTGAAAAACATCCAATATACTCAACTAAAACCGTATTACCCGTCTGTATATCTAAAACTTGACTCATACGCCTACACCGTAACAAACGAACGATTCCCGTTTAATAGTGATGACACCAACGATGTCATTACTTAGTTCTATTGTTCCATCATACAATAACTACTAGTAAGTACAGGTAGTAAAAGGAATTTCAATAATAACTGATTTAGTATTACGCGTACTATTCAAAGTGTACGTAATAATGAATGGATTATATTGCTATTTTACACTAGAACGTTGGTTGAGAATGGTATTGACCCAGAACAATACGCAATTACAAATTCTTCGTGACGAGTTATGCGAGTATGAAGACCGAACACGCAACCAACTCATGAATCAAACACAAGCGAGCACGAACACGATATAACTTTCGTGAGACCGACCAATGTCCGAACACAGCATTATGTACATGTATTATTATGTTTCAAATGAGATTTTTTGTCCTTATGAATTATTTGTCATAAAACTGCGTCAATATTAATACTTGACACGCAATTTTGAATATCGTTATCTCCTTTAATGACGAAAAATATTCAAAAATTTACATTTTCATTAAAAATTCAGTTGATTCTATCGCGTATATGTTATTTCGCATTTAAAAAAAACTACGTTTAAAAAAACCGACTTCAAAAACTGATAAGTACAAAATAACTTAAAATACTATCATTTGTATTTGCTATCTATTGATAGGTTTGAAATCGGTGCCAAGCCCTAAATAAAATTATAAACAGCTTACTTACTGTAATGAAATTCCTACACTAAAGATACCGATACCGGCACCGACTTCAAACCTATCAATATATAGCACATACAATTGATAGTATTTTAAGTTATTTTGTACTTTTCAGTTTTTGAAGTCGGTTTTTTTAAACGTAGTTTTTTTTATTTTTCCTTTTTAATGTTACAGATACACATAGGTAGTTCTATCAGTAGCGCTTGAGTTACGGATGCTTTTGTCAGAACTGGACCAAATTTAAATGGGACCACATAGGAAGCACCAGCTTTCAAATAAAAAAAGAATCATTAAAATCGCTTCGCCCAGTCGAAAGTTATGAGGTAACAAACATAAAAAAATAAAAACAACAGGCAGTCATGGGGACTGCCGATAGAAGTGAAAACTATTAACTTAAGACGAATTGAAATAATAATAATTTTCTAATTTTTATATAAAAATAAAAAATATTATCGAACATCTAGGAATCGGTTTATCACGCTAGTAAGATAACCTTTAAACCACAATGATACTCATTTCATGACATAAAGGTTAAATATTAAAAATACAATTAAAAATAAATAATGCCATACTTTTAAATGCAAATATTGATATGAATATTGAAAATATTTGAAAATAAATTCTTTATTTTCATTATTCATTTATCTATATAAAAACACTACTCATAGCTATAGATTATACTATTAGCATTAGCATGTCGGTGACGCGAACCTATAAGTTTTTCCCCTCCAAAAACGCTCAACGCGCCTAAAGAAGTTTTCACTTCAAAAAGTAAAATACAGACGAACTGAGAACCTCTTCCTTTTTTGAAGTCGGTTAACAAAGCATATAAACATACAATTGTTAGATTTCTGTTATACCTAAATGTAATAAATCATCACAAATGTCTAATATAATATATATTATAGCCTCTTTATAAAATCTACGTAATAATTATAAGTATATAATTATATACAATTAAACGAAATAATAGCCGCTATAATATAGATATTATATCATCATCTTCCCTACTACTGCGCACGGAGCTCCATCATTGTGGGCAAACATTTGACCTTGCACACATTGATCAGATCTATCAGGGTTTTATTATGCATTTTCTTGATATTATATTATACCAATACAAATATTTGAATTAAATTATAACGTCGGTTCGATTCCCTCCCACGCAGGACAATATGCGATCCACAAATTGTTGGCGTCGAAGCGACTAGTAAATTTATGTTTATATTTACTTAACTACAACGACGACGTGAGAGAGTGAGTAGGTATGAAAGAGAGTATTGGTGTAGAGATACGAAAGGGAATGCTCCGATGGTTCGGACATGTGGAAAGAATGCCGAACGAACGTCTGGTTAAAAAGATATACAATGCGAAAGTGGAAAGATGTAGGTCCGGGGGAGACCGAGACTAGCCTACCTCGACCAGATCGGTCATGTACTGAAGAAAGGTGGAGTCAAGAGTCTCCGAAACCGGCGAGCGTGTATGAAAAGAATTATGAATGTTGAGGAAGCGAGTGAAGTATGCAAGGATAGAGTTCTCTGGAACTCTCTTCTCTCTGCCTACCCTGCAAGGGATATGGCGTGATGGTATGTATGCAATTACATTTTACAGCATTAACTATGATGGCGATCTGAGATCGCATGAATCGGAGATTTGATCTCTGGGACAAAAAAATCCATATCTGGGGCGGAATTCATTCTGTGAATCGATTTTTCATTCTAAAAAATCAAAATTTAATATTTTCTGTTTTTATTTGATCCATAAAATAATTTAAAATTTGTCTAATGTCTGCATTGACACAAGTCTCAAGATATTAAGTAAGCCTAATACCTGAAACTCATTAGGTGCATGCATGGCCAATTTTATTACTCAAAGGCATGTGAAAAAGTATCCCCTTTTTACCAAATTGAAAGAACCTTCCGTGACCATGAACGGTGTAAAGTGTTTCCAACACTTTACACCGTTCACGTTGGGCAATTAAAAATGAAATAGGTACCTACAACGCGACGGAATCCATCAAAATAATTGAATTTCAAATGTGTAATATTCGCGTAAACATCATCAATCTTTCATTATGTTAAAATTTAAAGAAAATATAAAAAAAACATCGATTTATTGGTAATCTATCTTTTAGACTTAGATTTTTTGAGAATTGATTAAAATTGATAAATCGATCGATTTTTCCCGGAAAGAATCGCCATCCCAACTAAGAATAAGTACGAGATATTCTCAGTTCTAGCATTCACTTACAGCATAAAACAAAACTTACGCCTCTGGTTTATTTTGAACGAATGTTGTCATAAAATTCAGCACGCAACTACAGTCATGCATGAGTGTACGTAATAGTAGATTACGCCACGACACTTGAAATGTGCATGAATCTTTGAAGAAGTTCTCGCAACTCATTAAATAACTCTTAGCTAAGAGAATATGGTGAAATTCAATAAACATACATTTATTTTATTGTTCCAACATCCTCTTCCTACTGTCGCAGGTTCAATTCGTCGAACTATTATTTCATCATCTTAAAATTACCACTTGTGTAAAGAACTATTTATTTTAACTAAAGGTATATATATATATAACATATAATATATAACTTTATGAGGTGAATCAGCCATATTTATTGATATGGCTGATGGCTGCTCTAGTTGTTACCTCGTGTTTTGCCTTTTATTAATTTTTTTTTGGTAAGCTATATACATATAGTCTGGACACACGGAGCGACGGAAGGCCGGCGCGTGGCCTCATAATCCACCGTATCCCCTCCCCATCGCCATTGGGTGGGCCATTGGTACCGCTTTCTTGACATCCGTGGCCAGCCCGACGGGTTAACCATGGCCATGCTCACTGAAAGGTCTGCTTGCGGTAACTGCGTGGAGCGCGTCTGTCCCTTCCCTCCAAGGTGGTTAAGGGGAGTAATGGCTGCTCTAGTAGTTACCTCGTGATCGGGTGCTGCTTGTGAGATCTGGTCCAACCATAATCTTTTATCTTTCATTGTGTTTATATTTTACATTATATCCGGGTTCGAAGGGCATCACACAGGAGCTAATTATTACTAATCATGTACTATTTTTTTATAGGCAAGTCAATAAAGAAATAATAATAATAGACAAACGCGAGTTTCTTGCCGGATCTTCGCAGGTAGTGGTTACGTTCTGAATCTGTGCTAGTTTATGCGATGAATTTAAAATGTTAAAACTGACAATATGTAATTGCTCTCGCAGGTTTTATACATAATAAATGAATTTGAATTTGGGGAATTTTGAATACAACGAATCAGTGCACGCAGCTTAGTACAGCGGAGACAAACGGACTGGCCCGCGGTTATAAACAGTATAGTGTCAGCAGTGTGGCCCACCCACTACAGTTAATAACCTTATAGTTTATGGAAATTCTCAGTAGCAGTATTAACAGTAAACTTGTCTGCTATTACTTGGCAATATTTCACAGAGAAATGTGGGTGCGTTTACGACTTCGCCTTACTCTCCAGTATTAAAAGGCAAAATCTACATGCAAAATATGTATTTGTTAGATAATTATCGACACTTAGAAGCTTTTGCCGTGCGGTGATGATGTAAGAATACAAAACTACCGCCATTTCTGCTCATAGGTGTAGTAAAATGCAACTATGAGATATGATATGCAGGTACTGGATACAAGACAAGGAACCCGTCGGGACGGTGTTATATTAGGTAAATTTTTCTCCTATTGTGGATGAGTTTAATAGTGGTAGGGACACAGTGTTGACAGATTTCTATCTACAGCCGCCGGGGTAGTATTATTATACTCTCGCAGAAAATCGACGTCTCAGCAGTGGCAATATGCTATTGCTCTTCGTTGGCTGAACGAGAGAGCTGGCCTCCCAACTTTCTGGGTGGGTTTTAGACGGTAAGCAACGGCATAGCTTTCTCCCTGGTATGGCAAAGGTATGGGCGGCAATAACACCTACTATCAGAGATGCTGCTTGCTCGTTTACCACCATAAGCAATAAAAAAAGGAGACACAAATGCAGTATTGGGGTGTATATGAGCTGACAGAAACTTCGATATGGTCATTTGAACGCACTGTATAGCACACACTTGTATGTACATACTAATAGGTACAAATGTTCCGCGCAGTTACGTGAACCAGGATGTTGGCTCAGGTGCGTTGTGAGTTTTATATAACGCTGGTTGTGATGTCAACCGTTGTATTGTCCGCTCAGTGACTCACCGATGTGTTTGTTTTGGTAACAACTGTACAATAACTCCTGAATAGTTCAAACGGTATGTTATTAATGGTTTAGAATTTATAATATAATAAAAACCAGTATGGGGACGTTCACACGGGGTATTTGTGTCGTTATATAATAAATTGTCGCATATAAGTCTTTCCCGCGTGGTGACCACATTCAATTTTGTATGTGGGTGTAGGAAAACACGATTTAGGTATGTACTGTGCAGATAATATGTGCAAGGGTCCTCTTAACTCGAAATAAAACCTTATATCAACACGACTGACCAGCGGCAGCGTGGTAATTTAAGTTTATTAGCTGACCAAATACAGCGTGTTTTGTACTAAACTAAAAAAAAGAATTCCTTGAAAGCCATCGCAGCGCTATCTACCGGATCAAATAACATTTGTAAAATAGGACGATATTGGGTTTAGAGATTTCCTTTCCTTACAGCACATTTCTTACTCGCGACAAGGTATGGTCATCAATTATATTATTAATACGTCACTATAGAGAAAGAAAACTTTTCATTACCAAAAGATCTATTTTCTTAGGTAATAAAAGTGAATCTCTTTTTATGATTTTATTACTTAAAATTTACAATATTTTATAATGGCGTCGGTGTTGTAAAACTATTTGGCGAGAACACGATAAAACAACAGTTACAAATAGTGAGAGTCGCTACCAAATTTACAATCAACAACTCTTTGGAGCCGTTATACTCTTGAGATGTATAAAAAAAAGAATAATAACCATGAAACGAAGGCGAAGTTTTGTATAACAACTTGTATTACTTTCTATAGAAGAATAATCTATGGTTTCCTGGTATTTTGTGTTCTAGCTTTTGTATAACATCAAAGAAATACCGTAAGTTTAGTTTAGAGAAAGCTCTTTTAAGAAAATATTTGTTTATGTAAATAATGCAGTTGAATGATAAAGGATGTATTGTTTCTTTATAACCTTTAGAATAGGTAAAGTTAGAAATAGGCTTTTTTTTCTTATTTCTAAGTCTACACATCCCAAAAGCTCCTTACATATGTATTTTTAATTTACGTAATATTATATTTACTTATGAAGTTTATTTTTTAATTTGTTAAATAATCTATTACTCGATTAGAATGCTGGCTCTACTGAAAATATTAACTCAGCGTAATATTAATTCAACAGACTTCATTTAGATACTGACTGAATTCGTTGCCCTCAGAGACAGATTAGAACTTTTTTTTATCTGCTTACGTTTCTTCTCATGCAGGAAAGAAAGGCTATGTTGTACACATATGTCTACGAACATATCAAAGACATCTTTTGAACATAGAACACTATAAAATGAATAACGCTATAAGTATAATAATGCTTAACAGGCTAATTAAGGATCGCAGTTGATATGATATGTAATAACTTGGAGAGCGCTGTGACTATTCTCCTGGTGAAGCCTTAACTCGTTATTTGCTACGCTCACCAGCTAGTAAGTCATGGCACGGATCAAGTTTATAAAGTATAAAATATTTCATCATCATAGCTCGTAGGCATCCCACAGCTGGGCTCGAACCTCACCCACAATAGGAAGGAATTCATTTCGTAATCGGATTTTATAAATAATTAAGCATATTAAATGCTAAATTTCAGTAATTTAAAATAACAAGGTTGTGTCATCGTTTAATATAATTCTAACTGTAAAGTTTGAAGTATTAAGCCTATAACAATGTGTAAACATTGTCGGGTAGATAGCATACCGTCACCTTAAGACGTAAATATAATACGAATTGAAATTTGCATGTCCTACAATTAGTCGCGGTGGTGTAGTGGCAGCACGATTGGGCCGGAATCCCAATAGGCGCGGGTTCGAATCCCGCTTGCGACATCATTTTTCATTTCGTAATCGGATTTTATAAATAGGAAGGAAGTTCGATTTATATACCACGCTAGTCTGACTGCTATTGAATATTATTTTGAGCCTACATTATATATATATATACAGGGTGTCCCAAAATTCAACGATAAGCCGGCACCAGCAGGTGGACCTACATATGACTACTCGAGAACAAAAAAGAAAAAAATTCTACCTTGATTTTTTTTTTCATTACGACAAAAAAACCGATTTCTTTAAAAATCGACATCTTTTATTATATTATTAAGTGCCATTGCTACAATTTTACAAGTAATTCTGTGTTTTTTTTTGTATTGGTAAGGTAAGTAGCACTACTATCGATCACAACTATTAAAAATTCCAGAATATCTATAGTTTTTACACAAAAATCAACCAAAACTATGTTTTTTTCATAAATTATGTAAGATTTTGACTTTCAGCTCACTTTCACTCATCACAGTGAAAAAAAAAAGTATGGACACTACTGTGGCAAATAGTATTAAAAATTGGCGCAACTAACTACAATTCTAAAATGGTATAACATTCTAGGCAAACTAGCCACAAAAATATACTTAGGTGTACTATTGCAAAATAACAACCATATTTCGAAAATTGTTAGTGTTGATAGTAATCACTTTTACTATGTAGCCCAAATGTTTTTGTTGCAAGTTCTCAGAATTTGAATGAGACATGTGCGTAGTCCATAAGATAACATAAGTTAGACAGAGATAGAGAGATTATACGTTAGAGGGAGATAGATAGATGCTAATTGTTTAGTAACATTAATGCAGGTAGAGAAGTAATTAATGTCCTCAGCAGCACAGCAAGTCAGTACGCTCTACTTCTTTGTTTACTGCACACCGTTCTGTTTTAATTAAAGTGGCTCTGATACTAACGACTTTGGATTGAATTAAGTGACCTGGAAATTGACCTGACTTGGCATTATTTTAGACTGTGATTTTGTGTTTTTTTAAAGAAGTTTTGCCTTATTTTCAAGTGTTTAGCATTCATTATGCCGCTACCATATACAGCGTTAGAATACGCTAATATGCACCTAATTTATGGAGAATGCCGATGCAATGCCAACGCTGCTAGCAGATTATATCGAGCAAGGTACCCTACTCTTCAAAGGTATCCGGATTATCGCGTATTTATTAACGTGCATCAAGCATTTTCGGAGGGTCGTATACCATCTGACAGGAGAAACGCTGGAAGACCTAGATCGGAACACGATGAAGAAGTTCTCAATGAAATAGAAAGCGATACAACTACCTCTGTACGTGGCATACAAGTAGCAACGGGAATTCCAAAAAGTACTGCACATAGAATTTTAAAACGTCACCAGTTTCATCCATATCATTACAGGCGCGTGCAGGCGTTATTACCGCGGGACTATCCACTGCGGGTCGCATTTTGCCGTGTAATGCTGCAAAAACACAGGGAAGATCCCCAATTCTTAGACAAAGTTTTATGGTCGGATGAAACAACCTGCAAGAAAGATGGCTATTTAAATCTTCACAATCTTCATAGCTGGAACAATGAAAATCCGCACCTGGTGAGAGAAGACAAATCCCAATATCAATTTAAGGTTAACCTATGGACGGGCATAATAAATGGAAAAGTGATAGGGCCCTTTGAGTTACAAGGAAACATAGATGGCAATAGCTATTTGAACTTCTTACAAAATGAGTTACCAGGATTATTAGAAGACGTGCCCTTAAGTGATTTGCAAAACATGTGGTTTCAAAACGATGGTTGCCCAGCTCACTATGCCCGCCCTGTGCGAGAGTACTTAGACCAAGAGTACCCAGGGCGTTGGATCGGGCGACTTGGTCCTATCTTATGGCCACCCCGTTCACCCGATCTAAATCCCCTGGATTTTTTCTATTGGGGTTGTCTAAAGGACAGAGTCTACTCAAAACCCATTGCAACCTTGGACGAGCTTCGCCAAAAAATAATTCAGGCTGTGGATCACATGAACAGAATCAGATATGCAAGAAAAATAAAACGTTCATTTTTAAGGCGATGTCGTGCCTGCATTACTGCCAATGGCAAACAATTCGAACATTTATTGTAATTTTAATAATATAGTAAATTCTAATCTCTCTATATCTATCTCTGTCTAACTTATGTTATCTTATGGACTACGCACATGTCTCATTCAAATTCTGAGAACTTGCAACAAAAACATTTTGGCTACATAGTAGAAGTGATTACTATCAACACTAACAATTTTCGAAGTATGGTTGTTATTTTGAAATAGTACACCTAAGTATATTTTTGTGGCTAGTTTGCCTAGAATGTTATACCATTTTAGAATTGTAGTTAGTTGCGCCAATTTTTAATACTATTTGCCACAGTAGTGTCCATACTTTTTTTTTTCACTGTGATGAGTGAAAGTGAGCTGAAAGTCAAAATCTTACATAATTTATGAAAAAAACATAGTTTTGGTTGATTTTTGTGTAAAAACTATAGATATTCTGGAATTTTTAATGGTTGTGATCGATAGTAGTACTACTTACCTTGCCAATACAAGAAAAATCACAGAATTACTTGTAAAATTGTAGCAATGGCACTTAATAATATAATAAAAGATGACGATTTTTAAAGAAATCGGTTTTTTTGTCGTAATGAAAAAAAAAATCAAGGTAGAATTTTTTTCTTTTTTGTTCTCGAGTAGTCATATGTAGGTCCATCTGCTGGTGCCGGCTTATCGTTGAATTTTGGGACACCCTGTATATATATATATATATATATATATATATATATATATATATATATATATATATATATCGTCTTTTGCTATACATTAATCTTCTTCGCCCGCATGGTTTGTTGATAAGAAGGTGGCCTATGTCGTTGCCCAGACTACAGTCGCGCACTCTGTGTCACTCCGCCTCCTTCAATGGTTTTAACTTTGTGTATTGCGTAGTAAGCTTAAGTTACTTCTTATAACATCAGCTATCTGCCGGCCGCATTCGTAACGACGACGTAAGAGAGCGAGTAGGTATGAAAGAGAGTATTGGTGTTAAGATGCGAAAGGGAATGCTCCGATGGTTCGGACATGTGGAAAGAATGCCGAACGAACGTCTGGTTAAGAAGATATACAATGCGAAAGTGGAAGGATGTAGGTACCGAGGGAGACCGAGACTAACCTACCTAGACCAGATCGGTCATGTAGTGAAGGAAGGTGGAGTCAAGAGTCTCCGAAACCGGCGAGCGTGTATGAAGAGAACTATGAATGTTGAGGAAGCGAGTGAAGTATGCAGAGATAGAGTTCTCTGGCACTCTGTTCTCTCTGCCTACCCTGCAAGGGATATGGCGTGATGATATGTATGTATGTGTATCTGCCGGCGAGTCTCGTTAACATTAGTTCAGCGTTTTCAGAGATTATCCGGAACAAACAGACGGGAAAGAATGGGAACTGATGAATTGTATTTTAACTGCGTCCCCACACAGATATCTGTCTTATCACACTCGGCAGATTTTAACACATAAATCCAGCCATACGTCTAACGTTGGCAACACAAGATATAGGTCAGTAGCAAATCAACGATCTCTTGCCACAGCAAGTGACGTCATACAAACAAAATGTCTACAGAACGGATCTAGTTATAATCAGTAATCAAAATGTACATGAATGTCAGCCGGTTAACGTTTTACATACGCTTTGTTAAAATATATAAAGTATGAATTTATCGTTACGCTAACTGTATCAAGGTTACGATTAATGCATTTAGCGTATAACTCGCTTCGTGTATACGAAGACGGTGCTAAGTGTGTACACGAGTAGCGGATGGTGGTCCGACTGTTTCGTTGAGTCAAAAACTTGTTTATAGTAACAGTTTATTTGCTTCGAAAAACCTCAATATGGCTGAGCAGTGAGTCATCACTTTATTTCTCTAAGGCAATAATCCTTATATTGCAGGGGATTTTATAGACGTACAATTAATTTATTTATTCCTTAGTTGCGTTTGAACTAAATCGTAATTTCCTTTAACATGAAGAGAAATTTATAGTACACACTCGTCATCATCAGCAATAAATAAAAAAAAGAGTATTCTATCATAATTCATCATTCTCTGTGTGATAATAAGAACACAAGGTGTAACCACTTCTTTTAACTGCGAAGTTAAACCACCGGGCGGGCCACTGAAGACAGAGATCGGGTACTGGTGGCCCGCTCGCACGGCGAAGAGAGGAGAGTTGCATGGTGGGTCTATGGGGTCACGCGCCGCCTCTTCTGTCACCCCGACCGACTTGGCGGGGCGAGACCACGGCCATAGTCTACCGCAACAAAAAAAAGGGATGAAATATAACTAAGGTACATCCCTTATATCACCTATAAGAGAGCAACTAATATCACCTATAAGAGAAGGGAAACTCAGAATAAAACTATTTTACAGTTTGAAAAAATTTACCAACACGCTGTAAGTCAATTTCCTTACCATTACGTAGGAACGTTCAGGCTCAGCAATGAAATAAATTCTGGTTACTATGGGGCAAGTCCGTTTGCAATCCGAGAAAACCTACACGTGGCAATTGACTAACGATATTACCTTCACTAATTTGCCATACTTTCTATACGATATTATCGCAACAACAGCTGTGACGTTTTCCTTTTCATTATAAATACGTTTAAACAATATACATTGTTGGAATACGCCCAAATTGCTATGTTTGCACTTTCACTGTCACATAATACACGAGACATTTATGGTAGTTGTAACTTATGTATAAATATAGATAGTTTCCTTTGTATCGGTTGCTATTAGGCCTGTTTGTAACTAATACCGTTACGATTTATGGCTTGCATTTTAACATAAAGTTTGGTAGGTACTTACTTTCACCCGTTGTTAAGTCCCTATTGTTCCCTCACAATGGATGCCTTTTTTTAAATTTTTTTTTTTATTGCTTATGGTGGCAAACGAGCAAGCATCACACCTGATGGTAAGTGTCACACGCCGCCCATAGATCTTTGCAATACCAAGGGTATAGCTTAGGCCCCCGGACGGACTGGCCCGCGGCTGTAGAAAGAAAACTGTCAGCAGCATGGTCCTACCACTTGTTCTGCAAGTATCAATTAAACTTGATGTGCTAATAGATTCGCTTGCATAGTTTAAATAGCTATCTAATTTGAAATAAAACATTTATTTCGGATTGTATCGCGGTTGTATTTGATTTTTACTTGCCCAAAGTTTGGTACACTTTTCAGTGTTCATGGTCACGGGAGGACTAAGGTGTTACACGTCCAACAACTTATCGTTATTACAGAGATTTATATGTACCCGCTACAGTATCAGTTATTAAATTTTGACCCACATTAGAATTTCCACGTCGTTCAGTGCTAATAATACACTCAATCAGATTCTTTCTTATCTCAACAGTTACTGTGATTGCGCAAAATTTTTAATGTGCGATATGCCATTATTATTAAATTATAACCGATATTAATATTAGAAATATAACATCGCTATTTTCGATTGCAACGTTAGGAAACGTACACATATTACTTTACTAAAGAATTGCAGTTTTTTTTTTAAATTTCATCTAATTCCATTCAATCGTTTAGAAGCATTTCAGTCATATAAAGATTTGATCATAGTTTTCATTATAACAGCTAAGCGTCAAACTCAACTCAATCCTTTATCATACAGTATATTCACCCGAACATGGCCTCATTTTTTTTATTTTTTTTTAACATAGTATTCAACGTCCGTGATCGTATGATTACAATAATTTAATAGATCTAAGTTAAGTTATCAACAAGTGGCAATAGTCCCCGCGTATCGTATGATCGTTATACCTGATATATGTATACATTTACATATGATTGTTATACGTTAAGCAAACATCGTTATCAGTTTGTTTACACAATGCGGGAGTGATCGAACGCTGTTTACGTTATAGGAAGCCTTGGCACTGAGCGAGGTTGTGACGTCACCGCCACAGAGTACCACGCAACAGAAGGTCGAACATGGGTCGTTGCTCGCGGACGCCTCGCCCATTGTTAACGTTTTGACGTCAAACTGTTTTAATCTGTAACAACGTTTATAATATATATCACCGGTTAATATTTTGTATATATGTATCTATAGAATATCATCAAATACGTCAATTACTAACTCCTAAGTTTCTTACTTAAAAGAGTATTTAAAAAAAAAAATCAGATACATAAATACGGCTTGATTAAATATTCATTGTAATTGCAATTCAATGCATTTTACAGGAACACAACAAATATCTTCGGTTTTCTTTCACTTATAAAAACCGATCTATATGACCTGTGCTTACTTACGCCTTCGGGGTAAGTACAGGTGTAATACACTCACTATTTTGCTATAGAATTTTAGTCTCACCCTAATAATAACGTAATAAGTAAGAAGGGTGAAGGGTCCCGTGTGGTGACGGATAAGTAATCCATCTGGAATCGCCCTTTACTTTCTCGTTAAAATCGTAAAAACCGTGGAAGATTACATGGTGAATGATGACCAGCATTTTTATGACATATATGCCAGCTACTAATCGTAGCGATTGTCTCGTTATCTTCCTTGGGAAGTCTTATGGAATATTATTATTTATGAGGGTTTTATCCTGATTTAATTTTCCTTATACATATTTTCTGTCTTACACAGTCACCACACCTTAAACATATTTACTGTTTTATTTTTTTGGCAGGTAGGTAATGATTTGGATACTCGCCGTCCGTTCCGTCCAAGGCAACGAAAGGGCGACGTGTGGCCATAACCCACCCGTATTCCCGTCCCCACCATCATTGGGCAGGCCACTGGTACCGAATTCTTGACGTCAGTGGCCAGCCCAATGGAGACCGGGCGCCTGTCTGACGTCAAATCACCTTTGAAATGTAATTGTTGACCAGACGGCATCAGATGGAGTTGGTCCAGGTCGATTTAAAGTTCTTAATCGTTTTTTACGACACGACCAATGTAAGTGTAGGTAGTATTCGTAACCTCCACACAGCAACTGTCACCATTCAATTTCTGTTACAAATACATACATAGTCTCATGCTTGTTGCCCAGAGGGGCAGGCAAAGACTACGTATTGTCACAAACCACGACCCTGGCATACCTCCATCGCTTCATTCACACTCATCATAGTCTTAATGCATGCTCTATGATTACGCGTACTTTTAATATGACTTCTCGACAACACATCTCCTATTTGGTTTAGAAAACTATGACGTGGTCTCCCCCTTGTAGTCGTCCCATTCACGCTTCCTTTATATATTTGCATGGTCAACCTCCCGTCACACTGGGTTGAGAGCCCTCAGCGCTCACCCATAGTCCGGTTAAGCTCTCAAAGCCCTCTCGGCTAACAGCGATCGCAGTGGATACGTTTTAGTGGGTATTCTAGCCCCGAGGCTAGCGGGTCCCACACTCCGCGTTCCGGGGGTGGTGCGTAAATGCATTCGGACCACTGCGTTACCAAAAACAAAAAAAAAAACCTTCCGTCACTCATTCTTTCTACATATCCAAACCACCATTACAAATAATATGACACATAATATTATACATATTTTTATAATATAATATGCAAATATATTACAGTGTTGTCGATTAAAATAATTATGACACAATTATAGGTAGGTACCTAGTTATATGTACCATGGAATTGTCATAATATATTAATTATTATCATTATATTGTTATTCTTTCATTTGCCTGTTACATCACTTTGGTAAATGATATCATCGTATTGTAATTTATTGAAGTATGTGTATTATTTAGTTACGGTTTGGTAACTGTCGACATTTGAAATTATATACAAATGGTTTGTTTTTTTTTGTTATATTTCACAGACTCGTAACGTACCTGTTAAGCTCTAAGAATAGCGTATAATACACTAGCGATAACGATACTTGCGTGGGTTATATATCTAGGTAATTAATATTATTATTTTGTTTGAATTCACGACGTATTGTGGGATTAATAATAATATAAACGTTAATAACATCCGTAATACATCAATTATCATTTTTGTTATCTGAGCAGTTGTTATGCCGTTACATAACGCCGTTGCGTCTGCGCATATTGCTTGATGTACGATGCACCATTGTTGCCAAATTTTGCCTGATTTGCTCAAAATTGCTACTGTGACGCTCGCAGCGCTATGTATTAACTAAAATCTTTCTCAATAAATACGTCCTCTTACACAATCATGTTTTTTATTCCAAGCTGTAGTACCAGAGTACTATCCGTGTGGTGATGGAGTAAGAACACAATTCCTCACCCCCTATCTTACCCGTTTATCGTAAGAGACGACTAAGGGATATAAAACGCATATAACATCTATGCAAGAGGAGGAAAATTCAAAACAAAACCCTACACCAACACGTCTGACCAGCGTGGTATAGTAGGTCAATATCTCTCCCATTATGGAGGAGGCTCGAGCCCAACAGTGGGACATATATGAGTTGAGACGATGATGATGATGAGTACCAGAGATAGCATTCAAACAAACTCAACTCTACAATTTTATAATAATGCTAGCTGTATTTAATAGACTCTGTTCTGTAAAAATATAATAATACCTTTAAATAGAACGAAATGGTGTTTCGTTCTATTTAAAGGTAGTATAGTAACCTAACCTAACGGGTCCAATTGCTCATCTAAACCATTCTTGTATGTTCCAAAAATTTATCAAAATTGCTCCAGCCGTTTAGATGGAGTTCAATCACATACAAAGATACATAAGAATTACGTATCTATGTAATCGATAAATTACGATTTTTCCATACCTTTTGTTAGAACTACACATTTCGTCACTGCGACATTCTCGCTAGAAACAGTGTCAAAAACTGAATTCAATATACATGTTTTTAAGGAATTTCGTACAATCTTCAATTCGCAAAGAAACGTCAAAATAACAATCTGTATTTATTATGTGTAGGTAGTGAAATAACACCATCACCTCAACGACGTCTCCTTCCGTCGAGAACACTAAAATAAATATCGAACTTCGATCTTTGAAAGAGATTCGGCTTTGTAGGCCGTTCTCTGTCGCACACTACCTGTGACGTTTGTCAGTCTTGGTACAAATGCTAGAGTGTGTGCGACAGGGACAGTGCTCTACGAAGCCGAAATTAAGCGATTGTCTCGTTTCAAGAGCCAATGTGAAATATTTATCTTCGGGTACTGTACCACAACGCTCGGCAGGCGGGTTGGCTATTGTTGTTGTTATTACAGGTTTTCTAAGTGTGTTGTTCCTATTCCTGGCGATTCCTCTACTGATTTGTACAATTACTACGTAAGGAATGACGATGCATGCTATACTTAGCTGTAGGCCAATTGCTTTGGGTTGACAATACTTCTGTTATTTCTTCCATCGTGCCTCATACATATTGCAAAAGTTTTGGCAATAGTTTTATGACCGGCCGCCTGCTTGACGTCAACCCTTGGGAATATAATTATTGACCAGACGAAATAAAGCTTTTAATCGTAATTGCAATACCTGTTTTTTTTTCCTTACGGTGGACTATGGATGTGGTCGCGTTCCGCCAAATCGGTCCGGGGCGACGGAAGAGACGTCGCGCAACCCCATAGACCCACCCTGCAAGGACTCCTCTCTTCGCCGCGCGAGCGGGCCACCGGTACCCGATCTTTGTTTTGGTGGTCATCGTAATTGCATCACCTATGAATAGTGGAAGGGTAGTATTCGTCGTAGCCACACAGCGTATCGTGTAAATCGTTTGTAAACAAATAACAACTGCAAGAAAGGGAAGCTCGAAATGGGCAACACGTCTCACCGGTGGTCTTTGTACTCAACAGTGGAACTGTATGTGGAATGAGATAAAGAGCAAAAACCCTATGAATATCTTAAATCATATTTTTACAGAGTTGAATTACTGTTTTCATTACTCTGTATGTTTGTTTATTCGTGTATACATTAGATATGTATCGACCTAGATACGCCACCGGCGATTTCGAAAATAATACTGTTGATGTGAAATTCCGCGAAATATCGATTCGTAGCAGGCAATAGATATTCATACGCCTGTTTCTACTCCAGCATAACAGCAGCACCGTGAAACAATATTGTGGTCTGGTTATCGTTTATGTAGCCGTCTGTGTGTGTGTTCATATATGTTTATATATACATATAATGGATTTACAAAACACTAAGTTACCACTCGTAAAATAACGGAAAATAGTTTTCTGTGGGTGTCGTAAGAACCAACTGGAATAGATCTTTCAGTCAGTTTTTGTGGAGATCCAGGAGAATGAACAGCAGCAGTAACTTGATATAAATATTACTGAAAATTAGCATTTGATATGCTGGGTCTATTTCTAAAAACTTATTTGCAGGCGAATATTGGATCACGACGCTAATTATCGAGACTCCAGTTACAAAAAATTGTTTTATCATCATCATTATTGGAGGCTATCGCCGTCCACTGTTGGACGTAGAGCTCCCTCATGTTACGCCACAGAGTGCGGACCTGTGCCGCATGCCTCCAACGACGCCCAGCAACCTTCACCAAGTCGTCTGTCCACCTAGTGTCTGGGGATTGCGTTCTACACTGCGTCGTCCGATACGTAGTCGCCACTCGAGAACATTTCTTCTCCAGCGGTTGTCGGTTCGTCGAGCGATGTGGCCTGTCTATTGCCACTTCAGCGTGCTAATTCTTCGTGCGATAACGTTTACACCCGTTCTTCCGCGGATCACCGTATTTCGGATTCTATCTCGCAGAGGAATTCCGAGCATAGCCCACTCCATAGCACGCTGAGCGACTTTGAGCTTGGTTATGAGGCCTGCATTTAGAGACCACATTGATTGAAAATGTGTTTACGTAGTCGGAATAGTAGTCAAATTTGTTTACGTAGTTGACCACGAAAATTTGTTTTCGTTGTCGGAATAGTAATCAAACATAACAGATCGATGGTGATATCATCTATGAATATAAAAGTAATATAAAATTTGTTAATATCGCGGTAGGTGGTTCGTACCTTAATGGATTAAACTGTTAGATCATAAAAACTAACTTATATTATCGTTTATAATCTATGTTAGATCAGAAATAATAGGTATGTCGGTTTGACAGGATTGGTATCACTCTCATCTAAGTAGTGGCATTGCTACTGAACTTTCTTTGGTAAGCGTGAGAGAGGGGGGGAATAAACTCCGCCTTACGTTAGGAAGCGCTTACGTTATCTACCTCTGATACGGCCAAGGTCCCTGAGCGGCAATTACCACTTACCATCAAGTAGACTGCTTCCTCGTTTGCAAGGGGAACAAAAAGTCATTTTTAGAATAACATCATAGACAATCCACATTATGTTCCAAGATAAACTACCATATCCATTCTTGTTGTCAGGTAGCCTTAAGAATTAAAGCTATATTAAGTTCAAGCGCATACATACATACATACATACATATCATCACGCCATATCCCTTGCAGGGTAGGCAGAGAGAACAGAGTGCCAGAGAACTCTATCTCTGCATACTTCACTCGCTTCCTCAACATTCATAATTCTCTTCATACACGCTCGCCGGTTTCGGAGACTCTTGACTCCACCTTCCTTCAGTACATGACCGATCTGGTCTAGGTAGGTTAGTCTCGGTCTCCCTCGGTACCTACATCCTTCCACTTTCGCATTGTATATCTTCTTAACCAGGCGTTCGTTCGGCATTCTTTCCACATGTCCGAACCATCGGAGCATTCCCTTTCGTATCTTTACACCAATACTCTCTTTCATACCTACTCGCTCTCTTACGTCGTCGTTACGAATGCGGTCGGTCAGCCTAACTCCACAGATTTTCCGCAGAGATCGCATTTCGACCGCATTAATTTTACTATCATACTCTTTTCTGCATACCCAACTCTCGCTTCCATACAGTAATGTTGGGACAAGCACTGCGTTATCTATTGCTACACGTGCCTTCTGGCTGAGGTGGTGGCTGCCGAGAAGTTGCCCCAACGCTCCGTTCACTCTATTTCCCGCATTCACTCTTCGCTCTATATCAGTGGTGTACCTTCCATCTCGGCTAAATCCACATCCAAGATATACAAATTCATCCACTTGCTCTAGTACATCATTACCTATTGTTACTCTTACATCTGTTCTGGTTTTATCTCTTTCAAAGACCATTATTTTGGTTTTGCTCACATTCACGCGTAGACCCCTTTTCTTACAATCTTCTGTCATTGTGTCGACTAGGGTCTGCAGGTCAATCGCTGACTGTGCCAGCAGGACTGCATCATCTGCATAAAGTAGAGCAGTAACCACTGAGTCGCCCATCTGGACTCCCACATTCATATCGTTCAACCTTTGGAGACATTTATCCAGATATATGATAAACAGCCTGGCTGACAGAACGCACCCCTGCTTAACGCCGATATTGACGTCAAACCAAGGCGACATTCCATCATCCAGCCGCACACAGGCTCTACAGCCCATGTAACTGGACTGCACAGCCTGTA
Source organism: Lymantria monacha (assembly GCA_905163515.2). NCBI lineage: Eukaryota > Metazoa > Arthropoda > Insecta > Lepidoptera > Erebidae > Lymantria > Lymantria monacha. The sequence continues at coordinate 1,276,914 of LR991094.1, read as the reverse complement.
GCAGTTTACCGTTAATACCATAATCCGGTAAAATGTCCCAAAGTTCCTTTCGTACAACCGTGTCAAATGCTCTCTCCAGATCCACAAAACTGCAGAAAACCCTCTGACCTAGAGCCAGATGCTTCTCCACAATGTTGCGCAGAGAGAACACTTGATCCATGCATCCCCTTCCACTCCTGAAACCTTCTTGTGTCTCACACAGTAAACCATCGGACACCATCCTCATTCTCCTTTCAATAATTTTTCCATACACTTTTGCTGCCAAACTGGTCAAGCCTATGGCTCTGTAATTTGCGCAGTCATAACGTGAACCCTTGTTTTTAAACAAAGGCACGATGACTGCGCTATTCCAGTCCCTGGGAACCATTCCCGAGCTCCAACATAAATTGAGGAGCAACAGGAACGCCTCCCAGACACAAGAGCCACCAAGCTTGATCATCTCGGCAGACACCATATCAATGCCCGCTGCCTTACCATTTTTCAAACTTCTTATCGCCCATTCAACTTCATCCATACTGATGCCATCGGAGGACGCCGTTGTCGAATGTTGATCTACTAAACCACATCCAACACCGGCGCCAACCGTAGCATCCGCATACATATCGCCAAAATATTCACTCCATCGGCTTAACACGTCTTGTGTTTGTGTAAGAATGTCTCCACCTTTAGACCTTATTTTATTCATTCTGAAGGCTGACCAACCACCCCGAGACTTCTTCACCTCCCTCCAAAAGAGTTTGGTGTTACCCTCGAAGTTTTTAGTCAGCCTATCTTCTGCACTCATACTTGCTCTATCACGTTTCTCTTTCACTAAGGCCTTGGTGTCATTCTTACATTGCCGATATATTTCTTTCTTCTGTTCAGTCATACTGTCATTCAGATTCAAAGAAGAGACATAGTCCAGCCACGCTTTCTTCTTTTGCTCTACGGAAGCTGCCACTTCCGCATCCCACCATGCATCACCATTTGTTTTTCTATGCTTCTTTGAACTTCCACATACTTCTTTCGCTGTATCTACCATACTCTCTTTCAATACTAGCATTCTTCAATATCCGATTGCGGCTGGCTTGCCATCGTCAGCCGTTCTCGGACACCCTCTGCATACTTTTCTCTTACACACTCTTCTTGCAACCTTTCAACCTTTATTCTTTCAAGCCCTCCGAAGTGGACACGCTCTCGCCAGTGCCTCCACTTTCTGAACAGACCACTAAATCTCGCAATAACGAGATAGTGGTCCGTGTCGACTGTGGGGCCCCTGTAGGCTCTTGCGTCCAATATTTTGCTTCGGAGGCGACTGTCTACCAAAATTAAATCTATTATGCTTTTCTGTTCATTCCTTCTCCATGTATACATATGGATGTCCTTATGTTGGAAAAATGTGTTTGACACAATAAGGTTTCTCTCCATGCATGCATCCGCTATGAGCCTACCTGCGTCGTTCACTCTCTTACCACCAAATGGACCAAGTACGTCCTCATAGTCGGGACGCTTGGTCCCCACCCATCCGTTCAAATCTCCGCATACAATCACGCGTTCACTGGTTTCTGCCATATCCAGAACTTCCCTAACATTGTCCCAAAACTTCTCTAGGTCTGATGCCACCGAGGATCCTACGGGAGCATATGCTACAACCATGAATACCTTGGTGACACCAAGTTTTATACGAACCCAGAGAAGTCTGGGATCATACATTCCGTAATCCTTCACACCTGAGGCCAAGCGAGAGGACAACAGCACTCCTACCCCCATGCTGGCTCGATCGCTCTGTGGTACACCAGACCACAGAGCCATCCCGCCACCAGGAAGATCGCAGGCGTCGCTGCCCCTTCGCTTGGTCTCTGTTACACAGAGCACGTCTAGCTGTTTGTCCGCCATGACGGATATCAGCTCGTGCAACTTACCTTCCACACAACCTCTTACATTCCACGTGCCCACCCGGCACTCCGTTCTCCTCGACTCGCCTAACTGGGCAAGGCGTGATGGGTGGCGGCCCCCATCGCCGCAACTGCCGATGTTCGTACCGACGGGGGCGGGTCGGTACGCGTCGCCTCCGGGGGACGCCCTAACCCGCATTGCGGTACGCATTTCGAGCCGGATTAGCAGTCTAATTAGACTGGCAGGGGACGCGAACGAGCACGCTCCGGACTATGCCCCCCTCAAGCATTCAAGCGCATATTATCTACAAATAATATTGTAATCTAAAATTAAGTGTGTTTTCTGTCATTTTTGTACTACTGAACTGCTTAACTACTAAGCAGCCAGTTTCATCATCTCAACTCATATATGTCCCACCGTTGGGCTCGAGCCTCCTCCATAACGGGAGGGTAATTGACCTTCTATACCACACTGGCCAACCGTGTTGTTATAGGGTTTTTTTTCGAGTTTGCCATCTCTTGCATAGATGTTAAATTCGTTTCATATCCCTTAGTCGTCTCTTGACTCTCTTGCGATCACCCACGGGTAAGATAGGGGGTGGTGAATTGTATTCTTACGCCGTCACCACACGGATAAAGTGGCCAGTTTACATTCATACAAACCGTTATGATAACAGTTCTATAGGAGAACACTTCAGTAACATGAATATTAAAAAGAAAAGTCCATCAATAAAAAAACATCAGAGATTTTTATCCTGATGTTTACATAATACTAAAGTATGAAATTATTGAATTGTTAAGAGTCCCCTTAATCATTCATAAAACAGAATATCGTATTTTATGTTAAGCCTCCAGAAAACGTCGTATGACACGCTCTTATATTCTACCCATTCAATGGCGACATACAGCATTAACCGAGTCTTTCTCCATCCGATATTACATTATTCTATGATGTGGCGTGTCTTAGTTATTAGATATGGTCCTTCAATACAGTCGTTATTAAGTATACAAATTTTCAAAAACATTGGACTGCTTGAAGTCGTTGTTGAAATTGAATTACAATGTGCTTTGTCTGAATAAAAACTACATATAATAAACTTACTTCTAATAATAATTGCATTGCGAAGTATAGTGTAAAAAAAAAGAAATAGATAACTATGTTAATAGTTTGGTTGTAGTTGTACGTTCAATAGGTGGCGTTGTTTTATGATATATCTTCACATATCGCTTGACCGTTCCGCTCGTGACCTTGACAGTGGAGCAACTCTGGTGACGTCAAACATTGCTATTCTTGTACAACACTTCAGCACACTCGTATTTCCTTATTATTATATCTAGTTTCACGCAAACAATATAGTCAGGTTTTTATAATCTCGCAGCTTTATCAACAAATGTATGAGCTGAAATGAGAACTCATCAATATTTTACAGATACATCTACATATCTTTAAAGCAGCATAAGTTCAACAGTGGACATCAATAGGTAATCCACCAGCATGATGGATGGATGAATGAAAGCTGAAATAAAAAGGCCATATACATAGAGTTATATGTATAGAGAAGCTATCCCGAATAAATATTTTGTTCCATTTTGGTAACAGTTAAACTAAAGTCCGCTGCAGCGCTAAAAGAATAAATAGGTAATCTAACGCGAACATTAAAGCACACAGCGCTAGATCGCTTTATAGTTGTAATTTTCTCGCGATCAAAACGTCGTAAGATGTAGGCATTTCATGCGCACTTACGCGTTTCGTTCAACGTTATATAACAAAGCGTGGTACTATAGACTTTACACCGCAGAAGTGACACAGTTTTTGTACCTACAAAGATTCATTAGAACTCATACAGCATACTCTATTTCAAAGTAAGTAGTAATAATACATTAAGTAGTTAAATAAATAAAAACAATAGTAAATTATAAAAGAAAATGAACTATTATATGTTTATATAAACTTTGCTTTAACATACGACAATAGTTTTGAATATCCGTGTGATGACGGAATAAGAATACAATTCATCACTACCTGTCTTGATCGTGTGTATCGTAAAAGGCGACTAAACGATATAATATGCATATAACATCTATCAAGAGAAGGAAAACTCGAAACAGAACCCTATACCAACCTGTTTGATCTTTGACAAATAAGTATTAACTGATAACATAAACTAAAGGAAAAAAGAATATAAATAATCAAAATACTTTCTAGACACCACGTCAAGTCTGTGTATAGTCACACATTTTTACCTCCAACCAGTGTAATTGAACATCTGCGGGCTTTAGTCTATTATCAAAGATGGTGTGACATTTAAATGTAGAATATTTTTTTTATTGTGCTAATTCGATATTATTACCTATTTGTACACTTTAACAACAAAACATTTTACTTAGTTAAATAAAGAATTTTTATTCATTTCCACATGTGCAAGTTTTGATAGGTATTATTCAAATTATAGTATTAACAACGCTGCTCTGTATACACCCACAGTCCATGATGGTCGCAGTCACACTAAAGTAAGGTATACGGATTGCAGTACAGCTTAGTCGAACAAAGCAAGTGTTCGGAACACGAAATCTAGTACGTAGTACATATATATCGATGGCCATATACGAGTACATTTAATATTATAAAGCTGAAGAGTTTGCTTGTTTGTTTACTTGAACGCCCTAATCTCAAGAACTACTGGTGCGAATTGAAAAATCCTTATAACTTTGGATAGTCTATTTATTGAGGAAGGCTATAGGTTATATCAGATCACGCTACGATCAATAAGAGAGTAGTATCAATGAATAATGTTGCTAAAACGGGTAAATTTTATACTTTTGAGAGCTTCTATTGCGTTATTTTTTTTGCATTTGTATTTGCAAGGGTCAGCTAATTTATAATAAGTTGATCATACACAGAGACCAACTTAAAAGTTAATTTAGACTGATTCTTATTTGTTTAGAACTGAAGTGCACTCAGCTAGTCAGCGACTAATCGCTGTTGTTGATTGTTCTTTAGTGGTAGATCCACAATGCTGACAGTTCTCTGTCTACAGCCGCGGGCCAGTCCGTCCGGGGCAGTACCACACTCTCGCAGAAGATCGACGTCTGAGTAATGGTAATATGCTGTTGCACTTCGTTCGGTGAGCGAGAGAGCCGGCAGACCAACTGGGTGGGCCTATCCTTGGTTTTGCAAAAATCCATCGGCGGCAATGACACTTGCTATCAGGTATGCTGTTAGCTCGTTCGCCACCATAAGCAATGAAAAAAATCTCATAAGAAAAACTCATTATACTCAACAGTGTTTGCTTCAAGAACTATTTATTATACTTCAACTGTGAGTTATACATACCGATTCGCGATGCGAGGTTTTTTAAAAGCTCTTATCAGTACGAGTTTTTTTACTATCTCTGAAACAAAGAAAACAATATCACAATCTTAAAACCACCGAAATAACAATCGCATTAAACTAATTATTAATTAGCCCATTTGATGTAGATATATCTATGATAAATTAACACCAATACATCCATCAGATATCCACTATAAGACATAGTGCTTCCTAATGCCATAATAGCTATACTTGGTAGGCTGATTGATGATGGCAGTTTGCAATGACTTTCGTAGACGAGCGCTGCTGATACAGGTCTTTCCTCAACTGGTTTTCAATACTCCCACATGTAGATAAGGGTTGATGACAAATCAAGTTATTAATCTGTCATCACATAAATAAATAATAACAAAACATTAGACATTGACAAAAGTAAATTGATAAGTCTTGTGTGACGCAATAAGAGTTCATGGCTCATGATTTATTTCTCTCAATTCAGTGCTTTGTACATTGTTTATTCTTGTATTCTAGCACGTATTACAACATTGTTTCGAGATGCAAATATATGAGTTCACACCGTGTGGAGTAATGCTGACGTATTCGGTGCATTACTCAAGAATATTCTGTGATTCAAAGTTTTTGCGAGTGGAATCCTAATATGATCGAACGATCGGTATAAATACTATATGTGATGTTACTATACGAATTATAATTTTGGATGGGTTATTAATACAATTGTTTAGTAATGGATGAAGAATATGTTTCAAGTCTACCTTTCTCGTACATCATCCTACAAGACGGTTAAGGAACACATGACTGTCACAGAAGGAACAATCGAAATGAAACCCTATATGAGCCCGTCTAGCTATTGTGGTATAGTAAATAAATAACCGTACAACTTTGTAGAAAACTTGGTCTGAGATAATGATGACACAATTTTTTTATGTCAACAATCTTCTAAGAACTCGCAAAATGTCAAATATTATATTTTAAACTCTTCCATTGTTGAAGACGAGTATTTTTGCAGTAAAATGCAAATTGGAATAGAATACGACTTACAATAAGTATGCAAAGCTTTTACTGTGTGGTTAATGGTTACGAATACTACCAACCCTTACTTAGCTCGTGGATGTTGAAAAGCTTTATTTCGACATGCGCCAACTCCACCTGATAGCATTTGCTCAACAATTACATTTCCAAGGAGGGTTGACGTCAGGTAGGTGACCGGTCGTAAAACTATTACCAATAACTTTTGCAAGATGTAGAAGTACATAATTGCGTCGATCACAAATAATTGGGAAAAGAGCAGGGGAATGACTCAATGGGTAAGCAAAGCTTGTTTGAGGTTTTAGTTTATCATTACTTAGTGACAGTATTTGCTTGTTATTTAAACTTTGCTATATCCGCGGAGAAAGGACGACTAGGAATGCATTGTATTTTTAATTCGTCACGATGCGAATATATCAATGGCAGTTGAATATATTTGTTTATATTGATATCGATTGGTTCCCGAAAACAAGTAGGTATATTGCATTATCTGGCTTAATTCATGATTCTCGATAATTCTAAAAATAATATGGCTAAAATAAGTTTTCAATAAATGTGAGTATAGGGACACATTTGATTCGTGTATAATAAAGTATTCATATGATTTAAAAGTCAATAAATGATTGGTCTTAAACGTACCGGTTGCAGATCGACACGTACCGATTACACGAATATGTAAATATAGAATTTAATGAGCGCACAGTTTCATATCGAGGCGTTAACTTGTTGAACATATACTGACTAATATTTTACAACGAATCCAGTTTGACCGGTGCGCGGCGCGGTGTCTTCGTCGTGTAGAAGATTTTGAGGCCTTCTCTGTGTTTTAAATATGACACAAACTCAATATGATTAATTTACATGCGTATTGCATATAAGGTAATTAAAATTTTTCGTGTGGTGAGGGAATAAGAATATAATTCAGCGCCTTCTATATTGTGCGTGATGGTTGTAAAAAAGGAAGGTAAATTCAAAATAATACCCTTTCCCAAACCGTCTGATCAAAAGATATTTTAAATGAAATTAACAAAATTCATCATTATCATTTCAGCTTATACATGTCCCATTTCAGGCCTCTAGCCTCCTTAATAGGAAAGGTATTTGAACTATTGTACCCACGCTGGTCACGAGTTGGTACAGATTTATTTCGACTTTCTTTTGTAAAAATATTATATGTGCGTAATATTCATTAGTGGTCTAGGCTTAAAGTGGGTTGATGAATTGTATTCTTACTCCGTCACTACGAGGGAAAAAGAAATTACAAAATTAAGACTTGCGAATAAAGAAGTCACATTTGATATATGCTTTTTTACATTGGTTTTAAAGATGCGAGTATCATGCTGAGAATTAATTGAAGTATTGCGTGTTTACTTGAACTAGTTTATATGTAACACGAGTATTTATATTATAACGATTTTTATTTTATTGTAATATCTACTAGCTTCTGCCCGCGGCTTCACCCGCGTAAAAGGTTACTTTCCTAAAGTTTTTCATCCCCTATTTTTATTTTACCCCTTAAGGATAAATTTTTACTACTTGTTAATGTTATATTTATTTATATTTTTAATCAATAGCCTAAAAATAAATTTCAAGCTTCTGGCTTTAAAAATGACGATAATTCCTTACAACTTTTCATCACCCTTTACAACCCTTTTTTTGTATTAAAAAGTAGCCTATGTCCTTTATCAGGCTCTAGACTATCTGTGTACCAAATTTCATTTAGATCGGTTCAATACTTTTGGCGTGAAAGAGCTTTTGGCAGACAGACAGACAGAATTACTTTCGCATTTATAATATTAGTAACGATTTAGTATCCACTTTGAAATATACTATGTTAGTGTAATAATCAGCCAATATGTTTTCAGATTTTCAGCTGAATGTTTTTACATTATGTTGCAAGTTTCTTACATATTGATTTTTTTATTGCATACGGTTGCAAACGAATAATCAGCTCACCTGATGGTAAGTGTTCCTGCCGCCCTTTGAACCTTTGCAATACTAGGGTATAGCTAGGCCGCTGCCTACCAATACAAACCCCGAATCCACTCAGTTGAGCATTCGTTATAGCACATTGCCATTACTCAGACGTCGATATTCTTAGAGAGGTTGGTAGTACCCGGGACGGACCGGCCCGCGGCTGTAGACAAAGAACTATCAACAGCGAGGTCCTATCATTAATGTGTATGTATTTTTAATGTGGAAGCACTGAAACCGGTTTTAACTACTTTCATAATACATACATGTATTATTATACATACACGTATATACTATGAAAGTTGTAAAAACCAGTTCAGTAATTCGTATAACAATTAACGGCAGCACTTTTCTGAATACATTATAACAGTATTTTACCGCTTTGGGAAGGCTTACAGATATATCCAAAGTTCTATTATTTAAAACAAAATTAATATAGCTTGAAGAATTAGGACGTTAAAGTGGTAATGGGTAATCTACATCGCTCATCGCACCGACAATCGTTGGTGGAGAAAGGTTCTCGAGTGACGATTACCGAACGGACGTTGTTGAAAGTTGCAGTAAGCCGTTGGTGGCACAGGACTGCTCTGAGTGATATTCTCGTGGGGAGGCCTATGTCCGCAGCAGTGGACGTCTATGGACTGATGGATGGATGAAAATTAAATATCTATTTTTCAATCATGGCTGACGGAAGTTTAGACAGATTGTTTTGAAGTAAATTTCTATCAATTATTGTCTTATAAAGTGAAATTTCCCAAACATCATAATGTAATTATGATATTGTTGTTCCCATGCGATAAGTACAAGGATTGTTGGCAATCGTGTGTGAATGACGTCACACCAGGGAAATCACACGTAATACCAGCGACAAGAAACACTTGTAGCCACGTCAGTTACAACACATGTTATTTAATCACTGGACATTTTATATCTCTAGTTATTTGTGTTTATTTATTTGACATTTTCACGTTTTTACATCAAATCATCATTTCAGCTCATATATGTCTCACTGTTGGGCTCTAGCCTCCTCTACAAAGAGAGGGAAATTGACCTACTATATAATACACTGGTCAGACGTGTTGATTTGATATAGGGTTTTGTTTTGAGTCATATACGTTTATATCCTTTAGTCGTCTCTTACGATCACCAACGGGTAAGATTAGGGCCATTAGGGGTGGTGAATTGTGCTCTTACTCCGTCACCACATGGAAAATCACTATGGCGTAACTACAATATCGGTATTAACTTACGATGGTTTAAATCAAATTATTTATTATGTATAAGCCTTTGATTGCACAGATGGCGTAGTGATTAAGATAACGACCCTCCGTGCCAGTGTCGTGGGTTTGATTCCTACGCTGGACAACACTTTGTGCGATCCACAAAGTGTAAAATAATAATGATATACCTTTTTTTTTGTGTTTTTCATGCATGGTGGACCATGGATGTGGTCGCGCCCCGACAAATCGGTCCGGGGCGACAGAAGAGGCGGCGCGCGACTCCATAGACCCACCATGCAAACATCTCTCTTCGCCGTGCGAGCGGGCCACCGGTACGCGATCTTTGTCTACGGTGGCCAATAATGATATACCTAGTTATCTTGATGTCATTCAACTATTATTACCATTGACTGTGGTCGACACAACATGTACCTACTTTTATTCCATCGTATATATCGCAAAAACTATTGGCAATATATAGTTTCATGATCGACCGCCTGCTTGACGCGAACCCTCTTAGGAATGTAATTGTTGACCAGATGGTACCAGATGGACTTGGCCCAGGTCTTTGTAAAGCTCTTATTTGTTTTTTACGACACCACAATGTGAAGTTGGTAGTATTCGTAACCGATAATACAGGTTTTAAAATAAAACGCTGCAACATACAGTCTAAGGTCACAGGACCATAATGTTAACGAATCAGTAAGAACCAGTCATAGCAAAGCATAGTTAATACGTTGCTAGGTTGTTGTAACAGTGTTGGTATAAAAACCGTCGTAATAACAATTTCATATTAAATTTTCATTAAAGTATTATATACAGATATTATAAAATAAAAGAAAATTATTAAAATTAAAGATATGAGTGCTCAAAACGTAAATAATTTACTAAGTAATCTACGTAACATAGATAATAAAGTGTAATAAAAATCCTTTTATTTTTATTACCTACGGTGGCTAATGTGCAAGCAGTATACCTGATGGAAAGTGATGCCGCCGCTCGTGGACCTTAGCAATACCAGGGGCAGTGCCGGGCCGCTGCCTATCGTGAAGAGAATGCTCTCCTTAAACCTCGTTTAAAGAAGGACATGTTATAGCGCATATGTACCTAATTCCAGATCCTACACGTACGAGGAGAAATGATCGCTGAAAATACACTGTTGAAGACCATTACGTTTCCAGGTAAAATGAACGAACCATACTTTACCGTCTAATTCCTTATATATAGATAATAATCCTTCTTTGTATTTAAGAGGCTAATAAATATCTCCTATGGTGATTCAATAAAAATTTGCACCATATAAACCAAAAGACTAGTGGTCTCTAATTTTCGGCCTCATAAAAAGGCTCAAAGTCGCTCAGCGGGCTGTGGAGAGGACTATGCTCGGTATATCTCTACGTAATAAAATCTTAAATACGAAAATCCGTAGAAGAACGGGTGTAATCGATATAGCCCGAAATTAGCACGTTGAAGTTGCAATGGGCAGCCCACATCGCTCGACGAACCGACAACCGTTGGGAGTTGGTTCTCGAGTGGCGACCACACATCGGACGACGCAGTATAGGACGACCCCCCCACTAGGTGGACTGACGACATTAAGAAAGTTGCAGGAAACCGTTAGACCGTTCGTTGGTCGTAGCACAGGACCGTTCTGAGTGGCATTCTTGTGGGGAGGGCTATGTTCAACAGTCTACGGGCTGATGGATGGATGGCACCTAAAAGACTAAACTTTATACGTTTGTATGTTAGAGTATCCATAAAGGCTTTATTGCATAAGAAAAATAATAATTGTATGTTATAACCGGATATTTGATTACTGTAATTAATTTATTAAAGGAATTATATTGAACGGTTTGCGTCTGAGTTCTTTACAAAAACCTAACAAGTTATTTTTTGTTTCGCATAAACTTGTTTCCAATGACCGGTTTGTTAGAACTAGTCGCTTAGCTATATGTGAACAAGGACGACTAAACGGAACAATATTATCCAAACATGTTTATATAATATACTAGTTCTGAGACTATACAACTATATTTTAAAGAATTCTTTAGATCCAAGCAAACACGCCGGGCTGGCTACGGACGTCATGGATTCGTTAGCAGTAGGTAGTCGGTGCAATGGCGATGGGGAGGGAATACGGTGTGTTTTGCGTCCACGCGCCACCCTTTCGTCGCCCTGGATGGAATGGACGGCGTGTGTCCAGTCCACAGCAGGCAAAAAAAAAAAGATTCAAACAAACATGAGCATAGTAAAAAATTACAACAATTAATTACTCAGTGTAGAGCTAAAAGTATTATTCGTGTGGTGACGGAGTAAGAATACAATTCACCACCCCATATATCTTACCCGTGGGCGATCGTATGAGACGACTAAGGGATATAAAACGCATATAACATCTATGCAAGGGAAGGAAAACTCGAACAAAAGCCTATACCAACACGTCTGACCAGCGTGGTATAGTAGGTCAATTTCCCTCCTATTGTGGAGGAGGCTCGAACCCAACAATGGGACATATATGAGCTGGAATGATGAGGTCAAGGATCGGCTCGCCCCGATATGGATGGCCTCCTAAATAGAGACATACGTTGGTATTTGGACACATTTAAAATCCAAATCCTCTAAACGATTATTCAGAGGTAGTTTGGAGTTTTAAGGCCCTATAGTTTGTGATAATTACTGTGAACATGACATGATGTTCATATGACGTTATCATAGCCATGTCAATGTCATCATGTCCGTCACTGACTCTCCTCTTCTATACTTTCGATGCTTAAGGCTGGAAGAGGTAGATCAGCATTATCGCTTCGTACCCTAAAGAGGTTAAATCCGTCACTGCAATTTTGTTACTGAAAATAAATAAAAAAATATCTAAACTTAAAATGTTTTATATTATTTATGTGTACACAAAACATAGTTCGTGAAGTTGTCAAACGGCTCTACTTTTAAACTTTGTTTTACCTACGTATATTTCCATTGATTTTTAAATATATGCAGTAAAGAACAGGATAATGGCTTAATGTTTTTTTTTTTAAGTTTTCCTGTTATTGTACGACATAGTTCTGTATATACGTATTAAAATAATAATAATTACACGTTATTATTATTATACTGGAGTGAGAGTAATAATGAATAATCAAGACCAAAGAGAGAAAACTTAAATTATATCCCTAGACCAACTTGCCTGGCTAGCTCAACTAATTCACACTTAGTATATACTATTTCCATATACAGATCCATGCACAACAGTGAGCCGTGTATGGGTTAAGAAGTCAACAGGAACATGGTGAACAGTTTCTGTGTGGCGACGGAATAAGAATACAATGGTCGCTACCCCTTACTTGCCCGCGGGAGTTGTAAAAAGACTGAGGGATTATCAGGTCAATGGGCAGCAGGGCTCTTCTGAGAAACGTAATATACCTTACTAATATCACTAACCAACTTGTCAAGCGTGGCGAATTTGGAATTCCTCATATGAATGAGCACGCCATGCCGCGTTTTATGTCGAAGGCCTACATTCAGTAGTGGCCGGCAAAAGTCTGAATGACAATGATAATGAAAGTAAACATTTCAAATAAATGGGTAAATCCGTGGTGTACCCATCACAATCACAATACATAACGGACAGAACATACACTCCTTTATGTTGACAGAATGTCGCCTTTTTTTATTTAACAACCTATAAAATTTACAGAGCACTGCGTTTGTTCTAAATTGTACCTCACCCCCACTCGCACTAGAACGTGTTCAGAATTTACCTACACGATAGTTCGAGTGCTGGGTGGTAGCGGCTACGAATACTACCAACCCTTACTTTGCTCTTGGGTGTCGTAAAAGACGACTAAGAGCTTCATATAGACCTGGTCCAACAGCACCTGATGCCGTTTGGTCAACGATTACATTCCCAAGGAGGGTTGACGTCTGGCAGGCGACCGGTCAATTCCCAATAACTTTTGCAATATGTAGAAAGAGGAGTACATATTGCGTCGACCCTAAGTGGTTGAGATAAGAGCAGGAGAATGATCATGATAGTTCGAGCGTCAGGGTTGTTCAAGCAAAGTAAAACAAAATACCTGCCAAAAATGTATTGGAAATATTGATTAGATTTACAATAATTTAGTTTTATGTAGTATTATATAAATTTTTTGCTAATTATTTCTGGAATATCTATTACATATTGAACTTTTGGGTGACGAAAATTCAAAACCGCATAATTAATTCTATAAGGCCTCGCCAAAAGACATAAGTATGGTGCAGTAAGGTGCAGTAAACTCAATGTTTTTAAGTATCGTTAGTAATATTTTTGCCGGATTATTTGTTATAAGTTCTTCAAAATTCTTGTGTCGTTTTCAGCAACTTGATGTTTTCAGGGGGAGTTTTAAGACTTCCGTAAAAAAGGCTTCTTGTTAGAAGTTTTAAAATGAGCAAATGTACTGGTATTATTTTAGTGTGGGGTATTTATTGAATTTGTATATTTATATAATTTGTATATATATAGAACCTGGACACTGATGTTTTTTTAAACATTTGAACAAAAAATAACCTAAGACGTATGTGACAGTATTATCTGTAAGGAGATCAAACCGAACCAAAGTTATAAACAATACAAGTAAATCTGTGGAAAATAGCACAGATGAAGTAATGGTTTTATAACGAACTAACCATACATTTTCTTGGCCGTGGATGTCGTAAAAGACGACTAAAGGATTTCATATAAAGATACTATACACGTAAGGAAAGGGAAATCCTTTACAATAAAACCAATTCGACTGAATAGTGTGGTATAGTAGATCAATTTCCCTCATATAATTGAAGAGGCTCGAACCCACCGGTGGGACTATAATCTGTAATAGGTGTGTTGAATCCCACTATACAACATGTTATATCAGATATAGTTCAGTATAACGTTGATATGAATACTAAAACTAGTTTTCCTCGTTGGCAACTTGCCGCCATTTCTACGTAAGCATGATAACTTACGGAAACGTTTCAAATTCTCGACCAGGTACATCTTTTTAAAATAATGTAGAAACGAAATGATATAATCTTTCAATATATTAGCATATATCTTTTTATTCTGAAAATCTGTTGGCTGTGAACATTTGAATTGAAGAAAGGGAAAAGTAATTTATTTCTCCACTCATAGAAAAGACACATTACAATGAACTTAAATAACAAAAACTACTTACAAAAATATAATGACGTTTATAACTGTACTCAAATGAAAAATGAAAAGAAATACTAAAAAAGAAATTTACACAGATAAGCTAATAATTTAATTGTGGTAGGACAGTTCTATATCTACAGCCGCGGGCCGGTCCGTCCGGGGTAGTACCACACTCTCGCAGAAGATCGACGTCTGAGTAATGGCAATGTGCTATTGTGCTTCGTTCGGTGAGCGAGAGAGTCGGAAGCTCAACTGGGGTGGGTTCGGGGTTTGTATTGGTAGGCAGCGGCCTAGCTATACCATCGGCAAAGGTCCATGGGCGGCAGTGACACTTACCATGACGTGTGCTGTCTGCTCGTTTGCCACCATAAGCAATAAAAAAAAAGCTAGAAATAAGAAAAGTCCCTCCATAAATGAGAAAAAGGACGCCGCTCAGCATAATGTTGAAGATGAATGTTAATAAAATATTAGATAATAAGGTACATGCTGTCTATTCAGGTTGACATCAGTATAGCTTAGGACCATAGAACATGGTCTCCGTGTTGCTATTGGAGTATTTTTAAACAAAATATTGAAGAATAAATCCTAGTTGAGAGAGATTTTACAAGCTTGCACCCACACTTAGAATAATAATTTGTAGTTACACTTTATTAATAGAAGTCTCTAGAAGCAGATAATGTTTTATTTAGTAACTATGTGGCATATATTATACCACTCATTCCCTTAAACGACATATCATCATCATCAACCTGCTCTTATCCCAATTTATTTGGGGTCGACGCAATATGTCTTCTCCTTCCATACAACTCTATCAGACGTCATCTCTGTGGTCACTCCTTGTCTATCCATGTCATGTTTCACGCAGTTCATCCATCTTTTCTTCGGTCTTCCCTTACCCCTTAAGCCTTCAACATTCATGCTTAAAGCTTTCCTCACAACATGGAGAAAAAAAGAAAAAAAAAACCGACATAATATACTTAATTGCATGAAAACTCGTATAAAATCATGTAATAAGATATTCATTCATAGACTCATTAGTACTTCGCTTCACTTCAGTGCAGTAAGTACACTCTTCGTTCAATGTAGCAGGTACCATACACTGATTAGCGCGAAATGTTAGTATTCACACACTCGTCGAGATTATCTCTCGAGATATCACAGTTTCGTCATGTTATTTCGTATTACATTTGAGAACAACTGATGATATATATTATACACGAGATTTTAAAAGTCAAATAACATTGAATATAATTTTAAATCGTTTTAAATTTGTCATATCACGGTCACATCACCGCCGACATCACTGAGAAATTTATCTAACTGTAAAATCAAAGTCTGAATGGTGGCTGTCATGTATAATTGCATAAATGACGCGTACGTCGTCTCACTTGATGGCAGACACGCAAAAATACCGTCACTACGTTAGAAAAATAATGTGTCTCTGTCATTACTAGATCTATTTAATAGATCGAAATGTACGTGGTACGTAAATTATTTATTGTTTGTACGCTGACTAGTTAATTATACATTTAGTTTGTCACTCTGTGTAGTAAAATTCTTTGAAATAAAAAGCTTTCCCCATTCAATGTACGTTTTCAACTTGTAAAATACGTTATTTTTCTCAGTATTTCTAACAAATGTTTGTATCGTAAAGTTTTCTTTAACTGTCTACTGATTTTTTTAATATTTATGTTGGTAAAGAAGCAAACAGTGCAGACCACAGTTGCTGGTAAATGGAAACTGCCGCCCATCGATTTCTGCGATGTCAGCACAGTTGGGTCGCCAGTCATCACCTTATTGGATACTTACCTTACCTATTGGATACTTACCTGTTTGGATATCCGGCTGTTGCTCTCGCCAAACTAAATATAGTAGCAATTTGCTATTACGCTGACGTCGATTATTTACACAAAAGTGGGATATTACCAGCAATGAGACGGCCCATTTATGGGCTCAGGCAGAAAACTCTCAACAACGTAGCTAGCACTATGAAATTAATAAGTATTTTCCGTGTGGTAACGAATTAAGAATAAGAATCACCGTCCCTACCATTCCCGTTGTGAAAGATGTAAGCAAGATAGTAACATCACTGTATTAGAACGACTACTGTAAATAAAGTGTGTTCTAAACTCTCTGAAAGTCTGAACACAGTAATATACTAGGTTTGTTCTCTCGTCATTGTTTAAAAGTCGTATTCGAATTAATGTGACGTGCGTGTGTAATGTTCGTAAACTGAGGTTGACTGACTGAATATTAGTAAAGTCTGAATCATTCCGTCACAATATTGTCAGCTACCACGTAGTGTTCTGATGAGCACTAGAATCACTAAAATAAGTCTTTGTGGACCATTGAAATTGTCAATGAAGGATTGTAAATGGCAAATTAATATATTTTCATGTCAGCACACACAGGCCAAAATGCATTTAATAAGTGAATACTGAATGATTGCTTTACGTACGTCTTCGACGTTAACGAATACAACTGGATCAAACGAGATTTAAAACCAGCAGCCCAAATGTGACTCTTTATTCTCACATATAAGCTTTGCTGTGTGGTAGCGGATACGAATACTATCAACCATTACTTCGTTCGTGGATATCTTAAAAGACGACTATGAGGTTTATATCGTCCTTGACCAACTCTACCTGATGCCGTTTGGTCCACAATCACATTCTCAAGAAGGGTTGACGTCAGACAGACGGCCGGTCATAAAACTATTGCCAATAACTGTTGCAATATGTAAGAGTACATATTGCGTCTACCCCTAATAATTAGGATAAGAGTAAGAGGATGGTGAATAATGATTTTCACATAAAAGCGACACAAGCAGTGTCGTATCCAACACTAGAAGCTACCGTGGTGTGGCTGACGCCTTGTTACCTTTCGGCAATGATACCAACCCTTGCTGATATTTACACCTTCATTTCATTGAACTGCTCAAAGTTAAGTCCGGGCAATTTATCACTTACAAAGTTAAATATACCCAATATTTCAAGGATGAAATTACTAAAATTGCTACTTAGCTGCACGAGTTTCTTTTGAAGATAAAACATGTTTGTATTTTCCTGATATTGAATTAAGAGTGGTTGATATCACCTCTTTCAAAGTTTGTATTAAGTGTAAGATTTAAATGTTCGCTGGATCTTTATGGAGCGTGGTCTTTTCTATAGGAATTATCTCATCATCGTCCCTGCTCTTATCCCAATTACATGTGATCTACGCAATATGTACCTTCTTTCATCGTACATATTACAGACCTTTAGCAATAGCTTTCTGACCGACTTGACGTCATCTCACCTTGGGAATTCAATTGTTGATCAGACGGCAACAAATAGAGTTAGCCCAGGTGTGTATAAAGCTCTTAGTCGTCTTTTACGACACTCACGAGCAATGTATGAGTTCTTAGTATTCCTAGCCGAACCACACATTCAATTTACGTCTTCAACTTGTAAAATACGTTATTTTTTCTCAGTACTTCTAATTTTGACCACTGACGTCAAGTCACTCTGCTCCGGTGGTCGGCCCAACGACGAAGGCGACGTCACGGGTGGGTTACGGGTGTGCGTGCTTACGCCTCTCTGTCACCCCGGATGGAGTGGTGCGAGGAGTGCGCCGACCATAGCCCAAACACAAAAAAAAAAAGTATTTCTAATTTTATAATACACATATTTGTATCGTTAGTTTTATTTAACTGCATACTTTCTTAATCTTTTGGTATTGAAATATATAATTATTTAAATTATTATAAATATTCATGTTGTCAAATTTAATGAGTTTATCTTCTTTCGTATTTGTACCTTTTTTTTGTTATATAATTAAATATAAACGACCTTTAATTAATGTAAGAATAATAGGCGCCAACGACCCGACAGCGACCCTTTGAGTTTTTTTGTTGTAAGTAAGTAGTAAGTTTGAAAACATAAACATTAGCAGCCTTGAATATGTTTATTTGTATATCGTCTAAATAACAAATACTTGTAGCTATTTTCATTTAAAGTTGTTTTTATTTCCGTTTAGGTATTACAGAACAATAATAGCTAATTAAAATACTATGTTAATTAATATTTAAGGAAATACCCATTTATAGGTTTGTTTTTATGTTTTATCGCTTTTGACTAATGAACTCAGGTCTCCATATCGCAGACACCTCCACGTGACTTTAAAATCCTTTAGATAAAGCTTGTTATGCCTTTAATCATCATCATCATCATTTCAGCCCATCGCCGTCCACTGCTGGACATAGGCCTCCCTCATGGTATGCCACAGAATGCGGTTCTGTGCCGTCTGCATCCATCGACGCCCAGCAATTTTAACTAGATCGTCTGTCCACCTAGTGGGGGAGCGTCCTACACTGCGTCGTCCAGTACGTGGTCGCCACTCTAGAACCTTTTTTCCCCAGCGGTTGTCGGTTCTTCGAGCGATGTGGCCAGCCCATTGCCACTTCAGCGTGCTAATTCTTCGTGCTATGTCGGTTACACCCGTTCTTCTGCGGATTTCCGTATTACGGATTCTATCACGCAGAGAAATCCCGAGCATAGCTCGCTCCATAGCACGCTGAGCGACTTTGAGCTTGGTTATGCGGCCTACATTTAGGGACCACGTTTCCGTGCCGTAGGTCATCACTGGTAAATGCCTTTAATAGCTCAACAAAATTGTAATAGAAAAGAGGTTAGTTAAGTAAAAGTCGCCGCTTATCATTATTCGTCAGCGTAAGCAAATTAATATCGGGTGACTGGACCGGTGAATAGTCCGTCACCAGGAGAGAGGCTGACTGCATAAGGGCGACGCCTCGGCAGCTAGCCAGGACGTCGGAAGGGGATGGTACCCGAATGGGGAAACCCGCCGGGCTGGCCACGGATGGCAAGGAAGCGGTACCAGTGGCCGGCCCAATGGCGATGGGGAGGGAATACGGTGGGTTATGGGTCCACGCGTTGCTCTTCCGTTGCCCCGGACGGAACGAGCACCGTGTGACCGAACTATAGCCTACCCAAAGAAAAAAGGGTGAGCAAATTAAACTTAACAAATAAATGATATAAAAAATTTAAATTTCTTATCGTAAAAACAATATTTATGCACAAAATTAAGTAAATTTTCGACTCATATTTTGCAAGGCAATAATAAACTAGTCATGCGTCATAGTAAGTACATGGAAATATCAAAGAAGATCCATCTTCTGTATACCCCTTGAAGAAGACGAGAAATTGAAGCCAGATATTAAAACAATAATGACAGGGTTAATATCTTATCTTTACCGTGAGTATTGTACAATTCGACTAACATAATTTAGCAGCATATAAAATTACTGAAGAAATAAGTATATAACTTGAAATACAAATCCATGTCAATCAATCTGGCCGGTGTAGTCCAGTGTAGTTGGCTAATTTCCCAGAACTAACAGAGGCCCACGTCCAACAGTCAGATAGACAGAAAAGTAGGAGATGGAAAAGAAGAATAGAATTAATAATATGACGTGGTAATACTGACCATGATTCTGATCTTATATATCTATCACATAGGGGTCGAGTCCTTTTTTACATATTATAAGCATTATAAACCCCGTGAAGAAGCCGTTGATGGATGGATGAAAGATAACTAGAGTATCTACACCTTCACACATCATATGTTGAGCAATGGTGTTTCGTGTTCCTCGGAGACAAATTTCTGATTCCTACCAAAGATCCATGCTATCTATTAATTATTGTTCTGAATCTATGTGATTTGTGTTGGGTTAATTTATATTTTTTCCGTGTGATGACGGAGTAAGAATACAATTCACCACCCCATACCATATATACCCACTGGTAAGAACCCGTGGGTGATTGTACAAGACGACTAAGGCATATAAAACGCATATAAAATCTATGCGAGAGAAGGAAAACTTGAAACAAAATCCTATGCCAACACGTCTGACCAGCGCGGTATAGTAGGTTAATTTCCCTCCCATTACGGAGGAGGCCCGAGCCCAACAGTGGGGTATTTATGAGCTGTGATGATGATGATGAATTGTATATTTGTGACCACATATTTAATAGTGCGAGGTGTTGTATTTTAAATGAAAAAATAAATATAGTAACATTGGGCGTCCTAATGTCTCCCTGTCCCCCCTCTGCTATCTACATATATCAAACTCGATAGCCATTGACGTCATAGCGTTATCCGGCTCGTTGATTACACACGTTATTTGATATTTATCTTGTAGATAATTATCTTTAAGATAAATATTTGGTGTCCACGTCAATGTAGCTATTTTTATGATGTTTTTTTTTATTATTATTCACTAGTTACACAGCAACATTGGTATTTTATTTAGGTCGTATATTCTTGCATATAAAAGTAATTTGCACATAGAAATGTGAGCTTCTTAATATTTTAATTATCACAACTATCATATTTTTTTTTGAATGACCACACCTGTCACTAAGTACGTATTCGTACTTCCTTGTATTGCGGGGGTCATCATAAACATATAATTTAACGGACACAAATTCCACCCAGACTCAGTACAACAATTCGTGAATCACACAAATTACTATTCAGCATGACAATCTAATTCATGGCACTGGCACGGTAAGTCAGCATCTGAATTACTACGCCGTCTGTGAAGTATTCACTTTTGTTCTTCATCCTGTGATAAAACAAAGAAAATGTGTTGGGCTGATTCCATATAAAATTGAATAAGGACAAAAAGAGAATATTTACCAAAACTTTTCATAATAGGTGATCAATTGATCTAGGTCCACTTGGCAGCAAGTGGTTCCCGTTCACCTGTTTCAACTGTTTAGTGTTTATTACTGCACCGTCGTGTATATTGTTGAGTATATTTAATAGTGACTCTATAGGCTGTGCTGTGTGGTAGCGGCTACGAATACCACCAACCCTTACTTAGCTCGTGGATGTCGTAAAAAGCGACTAAGAGCATTATAACAACCTGAGCCAACTCCATCTGATGCCACTTGGTCAACAATTACATACCCAAGGAGGGTTGACGTCTGGCAGGCGGCCGGTCATAAAACTATTGCCAATAACTTTTACAATATGTACTTACTATGAAAGAAAAGTACATATTGTATCGACCCCAAGTAATTGGGGTAAGAGTAGAAAAATGATGAGTGACTCTATAGGCTATAGATCTCGGGAGCCTGGAAAAGGTATGAGAAATTTTTGAAAATTTTTCGAAATGCTCTATATAGGTCATCCCATAACTGCACCTATTTATAATAAAATGATTTGATGTTTACGCCAGTATTACACTTGAAATAAAACTATTTTATGAATTCTATCGCGTTTGTATTTGATTTTTAATTTCCCGTCTTTTCGAGCGG